>CM056193.1:190105576-190845576 GCA_029692085.1 Gymnothorax javanicus
GTGGACTATTGTCTGCAAAAAGAAGCGGAGGCAGAAGTATTCCTCCCACCCTGATGTACCGGTGAATCTGCACCTCAAAGACCAAAATCAGGTTTTGGAAGAACAGAAGTTGCCGACATCACAACTGAGTTCTACCCCCTCTATTCCCGCGTCCTCTGCCGCTGTGTCGCCGATACCGCCACCCCAGGGTGTTGGGGCTCAGCTGGGTCTGCCAACAACTGCCCCAAAGCCACGTCCAGTCGCTCCACGAACCCATAACGGAGCATCTCCACTCAGACACAGCGCTCCATCGTGGGCTTTGCTCGACTCCATCAGTAGGGATGTCAAGGTAAGAGGAGCAAAAACATATTGTTTCCCAGGCTCAAGAGTCCTAAACATAAACATATTGTTTATGTTGATAAATAATCCATACAAACATAACGGACCGATATAGTAATAAAAAAAAAAATTATCTTTGTTTCACATTCTTTAATCATTTCTGTACTAGCTATGTATTTAAACACACAAACTTATGTAATGCATTGTAACTGTTCGCAATCTGTTCCTCACATTGAAAATGGACAGTTTAAGGAATGCAGGGATTGTGACAAACAGTTCTGCAATTTTGCTCAATTTACACAAGCCTGTTATCTTGGTTTTAATTATGACAACAGAAATCAGGTTTTTTCAAAAGCTTGAACTGGGGATCATCAAGTCATGCACCTCAAGGTCTGAGAGCTGCTGGTTTTTCACCCTCCCTTTACCTGGGAGTCAGGTGTACAGTTTGTGCAATCAGATGCACTTAATTGCACAAGTAAGTAGTTGATTAACTTTGAGAAAAGAAAACCAGGTCTAGACTTGGATTTGAGATCTAGATATGATGATTACTGATTTAAACTGTTCTGGAGAGCAAGCATAGTTAAAACAAAAACGAGGACAGGGATCACCTAATTGGTCCCTCTAATCCAAATCCAGACCTGGTTTTCTTTACTCCCAGGGAATTAATTGTATCTCCCCGACCAGAGTATCGGGAGACACTATGGTTTAGTTCCGGGGCCGCCGCCTCCGCTACCGCCGCGCCCGCAGAGATCTTCTATTCCGGGCCCTGGAAGCCACAACTAGTACAGGAATTTTTTCATCACACAGGCAAAGATATTTATTTTACAATGCTCGAGACTGATTTTCGGCAATTTCGGACGTCAAATATGGCTGCCGGCAGCCATTTTGTCCGAAATTTGGGGATCGGGAAAATACACGACTCGATACCTGTGGTGACCGAGTTATCTAGTTAATAGAGTGTCTTTACGCCTGACTCCCAGGTATGGGGGGGGGGGGACCAAGCAGTTTTTAGCCCCTGATGACCATGACTTAATGACACTTTGAACTCGGATAAACATCTTTGCACCTTTAGCCTCCACCTTGACCCCTAAGTTGATCCTGGGATATCATTGCAGGTCCACAGTGGAGAAACAGCGAGGACCATCAAGAACGTGGAGCTCCGTAAGCCACAAAATGCCCGGAGACCATCAGTTAGAAAGGTCAAGAAGGATCAAGACCCCGACGAGGCCGTGACCCAAGAGCTGTTCCGCCAAATGCGCAGCATACTGAACAAGCTGACGCCAGAAAAGTTCGAGCGGCTCATGAAAGAGATCAAAGGGCTCTCCATAAATACAGTGGCTCAACTGGATGGCATCGGGAAAATGGTCTTGCATAAGGCCATTTGTGAGACAGAATTCGCCAGCACCTACGCCAAGATGTGCTTCGAACTTAAGGAGGTGAGCAAACCAGTCAAAGTCTATGGTAGAGCATCTAGTAAGTGTCTCTAAAGCATCTCCAGTAAGTGTCCAGGCTATATCTTATCTGCTGTGGACAAAAGGGCCTGCCACATAAATGCAATGTAATGTTCTAGACTAGAGGTTGCCTGTACTTAGAGGAAGTCTGAGCCAAAAGGAATGCTGGTTTTAATGCAAAGTATCATGAATCCTTAATGGAATCAGGGACCTGTTCCTTTCTTTTCTGCCTGACAGCTCGCAGTCCCTGTCAGTGATTATTTAATGCCCCTTGACTTCCACGCTGTCATCCTTGATCTGTGCCAAGTGGAGTTTTGGAAGGTCACTGGTGATGGCGCTGTCCTTGAGCAGGAATGGAGGAACCATCGTGCAGCAAAGGTAGCCACGGGTGGGGTCGGGGAAATAGACTTTGGAGCAGAATTATGCCAAGTGAGGTCATGACCGGCTGTGATATTCATGTAGAAAATAATATGAACTGCAGAAGAGCATTACCTGACAGAAATGTGTTTTTTTTTACTGGAGCTCCAACCAGGAAATAAATGGACAAGTCCATTACAGGGTGTTACAAATCATATTCAGTCACACAAATGGAGATGAGCCATTGGTTGTTTGTCGATGAACTACCTATTCTGTGCTGTTACTATGGTCCTTCATCAAGCCTCAACTTCCTCACCCTTTATCCAGGGGGAAGGCAGACAGAGCTTGCAGGAGCTGGAGGCAAAGGTCACCGCCCACCGAAAACGGGCTGTGAGCAGCATGAATTTCATTGGAGAATTGCACAAACTTGGAATGGTGAAGGATGGTGTCATCCTTGAGTACGTCACCGAGCTCCTAGACACCAAAACTGAAGAAGCGATGGAGAGCTTGTGCTGCCTGATCACCACCACAGGCTCAATCCTGGACTCTGAGGAGCTCAAGGTATGTCCTGCTGCCTGCTGCATCTCTGATGCTTTAATTGGACACAGGCTCATTTCACTTACATTCCCTTTACCCTTTGCATCTACAGCCGGAAATGGACAGGCACTTCAGCAGGATTGAGAGCATCCTGAAGGAGAGGAAGTTGACATCGAGAGTTTGCTTCAAGCTGCAGGATCTGGTGGATTTGAGACAGGTAATAGAGCTCTTAGCCTGAGTTTATGGGGTTCAGAAATAGTTCAGATTGGGTCATCTTCACATTTTATCTCTCCCTGTCCTCCCCTCCTTCTCCCAGATAAGTATGGGAGGATGAAGTAACAGGCCGTCTCTCTGATCTATTTCAGAATAATTGGGTTCCCAGGAGGGAAGAACAGGGGCCCAAAGCCATTGATCAGATCCACAAGGAGGTTGAGAAGGAGAGCCAGTTGGCAACTGAGGAGGGTGTTTCTGAGCAGCTCCTTTCTGAGACGGCGGAGAGCAGGAACACCACCCCTGAGGTAATGAATTTTACCCCCATCAAGCCCTGGGAGTTTTACAAGACTCATTCTGTGAGATGAAAAAGTACTTTGTACTCTGCTTTGAAAAGCCTCCTCATTTTATGGTTTGCAAGACTAATGTCTCTCCAACCAGTTTATTTGTTTATTTTTCCCAGCTTTGTAAAATCTTATTCATGCCATTATATGCTGTCACATACTAAAGCTGGATGGAGGTGTTTTGTAGAGAGATGTGAGTCATCACCACTTGTAGTTAGCCCGATGATATGTTGTTTCATGTTGATAAATAACCCATACAAACATAACGGAGCAGTGTAGGATTAAAAAAAATTATGTTAGTTTCACATTCTTAGATAACTTCTGAACTAGCTATGTATGTAAATATGTAAACTTGAGCAATGCATGCTAACTGTCTCAAACTTTCCCAGAAAATCGCTGAGCTTGAAGAAGGGATTTCCACCTCTCATCAGATCAAGAAAGATGAACACCTTCTGGACTCGGATTCGACCCTTCCCCAGATTCCACCAAACGAAGATGTTCTTCCCATCGCTGCGTCGTCCAGCGTAGATGACCCATGTTCTGAACTGGGAGAGAAACCCAAGTCTCCTGAATGCTCGACTGCCCTCGCCACTGAGTCGTGGACTACTGTCGGCAAAAAGAAGCGGATGCAGAAACGTTCCTCCCACCCTGATGTACCGGTGAATCTGCACCTCAAAGACCAAAATCAGGTTTTGGAAGAACAGAAGTTGCCGACATCACAACTGAGTTATACCCCCTCTATCCCCGTGTCCTCTGCCGCTTTGTCGCCGATACCGCCACCCCAGGGTGTTGGGGCTCAGCCGGGTCTGCCAGCAACTGCCCCAGAGCCGCATCCAGTCGCTCCACGAACCCATAACGGAGCGTCTCCACTCGGACACAGCGCTCCATCGTGGGCTTTGCTCGACTCCATCAGTAGGGATGTCAAGGTAAGAGGAGCAAAAACATTGTGTTTCCCAGGCTCAAGAGTCCTAAAGATAGCTGAAAAAATCAGACATTTTACTAAAAGAGCTGTGCGCTCTCAAAGTAGTCATCCACGTTGGGACCAACGGTATTCAATGTCGGGAATCTGAGATTTTACAGAAAGAATATTTAGTAGATAAATCAAGTCTAAAACTGTCCGAACTAAGGCACGTTCTCATCTCTGGCCTAATTCCCACGCTAGGCCGTGATAGTGGTCGTTTTAGCAGACTGCTAAGCCTACATACCTGGCTGTCTTCTACCTGTATTGCGTACAACTCGGATTATGAAGCAACTTTAATCTGTTCTTGGGCTGTAAGAACATTTTGCCAAAGATGACCTTCTCTCAAACTTGCTGGGTGCCCAAATGTTGTCTCTAAATTTCCAAATCCATATGTATCACCGAAAGTATGTTATGTCAGTCAACAATTAATGGTCACTAGGTCCATTTTATCTCGTTTTTGGTTCCCCCATTGCAACTGGCCGTTTTATTGGGTTTGGACCTCCTGATGTCCTTTCACTATTGAGTATGTCAATTTAAGAATTTTTATTCTAATTAAAACATTTATTTGTGCTTACAGCCATCCTGTTTAAAGTAGCTCTTCATAAAACTGTCCCCTGCTAAGCCAGTTTTCTCAGTATGTGAAGGAGCAGCTGAAAATTTTGGTCAACAAAAGAAGTAAAAAAAAATGGACATTCTGGGGTAAAACTGAATAATGTCCTAACTCTGCTGCTGCAGCCAACTTTGCAGAGCTCAGTGTCGTCACAGAGAAGCTCAACACTCACACTCAGCTCAGTATGGCACTTTGGGATTTACCATCACTGAAAAATAAATCGTTCATTATAAATGACCTCATTCAGGACAGGAGTTTGGATTGTATGTGTTTAACAGAAACTTGGTTAGGAATGGATGGTCAGGCTGTGCTAAATGAAGCCGCCCCACCTAACTTCAGCTCAGCTTCTCAACCCGAGATGGCAGGAGTGGGTGAGGGACGGCCAGCATCTTCTCTTCCTTACTGGGACATTAATTGGTGTCTTTTGTTCATTTTACATCTTTTGAGTATCATGCAGTGCTGTTAAAAAGTAGACCTAATATCGTGGCTGTCAAAATTTACAGGCCAACTAAACACGATGTGATTTTTTTTGGATGAATTTTCCGAGCTGCCGTCAATTATTCATGCTGATTGCAATAGAATTGTTGTTCTGGGTGATTTTAATTCACACGCAGATGGCTGGAAAGATGCTAGAGTGTTGGATTTTTACAACCTGTTGATCTCAATGGATTTTACGCAGAACTTAAAGGGACTATGTCAGCTGGGGCACATGCGTAGTAGAGTCCAGTTGACACAGAGCGATATCAAGGGAGGAGAAATATGAATCTCAGCTTATTTGTACGTGAATGAAGCCTACCTTCGTCGCTGTTTTAAAGATAGAAGATGGCCTGCAATCGCTGCGTCGCGAGAGTCGCTGCATTTTATCGTAATGAACTACCAAGCTACAACGTTTATTGATCCTAACTTATCAGAAAACTGGCAAGTTAATACAATTATTATCATGATTATCATTGTTGTGATTATAAGCATTGACTAGCTAAGTAATACTAATACTCCTAACTAGTTATTAGGTCACTAGCAATTAATAGTGATTATCATTATGATCATCATTAGTATTGTAAATTTAAACATTAAATACCAGTCTAATAGTTATCATAACTGGTTATTAAGTAACCTGCAATTTGCAAGCAATATTATACAAGTGATCCCAAATAGTTATCTGGCAACTAGCAGCTTAACATCATCATCATCATCATCATCATTATCATTTTTTGAGCATTCACATACAATCTAATACTATTGATCCTAAAAAGTTATGTAACTTGCAACTAAGAATTTATTATTATCTTTATTTATTTAATTTTTTAAATTATTTTTTTTTAAATCTCCCCGGCATATAATGCGGGGGGATATAGTCATGGGTGCTGTCGTCTGGCCGTCCGTCCGTGTGTCTGTCTGTGAGCTTTGCGTTTTCGAAGCATAACTTGAAAACCGTTCAATATTTCTCCACAAAACTGGGTGTGCACATTAATCATGACCTGACGTGGTGCCTTTTGCTAATCCGAAGTTGATGACGTGGGGCCAGGGGGATATGCCGTCTCCTGATGTCTCTTGTTATTATTATTAGTAGTAGTAATAATAGTAGAACCAAGATACCTACTGTCTGCCTTGTCTGCATGGCTGATATGTGTGTGGTCCAGAAATTACTCAGCCAATACTGGGAAAATTGGATTCTATGTCCTCCTGATCAGCTCCAGACAAATAAAACTCAATGAAAAATGCTTTCCTCTGCCTCTCACTTAAAAGGAGTCTACAAACTAGAGGAGTGATGCCTGCTTCTGGGGTTAATCGTCCTTGTCTTCTACTCCCAATCACAGTCTTCTACAGGTAACAGGGCTGAAAACAAAGTCATCAAAGGCCGAATTACCTACACCCGGGAGGAGCTTCTTCGACATGAAGCGTCTTCAAGCCTCCCACCACCCGATTTCCCGGAGGATATTAAGAGCTTTGGTAGGTTGTGCACTGTTTTTACACCAGTTTTTCCTTGATGCCTGTCTTGTGTATATTGTCTGATTTTTCACTGTGTATTGTTAATGCTGAGCTGTGAAGGCTTCCTCAATATCTTGACTGGTGAAATCCTCCATCTTGGAATTGTAGTGTCTGGGAGGAGCAAGAAAGTGCGGGAAATGCCCCGCCACGTTTCCCTCTGTGAAGAAGTCACTCATTTCGATGGGGTAAACACCTGGAAGTCACCACTGAAGGGAGAAAGGGAAGAACATCTCCCGAAGGCCGTCGTTGGTCAACACACCTCGGTAATTCCAGTGAATATGCCTCTGACTTCACCACTCAGAATCAGTTTTCTCTGGAGTTTTTCTCCTCACCCTGAACACAGGTGAATTGTTTAGTTCACCACAGCAACCTGCTCCAATCATCTCAGGAGGATCGCGAGATACGAGATTCCTCCCACTCATGTGACGAATGGCTCTCGCCTCTTTACACATTGCAAGCACACGCCAATCACACACTGCCCATGCCATCGAACGACAACGCAGTCAGCGAATATTTTGCTTGTACATCTGCAAGTGCAAAGCCGACCAGGAGTGGCCATTAGAGAGTGATGAGACTAATAAATTCAACTCGTCTAGCGTCTTAGATGTGAGCCTCTCGGACGGGAACCACAAATGCAACCGCATCACCTATATCTTGTAAAAACTACGTAATAACAAGTACAATCAAATACTGCGGCTGGATGAAGTTATTTTAGTAGAGAGATGTGAATCGTCACCACTAGCAGTTAGCCTGGTGATGTATTGTTTCATGGAGATATATACTCCCTACAAACGTAAAGGCGCAGTGGAGGAATCCAAAAATTATGTTAGTTTCACATTCTCTGGTCATGTCTTGACTAGCTATGTATGTAAACACAAACTTATTTAATGCATTGCAACTGTTGGCATTCGGTCCTCATAATAAAAATGGGCAGTTTAAGGAATGCAGGGATTATGACAAACATTTCTGCTCGTTTACTCAATTTGCACTAGTAAACTGCCTTGTTGGCCTCATTAGCAAAGTTAGACACCTGGTGAACAAACCGTCCCATTGATGTTCAGTTAGATAGTGAACTGGACACTGAGAGGACAGTGGTATATGATTAATATCAACGTCATACTCATTAAAACACTCAGTGACCCGCTCTAGATTTGATGATCCCTGGTTTAAACTGCTCTGGGGAGCAGGCATAGGTAAAACATAAACTAGGACAGGGATCACCTAATCTGTCCCTCACATCCAGACCTGGTTTTCGTTTGTCTCGGGTATTTAATGAACAGATTGTCTTTACATCTGACTCCTTGGTAAAAGGAAGGAGGGAAAAAAGCAGTTTGTTAGCCCTTGACAACCATGAGCTGATGATACCTTGAATTAGGATAAACATCTTGACCCCTAAGTTTGGTCCTGGAATATCATTGCAGGTCGACAGTGGAAAACCGGTGAGGACCATCAAAGTCCTTACATTCAACAAGGACGTGGAGCTGCGTAAGGCAGAAAATGCCTGGAGACCATCAGTTAGAAAGGTCACGGAGGATCAAGACGCCGAAGAGGCCGTGACCCAAGAGCTGTTCCGCCAAATGCGCAGCATACTGAACAAGCTGACGCCAGAAAAGTTCGAGCAGCTCATGAAACGGATCAAGGAGCTCTCCATTAATACCGAGGCTCAACTGGAGGGCATCGGTAAAATGGTTTTGGAGAAGGCCATTTTTGAGTTGAAATTCGCCAGCACCTACGCCAAGATGTGCTGTGAGCTTAAGGAGGTGAGCAAGCCAGTCAAAGTCGATGCTAGATCATTCATTAAGTGTCTCTAAAGCAGCCACAGTCAGTGTCCATTCTGTATATTTTCTGTTGTGAACAAAAGCGCCTGCTACTTAAATGCTATGTAAAGTTTTAGAGGGTGCCTATACTTAGCCCGAGCCTAAAGGAATGCTGTTTTCATACAACATACAATGAATCCTCAGTGGAATTTGGGACCTTTTCTTTTCTGTCGTACAGCTCACAGTCCCTGGCAGTCCCCTCAACTTCCACTCAGTCATGCTTGATCTGTGCCAAGAGGAATTTTGGAAGGTCAGCGATGATGGCGTTGTCCTCGAGAAGGAATGGCAGGATAAACAGGCAGCAGAGGTAACCATGGGTGGGGCTGGGGAAACAGGCTTTGGAGCATAATTATGCCGAGTGAGGTCATGGCTGGCTGTGACTTTCATAAAGAAAAAATGAACTGCAGGAAGCAGTACCTAACAGAAATGCATTTTTTTTTTTTTTAGTGTTGCGAATAATATTCAGTCGCACAAATGGAGATGAGCTATTTGTTTTTTACCTATAAACTACCTGTTCTTTGCTGTAATAACGGTACTTCAGCTCGTCTCCACTTCCTCACCTTGTATTCAGGGGGAAGACAGACAGAGCTTGCAGGAGCTGGAGACCAAGCGCACCGCCAACCGAAAACGGGCTGTGGGCTACATGAAGTTCCTTGGAGAATTGTACAGACTTGGACTGGTGAAGGATTATGTCATCCTTGAGTTTGTCACCGAGTTCCTTGGCACCAAAACCGAAGAAGCGATGGAGTGCTTGTGCTGCCTGATCACCACCACAGGCTCAATCCTGGACTCTGAGGAGCTCAAGGTATGTCCTGCTGCCTGCTGCATCTCTGATGCTTTAATTGGACAAAGGCTCATTGTAGCCACCAGGCAAAGTCGGGCAGGTACTATGGATTCATGATTGTCGTCTCTGCCACCACCGCCGCGTCCGCATCCATGGACACTTCCTTGTGGACACTCTACAGGCTGTAATTTTTGACTGATTACTTTCATATTTTGGTATGGATGTGTATTATACTTAAGTTATGACACCTATCGATTTTGGTTTCCATGGCGACAGTATTGGCTGAATAATACGCAAATTTGCGCTGAAACATAGAGATTTCCTTTTGGACTAAGTACAGGCTGGAGAAGCGGGCTTTCGGGGGCTACACCCATGAGGTCGTTGGCGACCGGACTGTCTAGTTACATTTACATTCACTTTACCCTTTGTATCTACAGCCCGTAATGGACAGGAACTTCAGCAGGATTAAGAGCATCCTTCAGGAGAAAAAGTTGACATCAAGAGTTTGCTTCAAGCTGCAGGATCTGATGGATTTGAGACAGGTAATAGAGCTCTTAGTCTGAGTTTATGGGGTTCAGAAATTGATCAGATTGGGTCGTCTTCACATTTTATCTCTCCCTGTCCTCCCCTCCTTCTCCCAGGTTAGTATGGGAGGATGAAGTAACAGGCCGTCTCTCTGATCTATTTCAGAATAATTGGGTTCCCAGGAGGGAGGAACAGGGGCCCAAAACCATTCAACAGATCCACAAGGAAGTTGAGGAGGAGAGCCAGTTGGCAACTGAGGAGGGTGTTTCTAAGCAGCTCCTTTCTAAGATGGTGGAGAGCTGTAACACCACCCCTGAGACAATGAATTTTACCCCCATCAAGCCCTGGCAGTTCAGCAAGACTCATCCGGTGAGATGAAAAAGTATTTTGCACTCTGCTTAGAATAGACTGCTCATGTTAAGATATCCCAGACTAATGTGTCTCTAGCCAGTGTTTCCCCCCCCAGCTTTGTAAAACTTATTAATACCATTATATGCTGTCATATGCTCAGGCTTGATGAAGCTGTTGGCATTCTGTCCACAAAATAAAAATGGACAGTTTAAGGAATGCAGGGATTATGACAAACATGTCTGCTCGTTTACTCAATTTGCACTAGTAAACTGCCTTGTTGGCCTCATTAGCAAAGTTAGACACCTGGTGAACAAACCGTCCCGTTGGTGTTCAGTTAGATAGTGAACTGGACACTGAGAGGACAGTGGTATATGATTAATATCAGCGTCATACTCATTAAAACACTCAGTGACCCGCTCTAGATTTGATGATCCCTGGTTTAAACTGCTCTGGGGAGCAGGCATAGGTAAAACATAAACTAGGACAGGGATCACCTAATCTGTCCCTCACATCCAGACCTGGTTTTCGTTTGTCTCGGGAATTTAATGAACAGATTGTCTTTACATCTGACTCCTTGGTAAAAAGGAAGGAGGAAAAAAAGCAGTTTGTTAGCCCTTGACAACCATGAGCTGATGATACCTTGAATTAGGATAAACATCTTGACCCCTAAGTTTGGTCCTGGAATATCATTGCAGGTCGACAGTGGAAAACCGGTGAGGACCATCAAAGTCCTTACATTCAACAAGGACGTGGAGCTGCGTAAGGCAGAAAATGCCTGGAGACCATCAGTTAGAAAGGTCACGGAGGATCAAGACGCCGAAGAGGCCGTGACCCAAGAGCTGTTCCGCCAAATGCGCAGCATACTGAACAAGCTGACGCCAGAAAAGTTCGAGCAGCTCATGAAACGGATCAAGGAGCTCTCCATTAATACCGAGGCTCAGCTGGAGGGCATCGGTAAAATGGTCTTGGAGAAGGCCATTTTTGAGTTGAAATTCGCCAGCACCTACGCCAAGATGTGCTGTGAGCTTAAGGAGGTGAGCAAGCCAGTCAAAGTCGATGCTAGATCATTCATTAAGTGTCTCTAAAGCAGCCACAGTCAGTGTCCATTCTGTATATTTTCTGTTGTGAACAAAAGAGCCTGCTGCATACATGCAATGTAAAGTTTTAGAGGGTGCCTATACTTAGCCTGAGCCTAAAGGAATGCTGTTTTCATACAACATACAATGAATCCTCAGTGGAATTTGGGACCTTTTCTTTTCTGTTGTACAGCTCACAGTCCCTGGCAGTCCCCTCAGCTTCCACTCAGTCATGCTTGATCTGTGCCAAGAGGAGTTTTGGAAGGTCAGCGATGATGGCGTTGTCCTCGAGAAGGAATGGCAGGATAAACAGGCAGCAGAGGTAACCATGGGTGGGGCTGGGGAAACAGGCTTTGGAGCATAATTATGCCGAGTGAGGTCATGGCTGGCTGTGACTTTCATAAAGAAAAAATGAACTGCAGGAAGCAG
The DNA here is from genome assembly GCA_029692085.1 of Gymnothorax javanicus. Taxonomy (NCBI): domain Eukaryota; kingdom Metazoa; phylum Chordata; class Actinopteri; order Anguilliformes; family Muraenidae; genus Gymnothorax; species Gymnothorax javanicus. The sequence goes on from CM056193.1 coordinate 190,117,336, forward strand.
TACCTAACAGAAATGCATTTTTTTGCCAATACAGGGTGTTGCGAATAATATTCAGTCGCACAAATGGAGATGAGCTATTTGTTTTTTACCTATAAACTACCTGTTCTTTGCTGTAATAACGGTACTTCAGCTCGTCTCCACTTCCTCACCTTGTATTCAGGGGAAGACAGACAGAGCTTGCAGGAGCTGGAGACCAAGCGCACCGCCAACCGAAAACGGGCTGTGGGCTACATGAAGTTCCTTGGAGAATTGTACAGACTTGGACTGGTGAAGGATTATGTCATCCTTGAGTTTGTCACCGAGTTCCTTGGCACCAAAACCGAAGAAGCGATGGAGTGCTTGTGCTGCCTGATCACCACCACAGGCTCAATCCTGGACTCTGAGGAGCTCAAGGTATGTCCTGCTGCCTGCTGCATCTCTGATGCTTTAATTGGACAAAGGCTCATTGTAGCCACCAGGCAAAGTCGGGCAGGTACTATGGATTCATGCTTGTTGTCTATGCCACCACGGCCGCGTCCGCATCCGTGGACACTTCCTTGTGGACGCTCTACAGGCTGTAATTTTTGACCGATTACTTTCATATTTTGGTATGGATGTGTGTTATACTTAAGTTATGACACCTATCGATTTGGTTGCCATGGCGACAGTATTGGCTGAATAATACGCAAATTTGCGCTGAAACATAGAGATTTCCTTTTGGACTAAGTACAGGCTGGAGAAGCGGGCTTTCGGGGGCTACACCCATGAGGTCGTTGGTGACCGGACTGTCTAGTTACATTTACATTCACTTTACCCTTTGTATCTACAGCCCGTAATGGACAGGAACTTCAGAGGAATTGAGAGCATCCTTCAGGAGAAAAAGTTGACATCAAGAGTTTGCTTCAAGCTGCAGGATCTGATGGATTTGAGACAGGTAATAGAGCTCTTAGTCTGAGTTTATGGGGTTCAGAAATAGTTCATATTGGGTCGTCTTCACATTTTATCTCTCCCTGTCCTCCCCTCCTTCTCCCAGGTTAGTATGGGAGGATGAAGTAACAGGCCGTCTCTCTGATCTATTTCAGAATAATTGGGTTCCCAGGAGGGAGGAACAGGGGCCCAAAACCATTCAACAGATCCACAAGGAAGTTGAGGAGGAGAGCCAGTTGGCAACTGAGGAGGGTGTTTCTAAGCAGCTCCTTTCTAAGATGGTGGAGAGCTGTAACACCACCCCTGAGACAATGAATTTTACCCCCATCAAGCCCTGGCAGTTCAGCAAGACTCATCCGGTGAGATGAAAAAGTATTTTGCACTCTGCTTAGAATAGACTGCTCATGTTAAGATATCCCAGACTAATGTGTCTCTAGCCAGTGTTTCCCCCCAGCTTTGTAAAAAACTTATTAATACCATTATATGCTGTCATATGCTCAGGCTTGATGAAGCTGTTGGCATTCTGTCCACAAAATAAAAATGGACAGTTTAAGGAATGCAGGGATTATGACAAACATGTCTGCTCGTTTACTCAATTTGCACTAGTAAACTGCCTTGTTGGCCTCATTAGCAAAGTTAGACACCTGGTGAACAAACCGTCCCGTTGGTGTTCAGTTAGATAGTGAACTGGACACTGAGAGGACAGTGGTATATGATTAATATCAGCGTCATACTCATTAAAACACTCAGTGACCCGCTCTAGATTTGATGATCCCTGGTTTAAACTGCTCTGGGGAGCAGGCATAGGTAAAACATAAACTAGGACAGGGATCACCTAATCTGTCCCTCACATCCAGACCTGGTTTTCGTTTGTCTCGGGAATTTAATGAACAGATTGTCTTTACATCTGACTCCTTGGTAAAAGGAAGGAGGGAAAAAAGCAGTTTGTTAGCCCTTGACAACCATGAGCTGATGATACCTTGAATTAGGATAAACATCTTGACCCCTAAGTTTGGTCCTGGAATATCATTGCAGGTCGACAGTGGAAAACCGGTGAGGACCATCAAAGTCCTTACATTCAACAAGGACGTGGAGCTGCGTAAGGCAGAAAATGCCTGGAGACCATCAGTTAGAAAGGTCACGGAGGATCAAGACGCCGAAGAGGCCGTGACCCAAGAGCTGTTCCGCCAAATGCGCAGCATACTGAACAAGCTGACGCCAGAAAAGTTCGAGCAGCTCATGAAACGGATCAAGGAGCTCTCCATTAATACCGAGGCTCAGCTGGAGGGCATCGGTAAAATGGTCTTGGAGAAGGCCATTTTTGAGTTGAAATTCGCCAGCACCTACGCCAAGATGTGCTGTGAGCTTAAGGAGGTGAGCAAGCCAGTCAAAGTCGATGCTAGATCATTCATTAAGTGTCTCTAAAGCAGCCACAGTCAGTGTCCATTCTGTATATTTTCTGTTGTGAACAAAAGAGCCTGCTGCATACATGCAATGTAAAAGTTTTAGAGGGTGCCTATACTTAGCCTGAGCCTAAAGGAATGCTGTTTTCATACAACATACAATGAATCCTCAGTGGAATTTGGGACCTTTTCTTTTCTGTTGTACAGCTCACAGTCCCTGGCAGTCCCCTCAGCTTCCACTCAGTCATGCTTGATCTGTGCCAAGAGGAGTTTTGGAAGGTCAGTGATGATGGCGTTGTCCTCGAGAAGGAATGGCAGGATAAACAGGCAGCAGAGGTAACCATGGGTGGGGCTGGGGAAACAGGCTTTGGAGCATAATTATGCCGAGTGAGGTCATGGCTGGCTGTGACTTTCATAAAAAGAAAAAAATGAACTGCAGGAAGCAGTACCTAACAGAAATGCATTTTTTGCCAATACAGGGTGTTGCGAATAATATTCAGTCGCACAAATGGAGATGAGCTATTTGTTTTTACCTATAAACTACCTGTTCTTTGCTGTAATAACGGTACTTCAGCTCGTCTCCACTTCCTCACCTTGTATTCAGGGGAAGACAGACAGAGCTTGCAGGAGCTGGAGACCAAGCGCACCGCCAACCGAAAAACGGGCTGTGGGCTACATGAAGTTCCTTGGAGAATTGTACAGACTTGGACTGGTGAAGGATTATGTCATCCTTGAGTTTGTCACCGAGTTCCTTGGCACCAAAAACCGAAGAAGCGATGGAGTGCTTGTGCTGCCTGATCACCACCACAGGCTCAATCCTGGACTCTGAGGAGCTCAAGGTATGTCCTGCTGCCTGCTGCATCTCTGATGCTTTAATTGGACAAAGGCTCATTGTAGCCACCAGGCAAAGTCGGGCAGGTACTATGGATTCATGCTTGTTGTCTATGCCACCACGCCCGGCGTCCGCATCCGTGGACACTTCCTTGTGGACGCTCTACAGGCTGTAATTTTTGACCGATTACTTTCATATTTTGGTATGGATGTGTGTTATACTTAAGTTATGACACCTATCGATTTGTTGCCATGGCGACAGTATTGGCTGAATAATACGCAAATTTGCGCTGAAACATAGAGATTTCCTTTTGGACTAAGTACAGGCTGGAGAAGCGGGCTTTCGGGGGCTACACCCATGAGGTCGTTGGTGACCGGACTGTCTAGTTACATTTACATTCACTTTACCCTTTGTATCTACAGCCCGTAATGGACAGGAACTTCAGAGGAATTGAGAGCATCCTTCAGGAGAAAAAGTTGACATCAAGAGTTTGCTTCAAGCTGCAGGATCTGATGGATTTGAGACAGGTAATAGAGCTCTTAGTCTGAGTTTATGGGGTTCAGAAATAGTTCATATTGGGTCGTCTTCACATTTTATCTCTCCCTGTCCTCCCCTCCTTCTCCCAGGTTAGTATGGGAGGATGAAGTAACAGGCCGTCTCTCTGATCTATTTCAGAATAATTGGGTTCCCAGGAGGGAGGAACAGGGGCCCAAAACCATTGATCAGATCCACAAGGAAGTTGAGGAGGAGAGCCAGTTGGAAACTGAGGAGGGTGTTTCTAAGCAGCTCCTTTGTAAGATGGTGGAGAGCTGTAACACCACCCCTGAGGCAATGAATTTTACCCCCATCAAGCCCTGGCAGTTCAGCAAGACTCATCCGGTGAGATGAAAAAGTATTTTGTACTCTGCTTAGAATAGACTGCTCATGTTAAGATATCCCAGACTAATGTGTCTCAAGCCAGTGTTTCCCCCCCCAGCTTTGTAAAACTTATTAATACCATTATATGCTGTCATATGCTCAGGCTTGATGAAGCTGTTGGCATTCGGTCCTCATAATAAAAATGGGCAGTTTAAGGAATGCAGGGATTATGAAAAACATTTCTGCTCGTTTACTCAATTTGCACTAGTAAACTGCCTTGTTGGCCACATTAGCAAAGTTAGACACTTGGTGAACAAACCGTCCCATTGGTGTTCAGTTAGATAGTGAACTGGACACTGAGAGGACAGTGGTATATGATTAATATCAGCGTCATACTCATTAAAACACTCAGTGACCCGCTCTAGATTTGATGATCCCTGGTTTAAACTGCTCTGGGGAGCAGGCATAGGTAAAACATAAACTAGGACAGGGATCACCTAATCTGTCCCTCACATCCAGACCTGGTTTTCGTTTGTCTCGGGTATTTAATGAACAGATTGTCTTTACATCTGACTCCTTGGTAAAAGGAAGGAGGGAAAAAAGCAGTTTATTAGCCCTTGACAACTATGAGCTGATGATACCTTGAATTAGGATAAACATCTTGACCCCTAAGTTTGGTCCTGGAATATCATTGCAGGTCGACAGTGGAAAACCGGTGAGGACCATCAAAGTCCTTACATTCAACAAGGACGTGGAGCTGCGTAAGGCAGAAAATGCCTGGAGACCATCAGTTAGAAAGGTCACGGAGGATCAAGACGCCGAAGAGGCCGTGACCCAAGAGCTGTTCCGCCAAATGCGCAGCATACTGAACAAGCTGACGCCAGAAAAGTTCGAGCAGCTCATGAAACGGATCAAGGAGCTCTCCATTAATACCGAGGCTCAACTGGAGGGCATCAGTAAAATGGTCTTGGAGAAGGCCATTTTTGAGTTGAAATTCGCCAGCACCTACGCCAAGATGTGCTGTGAGCTTAAGGAGGTGAGCAAGCCAGTCAAAGTCGATGCTAGATCATTCATTAAGTGTCTCTAAAGCAGCCACAGTCAGTGTCCATTCTGTATATTTTCTGTTGTGAACAAAAGAGCCTGCTGCATACATGCAATGTAAAGTTTTAGAGGGTGCCTATACTTAGCCTGAGCCGAAAGGAATGCTGTTTTCATACAACATACAATGAATCCTCAGTGGAATTTGGGACCTTTTCTTTTCTGTCGTACAGCTCACAGTCCCTGGCAGTCCCCTCAGCTTCCACTCAGTCATGCTTGATCTGTGCCAAGAGGAATTTTGGAAGGTCAGTGATGATGGCGTTGTCCTCGAGAGGGAATGGCAGGATCAGCAGGCAGCAGAGGTAACCATGGGTGGGGCTGGGGAAACAGGCTTTGGAGCATAATTATGCCGAGTGAGGTCACGGCTGGCTGTGACTTTCATAAAGAAAAAATGAACTGCAGGAAGCAGTACCTAACAGAAATGCATTTTTTTGCCAATACAGGGTGTTGCGAATAATATTCAGTCGCACAAATGGAGATGAGCTATTTGTTTTTTACCTATAAACTACCTGTTCTTTGCTGTAATAACGGTACTTCAGCTCGTCTCCACTTCCTCACCTTGTATTCAGGGGGAAGACAGACAGAGCTTGCAGGAGCTGGAGACCAAGCGCACCGCCAACCGAAAACGGGCTGTGGGCTACATGAAGTTCCTTGGAGAATTGTACAGACTTGGACTGGTGAAGGATTATGTCATCCTTGAGTTTGTCACCGAGTTCCTTGGCACCAAAACCGAAGAAGCGATGGAGTGCTTGTGCTGCCTGATCACCACCGCAGGCTCAATCCTGGACTCTGAGGAGCTCAAGGTATGTCCTGCTGCCTGCTGCATCTCTGATGCTTTAATTGGACAAAGGCTCATTGTAGCCACCAGGCAAAGTCGGGCAGGTACTATGGATTCATGCTTGTTGTCTCTGCCGCCACCGCCGCGTCCGCATCCGTGGACACTTCCTTGTGGACGCTCTACAGGCTGTAATTTTTGACCGATTAATTTCATATTTTGGTATGGATGTGTATTATACTTAAGTTATGACACCTATCGATTTTGGTTGCCATGGTGACAGTATTGGCTGAATAATACGCAAATTTGCGCTGAAACATAGAGATATCCTTTTGGACTAAGTACAGGCTGGAGAAGCGGGCTTTCGGGGGGCTACACCCATGAGGTCGTTGGTGACGGACTGTCTAGTTACATTTACATTCACTTTACCCTTTGTATCTACAGCCCGTAATGGACAGGAACTTCAGCAGGATTAAGAGCATCCTTCAGGAGAAAAAGTTGACATCAAGAGTTTGCTTCAAGCTGCAGGATCTGGTGGATTTGAGACAGGTAATAGAGCTCTTAGTCTGAGTTTATGGGGTTCAGAAATAGTTCATATTGGGTCGTCTTCACATTTTATCTCTCCCTGTCCTCCCCTCCTTCTCCCAGGTTAGTATGGGAGGATTGAGTAACAGGCCGTCTCTCTGATCTATTTCAGAATAATTGGGTTCCCAGGAGGGAAGAACAGGGGCCCAAAACCATTGATCAGATCCACAAGGAGGTTGAGGAGGAGAGCCAGTTGGAAACTGAGGAGGGTGTTTCTGAGCAGCTCCTTTGTAAGATGGTGGAGAGCTGTAACACCACCCCTGAGGCAATGAATTTTACCCCCATCAAGCCCTGGCAGTTCAGCAAGACTCATCCGGTGAGATGAAAAAGTATTTTGTAGTCTGCTTAGAATAGACTGCTCATGTTAAGATATCCCAGACTAATGTGTCTCTAGCCAGTGGTTTCCCCCCCAGCTTTGTAAAACTTATTAATACCATTATATGCTGTCATATGCTCAGGCTTGATGAAGCTGTTCAGTAGAGCGATGTGTATCATCACCACTTGCAGTTAGCCTAAAGATGTAGTTTTCCATGCGGATAAATTATCCGTAGAAGGAGTGCTCATGAGTTCCTGTTCCTTTTCTTACTCTTTTCAGAAAAATTCGGTCCCAAGAGATGAACGAGGGCCAAAACCCATCAGCCAGCCACACAAGGAGACCAAAGTGGACGACCAGCCCGAGACAAGCAAGGTAAAGAAAGCTCATATGTCCCCATGGCTCAACCACTGTCAACTTTTTTTGTTCCTGTCAGCTTTAGTTACCTGGTATACAAACTCTCTCACTGGTGATCAGTTAGATAGTGAACTGGAGAATGTGAGGACAATTGCATTTTATTAATATCAACGTCATACTCATTAAACCACTCAGTGACCCGTCATGCCTTACAGACTGCGCATCGTCATCCTCATCAGGATCGAAAAGTGATAGGATAAAGGTTATCACTCAGAATAACTTCAGATAATTTTCTATGACCTTATCGTTTAATGGGAGGACTGTACCTAAACCATATTTGAAGAATGTATGAAAGCATCTGTATGTTTCCACCCATTAATCTGATTTATTCAGGTTTTCCTTCAATCTATTGCCTGTCTGCATTTACGGAATAACTGCTCTCCTTCCGGTGCGATTTTTTCACAAAAGGAGATTTACCTGCCTCTTCCCTTGGGTTTAATTATGATAACAACAGACATCAGCTTTTTTCAGAAGTATGAACTGGGGATCATCAAATCATGCACCTCAAGGTCTGAGAGCTGCTGGTTTCTCACTGTCCCTTTACCTGGGAGTCAGGTGTACAGTTTGTGCTATCAGATGCACTTAATTGTGCAATTAAGTAGTTAATTAACTTTGAGAAAAGAAAACCAGCACAAGATTTGGATGCGAGAAATAGATTTGATGATCTCTGGTTTAAACTGTTCTGGAGAGCAGGCATAGTTAAAACAAAAACTAGGACAGGGATCACCTAATTGGTCCCTGTAATTCAAATCCAGACCTGGTTTTCTTTACTCCCAGGGAATTAAAAAGCGTTAAAGTTATAAGTGTTTAAAAGCCGGCCCGAGCCCGGCCAACCTTTGAAGATTAGCTGTAGGATTAGTTTAGCTCTGGTTTGGCAGTTAGGGAGCGGAGTTACTGATCAGCGTGCAGTTGGTGCCGATTACAGTTCTCCCCGCCCGTCCTTCCCTCATTTCTCTACCTGTTGCTGCCTGTCCTAGACCGGGTCATAACAATAGACTTGAGTTTACCTTTCTTGTCTCCGGTCTCTCAGGCCTCTGAGAGTCTCGGGTCAGAATTCTCAGAGCAGGACAAGCCCTGTGAAGAGCAGTTGAGGTTGGCTGTGCAGATGGAAACAGAACCAGCTGTTGAAGCTGAGCCCGCAGAAGAATCCCGATCAGAGCATGCTGTGGATCGTGACCCAGAGATTCCTGTGGTGCCTGAATCTGAGCTGAGGGTTGAATCAGAATCCGAGCCGGTGGTGAAGGTTGACTCGGAACTGGCTATGGAGTCTGAATCGGACCTGGCTGCAGAATCTAAGCTGGTGGCAGGAATCGATTCGGAAGAAGTGAAGGAGATTGAATCAGAAACAATCCTGTTGGTAAGACCCTGATTTTATTAGATTCCTCTAGAAGTAGAAAAAATTCCTTCCTCTGATTGTATTGCATAAGTTATTCATGAAGTTGCCACTCTATGCGGTTAGTGTGGACTTTGTTTCTGGGTAATTATTGTATCTCGAACGTTGAGTCCGAGAAACATTGGATCTGCGATCAACACAAGGGCGTAGGTTTAATGTGAGAATTGGTAGGGACATGTATGTGATGTGAGTGCGCGTAGCGCGCGAGCTGGAAAGTTTTTGTTAATCTGAGTGCAGATACTGCCTTTACTGTATACGGAGATTATCCGAATGAGTGTTTCTTCGTTTTTAAATTAGAGAATGCAAAGTGCCTCCAAATTTTCATACAAAGATGCCACAAACATAAACTTGCCACAACTTAAACTGACAGCTGCAAACCATCTCAGCGCACTCATGAAACCCACCCAGATCTAGTAACCTGGACATTGATACCAAGTGAGTGGATATGTAACTATCTTTGCAAGCCAGCTCGCAATCCTCTCTATTAAGCATCTTAATATGCAGTAATGCAGTTGCAGCTGCGATAAACACCTCAAAATGGACCACCGACAATGAATTGGATAAGCCGCATGTCATGGTTTGGTCCCACCGGATGCAATCTGCAACCCGGCGGGCACTGGGACCATGTACCCAAAAGCGGAAAAAAGGGACCCACTCGCACAGGTTGATATAATTAAATAAAAAACATTTAATTATAATTATAACAAAAATAACAATTAAAACGACAGGGGAGCAGCAGCAACACATGACGGGGCTAAAACACCAGAATGCAGCTGCAACTGCCAGTTGGCAGTGCAGCTCTTAAATACTCTTAACTTCACCTCCACTTCAACGAGTACCAGGTGTGGCTCGTTGAAGTGGAGGCAAAGACAGCCGGAGAGTGAGGGACTGCAAGGCAAAACCATTACACCGCAAACCAAGCGTTAATCGGACTAGATCATGTTAGATTTACGATTACGTGTTTCTTTCATTTACCCCACTGAGCCAAAGTTGGTTGGGACATTTTGACTTTCAAAAGTTATATTTGCTGAACATCATGAGACTAACTTTAATGCTTTCCCTATAATTCCACAGAACAAGTCATACTAATGACCTCACCTGAAGCCCTGATACACCTGTGTCCTCAACAGCTTGCTCTGTTTCTCTAGCTTGCTGCTGTGGTTCCTGCATATAAAATAATTAATTAATAATGGCACCTACGCAGGATTTCTCCACTGAAATTCACCTCATCATTTGACATATCCACCTGGCTTATATATAGCTACTACTGCTAGCAACCCGATTACTAAACAACATGTGACAGAAACCAGGTTTAGTTCGCTAGTTGAAACTAGCAAACATGTTTAATTAACATTCGTTGACATTATTTTCCGGTAAAAACTAATTTAAGGTAGCTAGCAAGTTATGACTTTAAGAAACAATCTGTTTCTGACTAGTTAGATCACTTATTCAACCAACATTACACTTGGCATTCAGTTTGGCGAAATGTTAGCAGCCTCTCTTAACATGGAGCGACTTTCTTTCCCTCACGCTCCCAGACAGTGAAATTTCCACAAAGGTGATACGTACCTTAGGTAAAATCAATGTATGTCATAAGTTGGGCCATGAGAAAAGTGCTATCGTTACACGATGAAGAAAGATCTGTAACAAATGCCAAATTACGGTTCTCTTATACGGGTAAGCCATTGCAAACACATGTAATCAAAGCTGGCGATCCAGCTGCACGTCTCAAGCCCCACTTTGGACAAAAATGAATATTCATGACCTGAATAGCGTGGTCAGTTTACTCTTGACTTTTAGCCTTCAGATAGCCTCGCCATTTCAACCAATCAAATGCTAGAATGCATAAATAGGTTGTCTTGGAGACGTAGCCTCCACAATTGGGTCTTGTATGGCTTGTCTGGGAAGTTGATAAGAACGAGTTCGCTGAAATATTGATAGGGACAATTTGGCTTCAAAAATATTGGTAGGGACATGTCCCAACCTTCCATATACAAACCTACGCCCTTGTTATTGCATATGTTATTTATGAAGTTGCCACTCTATGCGGTTAGTGTGGACTTAGTTTCTGGGTAATTATTGTATCTCGAACGTTGAGTCCGGGAAACATTGGATCTGCAATCAACGTGCTGCGTCCGCCATGTCCATTGAGATTGAAACATCTTACCAGCTAATCGGGACCTTAATATTACAAGGTTCTATCTGCCTCAGAAACACATATGTGATTGAACCTTATAATACTGAGGTCATGTAATGCAAAAAACAGAAAGTAAAAATATGAGGCGTTTATGTTGTTAGCTTCTGCAGGTTAAGACATTGGCTTTGGACAATACGAGGGCTCAGACTTACTCACGTGGGGATAGGCTTGAGTTTACCCCTCTTGTCTCCTGTCTCTCAGGCCTCTGAGAGTCTTGGGTCAGAATTCTCAGAGCAGGACAAGCCCTGTGAAGAGCAGTTGAGGTTGGCTGTGCAGATGGAAACAGAACCAGCTGTTGAAGCTGAGCCCGCAGAAGAATCCCGATCAGAGCATGCTGTGGATCGTGATCTAGAGTTTCCTGTGGTACCTGAATCTGAGCTGCGGCTTGAATCAGAATCCGAGCCGGTGGTGAAGGTTGACTCGGAACTGGCTATGGAGTCTGAATCGGACCTGGCTGCAGAATCTAAGCTGGTGGCAGGAATCGATTCAGAAGAAGCGAAGGAGATTGAGTCAGAAACAATCCTGTTGGTAAGACCCTGATTTTATTAGATTCCTCCGGAAGTAGAAAAATTCCTTCCCCTGATTGTATTGCATAAGTTATTCACGAGGGCAATTTCATGAGAATCTGGACACAGGACAAGAAAATTCAAATTGCTTTTACTGCATTTTTTATTTGCTCAAGGCAAAACTAGGATATCAGAGGCTCCTACTGATGCTGCTTTCTTGGTTTCATTAATATGTTCCGAGTACCAAACGTTTTTACATTCATGTTATTTTCAGCATCTTGGAGGCACAAAATTTGCTGTAATTGAGAGAGAGCCTTGTCCTTCATTAATTGTGATATATCTCCAAACTCAACACATTTAGATAGTTCAAGGCAAGCCCTTTCAAAATATGAAGGCCATTTTCATTGATCCTTCATCATTTTGGGCAATATAGGCCACGAACGTAGCAACATTGAATGTAACGTGAGTTACCAAAAACAAGGTATTTTTAATCTCCAGCCCACATCTCTGAGAGTTAAATCTTCCTCTGCTGTGGGTGTAACCTTTATGTAGGAACCTAAAAAACAAAGGGTGTCTGAGCAGCACTGGCCCTATTATTTGGGTGTTATTCAGAGCTGACCTTACAGTAACATGAGTAACCGTTACGTGAGTTACCCACCCTCCTGGACTTTCTTAAGCCTCAGTCCATGGATAGTTATGTCAGTGTAATTCTATTACTTGCAGTAGAACCTTCAGAGTGTTGGTTATCAATAGTTTGATTTTCAGTTTTGTATTACTTCTATCTTTTAAGAAATTTTGAATTGAAATGAAGTGATGTTTTTGTGTGTCCTTTTTGCGTAACATGAGTTACCAAGCTGTTGGTGCCTCCAATTCCCACATTTGAAGGGACAGCACTTTTCTCTCCCACTGGTGTATGTATATGGGGGGGATCTACCTATGTGCAGAAAAACACTTGTCACAGGTGACTGACAATGACTTGACAGCTGATTAAAAATTGATATTAGCCTTAAAACGTAACGTGAGTTACCATGGAATTGCCCATGAAGTTGCCACTCTGCACGGTTAGTATAGACTTAGTTTCTGGGTAATTATTGGATCATAAACGAGTCCGGGATACTATGGGTCCCCGATCATCATGCTGCGTTCGCCATGTCCATAGAGATTGATTCATCTTACCAGCTAATTGTGACCTTAATATGACAAAGTTCTATCTGCCTCAGAAACACATATGTAATCGAGCCTTATAACACTGAGGTCACACGATGTGAAACTTACTCACGTGGGGATAGGCTTGAGTTTACCCCTCTTGTCTCCTGTCTCTCAGGCCTCTGAGAGTCTCGGGTCAGAATTCTCAGAGCAGGACAAGCCCTGTGAAGAGCAGTTGAGGTTGGCTGTGCAGATGGAAACAGAACCAGCTGTTGAAGCTGAGCCCGCAGAAGAATCCCGATCAGAGCATGCTGTGGATCGTGATCCAGAGTTTCCTGTGGCGCCTGAATCTGAGCTGCGGGTTGAATCAGAATCCGAGCCGGTGGTGAAGATTGACTCGGAACTGGCTATGGAGTCTGAATCGGACCTGGCTGCAGAATCTGAGCTGGTGGCGGGAATCGATTCGGAAGAAGCAAAGGAGATTGAGTCAGAAACAATCCTGTTGGTAAGACCCTGATTTTATTAGATTCCTCTAGAAGTAGAAAAAATTCCTCCCTCTGATTGTATTGCATAAGTTATTCATGAAGTTGCCACTGCGTGGTTAGAACAGACTTAGTTTCTGGGTAATTATTGTATCATAAACAAGTCCGGGAAACTATGGATCCGCGATGGTCGCACTTTGTCCGCCGCGTCCATAGAGATTTGCTTGTGAGCGCTTTACGGGCCATGAATTTCAACCAATTTGTTTCATATTTAGCGTGGGCCTTGAGTGTGGTACCTCACAAAGCCAACTGATTCTGGGAGCGATTGCTTTAGAGGGTCCAAGGATATGTGTCAACCAGCAGGCAACCGACAGCCTAGTTTTTCAAGTCCTCATTCACACTTCATTTACTCACAGCTTCATTGCTTGCAAGGAATGTCAACGTCTTACTAGTTTTGCTTACCTTCTTATTCAGTGATATTTGGTCTTGCAATCGCTTTGCAGATCCCAAACAGGGAAACGGAGGGGGCCATCCATGATGTCACATTCTGCGTGGATTCGGAGCACCAGATGGCACCAGATCGGACCGAGTTCCATCCAGCTATGGAGCTTGCAAGAGAGGTTCTTGAGGAGTATTTCATGCGCTACTGCGCTGCCACTCTGCGGGAAGGTCAGGAGGAGGAGGAGGCACTTGAGTGCTTATGCCACTTACTGTCCACCGTCGGCAGAAAAATGGACATTGATAGAGCAAAGGTACTGTAGGGCTTACCCACAATCAGTAAAGAAAACCCAAACATAAACATGCACACACATATATACATTCTGACCATCCCTCTTCCCTATGTTTGCAGTGTCTCATAGATAAATGCATGCGCCAATTGGAAGACATCCTGAAGGAAGGAAAGACCTCCAACAGAATCAGATTGATTATGCAGGACATCATCGACCTGAGACAGGTACACTAACCCCTATATTCAGCTCCACCCTTAATCCTCTCAGCTCCATCCTTCATCTTTTTAGCTCCTTCAACATTTCCGTTCTGTCAGCAAATCTGATGGACGATGCAGTTAAGTGCAACAATAACTGAAGTGCTAATTAATAATATAGTAAATGTAATATCTATCTCTGGTTTCCACCTTTCAATCGTCAGCTCTTCAGCTGCACTATATAAATATATTTGAGGAAGTTTATATAACAGATGTCTGCCATTTGTTCCTCATGCAGAATAACTGGGCTCCCAGGGACGGCAACCAAGAATCCAAAGCAACCAGTCAGGTCCACAAAGATGCTGAGCTGGAGAACCAGCAGGAGACAGATAAAGTTGAACAGCAGCTTGTGCACAAAATGAGCAATACCCACCATGAACATACTTCAGAACAGCAGCGGACCTGTAAGGAACATGACACCCACAACAGAGAAGTAAAACAGTACCGTGGGGAACACCAAGGCAACAGCAGACCGCAAAGATGGGCGAACAGGGCACACCAAGGCCACAACAGACCACAAAGTGGGAGCAATGAGAGACACCCTGCCCACGAGATACACCGAAGATGGAACTATGGAGAACACAACAGCTATGGTCAAGACCTAAGACGGAACCGTAGGGAGCATCAAGGTTGTACTCAAGACCAAAGATGGTACTATGGGGAACATGAAGGCCGTGCTCAGGACCAAAGATGGTTCCATGGGGAACATGAAGGCCGTGCTCTGGACCAAAAATTCTACCATTGGGAAGACCAAGACCATGCTCAAGATCATCGACTGTACCATGGAGAACATCAAGGCCGTGCTCAAGGCCAAAGATGGGACTATGAGGAACATCAAGGTCGTGCTCAGGACCAGAGATGGGACCATGGGAAACATCAAGGCCATGCTCAAAACCGGAGACGGCACCATGGGGAACAGTATTACCAGGGTCAGCACGAAGGATTGCAGCATGGGGAACACCACGACCTGGTTCGACACCTAAGATTGCACCGTGGGGAACATCAAGGCCATGCTCAGGACCAAAGATGGCATCATGAAGAGCATCAAGGCCATGCTCAAAACCGGAGACCGCACCATGGGGAACAGTATTACCAGGGTCAGCACGAAGGATTACACCATGGGGAACACCACGACCAGGTTCGACACCTAAGATTGTACCATGGGGAACATCGAGGTCGTGCTCAGGACCAGATATGGTACCATGGGGAACATCAAGGTCATGCTCAAAACCGGAGACTGCACCATGGGGAACAGTGTTACCAGGGTCAGCACGAAGGATTGCACCATGGGGAACACCACGGCCAGGTTCGACACCTAAGATTGCACCATGGGGAACATCAAGGCCATGCTCAGGACCAAAGATGGCATCATGGGAACAAGATGGGCAGGACAGAGATGGGGAACATATCAAGGCCATGCTCAGGACCAAAGATGGCACCATGGGGAACACCACGGCCGTGTTCAAAACCAGAGACAGTATCATGGGGAACATCAAGGCTGTGCTCAAGAACAAAGATGGTACCATCAGGGTTTTGCTCGAGTTTAAGGGCTTTCAGCAATAAGCGAATTCACGGGTATAATGTCTACACACGAGTAGCGCAAGACAGCAGGCTTACGAGACTTTGCACCAAATGACTGCGGAGCTCATGCTTATATACACAGACTACTAGCACAATGACAATTGGAAACAGTTGCAGATGATTCCAGGGGAGCGTAGAATACGGGCACTGGAGGTGTGGCGTTACAGTACTCCCCCAGGCACCACTCCCAGCGTTCTTAGCCGTCAACCGGGAGGGCAACCCCTGGAGCGAGGAACAGGCCGGTCCGATGGGCCTGGTGGTATACAGTCTGGAGCTGGTGGGTCTTTGGCAGAGGTGTATAAAGTACTGGGGAAAAAAAACTAAGTAAAAGTAGAAGTACCATAACTGAAAGTTACTTTGGTAAAAGTTGAAGTCACCCATAAGAAAATTACTTGAGTAAACATCCCATTAAGCATTTAGCTCCAGATTAAATGTATTTCAGTACCAAAAGTATCTTGTGAAAAAATATACTTCAGTACAAAAAAGTGCGCAAAGTACAAAGTTTTTATCATGATTGCATTGAAAGAAGACAAAAGGTCAACCACACATTTGTTCTCTCCTCGTGCTCTTTAATCAACTTTCAGGTGAATGAAAGATACAGTATTCAAAAAACAAACTTCTTCTTCTTCCTTTTTCTTCTTCTTCCTTCTTCCTTCCTCTTCCTCTTCTTCCTTTTTCTTCCTTCTTCCTTCCTCTTCCTCTTCTTCCTTTTTCTTCTTCCTTTTTCCTTCTTTTTCTTCCTTCTTTCTTCTTCCTTCTTCCTTCCTCTTCCTCTTCTTCCTTTTTCTTCCTTCTTCCTTCTACCTTTTTCTTCCTTCTTCCTTTTTCCTTCTTTTTCTTCCTTCTTCCTTCCTCTTTTTCTTCCTTCTTCCTTCCTCTTCCTCTTCTTCCTTTTTTCTTCCTTCTTCCTTCAAAGTTTTTTTTCTTCCTTCTTCTTTCTTTTCCTCATTTTTCTTCCTTCTTCCTTCTTCCTTCCTCTTTTTCTTCCTTCTTCCTTCCTCTTCCTCTTCTTCCTTTTTCTTCCTTCTTCCTTCTACCTTTTTCTTCCTTCTTCCTTTTTCCTTCTTTTTCTTCCTTCTTCTTCCTTCTTCCTTCCTCCTCCTCTTCCTCCTCCTCCTCCTGGCAGTTTAAAAAAACCACTATAACTGACTATGATTGATAGTAGAATTACAGTATCAATACCATGTCGTGCCTCGGGGGGGGTTGGGGACTTTTACGCCACGCCTCCAGCGCCATCAATCATCAGCCTGTTGAGACCCCGCCCACATTCCACGCTCCACTGCATCTGTTTATCGTGGTGTCATGTACTGCCTGTGCCTGTATAACTGCGAACTTCGCACTCATTCAGTGCGAACTCTCGTAAGCCTGTTTCCTTATGCTACTCTTGTGTAGATACTATAAACTGTGTATTTGCATAACTATAGAAACCCTTAACTAAATGCACTGTTACTTCAGTTAATGTTCAGTGCATTATTGTAACTACAACCCCAATTCTGAAAAAGTTGGGACGAAGTGTAAATTGTGAATAAAATCAAAATGCAATGACTTTCAGATCACATGAGCCAATATGTTATTTACAATAGAACATAGATAACATTTCAAATGTTTCAACTGAGACATTTTACATTTTTATCCACAAAATGAGCTTATTTCAAATTTTCTGGCTGCAACGGGTCTCAAAAAAGTTGGGACATAGGCAAAAAAGGGCGAAAAAAGCAATTAACCTGTAAGAAAATCAGCTGAAAGAACATTTAGCAAGTAATTAAGTTAACTGGCATCAGGTGTGTAGCATGATTGGCTATAAAAGGGTCGTCTTTGAGAGGCTGAGTCTCTCAGAAGTAAAGATGGCCAGAGGCTCTCCAACCTGTGAAGGCTTGCGTAAAAAAATTGTGAAATACTTTAAAAACAATGTTCCTCAATGTCAAATTGCAAAGGCTTTGAAGGTCTCATCATCGACAGTGCATAACATCATTAAAAGATTCAGAGAAACTGGAAAAATCTCTGTGCGTAAGGGACAAGGCCGAAGATCTTTACTGGATGCCCTTGATCTTCGGGCCCTCCAACGCCACTGCATCACTCACTGGCATGATTCTGTCGTTGACATTACTAAATGGGCCCAGGAATACTTCAAGAAACCACTGTCAGTAAACACAGTCCGGCGTGCCATCCACAGATGCCGCCTACAACTCTATCATGCACAAAGGAAGCCATTGTTGAGCATGATCCAGAAGCGCCGCCATGTTCTGTGGGCCAAGGCTCATTTAAAATGGACTGTAGCAAAGTGGCAAAGTATCCTGTGGTCAGACAGTCCAAATTTGACATTGTTGTTGGAAATCATGGGCGTCGTGTCCTCTGGGCTAAAGAGGAAAAAGACCACCCCTCCTGTTATCAGCGTTCAGTTCAAAAGCCAGCCTCTCTAATGGTATGGGGATGCATTAGTGCATTTGGTGTGGGACACTTGGATGTTTCAAAAAGCACCATGAATGCTGAAAGGTATATAAAGGTTTTAGAACAACATATGCTCCCGTCCAGACGACATCTATTCCAGGGAAGGCCTTGTGTATTTCAGCAGGACAATACAAAACCACATACTGCAGCTATTACTACAGCTTGCCTTTATAGTAGAAGAGTCCATGTGCTGAACTGGCCTGCCTGCAGTCCTGATCTTTCACGTGATACAGAGAGGTATAGGAGTGCAACCTTCATAAGGTTCAAACTGAATACTAGAAATAGAAGTGCAAGAAATCAAAAACCCAATTAAAGGTAAAAACAACAGTGCTTCATCTGAACAGCACAAATCAAGTAGGGCTATAAACAATAGCAACAACTTAGGTTATCAGATTGAATATTAAAGTGCAAGAACTGTGCAGAGCAAGAAATATCTACGCAGTCCTGTTTAGTGTCGCACAGAGAAATCAACATGGAGATCAAACATATAGCGCAATGAACTCTTTTCATTATCACACCGTGACTACAAGAATAAAGTTTGAGGCACTGAAGTTTGTTGAGTCACTTTGATGCCAACAGCTGGTAATGGATACAACATTTGGCGATATTCGCAATTTTTACCATTATCTAGTGTGTCTGGAGAAAATCGTTCCGAAAACCTCTCCAAAACACACACCTACAGGTTATTGGCTAGGTATGTGGCTTGATTTGCCCTGCCGCCGTTGCAGAAAATAAAAGTCAATTATGACAATCTTTTTGTCGAATGTCTCAGCAAGATATTGCGTCAATCATTCATAAAATGTTTTGATGACATGGAAATCAGTTATAAAAAAAGTGACTTGTCAGATTGATTTTATCCCGTTCAGAGCCATTTCCATTCAAAGAAATAACCGATAAAGAGTGATGGTCTCAAAAAACAACTAAAAAAAACTTTTCGGTGTGAATTAGGCTTTGACTCTTCTCGGAAACAAACAACTACCGGGTTAATAACGCGCAATCCAATTTCATTATCACATATTTAATGCTAATATTTATACTAATAATAATAATATTTAATACATATTTCAATACAGGGGCGTAATTTAACTGGGAGGGGGGGAGACACGCCCTTTATGACAATTAGTCCTGGCCAGTTCTCAATCATTTTCCTTCATCGACGCGTTTTCTAATTATCGTAATTGGCAACTGAAGACACGGTTCCTCTCCTTATGCGATTTAACTCTACTCTTTAAGTGCTGTCCACACTGAACAGGTGCTGCTTGTTCTCTCCGATTAAGTAAGACGGCAATCGGTCATCTGGATGCGTATTTGCTGTGTTTAAATCAACGTTATTCAAAATTGCTTACCTGTCGACTCTCAGGCAAGCAGTAAATTAATTTTCTGAACTTAATTTACCCCACCGTATCATCGCTGGATGCTGTTAGATCGCATATGGAGAGGAACCGTGTCTTCAGTTGCCAATTACGATAATTGGAAAACGCGTCGATGAAGGAAAATGAGTGAGAACTGGCCAGGACTAATTGTCATAAAGGCCGTGTCTCCGTCCCCCCCTACTCCCAATTCAATTACGCCTGTTTCAAAACTTAGAACGTAGATCGGTAACATCATTCCAATTTCTAACTTGTGAACAACAAATACGTCAGGATGTAGTTGATCAATACCGATCCTAGAATGGCTAATTGAACCAAAGCGGTTCCGTGGGGGATAAGGAAACATGCAGCGCTTACCAATGATCGATATAGCCTGATTGCAGCACGTATGCGACCTAGAATGCAGTCTATTTCAGTGGTGATAGTGTTACTTAGGGCTTATATTCCACTTTTTATGGTTAAACTTCACTATTCCGGTTGCCTTGCATGATGACGAATTTATTTGGATCCAATTGTTTATATTTGCTTTATGCGATAGGAATGACCGAGAAACTCTTTTCTTGCAAATAAAAAACGATACATAGACTTAAGCTATGTACAATTTATTTAATTTGATGTTTTCGTCCTAAAGTTTAAGAAGGCAGGCTTGCTGGGAAATTTGTTCGACCAGTGGCCTTGCGTGTCCCCTGTTACGGTCACAGTCTAAAAATGCGTTTCAACGACTACTTCAGACGAAAATGTCAGAAAGCAATGGAAAAGCTTCGAGAATAAAGTAAACCGACATTTGAGTCAGCCTTTCAAATGCAAAAAAATGACCTGCTGTTTGGCCATGATGATCCTCGCAGCAAGCAGTTTTCATTTGCAGGGGGACATGGAAGCTGTAAGACTGACGTTAAATTAATAGGCTATCGCAAGTATGCGTTCGGTTAAAATTTGCTTGAGCTTACAAAAGGCTACCACTGATGGACCAGTTGTTCATTGCCTACTATTTGATGTATATTGATTCGTTGTTTTACGGTGCCAAATAAAATTTGTCCTGCAATACCGGAAGACTTTACAAATTTTCCATTCCAAAACCCCGTCTTGACTTTCAGAATCACCCGTCATTAAACTTGTAACCCGCGAGTACTGCGGTTCTGAAGCTAGTGAGCTATTCTATGCCCTTTAGAGTCTCTAAGTAAGATATGTAACATTAATTGAAAAAGGTTATGTATGAGCCAATCCAAATAGTTCAATGGTCTTATTGAAAAATTCTAAATGGCTCTAAAGTCACATTTCTTTTTCACATTAATTCATGTAAACATAATAATAATAATAATAAATAATAATAATAATAATAACATTTCCATAAAAAAATTGTTCATATGTCGACAATGTTATGTTTTAATATAGGACAGCATCATTGTTTTAAATTTATATCAAGACATCTTTAGGATAAATAGGATCTTTAATATAAATAAGATAGTTTGGTTTTGGACATTACTGACCCAACCACTGCCTCCAGATTAGTAAATTCATTCACATGTGCAGAAATTCAATTTAATGGTGACTCGGATTATGTGTATGACAACACTTCCTACTCTACGACACTTGGGAGTGTTTTGGAATTTTAAAGCCTCATCTTTTTACCATTTTAGAACAATTTTGAAAAAAGGCGATCACAGCATTGTAATAACTTTTACAAGCTGTTGAGTGTGGTATCTTTTACTAAACCTGGTTTAGGGACTTGGGGGGGTGGGGGGATTTGGTGATCTGTTAACATCTGCTAAAATCACAGATGCATATAGCCACTGGGTTTGCACGTTAGAAATACACTACAGTTATTTTGTTGGAGGCTATTTGGTGTTATATAAACTAAAAAACTAATAATATCAATGTTTTGTGGGAAATATGGTCAAACTCTTTCACTGCTTGTGGTGATTTTGTCAACATTTCTGAAACATCAAAACCTTTGAAATCGCTCGAACCATAGCACATTGGTATTTACTGGAAAGCTTTCATCAAGCACTTTCCAATGAATGCCAACACTGTAGGGTTTGGATGATTTCGAAAGATTTTCTCCTCTTTGAAATTTTGACCAAGTCACCAATAGCAGTGAAAAGGGTTAAGGTCACGAACTTTGACAGTAAAGGGAAAGTCTTAGGTAAAGGTTCAAGTTGTCAGTTAATGTAAAACTGCGTTATAACGGCGCTCTTACAGTTTTTTTATCTTAATTTTTGGAACCTTGGGATGAAAATCATTGAACAGAGAGGCCAGATTTTTCTCCCAAAATACCAGGAAAAGGTGTTTTCAGCACATTAATTTTTCAAATTTTTCTGGGGGAGGTCTCCCAGACCCCTCCTTGCTGTGCCCCCCCCCCTTTCAGCAATTCCTGGATCCGCCCCTGCAATCCGTAATATTAATGATTACTAACAGTTAATGAAGTAGTTAATTGCATCAAATTATCAACAAATTAGTCATATTTAATCTGAATTTGGTCCCCGCTCTAAAGTAGTAGTCAAGTGTTACTCTAATCTAACACTGACTGTTAAACATTTATTTTTGCAATCTATCAGTGTCACGGTGGACTCGGAACAGAAAACTGGGTTGACGATCCAAACAACAGTTTAATAACAGGACTGGAATCAATACCACAATGAAAGATACATGTAAGAAAACTTAACACAGAAGATGCAGGCTGGTAACGGGCTGGAGAGAGAAAGGAAACAAATAAAGGAATAATCACAGTACAGAAATTGGATCATGGAGGGATTCATGGTTTGAAAAGGTTCTGCTCAACAAAGCCAGACAATCAGTGAGGGGAGAGAGGCTGTTTTAACAGAGGGAGAACAAGTGCTGGAAATCAACAATCAGGTGAGTATGTAGGAAACTGTGGAGTGGAGCTCTGAGTCCAGAGGGCACATGTCAGCTTGAAAGCCTGGTCCAGATGCAACACGTTTTCAACATGTACCTACTGGGTACTCCGGTTTCTTCCGACAGTCCAAAGACTAATCAGGCTAGTTGGAGACACTAAATTTCTCATAGGTATGAGTGTGAGAGTGAATGGTGTGTGCGACCTGCGATGGATTGGTGAGATGTCCAGGGTGTGTCCTGCCTTTCACCCATCATCAGCTGGGGTAGGCTCCAGCTCCCCCTGCGACCTTAGTGAGGAAAAGCAGGTATAGAGAATGGATGAAAATAAATATAGATGAATAAAGGCAAAGAAACCCCTTAAAATAGAAACCTTAACTATTTATAGTACGAAGAACAGTGGAATATGTGGAATGTGCAATGATGAGCTACTGAGTACTCAATAATGACAAATTCATGACTAATAAATTACTTATACTGACATTATTGAACAACTATTTAATAATCTGAGTTAGGCCTTCACTGCTGCCTACATTCTTGATGTTTCCATAAAGAAAGAGCAGAACAGCAACTTGAAGTGTTTTTGGTATGACCAGCAGAGGGGGCTGCTTGCTATAGCAGTTAATGGTGCCTCATCTTCTTTCACTGACCTCAGGCTGAGTTGAAGAGGCCCAGCTAATTATCATGGCAACATGGGTGATAATGCTTGATAGTGGTTTTAGTTCAACAGGTGCAAAGTAAGCTGGTATCCATTTCCAGAAAAAAAAAATCTGGTCTGTCGGGCAGAGAAGATATATTATTAATGGAGAAAATATCTTGTTATGAATGCACCACAAGCATCATTAACTATTAAATCTCATTGCACGGAAAGACCATACAAAGAGTGACAACCCGTTGTCGGCCGATTTTGCCGATATTTGAAATACTCATGCACCTTACCAAGTTATGAATGAACCCACAAAATGAGCATCATCCTTAGTAGGAGTAATCACCAAAAAATGGATTTTTGATGGATTCTGGAGCATTTTTGAAGGATTTTCAAGGGGTTAATTCGGGTCATCCTCGACAGAAAACGGCTAATCTTTCAACATTGCCCCTTTGTGTGAATGTTGCCCATAAGATGGCCTACCAAAATGCCGAGAATGATCAAAAAATATTTCCAACTATGCCAGTTGTGTGTCGAGATACTTCCCCTACCCCAAAATTTGGAACTGTATAAAGGCCTATTCAACAGCTTATAGGTCATCTGCCACAGGGGTAGAAATGATTACCCAGGGTAGTACTGGTGGCGTGAACATAGTGTAAACTCTGTCCCTATTTCTTCTGCACCAATGCTGAGGCTAAATTCCTTTGTTACCTTTTTCTGACTTTTCTTGTTCCTGATTGATTTGATGACTTCCCCTATATTTGTTCATTAAACGGATCTTTGTTCCCTGCTTTTTTCTGCAAAACACACATTTTGTGTGGTCCCTTGTCATTAAGTGCTGTTTATCGAACAGATAATGATATATCTGTCTTTGGGGGATTTCTACTGTTCATATCATTCATGGGATAATAATAATAATAATAATAATAAAATAACATTTATGTTAGTAATACAGTGAATGAAATGTGTTATTTTTACACTGTTATATCAATGGTAACGTCTCACACTCTGGTGATTGTGATGACTTGGTAGTCATGTGACTGTAGCACAGGTCCTTTCATTTATCACATATGATAAGAAAAAATCTGGCCCTTGATATTTTTTTCTTTGCACAGTTTTACTTTAAAGCAGGTCAAGGATGATTTATAGTCAGCCTCGCAATTCACTGGACGGCGACACATTTTGTGTTATTTTGGTTCTGTTAGTTGAGTCAATCTGCTGAATCCAATTGAACGAGCATTTTACATGCTGCGGAGGAGACTGAGGACAGAAAGTACCCAAAACAAGCAGGAACTGAAGATGGCTGCAATATGAGCCTGGAAGAACATCAGCAGGGAAGGCTCCCGGCATCAGGTGATGTCTATGCACCAGTTTAAGCAGTAATAGCTGTATAGGATATGCAATGCAATATTAAAATCATTACTTTTTTACTTTATGTTGAACTGACCAGCACTTTGCAACCGAAAATTGGGGGCAATATGAACAAAGGGTTCTACAGTTTCTAAACAGTTCAGCCGATATTGACAAGCTGCACCACATTTACCAAACTGTTATTGTAGCCTTTCAAACTTAAAGTGCAAGAGTATAGAACCAAAATAAAAAATGTGACACTGTCCAATGAATTTTGACACTCAAGTACAAAGCACTGTTTTATTTTTCTATTTGTATTGTTCATATTATTTTTTGGAAATGGAGTTGTATTATGTTTCTGTATTTTTTTTTTCTTTCTAATTAAATTTGGAAAAAACTATATGAATGTTCATGACTAGTGGCATCCCATGAACTATTTGTGTTTTATAGCTGGAATTAATTATTTCATTGTTCATGACCAGTTGCATCCCATGCATTGTTTTTGTTTTATAGTATTGTCATCCTATTCTTTTCCTCCTTGAATTTTACACCCCTTTTGCGGCTTGGAATCCCAAGATCTGCTACTTGAAATTTTGACTGTAGTCTCCACTAGATGGAGACATTACACAAACAGTGACTGTAGGTTGGCGTTATTCTATTACCTTATCTCACCTTTGAACTGCATTATAATTGTCAGCACAGTATGAATGGCTGCTAAGCAAACTGAAATATGAGCGTAGTCTTTCCCAAAGATTTATCTGTTCATATTATAAAGATTGTTTTGCAATATTCATGTGGAGGAATTACAGAGCAAGAAAAGTACAACCCCAACTTGGAAAAAGTTGGGATGGTATGGAAAATGCCTATAAAAACTGAAACATGGGATTTTTAAATTGATTTTCGCTGGTATTTCACCGCAAACAGTATGAAGACAAGGTATTTAATGTTAACTTTTCCTGGTCAACTGCATTTATTTATTTTTTTTTTGTAAATTTACAAACACTCCTGCCATAGAGGCCCGCAACACATTCCAAAAAAGTTGGGACAGGGCCAATTTAGTACTGGTAATGAAGTAAATATTTTGAATTATGAAGTAATTTTAAACAGCTGATGTCAGCAAGTAACTGAAATCATTATTTGGTACTAAAGCAGCATCCAGGTAAGGCCTAGTCCTCCAGAGGCGAAGATGGGCCGAGGATTGCCAAGTTTCCCTCAAATGAGGGAGAAAATCATTGAAAGCCTTCAAAACAATGTTCCTTCACTAAAGATTGGAAGGGGATTTGGAAACTTCATCCACTACGGTGCATAATATAATGGAAAGATTCAAGGAGTCTGGAGGAATTTCTGTGTGTAAAGCGCAAGGGCACTAGCCAAAGCTGAATACTGGTGAACTCAGACAGCGCTGCATCAAGAACTGTCATTTATCTACAGGTGATATAACCACGTGGGCTTAGGATAACTTTAATAAACCTATGTCTGGTACAACAATATGCAGTTACATCTACAAATGTCAGTTTAAACTTCACTGTGCAAAAAGGAAGCCTTATGTTAACAGTGTCCAGATGCGCCATTGACTTCTCTGGGCTTGGAGGCTCCAACGATGGACATTCACATGATGGCAACATGTCTTGTGGTCAGACAAATCCATTCTTCAGGCCTTGTTTGGAAGAAATGGACACTGTATGCTTTCGATTAAAAAAGAAAAGGACCATCCAGACTGTCACCAGGAACAAGTCCCAAATCCACTGTCTGCCATCATATGGGGTTGTGTCTCTGCCCTCGGCAAGGGTCATTTGCATTTCTGTGAAAGCACTATTAATTCTGAACCGTACATTGATATTTAGGATCAATTTATTCTGCCTTCAAGATGACATCTTTTCCAGGAACATCCATGAATATTTCAACAACACAATGCAAAAATGCATTCTGCATGCATTACAAAGGCATGGCTGCATGCGAGCAGGGTGTGGGTGCTGGACTGGCCTGCCTGCAATCCCAACTTGTCCCCAATTGAGAACGTAAGCCATATTTTGAAATGAAAAATGTAACAACAAAGATCATACTGTTGCACATCTTAAGACTTGTTCACAGCAAGAAGTGTACAAAACTAGATAACTCGGTCGACACAGGGACTGAGTCGTGTATCTCCCCGATCCCCATGAGAGATCACTTGCTAATTTTTACAGCCGCAATGTTACTGTTTTTACTCTTGCTATGACATTAATATGTGTCCCTGCACATGTACACACACACATATATATATATATATATATATATATATATATATATATATATAAATGTGGCTCAAAATGAGCAGAAAACACAAAATCTGCAAAAAACATTTTTTTTGACAAAATGGCCGCCGGCAGCCATATTGGAGGTCGGAAATTGCCGAGAATTGATCTTGAGCATTGCCAAATAAACATCTTTGACTATGCAAATTTAGATAAAATCCTATAAACTTTGAAGCCTCCAGAGCCTGGAACAGAAAATCTCTGCGGCAGCAGTGAAGGCGGCGGCGGCCCCGGAACTAAACCATAGTATCTCCCGACTATCGTCGTCGGGGAGATACAGTTACTCCTGGAACACTTCATAATTTGGTGTCCTCAGTCCCTAAATGTTTATTAGGTGTTGTGAAATAGAATGGCAACATTACGAAATGGTAAATACTGTCCCAACATTTTTGAAGTA
The DNA here is from genome assembly GCA_029692085.1 of Gymnothorax javanicus. Taxonomy (NCBI): domain Eukaryota; kingdom Metazoa; phylum Chordata; class Actinopteri; order Anguilliformes; family Muraenidae; genus Gymnothorax; species Gymnothorax javanicus. The sequence continues at coordinate 190,144,168 of CM056193.1, forward strand.
TGTTGCAAAAATCAAAATGGAAATGTGCTTGTTTTGAAAAATCTATAAAATTCATGTGGTGAAATATTTTTTATGATCAATGCAATGTTGCATTATTTTCAACATAATACAGGTCACACATTGTTGACAAATCACTGATTTTGGTTTTAATTTTAAGTTTGATGAATTGTCCCAACTTTTTTTCTGATTTGAAGCAGCATGTTTTAAATTGGGTTTGTTTCATACTTAGGATGCCTGGCCACATTTCCTGCATGAGAACGGTCAAATCAGGCTCGATGAGGCTTTTTGCCAGGGCGCGTGCGCCAAGGGCAGTTAAAACCCCACAGGCTAGCCAACTGGTTTTCTGTCACCTTTTTGTTCTAATGTACAGCTAACAAACTGTTTGCCGTCCTCCAGGGCAAAATCCCATCCACACATTCTCGATAAGTTTGTCCATTTTCTTGGTTTGATTCTGATTTGGACACCATGTGTATATCACCCATATAACAGATGAAACCGATGACTTGCGCAAAAATGAATGGATGAGTGGATGCCTGTTTCAGAGAACAGAGGCGTTCACGGTACTGTTAAATGCAAGTCACCCATAATTATGAATATAAACCATCCAGATAGGTCAAATACAGTCTGAGAAAAATATCGTAATTGAACAGTGAGGTTTGTAAGGAGAGTGTAGTTTTTGATAGTTCATGTTCTTTATCACAAGTAACCAGATTATATCTGTAATATGAATGCACTGCCCTCCAAAACAGCATATTTACAATTATGCATACCTTTATATGTCTTTGCATGAGCCATCTGTGTCACCAACAACAAATATACTGTGTTATGACTTGAAAATCACAACAAGGAAAACCAGCAATGATAACTTAAACAAATTTATTCTTCACTGATTAAAAAAAAACTTCTACAAATAATCGACCGTTTAATCTTATAATAACACTCTAATGCCACTATGTAACTCTGTTGCCAAAACAAAAACTCTGCCCCTGGTGACCAAATTAACAGCATTTATATAGACTAGGAACATTCTGGAAAGATCTACAGAATTCCTGGGTAATCCCGCCCCCTCCAGGCAGGAAGGTGCCAGAAGCTTCTAGAAAGCACTAGTCTATTTCATCACAAAGAAGGGGGTATTGCATCAGATCATGTTTTGCGACAGACACACCACCAGAGGGTGCTGATGAACAAAATAAATAGCTGACCAGCAAGGCAGCAAAAACAGCATGTAACAAATCTCCATTTACTAATGATATACAATGCTGTACATAAAATACTCATATATAACACCTCCCCTCTTTAAGAAAAGAAAGGTTTGCTAAAAGCTTTCTTTTGTTAAAATGAACACAGTTTTATAATCAGTACAATCTTGAACTTTGACAAAAGTATCATTGATCATTATTACAATCATATACATAACAACCAGTGCAATTTTCACAATCAAATAGAAAAGTAAAATTACATTTTTCACAATCAAATAAAGAAATAAAATTACATGCGTGAAAGTGTATCTGGGATAACATTATCTTTTCCCCTGATGTGAGAAATATCCAAATCATACTCTTGCAAAAGTAAACTCCATCTTAGTTATCTTTGATTCTTGTTTTTGATCTTATGCAAGAATGTGAGGGGATTGTGATCAAAGAAGATCTTGATGGGAGTAGCTGAACAAGTCAAATAGACTTCGAAATGCTGTAAAGCCAAAACAAGTGCCAAACATTCTTTTTCAATTGTTGAATAGTTTTTCTGATGTTTATCAAACTTTTTGGAAGAGTAACAAACAGGATGATCTACTCCATCAGTGTCTTCTTGCAGTAAAACTGCACCTGCACCAATATCACTGGCATCAACAGCCAACTTGAACTCCTTTTTGAAATTAGGAGTTGAGAGAACTGGTGCATTTTTGAGGATAGCTTTCAGCTGGTCAAATGAATTTTGACATTTTTCCTCCCAAACAAATTTTGCATTTTTCTTCAGTAAATTTGTCAAAGGTTCAGAAATGATAGAGAAATTTTTACAGAATTTTCTGTTGTAGCCAGCCATCCCCAGAAATCTCATTAGTTGTCTTTTAGTTGTAGGCTCAGGAAATTCAGTGATAACTTTTACTTTTGCATCAATTGGTTTGACTTGACCCTGTCCTACAATATGACCTAAGTAAACAACTGTAGCTTTACAAAAGTCACTTTTAACAAAGTTGATAGTCAGCTTGGCATCACTCACTCTCTGAAAGAAGTTTCTGATGTAGGTGAGGTGCTCTTGGAAGCTGTCGCTGGTGATGATAATGTCATCAATATAGGCCTCGCATCCTGGTAGTCCAGCGATCACTCTGTTTACCAGACATTGGAAGGTGGCCGGAGAATTTTTCATTCCAAGGGGCACGACCTTGTATTGGTATAATCCATCTGGTGTGACGAAGGCAGAGATCTCCTTTGCTCTGTCTGTTAGAGGGATCTGCCAGAAGCCCTTGAGGAGATCAAATTTGGTGACAGACTTTGACTGTCCAACTTTGTCAATGCAGTCATCAATCCTGGGAATAGGATATGAGTCTGTTTTTGATAGAGCATTCGCTTTCCTGTAGTCTGTCACCATTTTATATGTTCCATTGGGTTTCGGAACTAGGATGCATGGAGAACTCCAGTCACTGTTACTTGGTTCAACAAAGTCATTTTCAAGCAGGTATTTGACTTCTTGTTTAAGGTATTTCTGCTTCTCTGGATTCATTCTGTAAGCATGCTGTTTTACAGGCCTGGCATTATCTTGTAGGATGACATCATGGTAAACCATATCAGTCCTTGATGGAACGTCAGGGAATATGTGACTATATTCAAATATGAGCTGCTTTAGCTGTTGTTGTTTAAAAGGGTACAGGTGGGACAACTTGCTGTCAATATTTTGAAGAATGTCTGAATTTTCAAGTTTGGCTGGACCAGGTTAATTTTCCAAGCGGCAGTCACAATCTTCTTCAGAATTTTCCAGTTCAATTGTATTTACCACGTTGACTGGCTTTTGCTGAGTGTCTCTGTCAATGTATTCTTTCAGCATGTTGATGTGACACATTTGTTTTTGTTTCCTCCTTCCAGGGGTTAAAATGACGTAATTTAGATCGCTGACCTTTTTGAGGACAGTGTAAGGGCCGAAATATCGGGCTCTTAGAGGGTTTCCAGGAACTGGCAAGAGCGCAAGAACTTTGTCACCAGTTTTAAAACTTCTATCTTGGGAATGAAGCTCATATCTGGATTTCATTTTGCCCTGAGCCTCTTTGAGATTAGACTTAGCAAAGTCACAAGCCTTAGAGAGATGATTACGGAAGTCAGAGACATACTGAAGCAAGTTCATTGGGACATCATCTTCAGCCAGCAACTTTTCCTTTAGAAGCTTCAGGGGTCCACGGACTGTATGCCCAAAAACAAGCTCAAAAGGACTGAACCCAAGAGACTCCTGAACAGCTTCACAGGCAGCAAACAGAAGAAGATGGACACCTTCATCCCGGTCTTTCTCTATGTCAAGGCAGTAGGTCCTTATCATGTTCTTCAGGGTTTGATGGAACCTTTCCAAAGCACCTTGACTCTCGGGATGGTAAGCTGATGACCTGTATTGTTTAATACCAAGCTCATGCATAACTTGTTGAAATATGCCAGACATGAAATTTGACCCTTGATCAGACTGAATAGACTTAGGAAGACCAACAAAGCAGAAAAACTTGGTAAGAGCCTTGATATTACGAGGTGGAATTGCCTCAGGAAACTGGGTGGAAGCACACATGATAGTCAGTAGGTACTCACAACCAGATCTAGTCTTTGGCAATGGTCCAACACAGTCAATGATGATTCGACTGAAAGGTTCTTCAAAAGCAGGAATGGGCTTAAGTCGAGCCTTTGGAATATTTTGGTTCGGCTTCCCAACCATTTGACAGGTATGACAGGATTTGCAGTACTCCTGTACATCAGACCTCATGGAAGGCCAGAAGAAATGGTTCCTGACACGTTGAAGGGTCTTCTTGATACCCAAATGACCTGACATAGGATTGTCATGGGCCAGACTAAGAGTTTCTTGCCGATAAGACTTTGGAAGAACAATTTGATGGGTGATCATCCACTCTTCATCTGCAGAAACATCAGGTGGATGCCACTTTCTAATAAGCACACCATTGTTGTAGTAAAAACAGACAGGAACTTGAGTCGCCTCTTGTTCACTTAAAGCCTGTGGTAGAAGATGCGCTAGATCACGAGCTTGTTGTTGCTTCTGAATAAGTTGTTTCCGAGACAGAATGTCATTAGAATGATCTGGCAAGGACAAGTCTGAAGATTTCCCAGACATCTCAGGACTGGAAGGTTCCTGATGAAAAGACTGCCCAATGAAGGTGTCAGCCAGGTTGAAGTCCAGGTCAGAATCATCTTGAATAGCTTTTTTGGCCATAGTAACTGCACATGAAGGATAGAGGTCTGGAATTTCCTCCTCTATCGAGTCAGATTCTTGATCAATCAAAGGAGTGTCAGTTACAACAGGGTAGGGCACACCCTTATCCCCAGCAAGATCATTACCAAGAAGCAAATGAACACTTTGAAAGGAAGAGAAGACCTAACACCAACAGTTACAGGTCCAGAGACTAAGTCTGATTTGATATGAACATTATGGAGAGGTACAATTGTAAAACCACATTCTACTCCTTGAATAAGGACATTAGCCTGAGTAGACGATTTTTCCGAAAAAGGCAGAATATCTACAAGAATAAGAGATTGGGAAGACCCAGTATCCCTTAGAATTCGAACAGGAGCAAATGAGGAAAAATCATGTGAAAGTGAGACAAAACCATTGGTGATGAATGGCTCAAAACCCTCCATAACAGAATCAGACACAGAAGGTAGAAGATCAGGCGAACTGACCTTTGATACAAGAGATTCTCTCCTAGTGAAAGCAGTTGGCTTGGTTTCTTCTCGTTGTTGTTTTTTCTTGAGAGCATAACACTCAGAAATAAGGTGACCTTGCTTTTTGCAGTATTGGCAAGACACAGAAGGTAAAGAATCAGAGGATTGCTTCTCACTGGAAGGTTTCCTCTCAGAAGTGGCCTTGGAATCATTAGAAGTGTTATTAGAAGAAGTCTTGGACTGAGACTTGCCTTGAAATTTAGAGAAAGTGGATTTTTGGACAAAAGAAGACTTATGAGTCAATGCATAACTATCAGCCAGGGTGGAAACATCTTGCAAAGTAATGGCTTGTTTCTCCTCAAGGAAAGTCTTGATATCAGGCTAGATATGCCTTTTGAATTCCTCAACCAAAATAAGTTGCCTCATTCTGTCAAAATCTTTCTCAACTTTCATGGAATTACACCACTGATCAAACAACTGTTCCTTCAACCTGCCAAATTCAACATGAGTTTGACTGGCTTTCTTGCGAGAATTCCTAAATTTTTACCTGTAAGCCTCGGGGACCAATTCATAACCCTTCAGAATGACAGATTTGACAAAGTCATAATCAGAACACTGTTGGACAGATAACTGGTTAAAGATTTTCCTAGCTTTACCAGTAAGAACACTTTGTAACATCATTGTCCAACACTCTTTTGGCCATTTCAAATTTTCAGCAATTTTCTCAAAATGGGTAAAGTATTGGTCAACATCATTTTCTAGGAAAGGAGGAACAAGTCGGATGTGTTTAACCACATCAAAATGATCAGAAAGTCCAAAAGATTTTGTAACAGTACCTGCTTCAATTTTCTTCATTTCCAATTCGTTCTGCAAGTGCATCCTTCTTTTTTCCAGTTCTCTCTCCTTCTACAACCTTCTTTCTTCCAGTTCTTTCAGGCGTAGCTGAAATTCAAGTCTTTGCAGCTCTGTTGCAGACACCTCCACATCTTTAATCAATTCTGCTGCTTCTTCCCCAAAAAAATCTTCATCGATGAAATGTTGCACCAAAATGTTCAATATTTCTTGTTTCTTCAATGATGATTCACATCAGATAATCCAAGGGTTGAGGCTATTTGCAGCAAGTCCCTCTTCTTTGCCAGCACAATTGATTCCTGGGTTGGAGATTTCAAAAAATTTTCAACATCAAAAGTCGTGATTGCTGGCTTTTCAAATAGTCACAAGATTTAAAAATGATAGATCAGCTTTAATCTTTGGTGAATCCAATCGTTGATCCAATGAATGGTTTCTCAGTGGAACCTCCAATTTGTTCTGACTTGAAAATCACAACAAAGAAAACCAGCAATGATAACTTAAACAAATTTATTCTTCCAGATAGAAAAAAAACTTCTACAAATAATCCACTGTTTAATCTTATAATAACACTCTAATGCCACTATGTAACTCTGTTGCCAAAACAAAAACTCTGCCCCTGGTGACCAAATTCACAGCATTTATACAGACTAGCAACATTCTGGAAAGATCTACAGAATTCCTGGGTAATCCTGCCCCCTCCAGGCAGGAAGATGCCAGAAGCTTCTAGAAAGCACTAGTCTATTTCATCACAAAGAAGGGGATATTGCATCAGATCATGTTTTGCTAGACACACCACCAGAGGGTGCTGATGAACAAAATAAATAGCTGACCAGCAAGGCAGCAAAAACAGCATGTAACAAATCTCCATTTACAAATGATATACAATGCTGTACATAAAATACTCATATATAACAACTGACACACAGTGAAAACCTAACACTCGTATTTAAATATAGGGTACTGGTGGCCCCAGAAGCTCCCGCCGTTAAGATAAAGAATATTTCAAAGTTTTTGTTGATATTTTTAGGCCAGGGACCTTGAAAAAATAGGCCAAGGTCACCTTTAGGCAGGTCATTTGTAGGCCTTTATGAGATGCATGTCCAGTAAAAATTATGAGCCTGTAACTGAAATAGTTGCTGAGATAAAGAAAAATGTCAAAGTTTTTGGTGATATTTTGAGGCCAGTGACCTTGAAAAAAAAGGCCAAGGTCACCTTTAGGCACGTCATTTGAAGGCCTTTATGAGATGCATGTCCAGTCAGAATAAGGAGCCTGTAACTGAAATAGTTGATGAGATAAAGCAAAATGTTGAAGTTTTTGGTGATATTTTTAGGCCAGTGACCTTGAAAAATAGGCCAAGGTCACCTTTAGGCAGGTCTTTTGTAGACTTTTATGAGATGCATGTCCAGTAAAAATTATGCGCCTGTAACTGAAATAGCTGATGAGATACAGCAAAATGTTGAAGTTTTTGGTGATATTTTTAGGCCAGTGACCTTGAAAAAATAGGCCAAGGTCACCTTTAGGTATATCATTTGTAGGGCTTTATGAGATGCAAGTCCAGTAAAAATTTGGAGCCTGTAACTGAAATCGTTGATGAGATAAAGCGAAATGTGTTGACGGACGCACGCACGCACGCACGCACGCACGCACGGACGGAGCCTGATACCATAGCTCCTGCATCGCGAGCGGCGGGAGCTAATAACCAAAAAGAAGAAACAACTAATGTTTTTCAATTAAATTTTTTTTTTTTTTAGGAATTTTTCCTTTTTTCGATAGTTATACAGTGTAGAGAGACAGGAAGGTTGGGGAGAGGAGTGGGGGAAGAAATGCAGCAAATGACCCAAGCCGGATTCGAACCCAGGTCGCTGCAGGAAGGACACAGCCTTTATGGTATGCGCACTTAGACCAATGAGCCACCAGGGCACCCCCTTTCAATTCAGTTTTAAAACGAATAGAAAAAGAATTTCATTGTTCATAACACTGTAAAGTTTCATCACATTATCTCAAAAAATGTTTCCGATATGCCATTGTGAATGAGACCCTCCACAAACTGTCAGTGTCCTCCCTGTGCTTGCACACATGCGTGTAAACAGCGAGGCATCGATTCACACAAACGTCGCACAGTTGCTTGGGGAACATTCCTCCACTCCTCCTGCAGTGCTGCCGTCAACTCGGCAACGTTGCGTGATTGACGTTGACGCTGGCACTCACGACGACCCAGCTCATCCCAAATGTGTTCAACAGGGTTAAGATCAGGTGAAATGGATGGCTAAGGATGAACATCGATTCCTGCTCGTTGGAGAAAGTCTCTGGTGAGGCGTGCAGTAGAGGGATGGGCGTTGTTGTGTTGGAACGTGAAAGGCAATCGCAGTTGTCCATGATTGTTCAATAGTGGTTGGAGAACTGGTCTTAAAATCTTATCCACATATCGCTGTGCCGTTAGACCTCCATGAATCACAATAAGTTCACTCTGAAATCTCACATTAATGGCAGCCCAGACCATCTCACTACCCCCGCCAAACCGATTTCTCTCCAAAACACACCTGTCTTGATGACGTTCATATTGCCTCCTGGACACCCGTTGACAGCAGTCGGCAAATGACACACAGAGCCTTGATTCGTCTGAAAAACCCAACAATGGAAGAATCGTGGCGGCCAAAGATGATGACGTCGAGAAAACTGGAGTCTTTTGTCTCTGTCTCTGTCATGATGTTGCCTTGATATGGCCTCCGGCACCTTAACCCCACAGCTTGCAGTCGCCGAATTACAATCATGGTATGGATGGGGTGTCCGTGGCATCCTATCGTGTTTCAAGCCGTGTTTGTTGCTGCTTGGAACCGATTATCTCAGATGGATCCTCTGGATGTGTCGGTCCTGACGTGCCATCATAACCGGAAGTTGTCCTGGGCCGAGGCGGTCGTGAACGCTTCCTGTCTGTTGGTAGCAATGCTCCAGTCTGTTGATGGTGGATAGACTGACCCTGAACTGGCAGGAAACCTCTCTTTGAGATGTTCCCCCAAGCAGCATCCCTCAAGCTCGCTCCCTCTGCTGTTCTGTAAGCCGTGGCATTCTGACACTGATGCTGATGGGGATGATCCACTGTACCTTTCATGCGTCCAATGTCTTGCATGTCATTCAAGTGATGCATTTAACCTGCTGCTAATGACATGAAAAAGTTATGTTTTGGAGAAGTGATGCCCTGACAGACACACAAACTGGGTTTGAACCCAGACTTGCACAAATTCCAGCTTTTAACCCTCATATATTTCTTCTGTGGTAATTTTGATGGCTTCAAAAAATCAGCTATGATTTAAAAAATTAGGCGTTGCGTTTTCACTGTATTTCAGTATATTTATGATCGCACTCAAGGTATAAAAACCTGACTCAAACCAAGAAAATGGACGCGCTTGTAGCGAATGTTTGGACAGGATTTTGCACTGGAGAACAGCAAACAGATTGTTAGCTGTAAGTGACGAGGCTGGGATGGCGAATAAACTTGACAGCGAACTTTTTTGGTTTTCAACAGCGCTCGGTGCATGCATTCCGGCAAAGAGCCACATGGATTCTGATCTGACCATTCTCATTCATGTCACATGGCCATGTGTCAGATTTGTTTCCAGTTTAGGACCGCATATGAAAGTAACTCAAATCCGATTTGAAGAACAGATTTAAACATCAGATTTCTGCGTCCATACAGCCCTGAAAACATCAGATTTGTGTCCCATTTAAGACAAAAAAAATCTGATTTTAGTCACTTCAGTCTGGTCATGTAAACACAGCCATATGGAAGTGACTCAGTTCTGATTTGAAGATCGGATTCCAGTGACCACACAGCCCTGAAAACATCAGACCTGAGTCACACTGACAGTTTCCTGATGGCAGTGCAAAATTCTGGTCAAATATGGCCGGTGAGAGGGGTTATTGAACTATCTGCGATTGTGTTTGTCATTCCATTGGATTTCTTTGTGTTATACATCAAAAGAAAGTTGAGAATCTGTTCTTTCCGACGATAGCCAAATATCAAAATGTTCGGCTATCACTGGAATAATGTGGCTCCTCGACGCACATGATGTGATTTTTTTAAAAGAATCCTTTGTTTACGATCCCTGACACATGGGAAATGATGTGTATGCATTGCAACCTGTTTAGTTTTTGCTCGTCATCACTTGAAAAACATTGATTGAAAGGATGGAAAGTGACACCAAAATGGTATCCTTAATGGATTCTGAGGAAGAGGTGGAACTAAATACTAGTCAAGAAGATTTTTCTAGTGGAAAAATCAGAATGTAATCAGAATGGAGTGACATTTCGTCATAAGATGAACAGCTTCGAACAATGCAATACAAAATATTTTGATGATTTTTTTTTTTTTTGGCAATGTTTTCCGATGCCATTTTGTCCTCATGCAGGCCAGTTGGGAAAATGTAAGGACTAGGAGTGTTTCATTTTCACGTGCTTGGAAGGTACTGCCCTCTCTATTTAACAAGACTAAACATACACCATCTCCGGTGGACCTTATTTTCGCTGATTTTCGAAAATCCTATTAATTTTTTCCATAGACTCTGGATCATTGAAACTGGAGGTGGGTTAGTGCTTACAAAGTCACGTTACTGAATGACAACATGGTTGTGACTCTATATCTTCAGCTGCTGAGGGAAAATGTGTATGGTTTTTGTGCGCTGTATTTATACAAAACCAACACTTTGAAACTATACATGATTTTGTTATCGGTGAATGGACCATAAGATGGTCAACAGTATTTCTATTTATTTTGTCGGGGGTAGTTATTTTTAGGTCTCCAAAACATTTCATTTAAATATTTTATCTTTCGATGTTGTGGGTTGTTCATCTTCTGACTATTCCAAAGGTTGATGGGCATTTTTACATTTGGGAATTATTGGAAAGAGCAGATTCTCAGCTTTCTTTGGATGTATAACACAAAGTGATCAGATATGATGAGAAAAATGATCGCGGAAGGTTTGATGACCTTTCTTATCAGTCATACCTAACCGGGATTTGGTGGTGCTGTGAAAGAGTTGAAATGCGTGTCTGGCTAATGGTAGGCTGTCATCAAAAATAATTGATCTAAAATCATGGACAAAGTTTGAATGAGCTGATGATCTGAGACCAGTGGATGATGTAGTTCCATATTACTTCAACCTCAGCATATCAGAACCTACATTCACCTTTTAAGGACTCAAAGGTTAGGTTGCTAGCTAGCCTTCAGTTTTTAACTTGTAAAACATTTCTTTGCGCTTAACATCGCTTTGGTGCTAATAGTACACAATACTATGTTTTGAGTTAGGAGCTAGCATACAATGTATTTCCATTCCTACCAAAATTAGAGTGACCTGTTACAGAATTTTTTTACACTAGCTTGCTAGCTAGTGAGCAAACTGGCTTTGCTTAATTAGCAATTGCATTGGTTCAAACAGTACATGACGCCATGTTCAGAGCATAGACAATTCTACTGTCAATTTTCAGTGGACTTTGAAATGTATCATGAATTATATACAGTTGTATCGTGACCTATCAACTTATGCAGGTGTGATGTTAACATTATATCTCCTCTCGACGGTTGCATTCCAGAGCTAAGGAATTCCCGGAAATACACTGGTGGGCGACTTCCTTACTTAGAGTCTATGTCAATCATATCTGTCAATCATGACTTTACACCCCATTTTTATAGTAACCAGTAACTTCAACTAAACTTATCAGAAAAAAAAAATAATACTTGAACATTCATCAGCATGGTAAGAACTACTCAAAGCAACAGAAACCATCTTTCGAAAAAAATTATTTGACATGCACTTGAATTTTTTAGTGTGGCCGATGTTCCATCCACTTACATGGAGGGGGCAGGGTTATAATCTGCACTGCAGCCAGCCACAAGATGGCGATCAAGATCTTTTTGCCTTACTTTTGAGAAGCGGTTAGCTTGTCCATTTTTATATACCGTCAATGGTTAATGCAAGCTTTTTATTGCAGCTTTTGTTGCCTAGGATGGCACAACCAAATATTAGGTTTTGGGGGGGGTAATTAGTTTTTCACATGGATGATATAGATTTTGAATAAGTCTTTACCTTCAATAAATGAAATGATCATCTCAAAATTGTTTTTTGTCTTTACTCTCATCTTTGTCTTGCAAGAAAATTAGTTGCACGATCTGAAACATTTGATTAGACATAAGCAAAAATAGAAGAAATGTGGAAGAGGGCAAGTACTTTTTCACAGCACTGTACATAGGACCTGTGTGGAAAGTTGGTAAAAAGAAGCAAATGGTGCGATCATCTAAAGAAATTCAAGAACAGATGGGGGACAATGTTTTGACATCTATTAGTCTGGAAAAAGTTACAAAGCCATCTCTCAGGGTCTGAGATTCCTGCATACCACAGTGAGAGCCATTATCTACTAATCGAGAAAACTTGGAGCTGTGGTGAACCTTCCCAGGAGAGGCCAGTCTACAAAAATTCCTCTAAAAGTGCATCAGCAAGTCGTCTCACATTTATCAAATATATCTTGATGACCTACCGAAAGAGTATAACTTTTTGGTCAACAACAGTCCTGTTATATCTTCAGTAAAGCAAACAGAGAATTCCACAACAACAGCATCATACCAATAATCAAGCATGGTGGTGGTGGTAGTGTGATGGTCTGGGGTTGCTTTTGAGTTTCAGGACCTGAGCGACCAGCCATAATTGATGGAGCTATGAATTCTGCTCTCTGCCAGAAAATCCTGACGTATGATGTCCAGCCATCAGTTTGCGACCTAAAGTTCAAGCGCAGTTGGATCATGCAGCGGTACAATGATCTGAAGCGCATAAGCAAGTTCACCTCTGAATGGCTCAAAAGAAACAAAATAAATGTTTTGGAGTGGTCTAGTCAAAGTCCTGACTTGAATCCAATTGACATGTTGTGGCATGACCTTAAACAGGCAGTTCTTGGTAGAAAATCCTCCAACAGCCAAAGTATAATAATTCTACAAAGAAGAGAGGGCTAAAATTCCTCCTCTGTGATTTCAGACTCATTGTTAGTAATTGCAAAAGGTTGATTGCAGTAGTTGCTGCCAAGGGAGACACAACCACTTATTAGGTTTTGGGGGTCAATTATTGCGCACCCTGCAAGTTATGGGCACAGTTCGAACAAAATTAACTGAAAACAATTTCCATTTAAACAACCCCAGAGAGCAAACATTCTCTCAAGTGTTACTTCTCCCCAGGAACGCTGGCAGGTGATTTCACAAATAGATGCAACCTCATGGGCGAAGATTTGTGCTAATTAGCAAATCCAAGAGTCAAAAAATACTTGGAATGAATTTTACTTTCTAGATTTTACACATCTGGGTGGCTGCACTCACGGAATTAAATTGTCATGCATTGTAACTGTAATATTAGCATTTTTATTTTTGTAGATTTCTCCTTTATTCTGGCATGTAAAGATTACTTGGAATAAATTATTTTAACACATTGCTGTTAGAATATTTTAAATGAAGACGGGAAGCAAAAGGTGTAAACATTTACTCCACAATGCCTAATAAACCGTTGTTTATGAAAATATTCATGAGAAGATACAGACATTTAAAGTCATGCTTCGGTAGGTAAGGGTCAAAGAAAAAATAGACCTTAGAGCTGATTATCCTGGACTGCATTGCTGCCATGTAAGGCTATACTATATGTTATTTCTGTGGTGAAATAAGGATACAAAATATATTCCACATCTGCAAATGAAGGGACTGGAATACAGTTCTAAAAGTACTTAAAAGCATTACATCTTCTGATCCTCGCCGAGCAGCCATGAAATGAAATGGGGATGGCATTCCCTCTTGTGATACACGTAGGAAATTGACACATTATTTTATCGGTGGTTAAAAACATAACCATTTTACCAACTGGATTAGACATAAACGGATATCTGGGGACTACAGCGCTTTAAGCTGTAAGTTGATGGTATTTCATATATTTCATTACTGACCATCAACATGAGTCCTTGTTGCCCAAATCGCTGAACATCTCTCCTATAATTAGTAATTTTTCATGTTCGTACTGCTTTTTCAACTTATCTGCATACAATGGTTAATGGCTCCAGCACCATTGGGCAAAGTAACTAAATGCCATCTTTCCAAATTCAGGAGATGGGTGGTACAGTATGAAGGAATGAGTTGGTTGAACGTAAATTGCATGTCCTTAAATTGTAATTTTAGGACATACAGTTTGCTGTTAACTGACTCATTCCATCTGACCGTACCACGACCATCTACTGAATTTGGAAAGATTGCATTTAGTTAGCCCCAAGGTGCTGGAACCTCCTTCAGAAGAGCGCTAAGTTAGATGCTCTTATTCTCTTCGGTGACTGTAAGGTTCTGCTCCAATCTATTAAATCTGAAAGTTGTACATGTTTCGATACTGCTCATCCCTAGTTTTCCACTTTGGACATTGTCTCTCTCCGGCTCTTTTAAGGGAGTCAGATGAAGGGTTAATGATTATTTTAACTCCTTTCCCTAGCCCTTGCTTTAATTGTTCCCTTCCCTTCATTTTACTATAACAGTTTTACACAAAATGAATATTGCATATCTGATGCAGTTCTGTACTAATTGTATGTCTTTTAATCAAGGTGTCCTTGATTTGTCACTCTTGGTTATTCTTATGTACAACCCCAATTCTGAAATAGTTGGGATGAAGTGTAAATTGTGAATAAAATCAAAATGCAATGACTTTCAGATCACATGAGCCAATATGTTATTTACAATAGAACATAGATAACTTTCCATGTTGAAACTGAGACATTTTACATTTTTATCCACAAAAAACTCAGGTTGTCCTGAGGAAGGTCGGTTGACCGAAACGTTGACTGATAAATTAATTGCAAGTGAGAAGACCGTGTGCGGGAGTTTTTTTCGTTACTTTAGTCCTTAGTCGGCCTTCCTCCTACGCACCTGTCTACTTACCGGTGTGCAAAAGTTTTTCTCGCTATTCTGGTCACATTTTTATCCACAAAATGAGCTTATTTCAAATTTTCTGGCTGCAACAGGTCTCAAAAAAGTTGGGACACAGGCAAAAAAGGACTTAAAAAGCAATTACTATATAAGATAATCAGCTGAAAGGAGATTTAGCAAGTAATTAAGTTAACTAGCATCAGGTGTGTAACATGATTGGCTATAGAAGGGATGTCTTAGAGAGGCTGAGTCTCTCAGAAGTAAAGATGGCCAGAGGCTCTCCAACCTGTGAAGGCTTGCGTAAAAAAATTGTAGAATACTTTTAAAAAAATGTTCCTCAACGTCAAATTGCAAAGGCTTTGAAGGCCTCATCATCGACAGTGCATAACATCATCAAAAGATTCAGAGAAACTGGAAAAATCTCTGTGCGTAAGGGACAAGGCCGAAGATCTTTACTGGATGCCCGTGATCTTTGGGCCCACAGATGCCACTGCATCACTCACCTGCATGATTCTGTCATTGACATTTCTAAATGGGCCCAGGAATACGTAAAGAAACCACTGTCAGTGAACACAGTCTGCCGTACCATCCACAGATGCCACCTAAAACTCCATCATGCAAAAAGGAAGCCATTGTTGAGCATGATCCAGAAGCGCCGCCGTGTTCTGTGGGCCAAGGCTCATTTAAAATGGACTGTAGCAAAGTGGCAAAGTGTCCTGTGGTCAGACGAGTCCAAATTTGACATTCTTGTCGGAAATCATGGGCGTCGTGTCCTCCGGGCAAAAGAGGAGTAAGACCATCCATCCTGTTATCAGCATTCAGTTCAAAAGCCAGCATCTCTGATGGTATGGGGATGAATTAGTGCATATGGTGTGGGACACTTGCATGTTTTAAAAAGCACCATGAATGCTGAAAGGTATATCAAGCTTATAGAGCAACATATCAAGGGCTGACTGCAAGAAACAGATATGTCCAAAATAAAACATCTGGACATAACTGTTTATTGCAGTCAGCCCTCGATATGCTCCCATCCAGACGACATCTATTCCTGGGAAGGCCTTGTGTATTTCAGCAGGACAATGCAAAACCAAATACTGCAGCTATTACAACAGCATGGCTTCGTAGTAGAAGAGTCCATGCGCTGAACTGGCCTGCCTGCAGTCCTGATCTTTCACCGATTGAGAACATTTGGTGCATCATTAAACGAAAAGTCTGTCAAGGGAGACCCAAAACTCTCCAGCAGCTGGAAACCTGTATTAAACAAGAGTGGGATCAAATTCCGATGGCTAAACTCAAGAAACTTGTCTCCTCAATGCCCAGACGCGCCTCCACTTTGTGTTAAAAATAAGATATATTGGCCTTGCTTCCAAACTTCTGGCCTGTAGTGTATAAGCAGCAGAAGACTGACATCAAACACTGGCCTACTTCATTGTTCTGCAGTGTAAAATATTAAAATATTTAGTTCTTAATACAATCGTGAAAATGTCTTTATATTTGCCACAGGAGTGCCAGTAGCTGTCACAACTTGGTGCTACAAATGAAAAGGAGAAAAATATGCTATTTACTAATTTCTACTTTTGTTTTATAATCAGTTACAGTAATGAAAAATAAACCCCCATTTTTTATTTTTAAAAAAAATTAGAAAAATAAAGCACAGACTACTTAAGAGAGGATTGCTGTAACGATCGCCTATACATGTGAAAGATAGAAAAATCTAATTTTTTCATACTCTGCCAGAATAAAGGTCTCTACTAGCTAGTTTGAAAAATATGACTTTCAACTCGATCTGAGTTTTTTTTTTTTTGATGCGATTTTCCATATTTAGCCACCTCGGGACCGATAATCAATCTCAAAATTGGCCTTTTCCTGCGAGCTCTGGCAGAAAAACTCGAACCTAGCGAGCAAAACAAACCACTTGAAATATAAATATGACCTTTCAACAGCTTGTAAGCAGTCTCAGATTTAGAAGTAATATGACCTGTATGGACAGATTTTCTGAACAGATACACAATCAAGGTGCATGAAATCGAAATTTTGATCAAATTTAGGAGCCAAAAATGCAATCTGGAACATGGAATTCCAGCCATAGACCACTATAATAGGTTAAAAGTACATGTCTTCTTGGTATTTATATGAAAATAATCAGGGGGAAGGAAACATAAAAATATTTCCGGAGCTTCTAAAGTAACGCCACTCTTGCAAATAGAAATCCTTTATTTCTAAACTTTATTGCCTGAAACTTCTTTCATAACTGTCAAAGACTTGATAAAGCATCCAGATCTGTTTTATTTCAAAAAACCAGTGACTGTAAAGAGGGTTTTAAGACCTAACAGGATGAAATCAACATGACGCGACTGTCTCAATTATCGGGAAACTGACCGGGAAGCATTGAACATGTTGAAAGCACTCGATGCCTGTAACTCTTGTAAAATCTACACCATTTTCCACATCAACATTGTATGAATACAAGAAAGTATTTACCTGAATTTGAACAGCATAGCGTCCTGGCAATATGTGCATACAATGCTGCTTCCCTTTGCTAAGGCAAAATCTACCGCCCCAGAGCATAGCCTTTGTTCTGTAGAGCAAACGCCCAAGTTTTCTTTCAAAGGTTATCAACTTATAAACATTATACTTTTTTGGCCAGAATTATTAACCACTTAGCGCTCAGAGCCATGCTTACTCGCGAACAATCGCCGGGCTTGAGTCCCGGATCCGTCTATGAACGATAGCTCATGCGAATCATTTTTAACAGGGCTCAGTGAGTGCTGCCGTGCGCGCTAGGGGAAAAGAACTGTGCTGTTTAGCATCTAAACCATCTAAACACTGACTTGAGTTCATGCGATATACGATAAGGATGCAATCAATTACGCTATATACATCTTTCACTCGCAAAGAAACAGATTGCGAGGTGACAGAATGACGGCTACATGAAAAAAAACGTACATTAAAAATTCTTGACAGTATGGTATGTTTGGAAGCAAATACGAGTACTTTGACATTTCCACGAGCGGATTCAACCCAAAGCGCAAAACCCAACCCAAAGCGGATTTTATTGAGGCCCTGAACACTTTAGTGAAAAACATGCACTTGCAGAAATTAGGACTCGAAGGGCAGAAGAAGGATGTACTGAAATGATTGAAACGGCATTTGAGTGGTAAAAAGTGCCAAGTCCATGCATTTTATGGCAATAAGTACCGAAGTCCAGGCATTTTATGGTAAGAAGTACCAAAGTCTGAAACTGATTGACTGACTCTGAGGAAGACGCTGTGCATCGAAACGTTAGTCTTGGCATCTCAATAAACTGATGCAAGTGATTCGAGTGCTCCAGTCTGTTCCTTCTTTTGTTCCGAAATGGATTTCCTTGTTTTTTTTCGTAATAAAGCATTATTTTTCCAAAAAACATGTCTGTCTCCTTTGTATAACCCCTGGGACTAGCAGCAGGCGCCACTGAATGTTATCTTTTAAAAAAAAGTATCTGCAGCATGTTTTCAAAACTTTGACCCTTAATATCTCAAAAGTGTTATTTTGTGACTAAAGTACTTCTTGCACCCAGGTCTTCAATTGCTGGTGACCTCATAACTCGTTTGGATTACTAGTAATACATTGCTAGTCAATGCTTGTAATCACAATAATGATAATCATGGAAATCATTGTTAAAAGTCGCCAGTTATCTGACAAGTTAGAATCAGTAATTGGATTGCTAGTTCATTGCTATTGACCTGATCGCTATAAGTCTCTGGAAGAGATCTAGTATTGGATTGCCGTAGATGCTTCTATTATTTTTGTTATTATTATTATTATTATTATTATTACAACCCCATTTCCAGAAGAATTGGGAAGGTGTATAAAATGTAACTAAAACCGAATGCAATGATTTGCAAATCATTTAAACCCCGTATTTAATTGAAAATAGAGCAAAGACAACATATCAAATGTTGAAACTGAGAAATTTTGTTTTTTGAAAAGCATCTGCTCATTTTGAATTTGATGCCAGCAACACATTTCAAAAAAGCTGGGACAGGGCTACAAAAGACTGGAAAAGTTGAATGATGCCCAAAAAATACACCTGGTGAAACATCTCACTGCAAATAAGGTTAATTGGCAACAGGTCAGTAACAGGATTGGGTTCAAAAATTATGTCAGACATAAAGATGGCAATGGCTTCACCACTCAGGGAAAGACTGCATGGGTAAATAGTTCAACAATTTAAAATTATGTTTCTCAATGTAAAATTGCCAAAAAATCTGGGGATTTCATCTTCTTCAGTGCATAATACTATCAAAAGATTCAGAGCATCCAGAGAAATCTCTGTGCACAAGGGACAAGACTGAAAATCAGTATTGAATGGCTATAATGTGCAGGCCCTCAGGCAGGACTGCCTTCAAAACAGGCAGGTTTCTGAAGTGGAAATCATTGCATTGGCTGAAGAACACTTCAGTAAACCACTGTTAGTGAACACCATTTGTCCCTGCATCTACAAATGCGAGTTAAAACTCTGCCATGCAAATATTAAACCAAGATCCACAAATACAACGGCCTTCGCTGGGCCCGAGGTCATTTAACATGGGCTGAAGCGAAGTGGGAAACTGTCCTGTGGTCTGACCAATCAAAACTGTGAAATTATTTTCGAAAATGACAGAGGCTGTGTCCTCCTGGCTACAGAGGAGAGGGACCATCCAGCTTGTTATCAGTGCACAGCTCAAAAGCCAGCTTCCATTATAGTATGGGGGTGCATTATTGCACATGGCATGGGTAATTTGCACATCCGTGCAGACACCATTAATATTAAACAATACATGCAGGTTTTGCAGTATCATATACTACCATCCAGACATCTTTGACAGAGAAGACCTTACTAATTTCAGCACAAGACAACATTCTGCATGCATTACAACAACATAGCTGCGCAGTAAAAGAGACTGGGTGCTAATATTTGAAAATATTTGGCACATTACGAAAAAAAAAAATATTACAAAGCAGTCTGCTACTTGTTGAAAGTCTATATCAAGCAAGAATAGGAAAACATTCTGCTTCCAAAACTATCGCAGCTGGTCACCTCAGTTCCCAAATGCTATCAGGGTATTCTTTAAAGAAAAGGTGTTGCAACACAGTGGTAAACATTGCCCCTGTCCCAACTGCCTTGAAACATGTTGCTGCCATAAAATTCAAAATGAGCAAATATTTTTCAAAAAACACATATTTCTCCATTTCAGCATTTGATATGTTGTCTTTGAATTATTTTCAAACTTGACACAGTGTCCCAATTTTTCTGGAAATTGGGTTGTATTATTATTGTTTTAATTTATCTATTTATTCATTTTTTAGCCAATTATTATAAACAGACATGCGGACATAGCATGTTAGACCTGTAAAACACGACGCAAACGAGAGGCACTCCTTAAGTGCAATACTCGCCAGCGAAATATTTTTCTGCACCGGAGTTCTGGTGTCCTGTAAAATCTGATCCCCCCATAAAACCCGTTCCCCCATGTGACTTCCATCGCATAATTCACGTCAAAGCCAGTTAGCTTGCTAATAAGGTGACAGTTCGCTTTGAAATTGCACGCTAGCTTGCTAGCTTAAGTTATAAAGAACTGTTTAATGATTAGCTAGCACACCAGTGTACCGGCTGGCTTGTTAATGAGGTAACAGTTCGCTTACTAATCGCTAGCTATCTTGTTAGCTAAAGTGATAACGAACTGTTTCATGATTAGCTAGCACACTACTGTAGTGAGCTAGCCAGCTAGCTTGCTAATAAGGTGACAGTTCGCTTCTACTACTATAATCATATAACAAACTGTTTAATTATTAGCTAGCACACCAGTGTGGCAAGCTAGCCACCTAGCTTGCTAATAAGGCTTCAGTATACCACATACATGCAGCCACAATTCAATTCTATGCTATTTCAACAATAAGCTAAACTATAATCTTGCAATACACGTCATTTTTACGTGAGCTTTGAGAGGGAAGTCACCAGATTTTACAGGACACCCCGGTGCAGAAAAAAAATTCGCTCGCGGCCACATTGTTTGACTGATCGCGTCAAAATCAATCGGGGGGCGTTTCCCAAAAGCGTAGTTGCTAACTAAGTTAGCAACTTATTTAGCCCGTCCATTCACAGCCAATGGTTCCAACTAGGTAAGTGAGCATCTGTGATTTCGGGAAACGCACCCCAGGTCAGTCCCAGATGTAATAGCGACCCACCCACAAATTTTCAGCGATATTCGTTCATTACTTTCTGATCTTGTTCACAAACAAACAAACAGACAGGCAAACGGCACCGATCTCATATACCTCCTGCCAACTTCCTTTGGCGGAGGTTAATTAATTAAAATATTTTCGTTTTCACAATGCCAGGCAGGTAGAGTATCATGATTTGGTCGATCGTGACTTATTTAGAGAAAAATTCACTTCATTAATCGAGTAAGAAAAACAGCCTTAAATGCGAATGTTGTCAGTGAACATGTAGCCTTCTCATGAAATTTTGACTAAAATAGCGGCATTTGGATAATTCAAACTTTACATTACTTGGCTTTATATTTTTTCATATAAGTGAACAAATAAAACTCACATATATTAATTCAAGAATGGTCCACTTGAATGAAAGACTTGCTTGAATCGCAGATCGCAACGATGCTTGCTAACCAACACTCACTCAAAAATGAGTACTGAACTCGCCTCTTTACTTACAGCTGCTTAAATACTGCATTAATGCGTCATAGACGGGACTGTTTTTCCTGAGATTACGAAACACAGCGATTTTGTTGTCATCGAAAATGACGCGATCGATCAGCTGAGACGTACCTTGAGGGAAAAAAAGTCGCGTCATCTTAGTTAAGTCCAATGGACCACTTCGCCGCAATGGCGGATTGAGTGTCTGTCACTGTCTGTAGTTGATGACGAATCGCGCAGATGCGTTTGGTGGACTAGATCGTGTATTATGCACGCAGCATATCTAAATCGCATTAAAATGTACTGTAAAGCATTTTACTGGATTATTCACCGCTAAATTAGCGGATATATTGGAAGTTAACGCACAACTTATTAGGCTAGGATACAGACGCGTCAGTTAAAGACAGGAACACATAGCCAACGTTAATCACGAATAGCATATTCATTGTTAATTCCGTTCTTTCAATGCCATTTCATCCAACGTTTAGGAATTTCATGAAAAATTCTTCTAAACTCGTTTTTTTTTTTTTTTTTTGTGGGGTGGGGTGTGGTGGGGGAGATGAAGCGAGGTTCTCCATTTTGGAGCGCAAGAAACAAGTGCGTTACACAGCTGTAAAGAAGCGAGCTATTTTGTGATACATTGCTATTGGTATTGATTCAGAGTGCACATTTTAGACTTTATTTTGAGATGGCCATTTCTAAACGTTTTGAAACTAGATTTATTTCAGTAGTGCACAGCCTAGTGGCATGAACTTTTGCTGCAGCTGTGAGAAATGTTTCGAACCGAACACTTAAGATCATTGCCAATGAGCCTCGGAAATCGGTCACAATTGCAGATTGTTTCTCGGACCATAATTTTTTATTAAAAGCATGTATACAGTTACACGTGGTTATTTCTTCATTTTATCTGTTTTTTTATAGAGATTTGCACTGACGGTGCATTTCACTTCAGCAAGTTCTGAATGTCATCAGTCCAGAATGAACCATGGTGAAATTGATTTCATGGAACCCTACTTTAGAACTACAGTTCCAGTGCATATTCAGTTATGGCAAGTGAATCATTGAGTTTCCAAAGGGCCCAACTCTAATGAAATAGAGGTATGCATATGTTATAACAAAAAGGGGAGCTTTCTTGTAATTTCAGCCAAACGTATCCTATTGACGCTCTTTTGCAAAGAAATAAAATAAAAGTATATTGGTCGTAACATATTGGCAAAGAAAATAAATCAATGTTTCCCTTTCTTGAAAAATAGTGTGCCTTGGAGTTGGGCCCTTTGGGAATTCAAGGATTCAGTTGGAGTAAAACTTTTGGAGCAGTGCAATGGACATAGGCCATTTCCAACGAGTGCTGGATGAGTGAACAGGAGTGAAGCAAAACTGAAATGTTGGAAGTAAAAGTTTTTGGCCCAGGATAAAAATGTAAGTTGTTGATCATATATCACTATTTGTCTGTCTCTGCCTGCATGCTGCAGTGGTGTCAGTGTTGAACAAAAATGGTGGCACCTGCTCAGTCACAAACCTTTCATGTTGGTAACTTGTCACAAATTATTTAGACTCATTTTTTTACACAGTTTTTATATAAAATAATATTCAGACTCATTGTTTTAAAGATTTTTATTTAAAAACAACACAGTTTCCACATTTTTAGGCTTCAGTCAGTTCCGTCTCTTCTCTACTACCTGAAATTAGAAGGTAGTTATTAGTTAGACATTTTTCAGGGGCAAAAACACAGGAGATGCTGGTGATAATTTCAGCTGAGATTCAGTCCCTGGCCAGATTTGGAAAATATATCGAGGGCTGACTGCAATAAACAGTTATGTCCAATATATAACATCTGGACATAACTGTTTATTGCAGTCAGCCCTCGATATGATCACATGGCACAGATGTTGCTGGGATACGCAGGAACACCTGTGCCTGTTTGTAAAGGTGGGGAAATACCCTACAGTTTTTTCCCCAGTTCACTATTGGATCTTCCCTTCTGTCCAGTACTCCTCTGTCAGGTATCGCTGAACCTCCACAACTGCATCTGCACTTGGAGTCTGTTGTTTGCTGGACTGCTGGACTTTGTGGTCAAATGTCCACCAGACCTTGCAAAAATTTTCCAGAAAATACATGAGTATTAATTTTGTCAGTGTAATTTTTTATCAAAAGATTCTAACAATATACAGGATGCACATAAAATAAACAAGGACTCATTAGAAACAACAAACCTTTGGTTGGTGTGGCTGGCTGCTGGGTCCAGGTGTTGGGTCCTCATCTCTTACTGCTGGTGCTGGTGGGGGGGGCACTTTAATGAGCCTGACACACTCTGAGACGACACACCTCTGGCCTTCTGGGCTTTTGCTTGGATCTAAAAGGCGAGCTCTTTGAATCCAGGATCAAGAAATGTGGCTGCCTGCAAACAGTGAACAATCTCAGGAGATGGCCTGGCCCTTAGGTTGTCAATTGAACTCCGTTCCAGCGTCACTGTGATGGGGAGTGAAGTGTCAGTCAGCTGTATCCTGACCGCATATTGAAGATTCTCGAAGAGTGGGACTGACCTCAGGACATAAAATAAGCATTTTATCAATTATACTGTTTCACTGTTTAAAATAAAGAGTGTGTCATGGAGTATGTGTGTTCAAGGGGACCTATTATGCTGATCCTTCTTTTAATACATATTAGTAATGTTATAATGTTGGTTGTCCATGCTCAACCTCTGAAAAGTTTCTAAACATAAGATACAGGGGTTTTGCCGTAATCCAAGAACGTGATTTCTTGAACGTGATTTCCTCTCTGAACAGCTGTCCCCGAGATCTTCCGCGAGATCTGGGCAAAACCTGACGTCACCTTGTGCCGTCCAATTAGTACAGACCTAGCCAGAGCCAACCACTGCGCTGGACCTGCCCACACCGAAACTATTCTAGCAGGCAGATCATACTAAAAACACTTTTGGAAATACAAAAGAAGAACCGCCAGAATCATTTGATGCAATTTTGTCATAAAGCTGTTTCCGTTTACTTTTTGGAAATACAAAAAGAAGAAACAGATCATTTGAGGTTTTTGTCAGTATCTTCCCAAAGCTGCTTTGTCCGTTTACTTTTTGATCGCAAGAAAAACAACTATTTCTCTTCCAAAAGTGCCACCAGAAATCAGCTTTTTTTTGTTTGCTGGCAGCAAACAGCCACGCCAAAGGGCGTTAGCTGATTGTGCTCAGCATTTCACCAAAGACAGCTTTGTTAATAAAGGATAATTCGACACAGGATAAAGCGTTTCAGCTGCTTCTCAAACCTGAAGCAGCTGCATCGATCAAGCGCTCGAGCCACAAGCTGTAAATAACGATATAACAGCAAATAATGTAAGTGAAGCTAACGTGTTACGGTGGCTACTGGCTAGCAGGACCGCTAATGATAGTTAGCACTAACAACTGGCCTCAAAAAGCAGGCTTTCTAAAATATCTGAAGATAAAGCCTGGATCTGTCGCGACTGTCCGTGACTCACAGACACAGAAGCTGCAAGTTGCTTTTACTGCATAAGCCAACCTGAGGTGATAGCCAGTTGATTGTGGCTGTAGCACTGTGGCTAACATAGCCAAGTTACTGTTGCTAATTTTTGTGTCCCAAATATGCAAGAGTAATATCAGGGGAAATTCTACAGCAGGTGTGTGAACATAAACCTCGCTTGAAGCTAACTTTTTATACTTGTTTGTAATTTGGATGCTTGGTACAACTGTCCACGGTAACGGAACTTGCTGTCTGTAAAACCTGTATTGCAAGGGTTTGTCTCTGTGGTTGTTATGACTGCTCGGTTACCAGCTACTGCATGTTAGTTCGCGTGCCATGCTAATTAAAAATTCTCCTGGTTAACTTATATGCAGTAATTCTGATCGGTATGCTTGTGTTACTTCGGTAAGCATCAATGTGGCAGTTTCATCATAACCTTGCCCAATTGTAGCCACCACGGTTGAAGCTAACCAAAGAGGTGCTGTATGTGTCCGCAAAGTTGGGCTGAAAAGCACAGTTAGACCAGACGTTGGTTTTGCAGCGCTTGGGATACGTGTTTGGGTTTGTTTACGGCTGCTTGTGATCGCCTCACTTATCCGTGACTGGGATCAGCCGGATGCTTCACAAATGTCTGGGCAAGCTCTCTGGTGCTACCGAGAAAGCAATGCAAAACGCAGAAGCTCTACCGTGTCTGGTATAACAAATGATTTCTCTGCACTACCGTGACATAATTTCATCCCCCTTTAGAAGTTGTTGTGGCTAATAAAAAGCCGAAAAAGGCAGAGATTAAATAGGAAATTCTTTCCTGTAGAAGTGATCGATTCGCTAGCTCCACATAAGCAACTTGTCCGCGCTAACGGAACTTACGGTCTGTAAACCTGTATTATGTTCATAACATAACCAAGCTCTCTCTAGCTGCCGCGTACTATCCATAAAGCTGCTTTCACATCGGACGCGAAACAAATTTTTCGCGGGACAGATTAGCCTACATTCAAAGTCAATGCAAAGACGCGAATACACGCGTTATGGGCGCGTTAAGCAGCTTTCACACCGGACACGAAACTAATTTTTCGCGCGGCTGGTTACATTCAAAGTCAATGCAAAGAGGCGAATACACGTGTTATGGGCGCGTTAAGCAGCTTTCACACCGGACGCGAAACTAATTTTTCGCGCAACAGATTACATTCAAAGTCAATGCAAAGACGCGAATACGGGCACGTCAGCCGCTTTCACACCGGACGCAAAAAGAATTTTTCGCGCGACAGATTACATTCAAAGTCAATGCAAAGACGTCGAATACGGGCACGTCAAGCCGCTTTCACACCGGACGCGAAACGAATTTTTCGCGCGACAGATTACATTCAAAGTTATGACCGCTTATCAGCTACTGCATGTTAGTTCCCGTGCTCTGCTAATTAAAAATGCTCCTGGTTAACTTATATGCAGTGATTCTGATCGGTATGCTTGTGTTACTTCGGTAAGCATCAATGTGGCAGTTTCATCATAACGTCGCCTGATTGTAGCCACTGCAGTTGAAGCTAGTTAGACCAGATGTAGGTTTTGCAAAGCTTGGGGTGCGTTTTTGGCTGCTTGTGAAACGATCGCTTTACTTATCCATGATCGGGGTCAGCCTGATACTTCTCCAATGTCTGGGCAAACTCTCTGATGCTACCGGTGAAAGCAATAGGGAAAAGCACAGCTATAACGTGTCTGGTACATTGACTGGTCTGGTATCACAAACAATTTCTCTGCATTGCTGTCGATTGAATATTAAATCGGCGACTGAATATTAAATTCTTTCCTGTAAAAGTGATCGATTCGCTAGCTCCACATAAGCAACGGTTCACGCAAACGGAACTTACAGTCTGTAAAACCTGTATTATGCTCATAACATAACCAGAGCTCTAGCTAGCTCTCGCACACTATCCATAACGCGCCCATTCTCCGCGAGGAAACGCTTGTCATTCCGATGCAATAAGTAAACCATTACCACGGGCAATTTCCGAAAAGGCCGTTTAACCTGGAGCTTTCGCCCCTCCGTCATATACCAGCGCAGAAGCTGTTCGTTTCTCTATGCTAACGACACACCACAGTTATGCACATGAACCAGCAGGTCCTTATAATACACACCAAAGCAGTCCATAAGCTGTTGGTCCACTTTTAGCTGCTCCTCACTGTCCATGTTTCCCTCTAAACTCAGACCCACCGGATTTCTACGGTCTCCGGTCTACACGTGGGTATGTCGACCCGTTCTACAAATGTGTCTATATGGGGTGGATTCTAGCTTTCCCTGCATCCTAGCTATAAAGTAGAAAAACCTCTGTACTCACCACTGTCGCCGTAGCAAACTGTAGCTGATAGCAAATTTGAGCTTGAGCTGCCAGATTTTCGCACTGCGTCCTCCACTTTCGCCGCTGCGTTTGTTACAACAAGTTCATTTCATTAGATTCATATTCAAGTATAATGTTAGATTGCGGAATTTGCCCGCCGCTTCCTTATCAGATTGCAGACGTGTCTCGCGTTTCACTCTGGGGAGCCAGACCCGGAAAACTGCGTTCTGCAGCCTCGTCCCGCCCAACTCCGCCCTCCACAGAGCTGGCCAGTCAGAAGAAAGTGGGTACACGGGGAGTGGGGGCCATAGCGGAAGAGCCACCCCAATGAGGCGTTTCAGGCAGAGACTACAATGGACTACAAATGGGGTTTTTTGAGGATGGCAGTATGAGCTAAATAAGGACCCTGTTTGGGCTTTGAACAATCAGGAGTACTCTAGGGGAGTCCAAGATCAAAATATAACCTTGGAAATATAGCATAATAGGTCCCCTTTAAGCATAGTTGCAAAAACCTTCCTTTTAGCAGGATACAGTTGTCTCAGCTGACAGTTCTTGTGTAACTTCATTAAAAACTGACAGCACTGCAACTGCCTGTGCTTCTGTAAGCAAACAAGCATCCACATAAGTTGCCTAAAAAATGGTTGCCAAATATTCTTGGTCACTGCAAAATGCCATAGAGCTGGGCTCTGCAAATCACGATCCTCAAGGACTGAGAGCTGCTGGTTCTCTGCCTTCACCCAGGAGTCAGGCTACTTGACGGTCCGGCTAATGGGAGGCAATAATTGTTCAATTAATTTCCTGGAAGAGAGAAAAGCAGGGTTGGATTTGGATTTAAGAGTCCAATGTTGGGAGCGCTGCCATAGAGGGTGTTGTGTTGGGACCAGTATGAGACACACTGGTCACGCAATCATGAGCCTGAATTGAAAATGTGTGGTGGTCTTCAGCACCTGCGGTAATGAATCACAAACAAGGGTCAGACAAGTGTGTCAGAGAAAATCACAGCCGAATAAAGGGCAGCTGTTCAGGACACATAGAGCTGCATACAGTGGGAAATAGAATTTGCACTACTAAGTGAGACACCAGAGAGCCAACAGGAAAAGGACAAAATGAAGATGCTCATTAACTAACCGACTAACAGCCCTGACAAGGCAAAAACTCTTGAAGAAGTCTGCCGACTACTCCCAACGTAAAGAGATGGACAGTGGAACAGATCTGCAATCCCTAGTGGAGGTGTGGCCTTTTCAGTAGTGAGACTAGAATGACAGTCCACTTCCAAGAGCTCATCGGTGTACCACTAATATATTGGAACTAAATCACACTCGGTTTGTCAATTTGCGACAAATACAGCACATACTTCACCGGTGCATTTTTGATGGCGCTTAGTATATGATATAACCCACAGAGGAACCTACCTTCAATGACGATGAAAATGTTCATGATGACACTGATGTTAATAATGGTAATGTTCAGGATGTTAATGGACACCTTACAATGCAAGCCAGCAGATGGTGCTTACTTATTCCGGTTAAGGCTACACTTCTTCGTATAAACTGTCTCGCGGATCCGCCTACGTGAAAAAATTTATTCCTGTTTTGTGAATCTGCCGAGGCAAAGATTCCCCATAATTGAGACAGAACTGAAATGTTTAATTTTCGTGTTCCTCCACCCTACATACATGAAACCACTCTGATGAATTTAGATGCAACCAATAACGTATGGTACAACAGTCATGATGCAGTTTTCTTGTTTTTTTGTAATTTAGCCATCTTTGCTCAGTTTACCTACTTCATTTCGTGTTATATATGGGTGGCAGAAGCAAAGGCGCAGCGCTCCCCAGCGGTGAATGTCATCTGGTGCCTCTGATAAAGGCGTGTAATAGCTCTGGCTTTTGCCCATATGCATTTGCCTAAGGTGGCATACAGTAGCGTGCAATGATGAATATACACTGAAAAATAGTGGCAAAGCCACTGCGCCGCTTGGCCAAACATGGCCAAAATAGAACGCCCCCTATTGGCCAAAGCATCAGTCCGATTCGGCTCAAAATCGAACTTGGTCTAGACCTTATGACCATATGTACACATATGAAATATGAAAAGGATCGGTCAAAAACTGAAGACGCTAGAGCGCAGACAAGCCAAAAGTTTACACACGCACGCACGCACACACGCACAACAGATCACCACTAAAGACCCCGAGCATAGCATAAGCCCCTTGGGCCTTTCGGCCAAGCGGGCTTACAAAATGAAGATAAATCAGAAACCAAGTACTATTCAAGTGTTTATTTCATCTAATTAATATTGGATCATATAGATGAAAATCAGTGAACAGATTACTATAGTCCATCCATCCATTCTCTATACCGCCTCTTCCTCACTAGTGTGGCAGGGGAGCTGGAGCCTGTCCCAGCTTACTATGGACGAAAGGCAAGGACCCACCCTGGACAGCTCACCAATCCATCGCAGGGCACACACACCAGTCACACACCATTTGCTCTCACAGTTGTACTTACGGGCAATTTAGGACCTTTAATTAGCCTGATATGCATATCTTTGGACTGTGGAAACTGGAGTACCCGGAGGAAACCCACGCGAACACGGGGAGAACATGCAAACTCCACACAGAGAGGCCCAGGCCCACTACCTTCTTGAGTGGGAAAGTCAATATCAAATGTGGCTACCCTTTCCTTTGATTATAGCATTTAATCTCTCAGGCATAGTTTTCACATATTTTTAATTTCCTCACTTGCTGAACCATCCCATATGGTTTTAAGTTTTTAAGTCCGGACTTTGAGCAGGCCAAGTCATAACATTTATGTCAACAGGTGGTTCTTTCTAACTGAGATGATTCTTCAGCAGCTTCGAAGTGTGTTTAGGGTCATTATCTTGTTGAAAATAAAATCCCTGACCAATCAGTCTCTTTCCAGATGGCAATGCGTGCCTCATAAGGATGCTGCGATACTTATTTTGATACATGATTCCATCGATTTTTATGAGATCACCGGCTCCTATTGAGCTGACTGAACCCCAAACCATATTATTACCACCTCCATCTTTTACAGAAGGGGTTAAACAGTCATTTTAGAAATGCTCTCTGACTCTCTGGCCCATGTAAGTTCTGTGTTTGGGTGAGAAAATTTCAAATTTTGATTCATCAGTCTAAAGGACTTGTTTCCAGTCCATTGGTGTCCAATCCTTAATTTTCTTGGCACACTAAAGTCTTTTTTTAATGTTGCCAGCTCTTGGCTGCAACACAACCAATCAGACCATTTTCATACAGGCGTCTCGTCTCTAATTAGTAGATCTTGACACTTTCATCTCTTCACTTCTGGTGCTATTAATATCATCATGGAGTTGTTGTGCTTGATGGTGTTTCTTACTGTGCCATGG
The DNA here is from genome assembly GCA_029692085.1 of Gymnothorax javanicus. Taxonomy (NCBI): domain Eukaryota; kingdom Metazoa; phylum Chordata; class Actinopteri; order Anguilliformes; family Muraenidae; genus Gymnothorax; species Gymnothorax javanicus. Next base: position 190,174,688 of record CM056193.1, read on the forward strand.
CAGCATTTAATATCTTCAGCATCATGTGAGGCCACAATGCAGCTACGAACCATCTCAGAGAGCTCCTTCTGTCTTGCCATCTTGTTTAACACTGTGACATTTCTCAAAGTTGATGTCTACTCATGTACTGGAACAAGGGACCATCAGAGGTAATTTTGCAGAATAATGTTGCCTCAAACCAGTTTAAACAAATTTTCTTAGCATCAATAATCATGGAATGAGCCTTCAAACATGCATTCAGGCTATGCGAGAGTCAGACAAATAAAATTTGTGACACCTTTCAATTGTTATAAAAAATTGATGTTTTCAGTGTTTTTGTTTTATAACCCATATTTTTACCTTAATATACTCACGGGAATGATTTTTTTTTTCGTTCCCATTGCCGACAATAGTATTTTTCACTACATTTTCACCAAAGAATTGTAGAGAAGTAATACATTTGGACCCATTTTAAATGAAAGCGGTTGTGTATAATCATCACTGAACACTACTGTGAATATACTATCATAAATACGACCTGAGTCGGCGTACGCTGCACTGGTGCAATCGGCGTCTAGATTTACGACCACAAAATGCCAGTCATTTCTCGTACGCCCCATTGCTGCAACCCACCCCTGAACACAGAGGCAAGGGATGAGAGAAATCCAAATTTATTCTCAGATCACTTCAATTACTGGTAGCTGAAAGAGGATGATGACATTTCTACCATTTAAAACAAAAAAGTTATTATTCGCAGCATTAAAAAGCATTGCTGAATGACAATATTCTGCATTAATAATATTGAGTTCTGCACTCACTCTCAGCTCGCCAGAGTCTGATTTGTTAACACTGTGCGGCAGTGTATCTCGGCTCATCCGTGTGTGATGTTATTCACAAGTCAACTCCTTACCAGGTACTGCTGCCGTGAAAGAGCAATTGGATCAAACTAATATTATGCTTTTCAGTAAATATTTGACCAACCCCATCAAGGAAAAAGTAATTTAACAAACACCTGGAATTGGATTGGTTTTTTGTCATGTACAAATGATACAACCCCAATTCCGAAATAGTTGGGACAAAGTGTAAATTGTGAATAAAATCAAAACGCAATGACTTTCAAATCACACCAGCCAGTATTTTATTCACAATAGAACAGAGATAACAGAAATGTTGAAATTGAGAAATTTTACAATTTTAACCACGAAATTAGCTCATTTCAAATTTGATGGCTGCTACAGGTCTCAAAAAAGTTGGGACAGGGGCCTGTTTACCATGGTGTAGCATCCCCTCTTCTTTTTAACACAGAGTGGAGGCATCTGGGCATTGAGGAGACAAGTTTCTTGAGTTTAGCCATTGGAATTTGATCCCATTCTTGTTTAATACAGGCTTCTAGCTGCTGGAGAGTTTTGGGTCTCCTTTGACGACTTTTCGTTTAATTATGCGCTAAAATGTTCTCAATCAGTGAAAGATCAGGACTGCAGGCAGGCCAGTTCAGCACACGGACTCTTCTACTACGAATCCATGCTGTTGTAATAGCTGCATATGTTGCTCTAAAACCTTTATATACCTTTCAGCATTCATGGCGCTTTTTAAAACATGCAAGTGTCCCACACCATATGTATTAATGCATCCCCATAGCATCAGAGATGCTGGCTTTTGAACTGAACGCTGATAACAGGATGGGTGGTCTTACTCCTCTTTTGCCCAGAGGACACGACGCCCATGATTTCGAACAAGAATGTAAAATTTGGACTTGTCTGACCACAGGACACTTTGCCACTTTGCCACAGTCCATTTTAAATGAGCCTTGGCCCACAGAACATGGTGGCGCTTCTGGATCATGCTCAACAATGGCTTCCTTTTTGCATGATAGAGTTTTAGGTGGCATCTGTGGATGGCACGGCGGACTGTGTTTACAGACAGTCGTTTCTTGAAGTATTCCTGGGCCCATTTAGTAATGTCAATGACAGAATCTTGCCTGTGAATGATGCAGTGGCGTCTGAGGGCCCGAAGATCATGGGCATCCAGTAAAGGTCTTCGGCCTTGTCCCTTATGCACAGAGATTTTTCCAGTTTCTCTGAATCTTTTGATGATGTTATGCACTGTCGATGATGAGACCTTCAAAGCCTTTGCATATTGACGTAGAGGAACATTGTTTTTAAAGTATTCCACAATTTTTTTTACGGAAGCCTTCACAGGTCTGGCCATCTTTACTTCTGAGAGACTCAGCCTCTCTAAGACATCCCTTTTATAGCCAATCATGTTACACACCTGATGCCAGTTAACTTAATTACTTGCTAAATGTTCTTTCAGCTGATTCTCTAATATATTAATTGCTTTTTCAGCCCTTTTTTGCCTGTGTCCCAATTTTTTAGACCTGTTGCAGCCAGAAAATGTGAAATAAGCTCGTTTTGTGGATAAAAATGTAAAATGTCTCAGTTTCAACATTTGAAATGTCATCTATGTTCTATTGTAAATAACATATTGGCTCATGTGATCTGAAAGTCATTGCATTTTGAATTTATTCACAATTTACACTTCGTCCCAACTATTTCGGAATTGGGGTTGTAGTTTAAAAGCCTGTCTCCAGAGGAGGAGTATCGACCAATCATTTTTACCCAGGTCACTTAGCACAAACAAGACTCGGCCCCCATTTAGCAGTTCTTGTGCACCCTATTTTCCCTGTGGTTGGGGCAATAACCTCTTCTTCAGCAGATATACTGCCATATATACCAGCTGCATGAGGCTCATTCAATTCCATTGTGATTTTTATAGTTCAGTGGTTATGAGCAGCTAATCTATCTAGTGTCTGTCTGTCTTTGTCAGAAAGCTCTGACCTAGGGCCAAAATTCCTTTTTGCTGTTGCTGCTGTTTGGTGCCTGACACACGTTGTCACAATTTTTGAGACGGTTCCCATTGCAAACTTACAGTTTTGCCATTTTTGTGACTGACGCACTGCAATTCTGGCACTAACTGTTTTTCCCCTTCGGAATTCTGTTAGTTACATCTTCCTGCTTTGGAGACTAACCTAACATAGTGCTGCTAACTCAAGCTCTGTTAAGTGCACACGTACTGCTAATCTGCATTCAAGTCAATTGGAATGTCCTGTTCTTTCAACATTACAGTTTAAGCCATGCTCTGCATTACAAATTTATTTCGGTTACAGTCCTCCTTACAAAGTGAGGTCTTCATCCCACATCTCACCACCAGGTCACATGGAATTTGAGGCAGAACTCCTTCCTGATTTTAATTTAATTGCATGTTTGTCATGTTTCTTACAAAAAAATTGAACAAAAACTTTGATTTAATTCATCTGAACTATTATCAAGAATCCAAATCACCCCCGTGAAAAGTAATCTTGTGAAAAACAGTTATCCAGGAAGACTTTTTGTTAAAATTTGACAAATATTCTCTTCATTTTTGATTTCTGATTTTCAACACTAACCTCTCTCTAAATACAGCTGAAAGCCCATTAGTGGAACCCCATAAACAAGGGTCTGTTTGGTTTACTTTTGCCACCTTGTGGGCATACACAGCATTGCAGAATTGAGCACCTGAGTATACGGCTCCGCTACAAATGTTGAGGAATCCTGCCATCTTGTGGTTCATTCGTGGGCTGCAGAGCAACCTGTCTTCCAACCATACACCCAAATAGGTCGATTATTCTCATTACCTCCGCCAACGAAGTTGGGGCGTGGGTTATGTTTTCGCCCCTGTTTGTCTGTCTGTCTGTCTGTTTGTGAACAACATAACTCAAAAAGTAATGCACGGATTTGTCTGAAATTTTGTGGGTGGATTGCTATTACATCGAGGATGGACCCTATTGATTTTGACCGCGATCACTGAAACAATGTGGCCGCCACGGCAACCATCTTAAAATCCTATGACACGCGATAACTCAACTTTGCTCCCACTCATGCACATTTGGATTTTGCTGCCTTGGCGGAGGTTTGCACTCACGAGTGGCTCTAGCTTACTCTGATTTACGACCCATAGGAGCGTTTCCTAAAATCGCGCCCCTACTGGCAGCAGGAAGGTGCTGTTAGAGTTTCAGTGTCAGTTCCAGATACAGTTTCAGTCATATTTACGCTTAAAATAACGGTTTGGGTAAGGATTAGGGTTGGGGTTAGGGTTAGGGTTAGTATTAGGATTAGGGTTAGGATTAGGTTTAGGTTAGAGATTTACAGACGGCGACGCAGACGATGGAAACCAGATTGTAGTTATTGAAATGACCGCTAGAGGTCGCTTAAGTCCTAAACGTAACTTCACGTTTATTACGGTCGTAATAAGCTGCTTGCCAAACGACCTTTCCGGGCGTATTTTGTAGGAGGACAGGCTCTAATAAGGATTTTTCTAAAATACTGCCCACAAAACAAATAAACATATGTATCCTGGACTTGGGAATTGAAAGTCCAGCCTCAAACAATGAGTTTAAAAAAAAAAAAAAAAAAAAAAAAACAGCTCTCCTTCGAACAACTACAATACATGAAATACATGAAGCAGCACGAAACATTGTAAAAGAGGAGAAGCATACAGGCTATATCAGAGTTATACATAACTCATTCCATCTTAAGTAAGGGATTATGTGAAACATAATCTAGTACTAATCTAATACTGTTGTTGCTGGTGTGATAAGATAAAAAGATGGAGATTTAAGTCGGCAATTTACCTGACAATATCTTGCTGATAAATGGAAATATGTATATTTCCCCTCGGCTTAACTTCAGGAACTGATGGCTGGACTCTCTCCTTCAGAATTTTCTGGTGGGGAGCAGAATTCATGGTTCCATCAATCATGGCAAGTTGCACAGGTCCTGAAGCTGCAAAGCAGCCCCAGACCATCACATCACCACCGCATTGTTTGACTGTTGGTATGACATGCTTATGGTGGAAGCCTGTGTTAGCTTCTCACCAGATGTAACAGGAATCATGTCTTGCAAAAAGTTTGACCTTTGACTGATCAGTCCACTGAGTATTATTCAAAAAGTTTTTGGGGTCATCAAGACGTTTTTAGCAAATGTGGTGGCATCTTGGGGTCGCCACCTGAACAACCACAGACTCTATGGGAGGGTTGCCAAAAGAAAGCCTTTTCTGACCAGAAGACACACAGGCAAGTGCTTGGAGTTTGCCAAATATCATTTAAATTATGACTGGAACAAGGTGCTTTGGTCAGATGATACCAAAATTGCACGTTTTGGTCAGATACAGCATAGGAATGTTTGGTGTCAAAATAGAGATGTATACAAGGAGGAGCACCTTATACCCACGGTTAAAGGAGGAGACCGCACTTCGGCAAAGTATATTTCAGTGGAAAGTACAATTCTTGAAGTGTCTAAAATGCATATTTTAATTTTAATAATAATCCAGTGCGATGCATTTTTAAACCAGTCTTCAAATTGGCTTCAATAATAGGGGGCAGACATTTTCACTTGAGGAATCTTCTGATTTTGAATTTGATCTCCGGAAACCTCACCTGTAAATGCTTTATAACCGAAACCTCTCGCAGTTTACATCTCCCAATTAGCCACAGTTGCTCAGACTAATTGGTAAAAACCGACGGCAGTCTAATTTACTTTTGATAGCAGTGCACCACAAAATAATGAGGCATCTTCTTCTGTGCATAAATGATGACATAAAATATCAATGTCTTTATACTTTCAGCGCTTGTTTTGCTTGTTAAGCAGCACATATTTGCGTAAATTAGTTTGCGAGGCTGCGAATCTGTTCTATATTCTGAATGTTGTCACGGCTAAAGGGCGCTGTAAGGCAAGTTGCACGGCTGTGTGACAATCCTAAGGACGGTGAAAATAAATGCTGCAAAGTCAGAGAAAGTTTTGGATTTACAATGCCATATCAATCATATAAATGTAGGAAATGGGAATTCACCTTTTCATTATCATTTCTAATTACGGGTCATGTATTGGTCTTGGTCGCTCAGTTGATAAATTGTTTGATTGTTAATCAGGCCAGCTTAAATAAAAACAGCTTGCGGGCAGTCAAGCCGTAAAGGGAGAGCTTAATGAAGGCCCTCTGAACAGCTCCATGGCCCGGATGAAAGGAAAGAGAACTACTGACATCACGATAGAGAATAACTGACGCACAAGCACCGCGGCACTGGCATTTGATTGAATAATGCGTTCGAAATGCACACTCACCCACTACATAGGGCACTATGTGGTGAATGTTCTACATTGAGAACAATATAAAGAGAGTGAGTGAGCGAGTGGACATATGTGCATTCCGAACGCAGCCTTAGATTCCCCAAGTAAAAATGTCTGCCCCCTGATGCTGACGCCGATTTGAAGACTTGCTGGTGTTAAAATGCGCCACACTGGATCACTACCAAATTAAAATTTATAAAACTATGCATTTTAGACACTTCAAGAATTCTTCATTCCGCTGAAATATACTTTGCCGAGGTGCGGTCTCCTCCTTTAAATATGAAGATGGGTCAGTCATGTTTGGGGGCTGTTTTAATTCAAGAGGCACTCGGGCACTGCTTAAGATTAATGGCATAATAAATTCAACCAAGAGTCAGGGTGGTTGCCTCCGCCAGAAGGCTGGGACTAGGCCGGATGTGGATTTTCCTACAAGACAATGACCCAAAGCATACCTCAAGATCCACACAGAAATGGTTCCCTGACAATAAAATCAATGTTCTGCAATGACCATCTCAGTCACCACACCTTAATCCAACTGAAAACCTGTGGGCTGAGTTGAAGAGGGCAGAATAAAAGCAAACCGTAGAATGTGAAGGATCTTGAAGGGATCTGCTTGCAGGAATGGTCCAAAATCTCACCCAATGTGTGCCTTAACCTTGTCAAAAATTACAGGAACAGACTCCATGCTGTTATCCTTGCCAGAGGTGGTTGCATTAAGTACTAAATGAAGGGTGCTAATTATTATGAAACCTTGATTTTGTTGAAATTCACTTTGTATTAAATGATTGTTATGATTTGGGTTATTTCCATCAAAACATTTATAAAGTATTTCACACGTCGGTATTCTGTTTCCCTGTAATTATATTGTTTATACATGAAGACCACAAAGAAAAAACGATCAGAGTCCAAATTTTGCATTTATTGTATACGTATTTTATATATTATTATAACATCTATAATAATGTATAATAATATTATATATCATTATAATATTTTATATATTTTATGTTTTTGCATATTTTTTCAGTGCTTTGTTTCTAAGATTGTTTTGAATTTTTAATTCATCATTTCTCCACAACATGAAAATGTGACTGATCATTTTTCCATTGTGGTCTTCATATGCATTGGCAGTCAGGGGTGCCAGTAATTTTGGAGCCTAAAGATGACAATGAGTGTACTTTGGATGTGAGGATGTGGGAATGGGGGTGTTTGCTACATGAATGTGCAGCTGACAAATCAACAGAAATTCTGTGATGTAATGAGGTAAATATGGACCAGAATCTCAAAGGAATGTTTCCAACATCTCATAAAATCCATGCCCAAAAGAAGTCTAATAAAGTGCTGAAGGAGTATATTTGTATAATATTGTGGGATAAATAAGGTGTTGCACTGTTGAACACATAGCAGTTGTTCTTGTTTACAGTCGAATCATGAACGAAAATATAGGCACCACTGATGAAGAAGAAAAAAGCCCACACACAACAAAAAACAATAATTAAATAATTGTCTTTCAATGCTTTTGAAGTTCTAGTCAAACTTTTCATGATTGGCAGAATGGTTTGTACCTGTATTTTAGTACTTTGTTCAAAAACCACCAGCAATAATTCCATTCTTATAATTTTTTATATGAATGAAAAACACTTATGGAGGAATTTTTGACATTTCTTCAAGCAGATCTTTTCAAAATCATAACATTATAACATTAAGTTTGCTCTTTTGGATAACTATCTTCAGTTTAGACCACTAAAGTCCATTTTAAAGTCAGGAGTCTGAGTTCATCATTACAGCATATCAATGTTGTTTTCATATAACCATTCCTGTCTGGTCTTGATATCTGTTTGAGTTAGGCCTATTTGTTCCACTAGAAAATGTAACTATGACCAAGTCTCAGCCTCCTAGCAGGGACAAGCCAGATTACACAATAATTTCCACTTACTTGATGGTAATTTTTAAGCCTTTGGTTTTAAGAAGTGCTCCTGAACCACTGGCAGCAAAATTTCCTCAAAATATCAATTACCATTCCGATATCTGACCGCAGGTATGTGGCGCTTTTCTTTGCATGCGTTCTCATTTTGCTGCCAAACAAAGTGATGGTTTGTGCGGCCAAAAGGCTTGTTTTTGGTGTCATCTGCCTGCAGCACTCCCTTCCAGTCACACTTTACATGATTTTTAGCCAGAGGCCCTCAGAGAGTGCAAACCTCTGCCAAGAATGGCTCCCATGACGGCCAAATTGTTTGATGCAGCACGTTCCAAACTGATACTTTCTGTCCCTGGTGCGAGACCAGTCAACCCACAAAATTTGAGTGATATCACTGGGAGGGAAGTGCAGTTATTGCGTGTCAGAAAATTTAAAGATGGCTGCCGTGGCGGCCATATTGTTTGACCAATCATGGTCAAAATCAAAAGGGTCCATCCCTGATGTAATAGTGACTCACCCACAAAGTTTCAGAGATATCCGCGCATTTACTTTTTTGAGTTATCTTGTACACAGACAGAAGGAAAAACAGGGAGACAGACAAACGCCGGCAAAAACATAATCTTCTTGGCGGAGGTAACAAACTCAAGATGCTTGGCTTTTATCATGTGCTCTGTTGTAAATTTCCAGAGTCTCTGTTACGTTGGAGGTTGCATTGTCTCAATCTTTTTTGAGACATGTTGACCCTAAGAAGCAACCAGTCATTGCAATTCTTGAACCATGATCCTTGGGCACTTTCTTGCCTTGCTCATCATGTTTCTCATCATCCTGGGGACACCGTGATTCTGCATCCTCTTCTTAGTAGTTGTTCAACCATTCTTTATGTTTTACATTATTTTTTTAATTTGTCACCCCAAGAGTCCAAAGTGGTATGTTTAACTATTTCCAGCGCCCTCAATAATTATTGGCACCCCTGGTTAAGATGTGTTCTTTAGCTTCTAATAAATTCAGTTTTTTTCTAAATAATATAGGACCACAATGAAAAAAAGAGGAAAATTCAACCTTCAATTTAGGTGCATTTATTCAGTGGGAAAAAAATCCCACATTAAGAAATAATTCTTTTACATCAAATCATGTGTGCCACAATTATTAGCACCCCTGATGTTAACACTTTGTACAACCTCCTTTTGCCAACAAAACAGCACCTAATCTTCTCCTATAATGTTTCACAAGATGGGAGAATACAGAGAGAGGAATCTTCGACCATTCCTCTTTGCACAATCTCTCTAAATCATCCAGCGACCTGGGTCCTCTCCTCTGCACTCTCCTCTTCAGCTCACTCCACAGGTTTTCAATGGGGTTGAGGTCTGGGGACTGAGATGGCCATGGGAGGAGCTTGATTCTGTGTCTGGTGAACCATTTCTGTGTAGATTTGGCCACATGTTTGGGGTCATTATCTTGCTGAAAGACCCAGTGACGACCCATCTTCAGCTTTCGGGCAGAGGCCCCAGATTTTGATTTAAAATGTCCTGATATTTCAAAGCGTTCATGATGCCATGCACCCTAACAAGGTTCCCAGGGCCTCTGGAAGAGAAACAGGCCCACAGCATCACCGATCCTCCCCACACTTCACAGTGGGCATGAGGTGCTTTTCTGCATACTCATCTTTTGTGTTCCGCCAGACCCACTTAGAGTGTTTGTTGCCAAAAAGCTCTATCTTGGTCTCATCTGACCAAAGCACACGGTCCCAATTGAAGTCCCAGTACCGCTTAGCGAACTCCAGACGTTTGCGTTTATGATTGTGAGTGAGAAAAGGTTTTTTTTCCGTGCATGCCTCCCAAACAGCTTGTTGGCATGTAGATAGCGCCTGATGGTTGTTTTGGAGACTTTGTGACCCCAAGATGCTACCATTTGTTGCAATTCTTTAACAGTGAGCTTTGGAGAACTTTTTATTTCTCTTACCATCCTCCTTACTGTGCGTGGTGGCAAAATAACCTTGCGTCCTCGTCCAGGCTTGTTTACCACTGTTCCAGTTGTTTTAAACTTCTTAATGATTCCTCTGACAGTAGATATGGGCAGGTGCAGGCGAGAGGCTATTTTCTTGTAGCCATTGCCTGACTTGTGAAGGCCGACACACATCTGCCTTACTTGAATGGTGTGTTCCTTTGTCTTTCCCATGTTGAAGAGTGGATAAGAGAAATGGCCTCTGTGTCACGTCATATTTATACCCCAGGGAAACAGGAAGTGAAGAATTACTAATTAAATGTTCCTAGATACTCTGATCAACTTTGTAAACTACTGTAGAAATGACAGAAATACTTCAATTACATTTATTTCCTAGGAATTGTTATGGGTGCCAATAATTGTGGAACAGGTGATTTTATGAAAAATAATTATTTCTTAGTCAGGGATTTTTTTTCCCTTAAAATTCACTTGAGTTGAAGGTTACATTTTTCTACAATTTTCAGCGTGAGAGTATGCTTCTGCAATAAAAATTGAATTTATTTTAAGGCTTTTAACACATCTTAACCAGGGGTGCCAATAATTATTGAGGGTGCTGTATGTATTTTTGAAACCCTAAACCACAGCTGCGAATGTCACAACTTCTAGGTCTTTTGGTCACACTTTAGGTGAAGTGTTGCTCATAACGGCTTTATACAACATGTATAATGCCTTCATGAATGAGACATAATGTCTTTATAGATCATACATAAGCAAATGTCATGCTTTGTGAAGGGTGAAATAACACATCCTAATTCAGCATGTGATGCCAGATGTGATATAACTGACAATGTCACTTAGCTAGTGGCTAAATGCTATAAAGGGTGACATTGTCACCTAGGTCACATTGTTATTGTCACATCTGGCATCACATGCTGAATAAGGATGTGTTATTTCACCCTTTACGTAGCATGACATTTGCTTGTGTTTGATCTATGAAGACACAGGGCTCTAATTTCTTGGCGCGGTGCAGGGTGGCGTAGTGTGGCGCAGCCCACGCAGTGGTAATTTCGTCCGGTGCAGCCCGCGCAATAGTAATTTAATGCGGTGCAACACCGTGCGCAGCCACTTTGGCAATTTGGTTGACGGACGTGCGCCAAGATGGGTGTGGTGGCGTAGTAGGGGGAGGTGTCGCATATTCATCATGACGCAGTGACAATTTTGTGGATAAAGGCTCTGCCGAAAGTGCGCAGAAAGCTCGCCAACTCCAACCTGGTTTACTCTCTGTGCAGTGGTAATTTGGCTGACCGGCGCACAGTGCGCACGCGTCACCGAAACCTCACAGGCAGGTTTCCAGAATGTCAGGCACATTTCAATGCAATAAATTATTACAGCAGCCACTATTTAATGTAACTATGTGAATCAGGACGTAAATTATAGTATCTATATCGATTGTCCTGATGTCAGATCAAAGGCGGTTGGCACGCGTAATGGAAACTCGACCTGGCTTAATCAACGCAGCTGAATCTGTGATGCAAACTAACGACTTCACATCTTTCTCAGCCAACCACAAACTGCCTTGGCATCAGGCAGTGCGTATATATATATATATATATATATATATATATAAATAATGCTTGCGTTCTATGCTCAGTAAAGCCCGCTTGCACACTGGATGCGAAACAAATTTTTCGCACGACTGATTACATTCAAAGTCAATGCAAAGACGCGAATATACGTGTGTATTCGCGTCTTTGCATTCACTTTGAATGTAATCTGTTGTGCTAAAAAAATTGTTTTCAAGGCCCAGTGTGCAAGCGGCTTAATACTACTATTATTGTCACTTAGGTTTTATCGTTTTTAGTGGGGGAAAGGAATACAACCTGATTGCTATGATCTCGTACTGAGTTAAGATCGCATATTGAAAATGAATGTGTAACGTATCTTGCATTGTTGTCTATGCATGTTAATCCCAAAATTTTAAGCAGCAACAGGGTGTAATAATAGGAACACGCTATCCATCATTTCTCTTCCCAATGATGCAGGCAGAAGAAATAAATGAGCAACCGTCGTATTTCATTCGAGCTTCATAAGTTTGAATGATCTGACGTAGTTTGTTTTGAAATTCCATTCAAGTTCGCTCATGGTAATAATTCGCGAATGCCCTAGCTAGCCAGCTAACTCATATTCGTAATGCTTAATATAGACGTAAGCGGTGCAGAAAACATGCCTGAAGCAGCAAAGTAAAATGCAACATTAACACATCATCATCATATAGGACAGAGGCTTCTTTATTCCAATATTTAAAGGTGAGGAGAGGAGCTCATTTGATTGATGAAGATTTGACTCGGCTGTGTTAAAGCCACTCACGCCTTCTCTCCTCCCTCTTTGCCACTTGCGCCGGCAGGAGGGGACAGAGGCGGGACAGAGGAGTACTTGCGCCGGGCACGAAATTGCAAAATACGCCTGGATACACCCCGTTGGCGCGGCGCTCCCCCCATTTGCCGCGCCTGCGCCTGGTCAACGAATTTAGAGCCCTTAATGTCTCATTGATAAAGGCATTATACAACATGCTGTATGAAGCCTTTATGAGAAACACGTTATCAAAAGTGTGACCGGTCTTTTCAATTCAAAATTTTTACTTTGCCCTCTGTGATAGAAAAAAAATGCATTCTGTACACATACAAGCACAATTTTGTACCTAAGCTAAATGGGAAGTGACAGGATGACCCAATATTAGTAATGTACTCTGAGATTAACTTCATTAAATAATACAGTATTGCAAATTTGACTTTGCGTGATTTCATTTATAATGACTGTAAGGGCCGAGAATAATTTTGACAGCCATAAATTTCAGAAAATAAAATGCATGTGTTTGTACTAGATGTGAAAAATTAACTCTGTTGAGCACAGAGTTCAGCTTTTATTGTCTTAATTTTTGTCACGGGTGCCAATAATTCTGCTCTCGACTGTATGCTTTGAAATCTGCCTCGGAGCCAGACAACCATGTTTGTAATTATAAGAGCTGAAAACATGATGGTATATCGAGTGGCAAAATTATAAATCTATAATTCCAAAACTCTGTACCTCTCATCACACTTCATTTTCCTGCGCGCACCGCAATCATGTTCCAACTGCAGCTTTTGTAATTGCAAGTGTCAAGAGCGTTCATTTTCTGTAGAGCTCTACTTCACTTCTATTTTAATTTAGATTGAGATGGTGTTGTCAAATCGCCCCCTCGGCGGACTGTATCAGGTCATGACATTTGCATTAGGCAAGATTTCTCAGAAAGGAGGTTAATAGTACGAAGACAAGCCGGGGAAAATGTTTCCCTTTCCTGTCTCAGCGGTTCTGAAATTAAAAGGGGAAAATGCAATTTAAAGACATGAAGTAAACACTCATCTAACACTTGTTTCCAGTAGACACAATTTCCCAGTTCTTGTCCAATTTCATTATAGCCTGAGGGCAATGCATTCTAACATCTGGTTCTACACCACTGATTAAAATTCTAATGCTGGTATAAAATCAATCCATATGACATTTTAGAGACAGAAACATAGGGGATTTTTTTAACGTGAAGCAGCATTTTTGTTTCTTTTTTCAGAAAGACATCTAGAATGACCAGTGCTCCAGGGCATTATGCTCATATGACTTTCTCTAAAAAAGAAAGGCTGAATGTGTGCGGTGACTTGTAACAAATTGTATAAATGTACAAAAGCTTTAAGGTGTGATATCGTCCTGCAGAAAATACACACAATTCAGTCTGAGTGCGATCACTGAGGGCGATGGCTTTTGGTCTTGACACTGGGGGGTTCCACCTTCACTGCAGTTACTTACATAATACGTTCGCCAAAGTAGAATATGAATTAAATTGTATATAATATATCCAAGCAAACACAATAAAATATATATTTTAATGCAGAGTAAACATCTCTCGGTAAAATAGCTGATTGGGGCATGTGACAGAGGGGTTTGGATTTTTTTCTCTGCTGTTTTAAGTAGCTTTCTCCTTTTTAATGAAACATGACACTCATCATTGAATGGATTATCCTGTGAACCATGGGACACCTTTAGCCTCAGGGGGAAGTAAGAGGCAACTGGTTCCGCCATGCTTCCTGTTCCTCATAATTCTGTGTTCCAACAGTAATCAGCAAATTTAATTTGATAAAGCCAACTTATTGTTCGGTGCTATCATTACACTGTATCTGCTCCGCTTGTTGTGAGCATGGTTCATCAAAAAAATATTAAAAGACCCAAACCACTTGAAAGCTATATAAAACAAATCTTATTATTTATATAAATATTATGCCAAAGCAGACATTTTCCAGAAGACAAGTAAAATGTGTCTCAGTGGTGTCCAGACAATGTTTCATCATATGAGCAAACTAAAGCTAATATGCCAAAAGCAATTATTCCAGTACAAGGCCTCTGTTGGACACCAAGCATGGAAATTCAGGAGAAATAAAGATCCATTAAACAGCTATCCTTGAAGAACTATCTTAAAAGAAAGTGTCACAAATGCAACATCATGAAGACTAATGACTGAAGTTGTCCTCATAGAATCGTAAAGCCATACGAATGATATAAAGAACTAATATTATAGTGGTAAACTACATCAACAATAGACCAAATGTACACTTCTGGGGAAAATTGATGCCCCACCCAATTCTTGGAACAAGTTCCAGATCACCAAAGGACAAGATTATTAACATAAACAAACACTGTCAAATTCTTGGAAATATGGCATGGACATACCTTTCCTGGTGTACAAAATCAGTTTGAAAAGAATTTGATCTTTACCTCACACTTTATTTATTTATAACAAAAAAAGGGAATGTTTTCAGCACATTCAATGCTGTTTAAAGTATAAGCCTACTGACCTTTAAAGATGGCAAGGAGACCCGTGTTCGCCTATGAACTGTCCCCTGAAGTCTGAACTCTAATAGGAAGAAACAAAATCAATATCTGACTAAGATGAAAGCTAAGTTATCAGAAATGCCACTGAACTGCTAACATTTAGCACATGCAATTAAGCACAGTTCATGACAAAGCTTTTTGAACATGAACGGCATGTGAAATGCATACTAAAACCTTCATGTTTTCAGAAAGTTTGCATTTTTGAATTGGGTGGCACTTAACTTTTGCCTTAGTGTATATTTCAAAGTAGTTTATTCAGCACTTCAGAATCATGAAATGGCTAATGTCCATTAAAGGTATAGAATGGAATTACAATTAAATTACTATCAAACAGTACTATTCACAGAATTTAAATACAGAGAGTTTAAAAGTAAAAACAGACGAGTTAATTAATCAATTCTACTTCATGGCCAGTGAAAGCTGTCGCACCCCAAGAAGCTGATTGCTTCTCTCTGTGAGTGGGGATGCACATAACAAGCAAAATAAATAAATGCAACACATCCCTAACAGGGGTATTAAAAACAGAAACACAAATCATCTGACACGTGGACAGCATCAAATGTGCCTTCTTACCATGATAAATGAGAAAGGAGGACCTGTTTCTCTCTGCACAGTTACAGATCGATGTGAGCGACGCACGCAGGCTGCTCTCTACTCTCATTCGAGCCCAGCACATGGCCAATATTGCTGTCAGTACCTAGCTAGCTAGCTTAAAAACTTTTTTTAGCTTTCGTCGACCAATATGTACAAATTCAACAAATAAATCTTTCATCTGCTCTGTACTGATGTGTGGAGAGTGATTCTAGCCTCCCTGGTCCCTTGTACAGCAATTATAAAGCAGGAAAATGATCCATATTCCTTTTGTATCTTTAGTACCAGTGTACATTTTCCATTTGGACATCTAATTGGATCCTCTTTTTGTGAATGGCTGTATAGCGGGTGGACATATAGCATAACAGTATTGTTCAGGCTTTTCAGTACATTATAAATATTTTCTGTGATTTCAGGACGTTTTCAGACCGGGCTGATGAACACGCAGATGACAGAGAATATGAAGGCTTGCTGGAGTGGTGTGTGCCCTATACAGTCAGGAGGGTGAAGAGTATCAACATTTGCTGGTGATAGACACAGAAAGGGTAAGAACATGCAGACATACAAAGATGATCAGCTCACACTCTACTAAATGAGCAAAGTATTGTTTCGCAATGGAGATCCTCTTTTTTTAGATCTTTATTCCTCTGGTTGTTTTGATTAGTTGAATAGCACATAAATTTAAGTTTCATATGACATGAGGGGAGAGGACAAAGGCAAATCCTGGAACCTGAGCTAAGAGCGCCTAAGTTGGTCATGTATTGCCCTATTTAAATACAAATCATATATTTACATTTATCGCATATGAGACAACATTCATTTATTGGTCATAAATACCAGGAAGGAAATGCTCATTTCGTAGCCAGATCCTAAAGATGGGATTGCTTTTTAAGTCAAATATGGTCACTTCAACTTTCCTCCCCATAGACTCCCCCCTCCCTTCCCCCCATTATGACTACAAATGAGGACAAATGGGAAGGTTAGGGAAAGGGTCTACTGATATACATATTGGCATCATATGTTGTCATTATGGGGAAAAGAGTGAAAGGGAGGCACCTCCCAGTTAGTTAACCTTTCCAAGTAAGTAGTAGGGGAGACTGGGGTCCTATGAGCCATGGGGACCAATGAGCCACATCACTATTTTGGGATCAATCGATGCCAAAGGTGTTTAAAATAGGCAAAATAGTGATATGGCTCATTTATCCCCATGACTCGTCAGTCAATGGTCAAATATTTTGCCTATTTTAAGCAGCTCTGTCATCGATTGATCGCAAAATAGTGATATGGCTCATTTATCCCCATGACTCATCAGTCAATGGTCAAATATTTTGCCTATTTTAAGCAGCTCTGTCATTGATTGATCGCAAAATAGTGATATGGCTCATTGGTACCCATGGCTCATTGAACCCCAGTCTCCCCTATACCTCTGTTCTTTTTTTTCAACTCAGTGTCCACAGCTTTCTGCTCTTTTTTTTGAACATAATAGACCAAACCAACTGAGCAAATGGGGGCGGGGGAAATTTCTTGATTCACCCTTGTCCAGGCAGTTCTGAAATGGTTACGCTACGCTCCAATCCGGATGGATGACTCTGGACGCCAGACAGCACAGGAGCGAAGAATAAAACTGACTAAACTTGTTTCAACAAACTAAATACTTTTTTTTTTTTTTTTTTAACTGACATAAACTTGCCTGTTGTCATTTATGTATTAGATAGTGCCTAATGTTCAATAATATAAAGCTAGGCTTATTAATATTTCGTATCATCTGTCCTGGCTGTGGATAAAGCAGGATTTTTTTTTTTTTTTTGAAATCAACATGGAAGTATTGATCATTATTTGCTGTTGTATAATATAGGTTGAAATATAATGCTGTTGTATAATATAGGTTGAAGTCCCGTTGTTCTTTTGTTCTGATTTGACCGTTGCCATATTGGAGGTGGCTATTCGCCCCGCAGCAGAGTGAATTGGGGGAAAGGGATTGGCTATCTGCCCCGTAAACGGGGTCGACAAAAGAAGCAGTTCTGCTATTCGCACCGCGGTGGAACGGATAACAGAAGCACTTCTGCTATTTGCCCGGCAGTTGGGCCAATAAGAGATTTCATTTTATAATCCGCCCCGCTCTTTGATCTTTCACGCTGAACCGCCGAATAGCCTCTGCCTTCAATATTAACCAAGGGTACAGAATCGAGTATCATCATCGGAGTTCATTGTTAATTAAATTTGCGTTTTCGAACTAACATAGGCTAGTTTCAACGACTGTTTGCCATATCTGCATGCTGAAATATTTGACGATTCTCCGCTATTTTGCCATGTAAAACTGTTTTCCACTGTTGACTGGAAGGCTGGCAATCCTCCATATCTGCACTGTAAATGCACAACAAGTATCAAACTGCTTGTACCAAGAAATGCCAATGTTATTAATGAGCTGAGTGCTCGTTTTCTCCAGCTCAGTTTACGTGTAGCCTAATATAATCCTGCCCAAACTAACAATGTACAGTTTCACAAATTATATACAGGAGCACCTGTCCCATAAACCTAGAAATCGCCGAGCAGCGCAGCGCCAGTTACATGCCCCTTGCACAGAACTAGCACAGATTGGATACAGTCCAGGACAGACGCGTTCACAAACAGTGCAGCATTATCTGCTGAGCCACAGGAAAACTCCACCTGGAGGTGGAGCTCATTAACATGAGTTTCAAACATTTATAAATGTATAAAACATTTAGTTAAATATTTAACTAAATGTTTCATACATTTAGCTAAGTGCTTGAAACATTTAGCTAAGTATTTACATAAATGTTTCATACATTTAGCTAAATGTACTATACATTTAGTTGAATATTTAGCTAAAAGTTCCATATATTTAGCTAAATGTTTCAGATATTTAGTTAAATGTTTATACATTTAGCTAAATACTAGAAACCACTAAATAATAAAACGTTTAACTTATATATATAATTTTGGAATATTATATTTAACATTTATGCTTGCCACTTCAAGGTTTATAAATGTAGGGAAAATTCGCTAAATGTGAGAAAAAAAGGATATTTTTAACTAAATGTGGGAAAAAATGCAGTGAAAAATAACAGCATAAAATGTCCCATTCAGCACCCCATACTTACCTGACTATCTAAGCGACAGATTCTCTGAGAAAATAAAGCAAAACTGCTTCCTTCTATCTTCTGAAAAGCATAACAGGTCCCTTTTAATATACATTACGCCCCGAATTCTGCCTTATACCGATCCAGGTTAATATTATAATGCAGTCAGACAAAAAGTTGATAGCTCACATTTAGCTAGTTATGGGCTTTGGCCAATTGAAGCTGGGATGCTGCCATAAAAAAATAAGCAGAAGGTGGGGATATTCTGATGAAGAGCTCTCAGGAGTCTGCATGTGACGTAGGACGGAGACCCAAATCTGAATGCTATGCATACAGCCACAAATAATTTCTAAAATAAATCCAACAAAAATAGACTATTTAACTAATGCTGCTGATGTTCTTCGTTCTGAGCATACATAATGTAGCTAATGTCATTAGTGAAGCTAACATTGGGCAGTAATATCATTTAATTAAGATTAAGCACCATGTCACCTTAGTTAGCTAGCCAGGGAGTAATGACTGTCTTTACAATATCTGAAAACTAAAACATACAGTTGTCAAATACTTCGGCATCATCTCATGTTGCGATTTCTTGAATTGATACTGTCTTCACTGACTGCTGCAAAATACGTCTGCATAGTTCTGACCCCCATTCAGTTTTTGTCAAGCAGGCATAAAAACCAACTGCAGATACAATCAGCAGTCTTCGCAGTCTTCCGTATTAAACATGTTATACTTGTGATTTTGTTTGCGCGTAATGACGTTAGTTACACAACTTCACCAGACATCAACACTTTCCAATAGAATCTTGAATTCCGTAAGGGCCCGACTACATGTTGAAATTGTGTGGAATTGGGCCCTTATTGAATTCACCAATTCAATTGTGTGGACTGATAAACCCAGTAAGACTGAAGAGAGGAATTCTCATTGGACCCTGTCCCAAGTTGTTTATTTCACATTAGTCTTTAATGCACAAACTTTTTTTGGAATCTGTCGCAGTCATCATATTTGTATATTATTTAATATAAACAACGGAATTTGCATCAAATAACGTAAAGCATCAAATAATGTCTTATACTATTATTGGTAAAGCAGAGGGGGATAACCTTTTCAGATTTCTTTTTTTATTTTTTATTTCATCTGCATTTTCCTTGACATGCTAACTTTTTCATAATTGGGGTATTGTGACTGATCAATTAATGAAAATTCAGGGTGAAGAAATGTAACTGGAGAAAATGGTAATCCTCCACAAACTGTTCTGAAGAGTGCGCATTGATTGTGTGTGCCTAGTATGTACTATATATTTCCAACTGCAATGCCTCCTTCACTTTGGGTTTTATGGAGTGGACAACAAATCATGTCTCATCACTCAAAAGGGAAAGACACCATTAAGGCTCAATATGCATGCATTATGGCCAAATAGCATGGTACGGAAACTAGATCATCCAGCTGACAGACCAATTTTCTTGCTGAACGAATAAGAAAGACTTTGCTTTCTCTTAGTTCTTTTATTCAACCTGTTTTTAAGCGGGCATCAAAAATAGTGCAGCGATCTCATCAACAGAGACATCAAAGATGGTTCTGTCATAGCTGCGATTTTATAATACAAATTACAAATATATAAAAATAATTTCAACATTCTATGGCACTCTTCAAGAGTAAACAAAGGTCCAGACCATTCACGTGTTCTGTAAGAGGATGATACAGTGCTATTTAAATTGATTGTGATACTTTTCACTTTTTTTTTTTTTTTAATCAGGGTCACATTACCTTTGTTGAAAGAGAGTTATATTTACACTAAGCAGAAGTTACAGTTCCATACAGTCACTTGCATCATGGCCCAGTGTTCATACTGCTAGTGCCTCCGTATTCTCATTCCTTCTGGAATGTGTATTAAAAAGCAAAACATATTTTGAAACCAATATCAGGATGACACTGCTGGAATGATAAAATACTGTTATTTTACAACCTCAAACAATTCATAGCCAGTGGGATCTAAGTGGACTCACACAACATGTAATAGAATCATTTAATACTGAGCTTTGCAATTTGAGCTTACAATAGCCAGGCCTGTGTGGGTGTTTGTCTATGATGACTTTTTACATTATAAGTCACCCTCAGGGCACAGTGCACTCGGACTGAAAGACTGTTGCAGTTTTCTCAGTGGAGCAAAATCTTTCTGCAGCTGCACCTGCTTGTCAATCAGCCCAGCGTGTACAGAAAATATTTAAAAAATTGCAAAGTATAAGAACCTTTGCTTCAGGAAATTCCTCATGTGGACTGGTGGTCATATTTACAATTTTTCTACTTTTTTCTACTTCCTCCGAAGGTAATGCCTTATATACATGTTCTACTCTCCATACTTTGGTTTCAGATCCAATATGAATGGTAATCTGCTAAAAGCATTGCTTTTTAGTAGTACTATAAAGAAGACAGTCATTTCTGACTTCTTTAATCGAAACTCATAATATGCTTTCAACATAGTATGGCCTCTATCTTACAACCAGCGCAAAGCGTAATGCAATTGTCTTTGCTCCTTTAGGACCGACGCAGATACCATTTTCCCATCCAGTGCCCAGTTTGCATTAATCGGGAGTGTATTTGCGCCAAACTGAGCGCCCATGGGCATGTTGGCCTTGGCTACCTTGTGCCTACAAAAACCAATTGCGCTATTGGCCAACAAAAAAACACGCACACTCTGCTTGTTACATACTGGACATAGAGGGACAAGCAGCAGTGCCCTATCATGCAAACCATAAAAAGAAAGAGATTTCCAATGGAGGATTTATTGTGAAGATATTTAAAAAATGCATGTCAGAAAGGTTAGTACAACTGATGTCTGCACATCAGAGCATGCTGTCATGCAGGGTATTTCATTCGTAGGTGAACCTGTTTCATCAGCTAATTTGCGATTCAACTTGTGAGTTTACACATGTAGATACTCGCAAATTCTTGTGGCTAAAGCCATGACTTCTTGATATTGGCAAGCTCTGTCAATCCTGCTGTTTTCCAGGAGATCCCTCCTAGAGGGGTGGCTGTTCAGGGACAATGGTTAACCTAAGGGCATATCATGTCCAAAACAACGCGTGGATTTTCATTTCATCACACAGAACACAAACCGTAACAGAACGAATGTTTGAAGTGCTGAAAATATGCTTCAGATCTTTGGATAAGGTGTGTATAGGACAACTCGTTATCCCCAATTACCTGAAAAATCAATTTTGAACTCGACCTGATTCATTACTACAGTGCCTGCAACATACTTGTCCTGGCTCTATTATCAAATTGAAAACTCTGTACTTCATTTGAAATGTCTTTTTTATTTATTTATTTTTTTTTTATTTTTATTTCCAGTTTGGCTGTCAAACGAAGTAGCCACAAAAAGCAGCCCCTTAAGTAGCAGAAAAAGCAACGGATGACATTGTTGTCACCGTGAGCCCAGTCTCATCCCAACGTGTCATATAGTGATGCCACCTGACCAAGCTTCGACATGTGACGCAAGAGGAGACGGTCGTTTCTGTGGAGTGGCTTGTTCGGCTAAAGCACAAAAATAGCGCTTTGAATCCTTGAGCTTCCATAGAAAACTCCTTAATATAAAAAACCTCATGCCTGAGTTACTAAAATATATAAATAAAATACAAAATGAAGACGGATCAGTGATGATGGTGTCAGATTTTGACTTGCAGTCAAGCGGATTCACTTTGTTTGATTTCTTATAGGGCTAAACAGTTTTCATAGGTCTGAGCATGCACAGTAATTGTGACACAATTCCTTTAACCAGTGCTACAGCAAAAGCCCTTTCTGAGAGGATGACAACAGAGTTAATGTCCTTAGAAGCTTTATGACCTTTCATGAACCATTCATAGCCCCTCCACACGTGACATTTGATACCCCAAAGCAGCGTTGGCTTCAGAATTTGAATTAGCCCTGACAAATGTCACACAAAATGTAGAACAATAAATTTATTTGAGGTCAAAATCCTTCTTCAGCGCACCAATGGGTCCAAAAGCACCAAAGGGATATTAGTAAACCTCCCATAGCATGCGCTGGAATGTCAAATACATTATTTCAGAAAAAGTTGTTTCTTTTTGAACAACCCCAACTCCAAAGAAGTTGGGACACTGTGTGATATGCTAAGAAAAATAGCAGCAATTTAGAAATAGCCTTTCACCGATATTTGGTTGACAACAATACTCTGTAAATGTATATTAATTCCAATTTTACTGCCTGAAACCCATTC
Organism: Gymnothorax javanicus; assembly: GCA_029692085.1. Classification (NCBI taxonomy): domain Eukaryota; kingdom Metazoa; phylum Chordata; class Actinopteri; order Anguilliformes; family Muraenidae; genus Gymnothorax; species Gymnothorax javanicus. The sequence goes on from CM056193.1 coordinate 190,197,533, forward strand.
CAATTAAGACTGAACAGGGGCAATGTCATACAAGGGATGGTTTAGGAACGTTCAAAGAACAGCTTTACCGAGTATACCGCAGGTGACCAGGTTAATTGTTTATTCTTTTTTTTTTTCATTTAATCAAGTGTAATCCAAATTAAATATTGGGCTACAGAACCTGTGCAAGTTATTTAGACGTGAAGTTGCATGTTTTCAAAAGGCGAAATATATTGTCTGTGGATCTTAAATATAGAGAGCGCAACATGTAACGTCATGTAAATTCTATTCAAAAATTCTTTCGCCCTGCAGACAAGGTGAACTGAATATAATGAAACAAAATAGACCTATCCATTTGATTATTTCTACAAATCAATGCAAACTTGCTGTTCTTTTTTATGAAAATCCTAACTGTGAGCGTGAATGGCGCAGCTTCTGTTGAGTTACCCGGGTTCGAAATTACCGTGAGTTGAAGCACACATTTCATAGCTTGTCTATTGCCAATAAACATCTGGATCGGATATCTCATACTTGCCATCGAAGTTCAGGTACTTTTCATAAAAACCAATAGGGATTTTGAGAAAGTTGTGTAATGTTTTCAACAGACTTAGGTACATGTTGTTGTATTTTTGCGTTTAAAAATCCTTCTACAGCTTGTCACACACTGGACAATTTTCAAATCTAAACCGATTTAAAAAAATTGGGAAACCACAGACATGAGGACAGTTTCCACTGATATTTGACATGATAATCCTCCCAGCACATACACTTAACGAGACAGCCAGACTGCAGGACCACACACCTGCTGTTTGGTCTGACAATTTTGCAGTGGTGATTCCACAGACACGACATCTCAATGGCTAAGCTGCGAACGCTTGTGAACTCCCTAAACGAAAGACAGTGTGCCAAAGCACTACACTAGTCATTTGAAAATAAATATGAAATGTGGAATTGAAGATAAACTAGAGGGTGTGTCCCGTAGGCCACATTACTCTGCCTGATCTTCACGAAAATCAAATCATTTCTTCCCTGCCACCAAAGGATTGTCCCTACCAAATTTGAAGAGAATCCGTCCAGAAATTGTGGCCTGTAGAGTGCAAACAGACACACACACACAAACACACAAATAAACCAGAGGCCAGGAGGCCACATCACCCCGCCCGTGCCCTCAACGCCCCGTGAAGGTCAACGTCATGGTGGAATTGGTGTCCCCATATATGGTTTCCTATTTGTGATTGAGCATAACATAGGGCCTATCTCTGGCGGTTTCCCAGTTACAGAGCCTGAAAATATGAAGGTCGACCATTTTGACCTTTCAAGGTCACTTGAAGGTGAAGGTCACAGTGGCATTCGATTCCCCATATGTGACTTCCTATTAGTGTTTAATAGTAAGTATGGGTCTATCTTGCACCGTTTGGCTGCTAGAGCACTCGGAAAAGTGGTGATGCTGAGTTTGACCTTTAAAGGTCGTTGAAGGTCATAACATTTGGTGGTTAAATAATCTCCATACCCAACTTCCTATTAGTGATTAAAAGTAACTACATGCCTATCTCCAACCAATTTCAAGTTTAAGCAGTGGAAAGTCTGCCTTATCTTTCAGTGTTAAAAAATCTTCGAACTGAACCAGAATCCAGGATTTGATCCGGAGCTTCACCAAAAACTAATCATTTCTTCCCTTTGGCCTAAGGATTGTCCCTTTCAAATTTGAAGGCAATCCATCCTGAATTGTGGCCTGTAGAGTGCAAACAGACACACAAGTAAATAAATAAATGAAAGGTCATTCATAAAATGATAACTTGCCGAAATCGTGCACAGATCGTTTTGCCTGACGTTGACCTTGACCTTGAAGTTATTCTCACCAAAATCAATAGGCTTCTGTCGAGGACATGCGAGATTCAAATGATGATGAAAGAAATGTAATTAATATGAGAGTTTAAGAAATAATCGCGTTTGTGACAAACAGACAGATTAACAAACAAACAGACAAACGCAACCGACTAATATACTTGCCGATTTCAGCGAGTAACAAACAGACAAATGCAACCGACCAAAATTCGGCAAGTGATAAACGCGACAACCACATACACCCTTCCGCTTTTTGTTGCGGGCGGGGTGAATTATGCACATTCTGAAAAACTTGCGTTTTTGAGGCCTGAAAGACGGAACTTGACAGTCTGTGTGCATCTGAATGGGGAAGTTGCGAACACTTCTGAACTCTCTATAAGTGAAAGAGAGTGTGCCATTGTGCTGGTGTGCCTGTCAGTGCGCTCTCATTGGCTATTGCGGATATTTTCGTCGGAGGCAGCCCTTTCTGGAATCATAATTATCGCACATTTGATATTTACAATTCCGGATCGGGGATGCTCTCCGACTCGACTGGGAGCAGATAAATAATGTTCTTGACGCTACAGTTGAGTAAATTTGGACAAATAATCAGTTGCGACAAGCCTCGAAACAGGCCACACTACTGCGATCATTGAGTGAGAATGCGTAATAACATCCAGTGTGTGGCCAGCCTTAACCGATTTTAAAAACTTGGGAGACCACAGACATGAGGACAGTTTCCACAGATTTTTAACATTATAATCCTCCCAATGCACACACTTAACGATGCGGCCAGACTGCAAGACCACACACCTGCTGTTTGTTCTAAGTGTTTTGCAGTGGTGATTTCACGGACACAAGATCTCATGCAGTTCGTGTGATCAAACTTGAGTACAGAAGAAAAACAAATATTGCTTGAAACATTATAAAAGCACTCGTGTCATTGCCATAATTCAAAAACTTAGTCTTCTTTTTCAATACTCCATTTAGCTCGTGGCAAAGTGTACGTGGCCATGTTAGTTATGGGATGTAAAAGTACGCTACATACGGTTGTTGAGGCTTCCTGGTCTGTTCGCTCTCTTTGGCTATTGCAGGTATCTCCGTCAGAGGCAGCCCTATCTGGATCACGTTTCATATTTACGATTCGAAATTGGGGAGGCACCGACTCGACTGGAAGCAGATAAAAAAATCTTGCCAACACTTCTCACTTGAAGATTATTTGGACAAATAATCGGTTGCAACAAGCCTCATATTCACAGTCGTTGGGGGGGGTGGGTGATTTGGCCCAAATCGGGCTAAATATCATTTGGTGTGCGGCCGGTCTAACGTTAATCACTGGCTAACACAGATAATTAAGTTGCTGGCTTTGGTTAGTGATGTTATGTCCTCACTGCTTTCCAAAAGCCTGTGATTTAAGAAGGATATTAAAACAGAGACTAATTCCTGGGCTAGTGCTGATGTAAATAATCACTTCATCGCCCCAAACTGCTGAAAATTCACGAACATCAAACACATGGTGCATTGATTAGTGCTCGAGATGTGCTCCTTAGCAGTTCCAGCATGCGCAGACCAAGAATCTTGGGACTGTTTCCACTCTCATATTTTTAAAATATTGTAAGATCTTAAAAATACATTTTACACATACCTTTCGTAATATGAATATTTGTCGATAGGCGCCATGTATAAAATTTTTCAGAATACGAATATTTGCATTTACACGCTGACTTAACCGGAAAATGTAACTGTTAGACATTGAATGATAATGGCAACAAAGCTAGATTGTTCTTTGTGTCCGTGTGTTATAACAAGCTGGAAAATATCAAAGTTGCTGGTGTAGGCCAATTCATACTTCAATATTAAGGCAAAAACAAAGACTCTGCTAAACATTGACATAGTTTCTACATAGACAACTTTTATTACATTTAAATTTTTCGAAGAAACCCCAGATTTGGCCTTTTTGGTTCCTCACATTCCATGGCACAGTTCCGTCCATTCCCCCCAATCAAAATTTTAAAATAATACATGTAACTAGAAATATATGACAAAATTAGGCATTGCTGTCAATGCCAAATTAGCTGGGAAATCTTAAGGACAATAATAAATATTTCAGTGGAAGCAAAAAGTAATTATTGCATCCCTTTACGACTTTTTAACCGATTTCTGAAGAAATAACAAAAGGAACTCTTTCTGCATTTTCGTACCCATGCCAATTTTTGTTACATCATTCAATGCATTTTTGTAAATGTAAACTCTCCAATTAAGTGTCCAGATGAACTTTGTACAAAAAGTGGGTGCTAGCTTGGTACATAACCTTACATACAGCCATGGCCGGATCCAGGGGGGTGCAGGGTTGGGCTACGCCCCCCCAGATTTTTGCCGCACCCCCCCAGCTCCTCCTGACTTACTGACGTATACTTCAGCCCATTGACTGTGTGCTTCTAAAGCCGCTAATTCACTGTGTGAATCTTAAGATCGTTCAATCATTCAATAGCATTTTTCAAATGGATTTTCTTGATGTTTCCGACTGGCTAGTTGAATATTGGCAACGAAGTCTGTAGCTCCACCTCCGCAGTCACTGATAAAACTGATATTAATCATCTCGTCTCGAGTAATTGACCTATGGCTAAGCCCCGCCTCCTCCACTGACTCGGACAAACAATCAACATTTTAGAACAGGCGCTAATGGCTGGTATCACAGTCGGAGATATTTTTCAGGATGCTATCGATGATTTTTTGGCAATGGAAGGCTCAAATATCATCGAGAAGTCAGCAAATAGGGTTACACTATGCATTGGAGGGATAAATTAATGAATTTAGAGTGGAGAAGGTCAACGAAAAGTTTAAATTAGAAGCTAAAATTTTCAGGTCTCAATGCAAACACGATCAACCGCATCTCGTTTCCGTCACCCTCTCACGCAACAGGATAGAGGATCAGCATTGTTCGTGCACCGCAGGGTAATAAATTCAATTTATGTATTATTATTCCTAGCTACCAAATTTAAGAAATCTAACCTGACATGACTGAACACCTAAGTAAACAAGGTGACATGGTGAACAACGCAGCCAGGAGCTCACGTTAAACCAACGTCCGTCAGCACTGAAGTAAGCCAGAGTTTACTAACTTTAGCTAACTTGGCGATATAAAAGATAACTTTGCATTAATCTCCAATGAAGTGACAAGATGTCGCCTTAAACTCGATGTTGACTTAGCTTGGAACAAATGTAGACATCCTTGTTGATCTTCGTTAGCTACATTAAGCTGATAGTGGGGTCTTCCACAAAGCTTTAAGCTGCTTTCACACAGGACGCGAAACAAATTTTTCACGCGACAGATTACATTCAAAGTCAATGCGATTAAGCGCGTTTTCACGTCTTTTCATTGACTTTGAATGTAATCTGTCGTGCAAAAAATTTGTTAATTGTCCGGTGTGAAAGCAGCTTTATCCAGAGGAGACACTTCTCTCGGTTATGATGTGGCTTTCGGAAGGGTATAAAATACACCCCATTGCCCAGCCTCTCGGGATACCTCGTATCGGAGTTAAATTTACCCCAAGCACAGCATTTGACCATTTTTTTAAACTTAGGAACATTTTAAAACCCCATAAAAGCGAACGATTCGGAGTTTCCGTAATGCATTTCAATGGAAGTTCAGGCTCAGAATGTCCGAGCATATGGGGAGAGAATATGCACTGTGATTGGCTCATCGCATTTGAGGGCGGGGCTTAGCCATAGGTCAATTGTCAGGCGTGTTTGATAGCGATTTCATTGACTTTATATTGTACAATTGGTTTCTATTATTAAACACTAATATTCCATACCTTAATTTAAAGCTTCTACTTTTATTTGTACTCTTCATATTTCATCGTGGACATAGTCTTTCAGTAAACCTAAATAGGTAAGCTAGTCCTGTTAGCTTGGTTATCTGCAACCACTTTTTTTCTTATTTGCATACGAGTTTGTTTAAAGTAAAAAAAGCAAAATATGATTCATTGATTTATGATCATTTATGATTTATCCTCATGCGGATATTTCGCGAAGATCCTCGGGCATTCAACTCAAGTTGGTTCCGCTCTCGACCATGGTTAGAGTACTCAGTAAAGCTAGATGCATACTTCTGTTTCCCCAGTCGTAAGTTTGTGGCTAAAAATGACAAAGACATCACCTCCACTAGACAAGGTTTCACTAATTGGAAAACGGCATTAGAGTCTGATGGGGATTCAGTTAACATACCTCTTGCCCAGTGGTTCTCAAACTCGGCCCTGGGGGACCACTGTCACTGTGTATGCTGGTTTTCATTGCAGCCACAAATGCAACCCTAGAATTCTATTGAGCTGTTGATTTGTTTTAATTAGTTGGATTTTTTTTAACCCTCTAACTTCACATTATGAGAGAAATTCAATGTCTGCCATTGGAAATGAAAGCCCCATGTCCATATTGTGTTTATAATGCTGCAATACACGTAATTGCACAAGGTCTAATATATTTACTGATCCAAGTCATACAAAAGTTAATTATTGAGCCCCAATAGGTTGCTGCACACAAACTTAAAGTGTTGATTTTTTTTTTAAACAATATAGGCACAAAACAGGTGCTAGTCATTGTCAATTGCTCTGCCTTCTAACTCCTCACGATCAAATAAATGGTTCAATTTTGTGACCATTCATCAATAATTATAGTAATCAAGAGCCTACTGATATTTTGAAAGTTATTGGTACATCTGTTTAAATTTCTCTCTGATTATTCTGCAGTTGCCCATATAGCATGATGTGAATATGAAACTTTAATTGTTCATAACATGCATAACTATTTTTGACAATATTGCCTGAAAGGGTACTGAAGAAAAAGTAACGACTCATTAAAATTCTAGGGTTGCATTTGTGGTTGGAATGAAAACCTGCGTACACGGCAGTCCCCCAGGACTGAGTTTGAGAAGCACTGCTCTGGCCATTGCCATGTGCAAGCCTCATATTCATGTGCAGAAATGAGAAAGAGACCGGCAACTGGAGAAACTATTGCTCACCTGTTAGGCCCAAACCATACTGAGAGGAATAGATGCAGTACTATATTAAAAGCATAGGAGAGACTGTAAGGTTTCTTTCTGTTAATGAGTTTCCCCTCCGTGGAACCTCAGAGAGCCCTCTGTCTATATGGTTTCTCTGCTGGGCTTATCCTGAAGCTGTTTGAGTACACACTCACAAAGGATGCTAAGCTTAGAGAGATTGGCAGTAGTCCTAATTTGCAAAATAAGATTATTGAAACCCTGAAAAATTTGGTGTTGCTTCAGATTGAAAACAAATATGACCATGCTGACACAACAGGGTTTTGCATTAAAAGTGACAGGTACAAAATAGAAAATTTATCAATAATTAGTTTTTTTCTGTAATTCTCTCCTTCCACTTTGACTTCATTAGCACTTACACTTAGCACTCTCCTCTTCTGGTGGTGTGTAGCTACTCTTGTGTTTACTTGAGGTTCGCTTTGGATAATAGCGTCTGCTAAATGGAAATGGAAATGTATTAACAAATACTAAACATTTTGAATGAGAAATGGAATAGTTTTTTTTTTTTTTGTTGAGTGTATGAGTGTGTGGAGGGATGGGTTTGGGGGGTTAGGCCTCAGTATACCAACCACTGGAAATTAGACCACTACTGTGTACCATTACACCCCCAGAAATTTTCACTGCACCCCCAGTAAAAGCAGGCTGCATCCGGCCCTGTATACAGCTGCTCACTACCTAGATTAGGCAAAATGGTCGAGCTGTGGATAATAAAACAAGGGCACCTAAAAAACAAAGTCCAATGTTGGCAGAGTTGCTCTCAGCAGCCAGTTAGCTAATTAGCTTGCTAGCTCACTGGATAGCACTGAGGCTAACTAGGGTAACCATCAGCTTACCAGCAGACGCATGTCACCCGTTGTTCATCAGCCATTTGACTGGTGCACATTGCGCCAGAAGACAAAAATTAAGAATCCAGTTCAGGCAGTTTTAGCCCTACCTGCTCTTCCTCTCTCCCTTTATTTTTGCTCCCATTCTTGTGTTTGTTCACTGATGCCTGCATTTTCAGTTATGTCGCATCACTGAGGAAGGCTGACTGAACAAAATATCTTACTTGGACATTTGATTGATCACCATATTTCCCATAATTCTCCTCGACAGGTGAGCCAGGGGAAAGATATTTTCCATAATATTAATACAAAATATGCTGCCTAATCATTGTCAATTTTGACCACAAAAAACATTTCATAATTCACTTCTAAAGTAGGCCCCTACATATTTGCATGAGTGTTAGACAGACTGAATTGTAAAATATTTTTAATTAAAATCATTGAATGTATTAAAGGTTATTCACCATGAAAGAGATTTGCTTAATGTTGCTTATAATGTGAGACATGCTGACATGTCATAAAAATAAGTTGCTGCCCTTTGATCACAGCATTAAGATCACTGCTAGAACGATATGGAACTCCGTCATTAACACTTTTGCCAGTCAAGTGCTTACTTGTCGACGGGCCCCCATCTCATGCGAGCCCAGCTGCAGCTACAGCCCATGCACCCCTGGTGTTTCAGCCTCTGAAGGGATTTGTAAACTAACAGAAATTGATTAGATAAAACATTAAATATCTTGTCCTTATACTGCCTGCAATGACATAAAATTCAAAGTAAATTTGTGAATCACTGCTTTCTGTTTTTATGAGCATTTCCTATATTGTCCCAAGAATTCAGCACTTTCAACGCTGCTAACCTGGCCCTCAAATCTAAATTCACCCCTGGCTTTCCTTCAATCTGGCCCCAGGTAAGTACATGAACATTTATTGTTTCTGATTTGCCAGACTGTCTTTACATCTGGGCCTCAGGCAAGGGGCAGGTGGAAAGCCAGGTCGTTCTTGGACCTCGAGGACTGTGAATTGAGGAACAGGGCTTTATGCCATACCAAAAGCATGCATTTTTAATTTGAAGACTTTTCAGGAAGACTGGAACACTGTTTCAATGATGTGAAAGGGTTCCAACAGTTTTGATCATGTCAGTATATGATCATTTAAGCTCTGATATTTAAGTTTCGTGCTCAATATTACATTTAACCTTGGAGACTGTGCTGTCTTTATTATGATTAGTTGATAGGGAATATCTGGCTCCAATTGTTAATTTGAAAAATAGTCTTTAAAAAAATGTTTCATTAAAGACATAAGGCTGCCTGGGAAGATGGAGGCATGGGAGTCGGCAGAGCTGAGGTGAGAACTCCAATATGCTTGGAACAACCAAACAGCCAAACATCTTATGAAGCTGCAGACCAGGGAACGTAATATTTAGGCTAATGGTAGACATGGCTAAAATGGATTTGATTTAGTTTTTTACAGCTCTTGACCATATATTTTTCCGTATTTAGAGACTTTCTATTCCATTAAGCAATTTTTGGACACATTTTTGCTTCATTGATTTGTTGGACAAGGGCTTAAAAGTTCCACGGCTGTAAAATAACACTGCCTTGGGTTTATGTGCCAATTTTTGACTCGTTCTGTTTTTAAAAATTAAAATTTCTAAATTCACAAATTGTGTTTTGGTAGCAAGTTGATCCAGAAATACGAGAAAAAGCAAGCCAGTGAGAAGGTGTACTGCATGGATGAAAAGAGACAGAGTCGCAAGTTCAGTTCCATTCAATCATATTGGTATATTGCTTTTCACAGAAGGACTGTAACAGAGACGGTATACAGAGTAAAAAAAAAAAAAAAATCATAGCCTGGCCTAATCTCCACAATAGCAAATGAAGCAAAAAAAAAAAAAAAAAAAACTACCTACAGGGAGAAAAATCCCTCAAGAGGAACCTAGCTATAGTGGGGCAGCCAGGCCTTCGCTAGCAGGCTAATTAATGAAGTTAGATTATAGTCCTAAAAAAACGGTTTTAAAAGTCCAAGCAGTAGTGTCTGTAGCTCCAGTATGTGGCGTGGCAAGGATGGGGTAGACCCAGATCAGGACTGGATCAGGACAGCAGCAGTCAGATAGTGTGGGACAGAGCTTGAGTGGTCCATGGGTTCGGTGTTCAGGAGGGAAAGGATCCTCGGAAAAAGAAACAAAGAGGGAGGTTAGACCCTAGATAAATCAATAGCATAAAATGCTGTCCTGTGTCAGATTCCAAGTCACACTTAAGAGTTTTAGCTCTGGAGCAACTAGCTATGATTACATAGTCAAGAACCAGTCTACCCTCCTCTATCGACTTAAGCTCATAGGTCCTGCACATACACCAGGATATAAGACTGATGTGCCTCAAGATTATTTTGCACAAAAAGCAAGCGTTGGGCACTTAACATGAGCCACTAATGCCAGTACCATGTGGACCTCCCCGATAACTAAGGCTGTAGCTAGCCCTGCTGGCACCGTTAATGCATGCTCAGTGCCATCGGTTTCACATGGATTTACTTGACACCAGCCACCAGTACCATATGGGCCTCCCTGGTGACAAAGGCTGCAGCTAGCCCCACAGGTAGCATTAATGCATGCTTTTTGCCATCGGTTCCATATGGACTTACTTGACACCACCCACCACTATCACCAGTACCATGGACGTCCCCGGTGACTAAAGCTGTAGGTAGCCCCACTAGCACCATGCTCAGTGCCACCGGTTCCACATGGATGTACATAACACTGGCTACCAATACCATGTGGACCCACCCAAAGACTAGACTGTAGTCAGTCTTACCAACCCCAGATAGGTATATGTAACTATTGATATGTTAATCGGCCATGTTTGGAATAGCCCAAAACTTACTACTAGCAACTAAATGTGGGCACAGTAGCAACTACAACACAGCATGCGACCAACCAACCAGCCTTTCTGTTTACATTTGAAGACCACAAAGGAAAAACGATCAGAGTCCAAATTTTGCATTTTTGTATATTTTATATATTATTATAATATTTATAATAATATATAATAATATTATATATTATTGTAATATTTTATATATTTTATATTTTTTGCATATTTTTCTGTGCTTTGTTTCTAAGATGGTTTTGAATTTTTTGTTCATCATTTCTCCACAATGTGAAAATGTGACTCTGATCATTTTTCTATTGTGGTCTTCATTTACAGGACTTTTCATTTCCTATGAATCCTTTTGACCTTAATATCAATAAAAGTGATGAGTTAATTTGCAAAACCAGATGAACGCCATTCTTAAAATGAATAAGCCAACACAAGAATTCCTTTGACTGCACAATTAAAAATGATTTACAAAAAGTAAAAAAAAAAAAAAATTAGATTTCTTATTGAAATAACCCAACACTGGTTTGAGATATATTCCCTGGAGTATACAATTGAAAAGCATGATTAAGAAAATAAATCAAAATGCGCATAACTGTTTTTGCAAATGAACCCTTCAAGTGTAACCACTTGTGACCGATTTGGATTTGATAAAATACTATTTGAGGAAGAATTAATGAAGGTGTGGTTTGACGAAACCACATTGAGCTGCCGAAATGGGTAGACGTTTGAAAACTCGCGCTGGGGTCCACAAAGCTGCCGTCCATTTACTTCGCAACAGGCATAGGCAAGCAAACATTCTCGGCCACAAGGCAGGTGGGTAAAAAATGCAGTGCTGAAATTAGAAGCCGATGCCGCCTACGTCAGTTGTGCCGGAGGTCAATGGCCATAAATTTAACATTTAACAGATCTCAAAATAGCTATTTCTGTATTACTTGATACATGCGCACAAAACACAAATGTTTAGAATTTCTTTTATACAAATATTACTGACAGATTCTGTGCTGCTAGTGCGAGGGGTCCACAGTTTCATGTTGTGCGACACACAGAATAGTGCTCAGTACATGGGCCACGAATGTGGCTTGATATTAAAACCAGGTGAAAAGCATGTCTCGTTATGATTACTTAAAGCAACTCAACTGATTTTCAGGTCAACTGAGGTCATATATTCAAATCATTATATCAAACACTTGATGGAGAGCGGGCTCATATTCACACTGGGGATAATAAAATCAACTTTCTATAATTTCATTAAGGGCTTACAGCAAATGCAAACATACAGTATACTACTGTAATAAAGGGTTTCCAAACTTTTGAATGGAACACTATGCCCAAGAATTTTGGAACAGCTGTTTTTGTGTAGAGTACCCCAATTTTCTTGAGTGCAAAAGTTATTGAACATTTGACAATCAGGTGTTTACTGTTTTTTGGGTAATATCTGTTTTGTAAAAATAAAAATTACACAACTGACTGACCACTCAATGTACACTGAAATTAGAAAAGACACAACTGTTTTTACATTGTCCTGCAAATGTCTCCAGTCGCTAGCTTGTTTCCCATCTTTGAACCAAAGAAAAAAGATGAGGTAAGCTCTACTTAAGGCTGACGTTTAGCTGGGTAGGAATGCAAATGACTGAGACTGTGCAGAAAACAGCGAGAGATTAACACTCCCTCAGTATTGACAGGGCAGAGCGTTGGCTGACAGTAAACACAGATCCACTTCAGTGTGAAAAGCCAGAGAAGTGGGTGGACTATTGACCTCTCTGCTATTTGTCATTCACAGGTTATCTGCAGAAACAGTCTATCAGTGAACGGTGGATCAATGCTACCTATACTTCTCAGCACTTCGCATCAGAGGATGTGGCCTATATTTTCCATAAGCCGTTTGCTATGAGGCGGGGAGGCTACTTCATTTATACCCAGCCTTCCTGAACTGATACAAAGACTATATGCTACAATTATTCTCATTTTGTGTAAATTGGTCTGCATGGAAATGCAACATACATTATGTGATTTTGGTGATCTACAATATATGATGCAGTATTTACAAACCATTCGTACCAATTATGTATGGTGTCTGTACGCGTCTGCGAGTGGGCATTACTTCTTAACGACAAACCTTGGTCAATTATTATTTTTTTCAAAAGTGAAAGGTGGTAGTAAACATCATATTAATCAGTGCATTTAGAGGAAATTTAATTGCAAATTTAGGAAATTGGTCAGCACTATATTCATGTTTATTGTGTATAGCTTCCCTGTTAGCTTCCAGCTGTACATCAACAAGTCATTCTTGACCAAAAATGACGTGAACAAGCCTGAACATTCAGATTACTTTGCGAGGGAACGTGTTCGGAGGAGTTAGCCTTTTTTTCAGGAATACCTGCCACTGTAAAAGCCATCTACGCGCGCAATTAACGTAACATAATCATCGTCAAATCCGCTTTAGCCTAATTAGACTGGACATCAAAAGCCCGTGTCAACATTTGTCTGCAGACTATGCAATGCTAGACAAGGGGGGGGAGTAACAATTACAGTGAATGCTCGCTTGACAAGCAGGATCAAAAAGTACAAAAAGAAAAGGGGGAAAAAAAGCAAAGGGAACAAAATAGGGTGCTTTGATAAGCCAAGAACTCTGGCTCCGCACTCGGCTCAGGCCATTTTTTAATGCCTAATGATCTCTGGAAGTTTGTAAGTGGCCTTTACTGTCTCCTTGTCCGTCAGCGTGGCAACAAATGGCCTCTCTCAGGGTACTAAACCTGCTCTGGGGATACGGGTGAGCGCTAGAATAAAGAATGCTCTATCAAGCAGATGCTGTTTAGTCTAATCTGCCAAGCATCTGTGTCTTAGATATCAAAGCGATGAAATTCCTCTCTAGTTTCCTCCCTCCATCCTGAACAAAGCCCTCTCTTATAAACCATTTAAGTGTTACAACAACTTTCTGTATTAATCCAGTTGTCTCAGCCTTCTTGGAAGAGATAAGACTTACATGCTGTCTGTGATGACTTTCATTCACCAAAAACACCACACCCTGTTTATTTTTAAGACTGCCATATATGTCATTCTGTCAAATGACAAGACATAAAGCTATGTGTAGTACATTCATGCACTTGTAGTGTAGTCATGCATGAATGAATTTGGATTGATAATAATAATACTTTCCGCAAAATTGATTTTGTTGGTGGGTGAGTTGGATGGAGCCTAGACTTAGCTAATTCTGTTTCATTTTAGAATTTTTAATGGACCTACTTTGTTATTTTACTGGTATTTTTGAAATTATTTACAATAAACACTCCATTTGTAACAATGAAAGTCAAAATTAGTATCACACTCAAAATGTTATTGGCTTATATTATGTGTGACTACAGGCTAAGAGCAATGCCCATTGCATGCAGTTCTGGGTGCCATCAGTTGGGGGAGCTCTTGTGTTGTGATTTTCAATGGAAGCAGAAGCAAGAGTAGAGGAGGGAGAGCCGTAGAATTTTTGCAGTTCTGACCTAAGAGCACAACACTTGTTGAAAACGGCAGTAATTCATCAGAATTCAACAATAGCAGGTGTCTGTTTTTTGTAGTCAAGTGTGTAGCGACTGGCCCTACATTGTGGTGACTGACACAAATAGATCATATTTCATAAGGTAATTGACGGCTGCTCAGTTAAATCAAGGAGGAAATACTCCTTATTCATATCGGCTCTTTGGGGTGGGGGGTGGGGGAGGGGGAATTTTTTCACGAGTCTTGCAGGTTTTGAATGACACTTGCTTCATTAAATGAAATTATCATTTAAAAGTTTCATTTTATGTTAACACACATTATTTCATCAAATAATACTGTATTGTTTAATGACTGTTAGCAATTTTTCAGGTATCTCATGTCATCTGCATAGGAATCAATGCTCAAACAATTCATTCATTCCACGGATAATTTAGAGTCTCCAGTTATCCTAGCACGTATCCATGTCTTTGGGCAGTGGAAGGGAACCTGAGTACCCGGAGGAAACCCACAAGAATGCGGGGAGAACATGCAAACACCACACAGGCAGGCCCCAGGCTGGATTCGAACTCACATGCTTCTTGCTGTGAATCGGCAGTGCTACCCGCTGCACCACAAAATTAGTTGTATTATCTAAAATAGTTAAATATGACAAATAACTAAAAACAGAAGAAATCGGGAAGGGGACAAGTACTTTTTCAGAGCACTGTAGCTCTGAATTTTGGTTGTCAAATCAATCAGAAAATGTCTTTTAAAGTGACAACAGTAACCCGCACCACAGACAAATTACATGGTGCCAGCTTTCAAGATCGATTTTTTTTATGCACCTGTGTGACTTAAGTTATACAAACAACGAAAACAGAAAGAAGCTTGCATCTGTGCAGTGCAACATTTATTTTTAATTCTTTTCTGATACAGTAATGGATGCATGCATTTATTATGTGTTATGTCCTGAGCGTTTGTTAATCAAAAGTTTCCCTGCAGTCTAACTGTCTGTTTCAGTAGAGGTTTTATTTTGTTTCTTGTTATTCAAGTATTGTCTTGTGGCTTTGCCCCTCTCATTTTTCCTCCACCCCATGCTCTTGCACACCTAACCCACATTGTTAACTAGATAACGCGGTCGCCACCGGGACCGAGTCGTGTATTTCCCCGATCCCCAAATTTCAGACAAAATGGCCGCCAGCAGTCATATTGGACGTCCAAAATTGCCGAAAATCAGTCTTGAGCATTGTCAAATAAATATCTTTGCCCGTGCAAAATTAGAAAAAATTCCTGTAATAATTTTCGCTTCCAGAGCCCGGAACAGAAAATCTCTGCGGGCGCGGCGGCGGCCCCGGAACTAAACCATAATATCTCCCGCCTGTCGTTGTTGGGGAGATACAATTGCTGTCTCTGAGTATTTAAGTTCCTGGTTTTCCTCTTCCCTGTGCCAGAATTTTTTTCCTCCGTCTTGGCTGTGCTACTTTCTGGCAGTTTAAGTTTTCACTCTAGTCTTTGTTTCCAAGTGGCCTTCCTCCTCCAGTTTCCATGATGCTGTTTTTCCCAGTGTTTTCCATCGTCATTCCAGTCCCTCCCAAGCCTTGAGTCCTCTGTTGTAACATCGAAAGAATCTCTTTGGAATGAACCGCAAACCCTATAGAATGGTTTAGCGAGTGAGGAAATAAAATTTAAAAAATGAGAAAACTATGGCTGAAAGATTAAATGCAGTAATAAAAGAAAAGGGTGGCCACACTAGATATTGACTTTTTTTCTCAAAAAGGCAATGTAATTTTTATTTTTACTAAATATTGTCATCTGTTTACTTATTTTCAGCTATATGATCAAATATTACATGAAATAAATACTTGAATAGTACTTGGTTTCTGATTTATCTTCATTTTGTCAAGTGTAATCATCACTGCACACTACTGTATATGAAGGATAAAATGTAGGCACGACAAGGGTTGATACGCCTTAGTTTTACATATATGAAAACATTTATTATAAAATGCTGCTTTAATTAGTTTTGCAGAATTACCCAACATGATTACTATTATTACTTTTATATGTTACTATTATAGCGCGGCAGGGTGGCGCAGTGGTTAGCATTGCCGCCTCACAGCAAGAAGGTTGTGGGTTCGAATCTGGCCTGGGCCCTATCTGTGTGCAGTTTGCATGTTCTCCCCGTGTTCGTGTGGGTTTCCTCCAGGTACTCCGGCTTCCTCCCACAGTCCAAAGACATGCATATCAGGTTAACTGGTGACACATAGGTATGCCCATAGGTATGAGTGTGAGAGCGAATGGTGTGTGAATGGTGTGTGCGCCCTGCGATAGATTGGCAAATTGGCCAGGGTAGGTCCCTGCCTTTGCCCGTAGTCAGCTTGGATAGGCGAACCTAGTGAGGAATAAACGGGTATAGAGAAATGAATGAATAATTACTATAACCTTAACAGTATAATATGAAGAGAGTTAGTGTAGTTAAAAAGTGATGGACTGTTACTGCCATAGCAGCAGCATCCAGAATAGATTATTCCATGGATATGGATCATTTGCGATTGCTAAACAAAGCTAAACAAATCTCTTTCAGTCAACAATTCATCAACCAAGCAATCTACTCTTCTGAATGGGGTCAGCCCAAAATCAAACCTAGCTTAATTGCCCTTGGTTTTCTATGGATGAATTAGCCTTTTAAAACCCCAACTTGGCTTGGCAGGGAAAATGCACATTAAAACTGAAAGCAGCTATTTCTAAATTTACTTTTAGTTTTCATTGCAAACAGTATAAAGACTTTGAGCAATGTTTGTAATTTAATGTTTTTTTTTTGTCAATTTAATGTGTAAATCTACGTCCATTTCTATCTTTCGAGCCTGCAACGCATTCCAAAAAAGTTGGGACAGAGGACGTTTAGGACATGGAAATTACATAGGTTATGTGTTTTCAGTTTGTGCTATATTATGTATTTCCATACCCCAACAGAAAAAAGTCTGATCAAAACATGAACAATATAGACTATTTCTGACTTTCGTCAACTTACCTCTTACTTGTGGATACAGCCATTGTGATTGTTTGTGGTAAATCATGTGACTAATCAGAGAGGCACCTAGTAAGGAAATTATTATCTGGAAATATCCAGTAAAATGTACATTTTGTGTTTTCAGGGTATCTATGAGCCTAGAGAAAATAACAAAATGTTCCTCAAAGAACAATAGGAAGGGATTCTGATATTTTGTTTTTACACAGTGCATAACATAAAAAGATTCGATGAATCTGGAAAAATTTCTCAGTGTAATGGTCAAGGGCGTAAGCCAAAGCTGAATACCTGTGAGCTACAATCGCTTAGACGGCACTGCATTAAGAGCAATAATTTATCTATGGGTGGTATAACTACATGGGCTCAGAATTACACTGCCAAACTTCTGTAAAGTACTACAATACATAGTTACATCCACTAATGCCAATGCAAATTTTACAATACATTCGACTTCTCTGGGCTTGAAGGCATCTACGATGCAATGTCACACAGTGGAGATGTGTACTGTGGTCAGACGATTCAATATTTCAGGTCTTTTTTTAGAAGAAATTGATGGTGTGTGTTCTGGACCAAAGAAGGAAAGGACAATCCAGGCTGCGTACAGCAACTGGTCCAAAAGCCCTGCTTTGTCATAGTATGGGGCTGTTTCAGCGCCCTTGGCAAAGGTAACTTGAACGTCTATGAAGGCCACATTAATGCTGAAAAAAACCACTGAGATTTTGAAGCAACATATGCTGCCTTCAAGATAACATCTTTTCCTGGGACACCCATGCATATTTGAACAAGATAACGCAAAACTGCCTTCTGCTCGCATTACAAAAGCATGGCTGCATAAGAGGAGAGTATGGGTGCTGGGCTGACCTGCTTTCAGCTCTTACTTGTCCCCAATAGAGAACGTGTGGCGCTTTTTTAAATGTAAACTGTGACAACAAAGACCCTGTACTGTTGCACACCTTTAGACTTTATTGCGGGACGAATGGGTCAAATTACATCTGAAACCCTTGATCTCTGTGTCTGCAGTCCATAAACATTTATTAAGTGTTGCAACAAGGAATGGCAACATTACAAAGTGGTAAATACTTTATGTTCCACCCTTTTTTACCCCTCATCCCTGAAAGAGGCTGTGGGGTATTGTCAACATGCACGGCATGCCTCTGTCCGTCCGTCCGTCTGTCCGTTCACATTTGATTCCGTGCGATAACTGAAAAACGCCATCACCGATCATCACGGTTTCTGGTGAGGACATCAGAGTAGATTTGCTACACAAGCCTATTGTTTTCGGTCGCAATCCAAAATCAAATATGGCTGCCAGAGCCGCCATCTTGCATTTCCATTCCATGCGATAACTGAAAAACGCCATCACTGATCATCACGATTTTTGGTGAGAACATTGGGGTACAGTTACTACACAAGCCTATCGATTTCGGTCGCAATCCAAAATCAAGTATGGCTGCCACTGATGTGATTACTCCTTGAGGGGTAAAATCCAGCAAACTTCATTCCTCAGCTGTACAATTGTCTCTTTGTTAAATCTGTCTTTCAGCAAACAAACTGGTGTGGAGATTTTAACACAATGGGTACACACGCTTCAACTTTACACAGGGCTGAGGGGTCCCGTCCGCGTTAGTGCGGCTATTTTTGAAATATGTTGCAAGAATCTAAGTTGAGACGTGTTTATTGAGAAAAAGCAAAAAAAAATTATGTGGAGGGTAATGCTTGTTGTATGGTTTTAAATGAAATACTGGTCAAACATAATTTACAAAATGCTGCTTTTGGTTTTAATTTAAATTTAGTAAACCCTCCCAACTTTTTCTGATTTGGTACTGATGTATCATAATTTGGGATTAGCATACACAATAAGCCTGTCACACCCTTCGAGGGAATGCCTTCTGCATCTCTTCCCATTCAGCAACTTTCATGTCCATTAGCAGTAGTGTCTCTTTTGATTCGTTTGAGTCTTGCTTGCTGCCTTATCCCTGGCTGTGTCTTGTCTTGTCTTGAAGTTCTCACTCTTTGTCTCTGTGATGCGTATTTATACCGCCTACTGTGAGTTGCAAGTTGCTGGAGGCTACGTTTGTAATTCTCTATGTGTGATTAATCCCAGCCAATGGTCATTACTTAAACTCTCCGTCTTTTGAAAGTAAAACACAGTCTTTAATGATAGTAATTTACGGAAGCTTTCTTCTTTATTTAGTTAATAAGATCAAGCTCCCAAGCTTTTCTCAGGGTCCTGGGCTGGTGAACTTCTTCCTGTTAATTCCTGTCCAAGTCTAATCCTCTGTCCATTTTATTAGGAATAAATCTATGGTCATCATAATTGGAACCACGTTCCTCCAAAGCTACTCCACCCTGCCCTGGGACAGTTGAGCTGTGGTGTAATGTTCACTCCATCTGGCCGTCATCTCAGAAAGCCACTGGCTGGCGATTGACAATGCCTCCTCACTTTGCCCATAACATCTGAAATGAACTCTGGTATCCTCTCTTGGGTTCCACACCATTGTAACCATATTACTATCAGCAAACTGTGCTTCTGGATTGTACTCTGCCTCTGCACTTGATTCCTGGTCTGGACCATTACAGTGCCATCACACTATACCGTCACCATTGCTGAAAATGGGCTCATTTACATATGTAGATATTCCATTATCAGTTTCAATGGTCAATTTCAACATTAAAAATGTAAAGACTATTTCTGATCACTTTAAAGTTATTTTAATTGAGAGCAATGGTGATTTTTTTTTTTTTTTTTTCAAAACCAAGGAAATTTCTCAGTGATTCCGCACTTTTGAATGACGCCATATGCACTACACAGGAATTACATTTCCATTTCAAATTCTATTCTTAAAGCCATTTGCCAAAGCTGTTAAGTTGAACACTCCATTCAGTGACAATGTTGCAAGTTAGACAACATCTGACCGGTTTATCTGATTATCGGCCCCTTGAGAGAAAGTAGTTCATTTGCATCAAATTACTGTTCTCTTATCTGATCTGTAAAACTGGACATTGAGCTTAGAGGCTAAGGTTAATATGCAGTCTCAGAGGCAAAGGCCAAATGTATTTAGCTGATGGGGACAAAATTAAAGCCTCGGACTAAATGTTTGTGAACCATATTCTTGTGTGGTTCAGTTTAATAAGAACATTCTAGCCCCACGATGGGGGAACATCAACTTGTAGATAAATTACAGAAAGAGAGTAGTGTGGAGTAGGGAAAGAACAGTTCATGATCCATCAACCTCACCTCTGATGCGTGGTGGAGGTAATAGTTATGGTCTAGGTGTTCATGTCTGCCAATGGAACTTGTTCCTTTGTATTTATTGTTTATCTCACTGCTGACAAAAGCAGCCAGATGAATTGTGAATTGTGTAGGGTTATATTATCTGCTCAGATTCCACCAAATGCTTCAAAACACATTAGACTAAAGTGTTTGTGATCAAGCAAACCAAGACTTCCGTATGGAAATAAACTTTAATTTTTTC
The DNA here is from genome assembly GCA_029692085.1 of Gymnothorax javanicus. Classification (NCBI taxonomy): domain Eukaryota; kingdom Metazoa; phylum Chordata; class Actinopteri; order Anguilliformes; family Muraenidae; genus Gymnothorax; species Gymnothorax javanicus. The sequence goes on from CM056193.1 coordinate 190,218,061, forward strand.
ACAGTCCAAGTCAGTCACCTGACCTGAATTCGACTGAGCATTCATTTAATTTGTTGAAGGTAAACTGCGGACAGCAGCTAAGAAGGCCCGAGAGAACATCAGCAGGAAAGAAACCCAGCATCAAGAGATGTCCATAGGTTCCAGATTTCAGGTGTTCAGAGACAGCAAAGGATGATTCACATATGATATTTGCATTAGTAGGCAAGTATTTTGTGAATTTGAAAATTGCTTCACACTTTTCACTTGATTATCTGACACTAATATCAAACTAGCAATAGACTGTATTTACATTATGCAAAAACATTAAGCAAATGTGGTATGCACCACCTTCACTAACTTTGCAAATTTGATGTAAAATCACATTTGCACTCAAGCAAACATTATCAAATGTAAACAAATGAGGTTTTACAGTATATTCACATTACATTCACCTCATGGTGAATCCAATTAATCATAAGCAAACGCTACCCTACAAGCAGATCTTAATAGATTAATTTCATATCCATTATGATGGCACACAAAGCCAAAATGATGGAAATTGTGTCACTGTCCAAATATAAATGGACCTGGCGGTACGCTCCACCACTTTTATTCTAATGTCACCCTGACTTGTATCTGGATAGCTCTTACAAGTTTAAGGCTGTGACATAAGGGATTCAGTGTTGCCCAGTTTTTACTGATTGCGCCGGACACATGACAAAGGGATACAAGACTGGGCTAGGAATTTATTTAGCCGAGAAGCCCGGAGAAGTAATTGTGTGCGGGAGAAAGATGGCGGCCACTTTTTCCTGGTTATCGCCCACGCAGGCAGTCTCTTTCCCGGGGAGGAAAATGCTAATCATCAATCTCTCCTGCATGCTATGTCTCTGTTTAATAGCTGATACGGCATCTCCAAAGACTTCTTTGCCTCTTTGTTTGAAATGACATATAATGGGGCTGGCCTTATCAGTGTCTAAATGCATTTTCTGCTCTGTATCCCCACTAGAGGATTTGGTCCAGTCTAATGAATATGTGCGGGATTGATTCTGAGCCCGGGATAATTTAATCCATCAATATAAAATGAAATGAATATGCAACGGAGGGAGCCACTTCAAGGATGAGAGAAGGGGAGAAGCAGAGAAAGACTGCTAGAAGTGAGAGGTTCTTATTCATTTCCCATGAATCTGAGGAATGGAGAAAGGTAGCCATGATTTGTACTTGCCACCATCCATGGCCACTAACTTAAAAAAAAAAAAAAAAAACACCTCCATGAATCAATCTATGCTTAGACACCACAAGTCTGGATGTCTGTAAATACATGTTCATTCACGGGCCACTTAGGATGACCCACCTGCATTCCCAGCAGGATAACGCAAGAGAATTGCACTTCCTGTGATGAATAATAATTAAGATTATAGATTACAAGGCGGGAACAAACGGACTTTCGACAACGCCCCGGCAGGCAGTGAATAATTAGTCTGTACTATTGATTACTTAATCTGAACAAACTCAACATTCTAGCAGCACTGGACAGCCCTTTTTCTTGATATAGCTGAAGCAATCCTTTGATCCGCCTTAGGGTCGAGAAAGAACTGGCAACCTCAGGCGATGCATAGAGTAACACTGGAGTCCATTAGTATCGCAAAAACGCACTGGCTTTTCCTAAGCACCTTATTGTGTTATCATCTGCATATGGACCCATCACTCAAGAAAAAGATATGAACCACACTAAGTCTGTAAGGACAGCATTTGTAGTACAGTACATTCTCATCCACAATTATTGGCACCCCCAGCAAAGATGAGCTAAAAAAAAAAAATCCTACCTTAGTTAATTTATGCTGACCTCTCATCAATAGATGATTATTATGGATTAATGGTCCATCCACCATCACTGTCTCTACCATCGCCATGTCCAAAGAGGTCTCCTCTGATCGAACTGCAGGTCACCATCCTCAACCAGTTTTATTCATATCTGGCTTGGGCATTATTAGTGGTGGGGTCTGGATGCCTATTGATTTTGGTCAAATAATAACTTATAAATTGATAATTAAGAGTGTAAATTGCACAAAATCTTTCAAAATGGCCCATATCTCACCTACTGTCATATTAATGGCTTAGGTTTATATTAGGGACTGATAGGAAGTCTTTTATTCCATGACAGTTTGACCTTAGATTTGATCTTTGACCCCGGCTTCAAAGTCAAACGAGAAAACACTTTGCATTTTGCTTACTGCATTTACAGATTAGGTTTGGATAAAGACTGATAGGAAACCATATACTGCAAATAAGTTTTTTTTTTTACCTTGGATTCAACCTTTGACCTTTGCTTGAAGGTCAAACAAAAAAAACACACTGTGTGTCGCCTATTATTTTATTTAGAGCTTAGGTTTGTATCAGGGCCTGATAGGATGCCAGGTATTCTGCATCCGTGTGTGACTTTCGATTTCATCTTTGACTTTGGGATCAAGATCAACCAGATACAATCTGTATCTTGCTTACAACAGACACCATCCAATATTGCCTTGTGTACTCACACTAACCGATCCCCACTTAAGTACTGTGGAGGTTCTCAGACATCGTGGGGCTGCTTTGTAACCCGACTTTTTGTCCCCCTGGACTTTTCATCCCCAGACTTTTGGTCCCCATGAACTTTTCTTCCCCAGATTCTTCGTCCCTGGATTTTTCGTCCCAAATGCTTTGCCCTCTTCCTGCATTATAACCCCAACCTTAAACCTGACCCTTATATCGTGGTGATCTGTCCATTGTCCATCCATCCATACGTCTGTCAACAATGGTGGCACTTTTTGTTATCATTTGGAGACAAAAAAATCTGGGGAGGAAAACTCTGGGGACGAAGAGTCCTGTAACCTTGGTTTTTGGCCTTGTCCCTTACACACCGAGATTTCTTCGGATCCTTTGAATCTTTTAATGATGTTATGTACCGTAGGGAATGAAATCCCCAAATTTTTCGCATTTTCGCTCGGAGAAACATGACTCTTAGATTGTTGAAATATTCCCCCATGTGGTCTTTCATAGAGTGATAAAGCCCTTGCCATCTTTACTTCTGAAAGACTTATTATACCCATTCATGTTACTCACCTGTTGCCAATGAGCCTAATTAGCTCTGAAGTGTTCCACCAGGTGTATTTTTAAAGGCATCATTCAACCTTGCCAATCTTTTGTTGAACCTGTCCCATCTTCTTTGAAACGTGTTGCTGGCATCAAATCAAAAATAAGAAGATATTTTTCAAAAACCAAAAAAATTGTTTAGTTTCAACATTTGACATGCTGTCAATGTACTATTTTTCAATTAAATATAGGATTTTAGTGATTTACAAATCATTGCATTCTGTCTTTATTTCAATTTTCTGCAGTTTCCCAACTTTTTTGGAATTTGGGTTGTACTTTGATACACTGTATATTTACTGCATAATCCCACTAAAGCTGCCTGTAGACTTATTTTAATTGAATAACTTACACAATAAAGGAATGGCATCACAATGTTGTTTTTGTTAATATCATTTATGAAACGAAAATGTACGAAAAATCCAATTTGATGATTGCATCTGAAAACTTTATTCCTGAACCCAGTGAGATTCTTAGCCGAGAGATTTTGCACAATATGGGTTCCTGGCAGGATACATGTTTGGTGCACCTGCAGTTGTACTCAATAGGATGTGTCACCGATAAAACATCTTTTCAGTGTAACTCCACAGATATTTCCTCCCAGCTAGCCTGTTCAGAAGAGAGAAAAGCAGTGGAAGTACTTTAATCACTGATTGGCCCTCTTGAAATGCCTCATTCTCCCAAAGTGAAATAAGAAAAAGGGCTCTATTTGAACTTGTAGCTCAATGTGCGTTAGGCTCTTCTGAGAATTAAATTACACAAGAATGCATATGAAAGAATGTTTTGAATGAAGAGCACCTTTTATGTTCAGTACCGAGATGAATGCAGGCCTTTGACTGGGAACACAGCTGAGTATGCTACTGTTTCAAAGCACTTAGAAATATTCTTTCACCAAGACGGCTAATAAGAGAGGGTTGATGGTCATTTCTACCGCCTTCTAACATAGCCGTTGCCAGCTCGGCTCATTGCAACTTTTCACTTTTTTTTTTTTTTTTTTTTTTTTTGCCAGAGGAATTTTTTGTGCTGATTGATTGACTGAGGTGACCTTAAGACCATTTGGTCTCAGTCAAAGTAACCTGTGAAATTTGCCCACTGTTACTGTGCTGTTGGCTCTCTGGGGCTGGCTCTTGTTGGATGTGACTCACAGATTACAATGAATTGATGAGCAAAGGCCCAGGATTCATTGACAGAAATTTTCAGAGATAAGAGTCTCTTGAATAACTGAATTCTCTTCTTTCTGAGAGAATGACAGCTCAGGGGCAGAAAGGATTAACTTTCACTCGTAATGAAATGCATGATCTATCTATTGAAAGACTATGACAATTTGAGAGTGAGTAAAAAGCAGTGATAATTTGCTCAAAATTAAAAGTAAACGATTAAATTTTCTATGAATTCAAGCTATTTAAGTTTGTGTTTAGAGACAAGCAAAGCACTGATTAAGAAAGCTTAGAAAAAATGCTTATTGAATCTTGGGTATCTATAGTCTTTGTCAGAAAAGCCGTGTTTACCATGAAGTTGGGATAAAATGGAACATGCAAATATAAAAGGAAAGAAATATTTAAATCATTCTTCACAAGTGTTAAATTGCAAACTGAGCAAAGACAAGATATCTATGGTTTTCCTTTTTCTTTTGTTTTATTATATAGTTTTTTTTTTTTTTGAAAGGAACACCAATTCCAAATTTTATCCCTGCTACCCATTCAGGAAAATTAGGACAGGGAAGTGTTTACCTCTGTGTTACACCAACATTCCCTCAGACATCTGGAATCCTCTTTGTAATATCTTGTGCCTCTTAAATCTAAGCCTGTTTTCAATGGGAGACAGGTTTGGACTGCAGGTATGCCAGTCTAGCAGCTACGCTCTCAGATACTGATGGTTTTTTGTATCACATTGGAAGACGTCACCTAGAGGACAGTACGTATTGCTCCAAAATGCATATTATATGTCTTTCAGCATCAATGGCACCAACACAGATGTTCAAGTTCCCATTAACGCAAGCCCATACTATGATAGACACTGGCTTTTGAACCTTACATTGGTAACAAATGTGTAATTTTGGTCATTTTCTTCTTTGGCTAGGAGAACACAACAGTTTTTAAAATTTACACATTTATTGACAGGTCTGAATATAACAGGTTTCCCCCTTGTATCAGTCCATTTCAGATGAGCTCAAGCCCAGTGAAGATGGCAGCATTTCTGGATTTTTTTTACATGTGGCTTCCTTGGGGCATAGTAGTCTTTACTTGCATTTGTGGATGCACTGATGAATGCTGCTTAATGGCAAAAGGCTCTTCAAGTAGTTTTAGCCCATGAGGTTACGTCCATCACAAAAACAAGTTGGTTTTCAATCAATGCCATCTAACATAATTGTTTAATAATATTATTGACAGTATAAGTATTCAAAGACATCACAGATTTATGTGTACTTTGCCACAATGCACAGAGCTGTGCCTTTTTTTTTTTTTTTTTTTTTTTTTTAACCAAAGCCCCCATACCACATGAACAATGTGTTGCAACTGCAACAGCAAATATACTCAACAGATTATTTGCCATAGCATTTCTTCTTCGGCTTCTGACTTTATTTTAGCACCATGGAGTTTTGAAGAGGGACTAGCTTGCTTTGATTTCTGCGGCACCACTCAAAGAATTGATCCCACAATATGCAACAGATAGCTAGCTATCTAGCTTCCTAGTTTGCTAGTTGTTTCATGAGACAAGCCCCATCTCACTTGATTTCTTGCCTCATCTCTCTCTGGAACAAGGATCCTGACACCCTACGGAGAAAGAGCACCATGCAGTTTATAAAATGGAACAGCTTACTATTTTTACAAAAAAATAGTCCTACAATATGCAACAGATAGCTGGCTGGCTTGTTAGCTACCAAGCGAGCGAGTTCTTTCATGTGGCTATCCTCAAATGACATGGTTTTTTGCTTCAACTCTTTAGAACCAGGATCCAGACTCCTGATGCGAAAAGTATGTTATGCTGTTTCTTGTCAGGGAAACATAAACATCCTTGATGCAAACTACCAATGTACGTACAGTAGGTGGCAAATGTTTTATGCTGAAAGACTACACAATGATTTAGCCTACATCTTTTAGCAAACAGGCCAATGTGATTAACCCTTTGAACCCTAAAGGCCTGTTTAGTGGCCGCATAGAGAAAATGTGATAACTTGAAATGCTGGAGGACAGGCCTCCAAACATGGGACTTTGATTACATGACTTTTTTTTGCCATGTGACCTTGTTTATGATTATGTGGTTTCCCCATCACATTAAGCTGTGTTTGGCATTAGTGGGGCTCACAACCCCTTTATATAATACAGGGTTCAAAGGGTAAAAAAAAATGTGATTCCTTAGTGTCATCCCAGATAGATGCATCCCAGTGAGACAACTGGGTACTTTAGGTGGAGTTTTATTTTTAGACGCATCCCAGATAGACACGTCCCAGTCAGACACATCCACCTGACAACTGATACAAGACTGACTTTGGCCTTGGGAGAGTTTATAATCAATGGTATTGAACCTTTGGGTTGCATCTAACTGGGATGTGTCTATCTGGTAGCGTCTAACTAGGACGCATCTATCTGGGATGAAAACGATTTCTCATGAGACAATATCTCTCCAACATAGCTCTTTTCCACAACTAATCTTTCTTTGCTTAGCTCGTAAGTTTCGTAACCCTGGTAAGAAATGATATTTGGGGTTTTATGGGGGTTTTATAATAAAGTACACCTTTCATGACCCCTGGTATAGTGTAAATGATATATTATCATTATGCAAGAACCTCAATCTATGGAAGATAAATGGCTAAATACTTTCTGGGGTTTAGTCAATGACAATCACAAGAATATAACGCATAGGATGTTGTTTTATTGTTTTTATGCTGTTTTTAAACTTTTGGATAATTAAGTAACGCAGTTCTTTGTCAAAATGGCGACCATCCACTGCTTGTTGCTAGTAAACAAACATGCTTATTGTGGAATATCCTCTAACATCCAAACATGATCGCATTACCAGTTCAAGAACTGTGCACCAACTTTTTGGCAACCCGACATTTTCAGGGCCAAATTTTCCCAATCGAATGTATTACGTGCAATAATCACGCATGACTATATTTTGAATAACTTTTTACCTTCAATAAGTTCATTGATCATTTAAAAGTAGAATTCTGTATTAACTCACATTTTTTTTTGTCTTATATTAAAATTAGCTGGATGATATGACTCATTTTAATGACATAAAAGCAAAAATAGAAGAAATGTGAGGTTGAAAATACTTTTTCAAAGCGCTCGGTTTGCGAGAGTGCAGTGATTCATAACATGAAAAATAAATGTGGGACAGGGGTGCAAAGTAGGTGGGTGGGGGAATTTCTTTGCAAATCAATACAATGACATTTCAATCATGAGGGGAGTAGGCTACTCTCTTCTAAGAAGGCAATGCCTCCAGTCACATGGCTTGAGTATGCAAATGGTAAAATCATATGTTATGACTTTTACAGTCATCACATCTCAACCCAGTTGCACACCCATGGGAGAGTTTGGACTGCCATGCTTTAATCACCTCATTAAGAAAACATACGGGAGAAATATGGAGTTTTTCTGGTAAAATGGTTTTACCTCCCTCCCATTAGTATAGTACAGAGATTCTCAGATGCGTCGAAGTATTTTGAGGCGCGCGATGGCCCAACACCTTAATAAGTCATTACTGTTAGTTTTTCCTCTGTTACCTGCCTCTACCTGCTGCAGAGTTCCATTTTGTGTCAATGGAAGCCCACATTATATTGGGTGCAGGCTTTGACTACAGGAAATTAAGTCAATACTTCCTTCAATTTATGTGAGATTGACTGAGGAATAATGTATGAACAATCAAGGTGTGTCTGCAAGTCTATGGCATTATTATTTACCATTCTTTTTTTTTTTTTTAATTTGTCATTGATGTATGTGGCAAGAGAATAAGTAATGCATATGCCACCTTTAGCCCTTTAAATAAACATTTGCTGAAACTAAACCTTGCAGTGATTTTGCTCTTATCTGCATTTGCAGGTTAGTAAGATCCATCAATGTTTATGAAACTAAAACGATGTAATTCTGCAACATTTATTGATGGAACACACGCCAGGAACATTTCCATTACACATGAATGCCTTTTTTTTTTTTTTTTTTTTGCAACATTTTTAAATATGAGCGGGGAAACCGTCTTGAATTATTTCAAGAGAAATTTCCAAATATTTCATGAGATAAGAAAGATAAGCAGAAACCTCCCCCAGCTTTTCGAGAAGATAACTAGGTTTTATTAATGACCTGACATCGAGAGAAGAGGGGTAATTAAAGTTTTCCCTCTGCTCTGGGGAGGATAGTGGACAAATTTTGTCGATGGTGTGATAACCAAAGGACACCAGCGGAAAACGAGAAAGGGGGGAAAAAGAATGCCATTGATGCTATCACGTCTCATTCGATTTGCTCAGGACAGCCACTACTATCAGTTAATTTCACCTGTGAATAGTTAATTATCCCACAAATGCATATGGAGGAAGCCATTAATTAAATCTGACTATGTCATTGGTCTAATTCCGTGTTCCCCATGCTTTATCAATGGAAATCTGGTTTTAGACCTGAGAAATTGTTGTGGGTACAGTTTTTCTGCTCTCGAGGAAAACCTCCAGAAGACAGGGCATTAGAAGAATAATGTTTACATGGAGATGATGTATGGGAATAAATCTGTAGTGTATTTATCGCTCTCCTCTGTATGGTAATTTTGAGACGGACAGAATTTTCTTGAGAGTGAGGTTTGTTGCTGCACAACATAAAACAGAAAACCGGAGACTAAAAGTAGCATTTTTTGGAAATGGTTACCTAATTCACAAATAAATTCAGAAAGAATTTAGTTTTATGCTTTGCATTCACTGACTCTAAACATATATTTGCATTTCAGCAATTGCATAGAAATTCATTTTTGCCTGGATAAGGACCAACAAACATAACATTTAGGAAGGCTGGTAATTAAGCCAGTTTTGGCTTGACATTGTTCATTATGACCTTATATTCCTTTTCCACTGCCGATCATTAAGTGTTTAGCCCTGTGTAACCTTCCCATCCTTACAGCAGGATTCTTTCTCATTATAAACACAGTCCTGGTAACCCCGTGCATGCCGGATTACAGGCACGACTGATAATCAGCAGCTGTTGGTTTTCATTTCAATGTCAAATGGGCCATTATTTACTCTTTTAATCTGTCTCAACACCATGAATTCATTTTACAAAAATGAACAATCCATATACATTTAATTTGATCCATCAAGTCTAAGCCCAGTTCAGAATATATCTGAACTGCTCCAATTAATTAATTATCATTAGTATTTTGAAGCCAACCACAGAAAAATATATTCATTGCTTTCCAATAGAATGTACTCTGCTGTCACAGCCGACTGGTTCTGCCCCTGGTCCAGCAGTCTTGTGGGTTGTTCCTGGTCATTTATTGATCGGCTCGTTATTCCCTTGGTGCAATCAGCTGTAGCCACTCATTATGCTGTGTATATAGGTTGTGGGTTTTGGTTCACTTGGGACTGGCTCATCTTGCTAGAAGTGGTTATGTTAACTTTTTACCCAAACTACTCAGTTTTCTCTCTGTTATGTTTTCCACAGAGCTACATTTTTAGTTTGCAATTTATTAGGTACAGTGGGTTCTCCAAGCCTTCTTCCAATTCTCCTCATTCTGCACATTATCAATGCACCTAATGCTGGCCTCACACCAAATGACTTCAAGCGATTTCAAAGTCACAGACAAATCCCAAAGTCAGGATAAAATCGTGAGATTTGCTAGAGTTGCAGCACACTCGTGTGATCTCTGTTGTTTGGTGTAAGGTGGCCATAGAACTCAATCCGAGCTGTTTTAAGGCAGTCTTTTCCCCGTTTTGGTGTTACAACAATATCAAAACAATATTATTTCAAGTCTTTAGTCTTGTCTTATGCAAATTGCGTTGCTCAATGACGTGACCGTTCTCAACAACCAATAGGTGCCCTCTTCCAAGCACCAAGCAGGTAGCACCAGGTGCAGGATGAAAAATAATCTCAAAAAAAGGAATCTAGTTGTAGTCTTGCAAATATTGACCCAGTAAGATCCCCGGTCTCCAATATTTTCTGACACATTGTCTTTAGATGTGAGAGTGTGTCAGATGATAGTCTTTTAAAACTCCTCTAAAAGTTTTACCAAAGTCCTCTAGAGCAGTGGTTCCCAAACTCGGTCCTGGGGACCCACTATGTATTTGGTTTGCTCAGATGTGAGAGTGTGTCAGATGATAGTCTTTTAAAACTCCTCTAAAAGTTTTACCAAAGTCCTCTAGAGTATAGTATGTGTTATTGGCTCATCAATCCTGCCATTGGTTCCTCTTCTGCCCAGTTTGAAACACTTTTTATTTAGTTTTTTTCCTGGATGGCACAAATTGAATTCTAAAAATTCAGAAACTGTACATGTTCTCTGTATGTTTTATCAGCAGATAATTAACTAATCAAATAAAATTAATGTTCAGTAGAATGTGGTGTATGTCATGGTTTTTACACCTGAAAGTCTTGCACTACCTCTTTGGTGAGGGAGCTGGATAGACATGGACAGGTTAGGAAGAAATTGTCAGCTGCATTTCATTCATCGTCCATCTAGCTAATTCCTGGTCAGGATCATGGGGGCGCTGTAGCCTATTCCTGCATCCAGTGGTAGAGCGGCAAGGCACACACACCAGTCATTTTACAACACAGGAAGGCCCAGGCTGAATTTACGCCCAAAACCTTGTTGTGAGGCTTACCCACAGCATCATCATGCTGCTCATCACACAAATGATAAATAACCTTTTTGACCAGGTCTTAGTATCAACCTAATTCTTTTTTTCAATCATTGATTCAATATCCATCAAAGCAAATGTATCATAGAGGGTAGTTTGAGGCACAATAAGCCCAGCAGTTAGCACTGGACAGTTCAATCCACCCCTAGTTTATGTTGACAGACAGCCAATGGTCAGAGCACAGACAAATTGAACATATACTTATTGTCAAGGAAATGGAGATAGTGCTACTTTTTCGATTAAGCAACTATCTCCAACAGTGACCCCCCCGCCAGGACACTCATCTTAGCACAGGGAAAGTTCACAAATCTGCCACATTTCTTCCTCCTTTGAGTAGCTGGCAGCAGGGGTCCTCTATCTTGTGGATCCTGAATAGATCCCATAACCCCAGAGAGAGTGTAGGAAGATCGCCGGCTCTCGGGGAGTCGACGTTCTGAGTGATGAGGTTATCAGGAAGGGAATGTCAAGTGGTGCGACATTAATGGAATCACAGACTCAGCGTCAAGCTTGTGTCTCCGGCTGCACTGCATGGTGGGAACTTTGCTCTCTTGTCCTCAGATATTGCTGTGAAAAAAACCATCAGCTGTACTGCCCTGTCAAGCCAGACGGCAGCTTCTGCAAAATAGGGAAACTAACTTGCACATGCAATAACTCTGTACATGTGTATTGATCAGGCTAATCTCTACTAAAAATAGATGGAGCTGGTGCTGTCTAGGGTCAATGGCGAGTTTTCCCAATTTTGAGAAATTTGCAGATACTGCTGTCTGGCTTGACAGGGCAGTGTACTTCCATACACTTTGGCAAACATTTACTCCCAAGTATAAATGCTAATGCAGCAATGTCTAGAATGGAGACAACCTGTAGTCAATGACAATTCTTCCTTGGTGACTCTCCAGGCTTAATTCAAACAGATTTTTTTTTTTTTTGCCAGATAATGGAGACTGTAAGGGTTATGACAGGAACTCTGCAGGGTTTTCTTGGGTACCTGAGTGGGGCACAGGAGGGCTGGGCCTTTGGCTGACACCATCAGCGAAGAATGAACTCAAGATGTTGGTGATAATGACAGGGCATGGTCACCCAGCTATATCTTTACAGTCACCTCAAACCTGACGTAATGCACCCTGCCGCAGCCTGTCTACTGCAGGAGACATCACTGCCCCTCCTTCCTGTGCCAGGAATGCATGTCCAGCCATCCCAAACAGGCAGAAAGTCAGGCCTCAAGGACCTCACATTTATGATTAAAGGTTGTCTCCTTTTCTTGTCATGTTTTGTTTTTGTGGACTAAATAATAATAGTAATAATTATAGCTGCTGCACAGCAGTGGTCGGGGCTGGGCAATTTTAGGCAAAATTAGGCAACAAGCAGAGTGTAGGAAGATGGAAAAAAAGCTGGCATTCTAATGTGCATTTTATATCAGTTGAGGCAGCTTAGGCTGCCCGGCCCCTAATAATAATAATAACGAGCACTCAGAGAGCGCAGCACCTCCGCCACGCCACAGCAACTCTGTGCATTGGTTATTTTTGTTGGCTGATGTAGGGTATTGTTGCATTCCACCGCCAGGTGGCAGCAAACCCAAAAGCACGCCGATTGGAAATTCGGCCCATTGGAAAGACTTCAAGTCTCTGCCAGCATAGCTGGATTTGAACTTTGGCCTATATCTCAGCTGTACTTTGGCCTAGATATGCCAAAATGTAATCACTTGTTCCTCTTGTGCTACTCCTGCAAAGTCTGGTTAAAACCTATGCAGCTGTTTTTGAGATATCCTGCTAACAGACAAACAGACAGACAGACAAACCAACCAACGGCGGCAAAAACATACACCTCCCTTGGCGGAGGTGAATAATAATAAGATTATTTTCCGCCACCATCACCAGATGTAAGATGTGGTAGCTCTAATAGCTGACTGTTTTTTGCTACCCAGTGGAAAACAGGCCTGTTGCTGGGACATGACTGTGGCCATTTTGAGCAAAGGTCCGAAAAACGCCCATTTTCCAACCGAATGTCTGTTTTGAGAAAAAGGGTTTAAATATGTAACAGATTTATAAAATCTGCTAATTGAAGACCCCAGTGCTACTTAAGTCGCAAAATGTTAAATTAGAGAAAAACTGAGAAAATCTACATAGGTTACTATCAACAATGTTTCCCCATCCTTACCTCACGTAGTGTGAAAATGTGAGTGAAGTCCTTTCAGCATCAGGTTCTTCCTTTGCTTTAAGCACAGCCTTATTGCAACCTGTGTAACTTATCGTTCATGACAGCTTAAATTACAAAAAAAAAAAACCAAAGATTAACGACAAATTATCCACAGCTGAATAAGGTTAACTTCAACTGAAATAAAATTTTGCTTCAAAATGACATGTTGTATTTCTTGCCTTACCTTCAACAAAAGAACTGCATGGGCAAATCTGATCAAGTTACGTGTTTTCTGGGTTCAGGTGATGTTAATTTCAATAAATGTTTGAAGTTTAAAGGTATGTTCTCATCCTCCCCATTTTTCATTTTACCTGCAACTGATAGGAAAATGAATGGTGCAAGCTTTAGTGCCTGGGTATGTTTTGTGGATGGCCTGAATGCCAAACTATCACTGTCTATTCAAGCGTGCTACAACTTTATATCCCCAAATTACTTTCAGTAATATTATAGTTTCACCCCAACTGCCAGCATGTCCTCCAATGCCACAGATCTTCCATGTCAACATGATAACTTTCACAGTTTTGATTGGAATAATTTAAAATTCGGTATGACATTTATAACTGCTAGCGCAGGGGTTCCCAAACTCGGTCCTGGGGCCTCCCTGTGTATGCTGGTTTTTGCTCCACCCTGGTGTGCAATCAAAGGATTTTAACAAGCTGTTAATTTGTTTTAATTAGGTGCATTTTTGTTCAGACCAGCAATTTATCCTCTCTTGACAAACAGTATTTTGACAGATATGCATACAAAGTGAGGAATAAATTCCGCATCCACATTGCAAAATATGAGTAACAACTGCATAAAAAGATGGAAAAAATGTACCCAATCAAAGGAAAAAATCAATGGGTTCTTAATTGGTGAAACTGTGGGTACATGGTTGCAAAAACAATTTACTAAACAAGCAAATGACAGAGTCAAACCTGTTTTATGTTATGTTCTTGTGATTGAGTGCAAGCAAATTATTTTGAAAGAACTCTAATCACCTGTCTTCAGCAACCTAATTTGGAGGTTACTGATTTTCTCAGTACCTGCTTTGATCTGTTTAAAAATGTTATTACCTGAAATTGCTTGCCACACAGAAAAAAAAAAAAAAAAAAAACACTTGATATGCAAGGGTCTTTTATTCGGTCTTTTATTCTTCATGGCACAAATGGATATTTCTATTAAAATTTGGCTTAAAACAGCAAATAACATATTTAAACACAAAATGCACCCAATTTGGACAAATTAACAGCTTGTTAATGTCCTATGATGGCAATTATGGTTGGGACAAAAACCAGCATACACAGGGAGGCCCCAGGACCGAGTTTGGGAACGCCTGTGTTAGCGGAAGAACACTATCAATTTTAGTCAATAAATAGTTAATTTCAATGTTATTCATTCACTAAAATGAAAAATTTTCCCCCCCAAAATCTCAGAATTTATGCAGTATATTTTCACAATTGACTTAAGATATCAACGATTGGGAAATTCAAGGATGAACCCCTGCTGTTTAGCCTGAAAGTGTCCTCATACATTATTATATAAGGAAGCAGGCTGGCTGAATTGCAGCTGTATTATGTCAAAAAAGTAAAAATAAAATTTTCTACTTAGCTAGATACAACAAGTGCCTTTTCGGATGAAATTTTTTTTAACTTGTCCAAATTCAAACGGTCTTTGATTGTCAGAGATTTAACACATCATGTAATAAGCTGAGCCCAGAACCGATAACATATTTGCCCTTTCTGCGGGTTTTGTACAAGAAGGGGAAATGTTTCGCATCAGCTCACAGCAATCGCATTCTGGTTTTAGTTTGCGGTGGAATGTCGGACAAGTTTCGACAAACTGCTTGACTTCTGCTATAAACCAAAAACATTTGTAGGGCTAAGAGACTTTCTGTTGCATCTCCTGGTTTTAACCTCGGGGCATTGTCATGAAATAAAATTTTTCCGAAGAACATCCCTCCCCTACATCTTGGTCCTTTCTGCATCTCTCCAACAAGACATTCAGCTATTTTTAACATGGTCATCACCCCAGTGAAGCTAATTTGACCGCTTCAGTGAACAGCATGCAAAGTACCCATGGGTGTTACTCATTTGGTCTTCAATAAAAGATAATAGGGGAGATAATTAGAGCAACAGTGTCAGATTAAATGTATTTTCTTTGTACCAAGTTAAATCCCCACAGAAACCTTTTCAATTTACTTTGTCTCATGGAGAACAATACTGTCCCCGCAGACTCCAACACAAAGGACGGCTACAAACGACAATTTATATTTCATATGTTCAGAAATGTTTGCTACCAGTTACAAATGGAAGCATATTAAAGTATTTATGTTATGCTTCCAACAGACAATGTATTAGTAATATGCACTGAGTGAAATGAAACATATTCACTTGCTTATTTCCATTTGTTACCGCAATGATTTCATCCTCACGATGTAAAAAATGGGGCCTACAGTGGAGGTATCTTCAAATTCAGCGTCCTCTGGCCAAACAAGGTCAGTAAGGTAAGTGCTCAATGATAAATCACTGAGGTCCCTCAATAAAAAGCAGTGAACTTTAATGAATAAAATGAAAACTCCACATAGCATGTGTGTGTTTCTTTGGGAATAGCAAAAGTTGGGGAAAAGAGGAAATATCCCTGGTGCATACAACTAGTCCTGATGCTTAAAAAAAAAAATGTAAAAAAATAAACTAAAAGCACTTGTCTGAAGATTAGAAGCTACTTGGGAGATGATATAAAGTAAACCAATTCCAAGTACATGCTTGTACCATCAAAAGGAGATTTAGCTTGATAATCCTCCAAGAATATAAAAGCAAGATTTTGTATGTTTGGATGCTACAGCGCCTTGTGAAAGTATTCACCCCTTGGCATTTTTCAAATTTTGTTTCATTACTACTTGGAATTAGTATAAATTGTCATTTGGATTTTATGTAATACTCGCATGCGATGTTTTTTTTTTTTTTTGTCTTAATTATATGTCACAATGCGGGGAAAAAAAAAAGTTTGCATCTTAAAGTGACAGGCATGTTGTGTATATCAAATGGTACTAACCACTACAACAGGAAAAATGCCAGGGGTGTGAATACTTTCGCAATGTCCTTTATGTTCCAGGCCATATTTAACAATTTGTTCAGTTGTTGTAACTTCGGTACCTGTCTGATATGTCTCAAGCCAGCCAGGTGCCTGCAGGAGCCAAGAGAATGAAGGTCACAGCCATTTATATTCAACTGAACAGTGGAGTGGTTGAGCAACTCACAACATCGTGTGTTTCACTGCAAGGCAGAACGTCAAAAGTAAAAACAAAAGGAATATTGTAGGTAGGATTAATGGCTACAAAATGAAATGTTGCTAGGAATGCTTGTTTACCTCTGGATATATGCATATTAGATGATGCAATGGAAATTTAAAATAAAAACAATTAAAATTTCAGCTTTGCAAAGTTCAGAGGAGCATATAGTAATCTCTACACGTATGAACATAAGTTAAGAGTCTTACAGAATTTATAGCACACTCAGCCGTGTTATTTTGGGTGTAAGTGTAAGAGAAATTTGCATGGGCATTAATAAGTTATAAAGCACAAACACTGGTTTTAACGACCATAGGCACCAATCAAAATTAATTAATTCCATTGTTAATTTTTTATTGACCTTATCCTAGACTGAGAAAATGCATTAGTCACTTAGCAACTGCTAAATTTTTCATCGCAAGCTGTTCTGCAGAAAAACAAAATAGGCCTCTTGAAGAAAACAACTGGGCTAACGGCAGAACTACATCTCAGAATCCTCTCATAGACCCAGCCCTGTGTCACAATTACTGAGCATCAAGGCTCAGACCACTGGTTGATAAATATGCAGAACTCTACGTTCATTTTCCTTTAAAGTATAATGAACCAAAGTTGAAGATAGAAGACAATTTCATTTCATTTCACCAAGATTTTATTTTTCTGTGCACCTTACAGCTCTCTCAGTGTGGAGAATGCTCTCATGAGTTTGGCTTGTAAAATGTTACAGAATTCATTCTTCAGGCCAGGTGACGACAGAACCTCTTAGCTCCAGGTGGGGAAGGGATGTGACACAGTTCTGATATGGAGAGTGGGTGACATACATTGCATTTCATTCTGATCCACATAGACCTTTTCATTGGTAACTCTACTAAAGATACTGAATTTTTGAAATTTTTTTTTTTGGCTTGGTCCACTACTGACAGAGAAATACATCATATTAAAATGCCAATACACAGAGCAATGCTTACTTATATCGGTAGGTGCAGTGCAGGGTACGTATGAATGCATCAAGTAAAAACTGAAATTTCATGACAATTGGACTTTTTTTACTTTTTGCTTAATTTGTTGTATGTACCTATAAATTATTTGATGTCAAAAAAATTAAGTGATTCACATAATGGTTTCAATAGAATCATGCAAGGAGTACAAATTGCTATAGCAGATCAAGTCAAAAATGCCCAACTTTAACAGCCTTTATCTCAAAATCACAAAGTGTCGTGAAATGTCTATTTATACTTGTGTTCACGTGTCTTTCTATTCTTCTTAGGCCGGTTGCGAGGGACTAATGTTGTGTACATTGGCTGCCATGGAATGATAGTGTAATCCTTCCTTTCACCTTAAACCTTCACCATTGTCAAGATATTTCTTTAGTGTACAAGAGCCCTGCCATGATTTCAGTAGAAAGAAGAAATAAGGGTGCTGTGCCTGCTGAAGGGCAGCTGTTTCTGACAGTACAGCAGAATTTAAGCTAAAGGGCAGTCGAAAGCAATTTTAAACAGAGTTCAACTCATGATGGTGAATGAAAAATGCTGTAATCATAACTTTTTTTTTTTGGCAGTTGACGGTTGTGAATGTGGTATTGACCTTTATTATAGCCTTAATCAAAACATCTCAACAATTGTGTTCACTCACCTATATTCCTTGCAGGCCACTGCCACTCCCCAATGCATGCCCTGATAAGCAGTCAAGGTTCATAATAATGTCATGGTTTCGGTGGTGTGCTTGTGTTAAGGACTTCTCTTTGTGGCTCTCGTCCCGGGATGATCTCTAATTCCTCCTCTATCAGATTCTTTTCCCAGCTGGTTCATCAGGCATGGGCGGCGCGTTCCTCTAAGTCTATATAAGCCGCATGTCCGCCAGGCCTCCTTTGCTTGGAGTGTCTGCTTTAGTTATCGCTACAGCCTGAAGATATCTCCAGTCAGGGATTTTTGGCGAATTGTTTCGCAGTACTTCGCAGTAATTCCTTCTTAGCCTTTTCCCTCTCTATCTTTTATGTTGCACCATCTGAGGTGCTTGATAAATCTCGGATCTCAAGATATTTCCTCTCCTCTTTCCCTATTTGTTTGTTCCTCTCTCGCACTGCTTCCTGGTTCGTATAGCTGGGCGTTCGGTGTGGAAGCGCGAGAGCTGTTCGATTATATTTCTCGCTGTTGATATTTTAAGTCCGTGCTAGTTCTGTGTTCTCCTAGTCGCTGCTATTGGCCTCCCAATTCCTTCGGCCATTACAGAACACTTCAGCCAGACATGGAGTTGCCAGCAGCGGCTACGTTAGAGAAGATTGTTGCTAACCAACAGTCAGTGCTAGCTGGGTATGGCAAGGGCCTTACTAGTTTAGCAATCAAAAGGCAGAGCTGGCGGAGAGAATTCGCCTACAGGTGAATGCCATGCAGAAACAGAAAACCGTTCTATTAAGTCTCACTGAGAGTCTTAGAGCATTGCCTGCTCAAATTACACAACATGTTTCACAAGCACAATCCGCTCATCTTCCCCGAGAACCTAAACTCCAGTTACCCCCAAGATATGGAGGCGAGGCAGGAAAATGTAAAGATTTCATAGCTCAATGTGAAATATTTTTTAAAGCGCAACCCTCACGGTTCTCGGATGAAGAATCACGGGTTTCGTTTATTTTATCCCTGTTGACCGGCACAGCCCTCACTTGGGTGGGGCCACTCATTCGATCTGGTTCGCCAGTCGTTAATTCAGTGGAGACTCTCGTGAGAGAAATGGTTTCTGTTTTTAATCAGGATGTTTGTAGTCAGGATGCAGGGACGCGTCTAATGCATCTAATTTTTACAGGAGGTTCATCCGCAATTTTAGCGCTGTGGCTGCCCCTATCATTGCGCTTACTAGGAATAATGCCTCCTCGTCATTCTCTTGGACCCCAGCAGCGGAGGCTGCCTTTCAGGAATTGAAGAGACGCTTAGCTCTGAGCCTATCCTTGTTATGCCCGACCCCTCCCTTCCGTTTCTGGTGGAGGTTGATGCTTCTGAGGTCGGGGTGGGTGCCATTTTGTCCCAGCATTCTCCTCGGGACAATAAATTGCATCCCTGCGCCTACTTCTCCAGGTCATTGACTGCTGCGGAGCGGAATTACAGCATTCGTAACCGGGAGTTGTTGGCAGTCAAGTTGGCGTTGGAAGAGTGGCACCACTGATTGGAGGGGGCTGAACACCCGTTTGTGGTCTGGACCGATCACAAAAACCTCCAGAATATCCAGCAAACTAAGCGGTGTAATTCCCGGCAGGCACGGTGGGCCTTATTTTTCAACCGCTTTAATTTTACGTTGACTCATCACCCTGGCTCTAAAAACATCAAGCCTGACGCTTTTTCACAAATTTATGACCATTCTGGCCGTGATCCTCTTCCTGGACCTATAATTCCATCAGCTCAGATTGCGGCTCCCGTACTGTGGGATGTTGAGTCTGTGATACGGGAGGCGTTGCGTTCCGATTCTGGTCCGGGTGGGGAGCCGCCTGGTTGTTTGTTTGTCCCTGTGGCGGTTCATTCCCAAGACCTCCAGTGGGGTCACTCTTCTCGCTTGGCTGGTCATCAGGGGGCTCACCGGACCGGTATGGAAAGAGACATCCGGGAGTTTGTGGCAGCCTGTGGCACATGTGCACGGAGCAAGGGTTCTCATCTCCCACCCTTTGGTCTGTTGCGACCGTTGCCAGTCCCCAAGTGTCCTTGGAGCCATATTGGCCTAGACTTTGTGTCAGGTCTGCCGGCTTCAGAAGGCAACACGGTTATTTTGGTGGTGGTAGATCGCTTTTCTAAGGCCACCCACTTTGTCGCCCTTCCTAAACTGTCCTCAGCACGGGAGACGGCCCTCCTTGTTGTGGGCCATGTGTTCCGGCTGCATGGCCTGCCCCAGGATGTGGTCTCCGACCGTGGCCTGCAGTTTACGGCTAAATTCTGGCGGGCATTTTGCAACCAGTTAGGGGCCTCCGCGAGCCTTTCGTCTGGTTTTCACCCGGAGACTAATGGGCAGACAGAAAGAATTAACCAGTCTCTGGAAAATACACTTCGGTGCCTAGCGACCGATAACCCTACATTGTGGAGTCATTTTTTTGGCATGGGCCGAATACTTCCACAATTCGTTGTGCAATTCCTCCACAGGCCTTTCTCCGTTTGAGGCACAGTTGGGTTATCAGCTGCCTCTTTTTCCCAATGCTGAGAGGGATTCAGAGGTCTCCTCGATTAATTGTTTTATTCGGCGTTGTCGGTCGATCTGGACTAAGGTTTGGTTTGCTCTCTGTGGAAACAGAAGACCGCCGCTGATAGGCGGCGCCATTTGTAGCCATCATATTGGGTTGGCCAGAGGGTTTGGCTTTCCACTCAAGACCTTCCTTTGAGGATGGAGTCACGGAAGTTAGCTCCCTGCTTCATTGGCCCTTTCAAAATCATGCGGAAGATCAACCCAGTCACCGTCTGGTTGCAGCTCCCTAGATCCTTGCGCATCCACCCTTCTTTTCACGTTTCTC
This sequence comes from Gymnothorax javanicus, assembly GCA_029692085.1. NCBI lineage: Eukaryota > Metazoa > Chordata > Actinopteri > Anguilliformes > Muraenidae > Gymnothorax > Gymnothorax javanicus. The sequence goes on from CM056193.1 coordinate 190,238,938, forward strand.
GGCTCAAACCTGTTAGCACTAGCATCCTGGCACCGGTCAACAAACCGCCGCCGCCGCCACGGATGTTTGAGGGGGGTCCGGTTTACACCGTGCGTCGCATCCTTGCCGAGAGGCGTGTCAGGCGCGGGGCCCAGTTCTTAGTCGATTGGGAGGGTTATGGACCTGAGGAGCGGTGCTGGGACCCTTATCTCAGAGTTCCGTGCACGAGGTTCTGGTGGAACGTCCGGAGCCGTTCCTTGGGGGGGGGTCCTGTCATGGTTTAGGTGGTGTGCGTGTGCTAAGGACTTCTCTTTGTGGCTCTCATCCCGGGACGATATTGAATTCCTTCTCTATCGGATTCTTTTCCCAGCTGATTCATCAGGCGTGGGCGGCGCGTTCCTCTAAGTCTATATAAGCCGGATGTCCGCCACGCCTCCTTTGCTGGAGTGTCTGCTTTAGTTATCGCTACAGCCCGAAGATATCTCTAGTCATGGATTTTTTGGCGAATTGTTTTGCAGTACTTTTCTGATCATTATTTCGTTAGGGGAAATTCCTTCTTAGCCTTTTCCCTCTCTATCTTTTATGTTGCACCATTTGAGGTGCTTGATAAATCTCGGATCTCGAGATATTTCCCCTCTTCTTCCCTATTTGTTTGTTCCTCTCTCACACTGCTTCCTGGTTCGTATAGCTGGGCATTCGGTGTGGAAGCGCGAGAGCTGTTCGTTTATATTTCTCGCTGTTGGTATTTTAAATCCGTGCTAGTTCTGTGTTCTCCTAGTCGCTGCTATTGGCCTCCCAATTCCTTCTGCCATTACAAATAATCCACTAAACTTGATTTTTAAAAATCTTCAACCAAGTGGGCTTCAAGAGAAACTGTTTGATTTTTTAAAATTTGCTGTTTGTTTTATATGATGTTCTGAAGGTAACCAGCAGAGGCAAGGCAATTCACTGAAGATCTCCATGCTGTGTGAACCCACTTTACCTCATCCTGTCACTTCATTGGTCTACACTTTGTCGCTTAAAAGATTGCTGAACATAACTAGTGATTTGCATGAAGAGCCATGGCTTATTTGCTGCACTTGCTTGACTGAGAAGGATTCCAGCCAATCCCATTGTATCCCAGCTGGTGGAAGTGTCTTCCCATTTGGGCTGCAGCATGGTGATGTGGCCTTTTCTTCACTTGTCATACTAAGTTGCACGGAGATTCATGTCAGGCTGATTGGAGACTCTAAATTGCCCAAAGAGTGTGTGTGGATGTGTGTGTTTGTGCAAGAATAGTATGCATGCCCTGCAATGGATTGGGATGCTGTCCAGGGTGTCCTCCCACCTTTTGCCCACAGTCAGCTGTGATCAGCTCCAGCTTTCCCGCGACCCAAGTGAGGGAGAAGCGCTATAGATAATGGATAGATTTTGAGTTTACTCACGTCGTCTTTGTCTTAAATCAAAATTAGTTGGATGATCTGAAACATTTAAATATGAAAAATCAGCAAGAAAAAAAAAAAAAGCAGAAGAACTTGGAAAGGGGGCAAATACTTTTTCTCAGTATGACATGGACAACCGGAAAACAGTATACCTCCAACCCACTGTGTGTAGTGGAGCCTTAAAAAACAGAATATTTAGGCTATAAAATACACACTGTTCAAAGAAAATAACAAAGTATAAAATTAGCCTCCCAGAATATATATCATATATTCTTGTCAATGGTTATTAAAATTGTCTTTGTTAATGTCTCTCTCCATACTTGGCAAAACAATGACAATGGGAGAATATTTAATGAATTTCATCAACTTTGTTTTTTACCCCCGTGCCGCAGCTGATTTTTGTAGGCTACTAACAGCCAATGCTATTAATATAATGTGATTAACAGCAGCTGTCTATTTTTATGAACTGTAGTCATCATGTGTTAAATGTACACAAATCAATGACACAATGATCTGCCAAAAAAAAAAAAAAAAGATTTTGATTATATCATTAAAAACTGGACGATGTTGCCATTCAATTAAGTTTTGATATACTACATAAAGAGATACAGCCAAGCACAACAGTACAAATCTGAATATTTTTTACACATCACTTTGTTAATGGCACTTTTAAAAGAATGATGTTGGCTATTATATTGTAAAGTTGGTCACAATGACAGGCCAGGAACTGCAGTCAGAGGATTAAAACATTAAATTGAATCATTATTTTCATTTTATTTTCATATATTTATTATCCAACACCCATGATCAGACCTGCATGTTGTTTTTTTTTTTTTTGTTTTACATAGGACCACATCTGGAAATAAATTTAAGAGAAAATACTACCCAGGAATCACTTTTTTTGTGAGTCGCCTGATGGGCACCAGCAGCCACCCGGCCTGATACAGGACTCTACAACAGAGTCTCACATTTCTAATATTAACCTGATCAAAATCATCGCTTTGGTAAAATATTAACTAGCTTACGTTAATGGATAACTGTTGATGGAGAACTGGCTAGCTGGCTGCAGTATGTACGTATCTATGCAAATAAAATGACTATGACAGCTAAATGTCAATACATATTTCTTATCCTACAACCAAATGACAACAATGTATCAATGACAGCTAGCTAACATGAACTCAACTGAGCGATTTGGCTTTTCAACCTTTCCTACGCAGCCAGGATGAGATAAATGGAAAATGACCTCACGTTTGACAGAAGTTGGATCCCTTTCAGCCATGACGATCAGTAAGATTGCCACTTACTCTAGCCTATTGCAAAGGTCTAGGCGGCTGATGATTTTGGTGCCACCCATTACAAATCAAAATGTGAAGTCTCTCATCACCGTTTAAACAAAATCGCGCAGCTATGGCCTTCTGTCCCAGTTATTAAATCCTAGCCAATGAGTGAATGAGGAATCCTTTTCTCTGTCTTGAAACAACAAAAGAAAAAACCTCATTGGAGAACTCTATTTTCAGGTCAGCATCCCTTTCTAAAGCAAACTTGACAGAAAAAAGGAGACTAAAATCCTAATTAGAAGAGATTAATCAAGAGATTAAATATAACATTTAAAATATGATGAAAATGCTGATTATTTTTTCACTCCAAAATCCTAAGGCCTTCTCTGAGGGCCTAGAAGGTTCTAAGGTTTTCCCTCATACATCACCCAATATGGATGCGAATACCATTAAAAAAAAAAATAAAATAAAGTTTGCTCTTTAACTAGGTCATTTCAAATTCAGTGAGTGTGGTCCCTGCCCAAAAAATGTTGACGTTAACTAATCATATGTGGTGGGCATGACATCAGCATTTCTGCGGTTTGTCTTGAATGGGCGGATTGACACTGATCTTTCTCAACATATATTCACCCAAGGGTTAATGTACTCACCCATTAATGAAGTCACTGATGAGCGCCCTGTCAGTCTTCCCTGATTAACTGCTCCCATCCTGTTGTATTACAGACATGAGAAAGTGGGGAAATTAATTTGAGTGGTGGTTAATTTCGAATGAATACCACTCAAGCGATCAATAAAGGCCTTTCATGTACGGTTAACCTTCATGGATCATGGCACTGTGTAAATAATTTTCATTTAATGCTTATTAACCATGGGTTAACGGAACCGACTGAAGTTCACCTTATTTATATCCTGAAGACCTTTACTCAGGCCAAAAATGAAAAAGCAACTATCACAGGACACCACTACTATTCGTACTTTAACCACAGAAAAATAAAATAGCCAGCTCAAAACTCTGTCCTTTGCTTTCAGGCACTTAATTTCTACTTTTTGACCTTTTGCTTGGGAATGGTGGCAAACATAAATCACGGGAGACAATACTTATGCATATTAAAGAGTCCATTTTCATTTTAAGAATGATGCTGATCTGTTAAAAAACCTATGCTCAATTAGTAGAGTTTTGCTCCATTTACCTAGACTCAATTAACATTTTCAAAGAAGGGATTTAACTGCCAGGTTCCAAAGCACAGAGGTAGCCTATGATCAATAATATAATTCTTAACGAGCCGTAAAGTTCCCCTCTGTGAGGCGTTCATACAAAATTCATTCATTTCCTGTTTTATTAATCTGAATTCACTAACAAGGATGTTAGAACCACAGGATAGCAATGCCCTGCTGCGGATGGCAATGCCATAGATCTGGATGTCAACCCGCTTAAAAGAAAATCTGGGGATGAAAAGAAAAAAAATACAAAGGAAAAGATTCTCAGTCGCTTGTGTATACAAATGTCCCTCCGTTTCTGTTCATCAGTTCAATCCTGTTCAGTTGTGCCCACTTTGCATATACTCTGCATTTTCTGTGAAAGTTTTTCATGCAAACACCGTATTCACAAAAATCACGTTTTTAATTTTTGAAATCATCAAAAATGTATCTTTCCATACACTAACTATTCTCTTCGTGAGATCAGTCCCTCTGCCCTCCCTCCCCTCTCCAACACTGTAAACCCTGATAGTGTGGTGAACTCAAATGTTTTGTGGAAACCGATTACCTCAAAAAAATTGTGTAGGCCAACTTAATTGCATCGAGTGGAAGGAACTTAAAGAAAATAAGATAAAGGACACATTTTTAAGTGCTGTGAACACAAAATCATTGAGTTGGCATACACATTTTTTTGAGGTACTCATTTTCCACAAAACATTTGAGTTCACCACACTTACCAGGGTTTACAGTGAAGGCAAAACGTGCAGCAGATGACTGATTGAACAGTTTCAATGTATCCAATTAAGACAGGTCTTGCTCCAAGCAGTTTGCTGCACTCATTACCCCGCCCCACCTGAAGGGTGAGGGAAGGGGTATTGTTTTCGGTTCGGTTTGTTTGTGTGTTTGTTTGTTAACACTCTAGCGGCAAAACTAATGGCCAGATTCTCCCCAAATTCGGTATAGGGATTGCCACTGACCCAGAATAGATCCCTATTGAATTTTGTACAAGTAGGTGAAAGTATGTGCGAGGGGCGGGGTTTGTTGTGCCTGGCACCACTTGTTATTGTATTGTAACACTGTGTCCAAATCATTATTTAGTTCCAGCAAGGAACGGCTGCATTGGTGTGAACATATCCATCCATGGTAACATTGCGCGAAATTTACATATAACCCACGAAAAGTGAGACGTGACTTGGTAAAACGGAGGTGTTACTATCGTTAAGATTACTCATAGTCGCGCAGTCCAACAATTATAGATGGCAATTTGAAACCTCTGAAACAGCTTCGAACTTTTGAAACAGTTTCAAAACATATCGAAATTTTTTGAAAAAACATTTCTACAAGTAGTGCACAGTATACAGGTAGATGTGTATACCTGCACTTATATTTCTAACGGAAAAAGTATGGATAGTCACAGAGGAGCTTTAATTACTGATTATTTTAATACCATAATCTATTACAAGCATTTAACCCGTAAATGGCGGCTGAATAGTGGGAGGGGATGGATCTGAGACCCTGTAAAACCAGAGGGGACGCGTCCCTCCCTGTCCCCACCACCATCTGCACCCCGGCCTGCTGTAAAATATCTCTGTCTCTGGATATGCACTGGCAGTAATACTTAAGTTAAAAAGTCTGAATCTACGCATAACCTTCTTTGCTGTTTTAAGAAAAAGCGACTAAAACATGGGAACCAACATTTCTTCATGACTGATGGTAGTAGACCATACTATTAAGCAAACAAATTGCTGAGAAGACTCAAAATGTGCTTGCAGTATTCTGTGCTGGCATTCATAGGCTGCTGGAAATATCAATACACCAGTTTCTAGCTGATAATATTGTCAGTTTTTTTTAACAAGACTTCAGTTAAAACCGTCAAGATTGGAGCAGCCAAGAAGCGAATGTGAATAGACGTGTGTGTTGGAGCAAGTGAGAGTGGACGTGCATGCATGCCCTTCTTTCCAAACCATACTCCATAGCAATTGCCTCCTTTGCATTTTTCAGAAGCATTGCAGTTGTTTTCACTCTCTTATTTTTTCTCCTTTTCTCTGGTTTACCCTGTTCAGAGGGTGCTCTAGTGTAACAGTTGGGTATCGTTGATCTTCTGATGGGCAGAGTATGTTATTTGTTCTAGATGGAAGTCTCTTAGCTAGAGGAGAATCAGCTGCTGATTGAAGCACTGCCGGTGCTCCCCTGACTGTCTGCCAGACCACATCTACTCCATTTGCATGAATTTTTATGATTTTCTGCAGCCATTGATTGTTTTTTTTTTTTTTTTTTTTTTACCTGGAATGTGATTACAAAACAATTATATTCCCTGAATCACAGAAAGATGATGAAAGATTGTTATATCAGAGGCCAAATAAGCTTTGTGGTTTATTTTTGTGCCTACCGCCTGTGCGCAAAATCAAGGCTTTTTAACAACTTCATCAAATATGATGACATTACTGTGACTCAGATGACCCTCATTTTAGGCAATGATTTCACCATGTCTCCACTTTGAGATGGACAATTTGCTTTTAATATGATCAACTTACACACCTTATCCAACTTTAGAGCCAATAAAAAGTTTGTCTATTCAGATCCTTCAGCGTGAACTGATTTTTTTGAAAAATGAGCTGAAGAAGAGAGTCCATGAACGTAATTTTGAAGGACCTAAGGAAATTTTGCATGGAGATTCTCAGATTCCGTGTTATTTCTTCACCAACCTTATTACACATTAATGAGGAAGACTCAGAGCTTCATGATGACAATTTCATTATTTTTTAAAGGTTTTATTTTTGCTAACATTTGAATTAAATTTCAAGACTGTAAACAAAGGAATTGATTAATAATCAATTTTGTCCATATTGACCAAAGGTGCTAATACCAGTGGAGGGCACTGTATACTTACCATGCCAAAATGCTTGCTTTAAAGGGTTGGTTCATGCAAAAATCAAATGAAGGGACATCTCCGTCCAAATTTTATTTGCTGGTATGTTGAACATTCTACAAGCATTAGTGTTGTTCAGTTCGGTAACATGGAGCCCATCGTTCCCTCAACCTTTGGCCTTCAAAGTGCCAGAAAATTACCTGGTGAAAAATAAACAGTAACTGACCACCCAAGCATAATCCAGAGGATGTTCATGAGCGTCAAAAGATCTTACTCCTTTTAACTTTTTCTTTGGAACTTACCTTTTTTCTGGAACAACATCATCCTCTGGATTTCTGTGGAGAAAAATGTGTGGTCTCATGGTGGTCAGGAAAAACAAAAAAGCTTTTTAACGTGACAAATTGTTTTAAAGTGTTATAATAACGTGCTGCTCCCAGCAACAGTCAGTGTCTCAAACAAGATGGAGCACTAATGAGGAAATATCCCGTACTTTGGCTCCCTTTGGTTCCCTTTTCTTTTGGATGAAACATTTGTGGATCTTGCATTTTTATTTCATTCTGCGGAGAGACATAAACTACAATGACATCACCGGTTCAGTGAGATTTCCTTACCTGTAGGCCTTACCTTCCTTACCTGAATTCTATATATTTGTGCTTCTTACCATGAAGTTCAGCAAAGGTAAATAAAAGCATCACAGAGAATAAGCCATTCCCTGAATCTATTCTTCTGCTTAATTTTCTGCTTTTAGCATTTCTACGCGGCTCATAATTAGTGCAGGTTTTAATGAATCCGTGAATGAACCTAATTTAATTTTTTTTTTTGCTCATGCATCCAACAAATGAATATGGATGAGATTTAAAATTAGGTATGCATCAGTGCAAATGGTGTACTGTACAGCTTTTGAGACTCCTTTTGTGGTCATCAGTTTGCAAAGACAACATCATTGGGTTTTTTTACTTACAAAACCGTATTGGGCAAATTACCTCGTGACCTCAGCAGCCTTTTGTTTCCTCGCAGTAATGGCAGATTTACTGGGCTCCCAGGATGTCCTGAGCTTGGTGAAACTACTTTCTTCTGTTTTGCTCCCTGATCATGGAACAATCTTCAGAACACTTTACAGTTGAACAGTTAAGTCTTATAGGATGTGTTTAAGCTTGAACTCTGCGTAAATGAGGTGTGCAGTTTTGTGTTGTCTTATTGGTAATTCCTGTTTTTCCACTCTGTGTAATTTATTTGAAATGGTGCACTGTCTGGGCCAGGTCTGCCTTGAAAAAGAGATTTTGAATCTCAAGGGATCTTTCTGGTTTAATAAAAATAAAATAACTGATATGCAAGTCTTTCATGTATTGACTCCTGAGTGGCACTCTGAGTTTGAACATGGGGTGATCGTTCACTCTACACGTGCAAGATATTTGGACTTATAGTGTATGCCACTGGCTCTTTAACTTCTATATTTGACATTTCTTTGTTTTTAAATGCAATCTCAATTCTAAAAGAACTGGGACAGTGTGTAAAATATAAACAAAAACATCAAGCAGTAATCTGCAATCCCTTCTGGCCTGTATTCAATTGGAAATGAGCAAGGACAAATAAGTTATAACTCATAAAATGTATAGTTTTTTTTTTTCGCCGTCGAGTGACATCCCAAAGGGGGGATTGTGTCGTGGTGCAGTTTGTCTGTCCGTCTGCTTGTCTGTCTGTATTGGAAGGTACTTGGCTGTTGAAATCAACTCTTCCACCAGTTTTCATGATACATCCCTGAAACTTTGCACATATACTGAAGATAGAATGATGATACGCATATCACAGTCGCAACTCCATCGGGGGATGTTGTGATGACATGACATGTGATGTCTGCAACATGTTCAGTACACTATCACCTCTCCTTTCAATAACTGACAGCAGTAGTTTTGGAGCTGACGACATTAATAGTTGCAGTTTTGTAAGTGGAATGTGTTCCTTTTTCTTCCTGATACGACCTCAGCTGGTCAACAGTACGGGGTCTCCACCGTTGCATTTAGCATTTCATTATTTGCCACAAGTTTTCAATGGGAGACGGGTCTGGGCTGCAGCATGGCCAGTCTAGTACCCGCACTCTGTGACTATGAAGCCAAGCTGTTTTAATACGTGCAGAGAAAAGCATTGCATCATCCTCCCGGAACAAGCAGGGGCTTCCCTGAAAAAGACAGCATCTGGAAAGCAACATGTGTTGTTCCAAAATGTTTGTGCTCTACTTTAATTGTCCCTCCACAGCTGTGCAATTTGCTTATGCTGAAATGCAGCCCCAGACCATGACCCACACTTAATTTAAAACATGTCTCTGATAAGTCAGACTGGTCTCCTCTTTGGCCCTAAGCAAGCGAGGTCCCTTCCAAAAACAATTCAGAAGATGGACTAGCCAAACAGAGCACTTTGTGTCAGTCCATTTCAGATGAGCTTGAGCCTGGAAAAGTCAGCAATGCTTCTGGATGATGTTGATGCGTGTTTTCATCTTTGCACAGTAGGAACTAAACTTGAATTTCACGATGCCACAACAAACTGTGTTCACTGACACTGGTTTTCTGAAGTATCTCTGAACCCATGGGGTCATGGCCTGTAGCAGAAGCATGTCAGTTCTTACAGTAGTGTAGAGCTGTCTAATGGCCGGCAGTTTACGCGCATCCAATACTGGTGTTCAACTTTGTCTTTTATCCACAGGCATTACTCCAGTTTTTCCAGATTCTCAGAATCTTTTTACTTCATTATTGACTGTCAATGGTGAAATTACTAATCGTTACAAGTTGTTTTAACTGTATTTTCTATTGAATCACTCGGAGTTGTAATTGAAACCCAATTTTAATTATGTAATAATTTGGTTAATAAGATGATGTGAAACAGACAATGTTAAACAGGTTATCTAATTCTGTTATAGTTTAAAAGGAGCCTCAAAAAAATGTTATCCCCTCGAAAATCAAAAATGAGTTGAGGTTTACCAGTTTACCGACACCTGCATCTCCTTACAATCCATCACTCAGAACAACAATCTCCAATGACAAATCGGTAGTTTTTGGGCATTTCACCTTTTGCAGTGTGTAATATCGTATAATTAAAAGATGGATGGAATGCTTGTGATCTCCCATCCCATGGACATCACTGGCTTAAAAGCCATCATACAGATGTAATGGATATCACCACCTGGACTCTGCACTTTAGTGAACCTTCGTCAGTCACCTTTTGCCGCTGCGTCTGCAGATACAAGTTATATCTTTATTATGAAAAGCCAAAGTCATATATCAACACTGTCCAAACGTGCCACCAACCTCTTTGGGTTGACTGTCACCTCAGATGAACTGCACCTCAGTGACAGCATGTATTGTGGTTGAACAAGTTGATATTTCAAGTGGCTTTTGGTTAAAAAAAAAAAAAACACTATCACTGTGTTTTCTGAACCAAAGACAGCAGCTACAACCCAATCTGTTATCAGTGTCAGGTCCTACAGCCAGCTTCTGTCATGGCATGATGGTGTGTCTGTGCAAATGGGTGATTCACACATTTCCAAGACCTCATTCAATGCGGACAGGTATGTACAAATTTTTGGGCAACGTGCTACCATCTATACATCATCTGTTCCAGGCCCGTCCAGCAAGATGATGCTAAACTACATTCTGCACTGTCAGGGAACTGAAATTTAATTGGATCATGTGAAATTTCCAAATTCAGCTGTTTTAACAGTTTGACGCCCTCGCTTAATATCCAGCGCTCAAGTGCATCAACTGTTAAAGCCCCTCACTTCTCCAACAAGTAGAATTAATGTATTCAATGTATGTACTATTGTGAAAGATATCAATGAAAAAATATGCTGTTGCAACCTGTAGGATCAACTGTGTTTTAAGGTGAGGGTCTACTGCTTTCAACAAAAAAAGAGACAGACATGAACAATCAAAGCATAGAAAGAAAAAAAAACCCCAAACTCTCAGTATTCTTTCAAGGATGGCCAAAATCAAAGTTTTACATTCAAAAGACAGCCAATGCTGTCTTTCCAATGCTAACAGCAGTTATCAACCCCCAAATGTGTACTTCGCAGATATAAAAGGCCTTGTTGGTTTGAGTTTGGAATAAGCCAACTGCAGAGTAAAGGCCCAAATTTTTATGACGTTTAGAAGAAGAAGGGGGAAGTGCCCCCCCTTCTTTGGGATCAGAGGAGGTTGTGCTGATTGAACTGTCTCCCTGGAAACTGGCCATTCATGTGGGCCTATTAAAATGCCCTTATATGATTAGTCATAGAGCTGAGCAATATGGGACTTCTATCTAGAGGTTCATGGATTTAGTCTCTTTCTAATGAGACCAAACATGAATATTGCAGAAGGTAAAGAGACTCCGTTATGAAATATCTCTGAAAAGTTTACTACTTCTCCTTATAACACAAGCAGTCAGGGCAAATCTTGTGCTGCATTCAGGCGCACAAAAATAAATAATAAATAAATAAATAAATAAGGACAGGCTCTTGTCTTGTTGGCAGTCGCAAGGCTGTAACGGTAGTATTCCCTATTGTCTTAGAGGTTATTTAGGTTCAGTCTCATAGTTTTTGACCAACTGTTGGACTGAAATGGCCCTAAAAGGGATTCTCTGGAATGTCCACACAAGTGCACACAGGCGCAGTAACAGAACAGACAGCATTGCTTCAGTTAATGGGGGAAATACCCTTCACCACATATGGAGGGCAGCACAAGTCATAACCAATCAAATTATTACATCTGCCTCTTTAAAGTTTGTTCAAAACCGCAAAACTAGACAATAGTTGCCCCAAGAGAATGAATTACAATTGCAAGGCTGCATAAGCTGAGAGTGCGGGCGCTAGATTGAACTGCAGTCCTTTTCTAACTCTTAAGAATGCATAGCGCACCATGAAGCAAAAATATACAGCAACAAAGGCCCTGTACTATTGCACAGCTGAAGACCAGCGGAATGCAGGAATGAGGGAAAATCTGTGTGCTAGACTTGTAGTTTGCTTATGTTAGCTTGCACTGCAAAAACATGTCTTAGCAAGTATTTTAATCTTGTATTTAGACTAAAAACACTCTTGTTTCTATTACCTTTTTTTCTAAATAAAACAAAATTCTGCTACTGATTTGGGATATATAGATTTGTCCATGGTTTAAAACATTACACTTGTCAAGCACATGGTAACTTAAGATAAGCCAATATTGTCCTCTTGCATGTATACAGCGAGCACCATAATTAATTGGACACTGACACATTTTTTTATATTGGTTGTGCATTGAGTTTGAAAGTTAAAAATATTGGAGGGTTTAACATTACATCTAGAATAAAGAAATAATTTTGCATATTTCCTTTGTTTTCATTGTTATCCTTTTCATGTGATGACCGCTTGAATTCTTCAACACAGACGTCACCAGACTCGGTATCTTCCCTGGTGATGCACTGCCTGACCTGTACTGCACCTTAAGTTCTTGCTTATTCTAGGGACTTTCTGCCTGCAGTCTCCTCTTCAGTATGCAAAATACATGTTCATTTGGATTAACATCTAGTGATTGACTTGGCCAACAAAGCAAAAATAGCCAAAAAAAAAAAAAAAATCATGGAGCTCACTATTCATATACATATAAAAACTACGGACGATTAAAGTATTTAACCCTATCACAAGCTTAAACTGCATCAGAAAATATCCAGGGCATTTATAAAATGTAACCGGACTGGATTTTCAGGAACAATGTCATCTGCTCAGTAAAAACCAAGAAGAGGATGCTGAAGAATCACTTGATATGCATAACTGATTGCTAAGGACACTGAATTGGTCAAGAACAAATTTGAAAGTGAAAAATGTTGAAATATATGACGAGAGACGTTCGCAGAACCAAGGTTAAGCAGTGCTACGAAACAGAAGATTCTGCGCCTCTTTGATCAAAATACCCCGGATAAAAAGACGCTCTAACTTTAGATAAAAATCAAACAACAGACGCTGCGGAGCCTGAAACAATACTGTGATGGTTCTTTTTGATCTGCCATGAAAAAGAAATCTACAGAGGCTGATACGGGATTCATTATTCTATACCTGTCTCCTCGAGGGAAAGTCAACAAGTCTCGTTTAACCGTTCGCCGGCCAGCCTTCTCCCTCCACCGAACCTAACCTCATTATGTCAGCGAACAACAGCTGTCCCTGAGAAGCAGATTCTTTCAGCTTGAATATCACCGAGCCAATTAAACCCTGATTAAATCCATCCAGGAATCGGATACGCTGGAAATGGGATAATTTAATGGCGTGGAGACAAAGGGTTAATGACTTGTTCATTTTCCGGATTTTTCCGGCCCTCACCAGCATTTGTGATGTGGTGAAATGGTGTACCCTCATGGTCATGTCATGTCAGTGAACCTATATAAGCCAGGCCATGTGATGCAGGACCAATGAAACATACATCATCATTATAATATTCATGAAAGTGACAGCTTCTTCCCTCTCCTCCGATCCTGAATCCTCTCTTCTCTTTTCCCAGACACTCACTGTATGGCGTATGAATGCTAAAGGTGACAGGCGCACTCTTGTCTGTCTCAAGAGCTCTTGATTCCAGAAAAGGTTAATATCTCAAGTTTAACAGGATTAATTCCAATGTGGTTAAGATTCCAATCATTTTCTTTAGCAAATGATTAAAATTTAAAAAGGTAACGTCTAAACCAATTAAAATCCAGTTGATCATTCTACAAAAGCACATGGTGCATAAAATATTCATAATGGCTCCTAAGAACTTTTTTATGGTGGAAAAAATGCCTCTTATGTTTATATGAATATGAGGCTTTGCAGATTGTCTGGTTGGTGACCACTTTGGCGATAGTACTGCAGGATAAGTACCGCATAAAGTCCTCCAATGATTTTGCCTGTATATTCTTGCAAAATAAAATAAAGATTTTTTATTTTTGCAAAATATTTTAAAATAAGTCAGGACAATAAGGTAATTACCACTTTGTAATATTGCCATTCGTTTTCATAACACTTAATATTAAATGTTTAGGGACCTGAGGCACCAGGTGAATAACTGTTTCAGGCATAATTTTTTTCCATTCTTCCTGCTCAAAAAATCTTAAGATGTGAAACAGTATCGGGTTTTCATTGTCACATTTTGGTTTTAAAATGCGCCACATATTCTTAATTGGGGACAAGTTGGGTCTCCAGGCAGGCCAGTCTAGAACCCGTACCATCTTTTTATGCAGCCATGCTTCAGTAATGTGTGTGCTATGTAGTTTGGGATTGTCTCGATAAAATATGCATAGGCCTCTCTGGAAAAGATGTCTTGAAGGCAGCAATATTGCTCCAAAGTCCACTGTGTGATGGTCCATCACTGATGCCTCCAAGCCCAGAGAAGTCGACGCCGCCTCTGGACACTGTGATCTGAAGGCTTCCTTTTTGTTCAGTAAAGTTTTAATGTGCATTTGTGCATACATTTAGGTATTGTAACGCTTGACAAACCTTCACCGAGGTAAACCTGAGCCCATGCGGTTTTATCACTAATAGATAAGCGATGGTTCTTGATGCAGTGCAGCCTGAGTGATTGGCGATCACGGGCATTCAGCTAAAGCTTGCATCCTTGCCCTTTACGCACCAAAATTCCTCCAGATTCCAAAAATCTTTTTCTTGTATCCCCTGAAAATACGGCGGGGGATGCTACGATTTGGAAGAAAACCACCGTCGCGTCTGCCAGTAGCATATTTCTGTCAACACAGGAGCAAAAGAAATAATTTAAAGATTTTTTTTCATTTTTGGCACATCGCTAAATGGGAGCCTGAACCAGAACAAGTTAGATAAACCGCTTGATTCTAGCCTTTTGGTGGGCCTATGGAGGCCTAAATCGACCCAAAAATGTGAATTTCTCATTGTATCCAGCTCATTTTTGGTGATCTCTCCTCACACTTACACTAAAAAGATGCCATGAACAGCAGCTCATTTCAGCTTGTCAATCAGGCCCCTGGTTGGGCCCCTTTTGTGATGTTGGGTCGGGGGTGAGCTGGGGGTCACTGAAGGGGACAAGTGCGTGCGTCGGGGGATACAGTTGTGCTTGTCCAGACCCCCGCCTGAGTGCTCTAGTAATGTTGTGCACTACAGAAAGTGAAATATCCAAATACCTTCCTACTGCTCTTTGAGGAACATTGTTCTTAAACTTTCCAATGATTTTCTTATGCATTTTGTAACAAACAATGACTACAATCACCCGCTGATGCTCTCATTTCAACCTTTTATTGCAGGCTTGAATTGCAGGAATGGATGTGAATATTTACAAATAAAATGGAGTTCACCTGACGAAACATTAAATATCTTGTTTTCAGACTGTTTGCAATGAAAAACAAGTCAAAGTAAATTTAGAATCACTGCTCTCTGTTTTAATGTGCATTTTCCGCGTAGTCCCAACCCTTACTGAGTTAGTTGTAACTGAATATACATTTGAACGTTTACAGTTCAGTAAGAAACTGGATGTATGTATTCTTCCCTTTTAAAATAACCAATAATACTAATCCAATTAAATTAAAAGCCTACTGATATTCACACTGATTGATAAACTAACAGTAGTTGTTTGATTTTTTTTGGATTTAAATCAAACATCTGCTTTAAAGATGGCACAGTTTTCACACTTCTACAGTAGTGTGTTCCTTTTGAGGGAGACCTCACTGTTTGAAACATGGGATGTTTTAAAATCCTTTAAACACGCTTTGGAGACTTAAACAAATTCATTTACGATGGTGTACTCACCCTCTTTCACAGCGAATGCGAAATTTCATGCGGAAAGTCCATGTTTAAATCTGTCCCTAAGACCATCTCTGTCTGTGGCCGCTAGCGGTGAGCCTATTTACAAACGTGTTCGTGTCGCGCAGAACAAACAAAAACTCCCCGCCTAACGAGAGAAAATATCTACTGGAGGACCAGGGCAGTGAGGACTCCTAAACCGGGCTCTGCAAACAGCAGCTGGCCGTTATCACGCTCCCACATGCCTGCTGAGTAAAGTTTAAGCTGATCCGGTGACAACCACATTTAGATAGCCCTTAATCTGGCAGAGATGGAGTACTAATTCGACAGAGGAGCAAGGCTTGCAACAGCACAATTAAAAAGATACTGCGATGTTTACACTAGCTCGCCTGTGTAACTGTTGAATGGGAACATGAACAGCTTAACTACAGTGAGTGTAAATGGCCAGTGTGGGCTTGTGTATTATGCATACAAAACGCTGCTGTGTGAAAGCAGGAATTAGATCAAAAAAAGTTGGCCCAGGAAGGAGAAATTAATTTGATCTTGTCTAATCTTTTTGAGGCAGGAGAATGGAAATCCCATCGTGCGCTTCTGAGGATCTGAACGCGGGGTTCGACCGGCATGTAAGAGCTTTAGGACGCTCTGTGATCCCACGACTGCAATTATTGCACAAGAATACGGGACGGTCTGCTCCGCAAATCCAACAATTGTAAACTCCCACAGGGTCGGTTTGACCGGGCTGGAAATTTGACAAGGTGACCAACTCGGATGAAAATCCTCGCCGAGATGATCGCACAGTCTCAGATGGTGCCACCTTATTTGCGACCGTCATCACATGGCTAATCTGGGAGAGCGGAAAAACATTGGCACTTACTGACGATAAAGACAACAAAGAAATCTATGGGGATGTACAGAGGAACAATGAGTGCCTGTCAAACCATTCTGTTTACCCTGCGGCACACAAAAATAACTATAACCCTGCACACAAAAACACACTTTGTGCTTTTTAAAAATTATTATAATTGAATGAAAACATATAAAAATATTTTTTAAAGGAATGCTAAAAAGCCTGAGTAAAAACCATGAAAGATTAAAAGAAAACTATCAATATGACATTATGATGTTTGATATTATTTTGGGTTTATTTTTCACTAATCGTAGTACCTCATTGTCCATGATTAAATATCGTATCGGCCGATAGCATGAAACAGGAAGTACACATTGCTAACCCCAGAGGTGGAGACGGAACATTTCTCAATCACATTTCCCATGAGTAGCGTGGTTGCTGTAAGACGCTGTGTTTGTATAATCACATTGTACCAACAGAAGGCTGAAAGGATACTAAAAGACCAGGCTGCTTGCCGTCTCCCCAATCCGATTTAAAAACTGCGAACATTTTGGTTTGTGTGTCCAGACTTGTTATGTGTAACTAATGTCATATATGCTTTCACGCTGCAAGCAGGTCAGCTAACAGCGAAACATATTGCTTCGCTTTCTGACTTTCGTGCCCTCTCCTGGATACAGTACATCCATTGGAAACTGATGCACAGTACTTGCATTGGCCTGATCTGTAGTTTTCACTTGTATCCATAGACTCAAGGGTGTCTTCTGGAACTTTGAGGAGACCAATCAATTTGCATAATACTTGATTGTGGTGAATGATTGGGATTCTCCAGATACAGAGCTGGTACTGCATTACCGTTCAGATTTCATTATCAAAGCTAATATACAACCGTTAAACTTCCAAAAACTTGCTGGACACACATCCCATCATTCACACAACTGTAGACATAGTTAAAAATAGCACTGACGCTTTTTTAGTCAAAATTTATATTTTAATAATTGACAGGTCCTGCTTGATAAAGACTTATTAACAGAGCCACCCAGCACCTACCCAATCTGCTCAACTGAGTGTGTCTATTGATGAAAGCAAACAGAACAGAAATATTGTGTGTACAGCCACTCTTCACAAGACATGCCTACATTTTAAAGGGTCCCTGAGACTATTTAATGTATGTGGCAACAGTCCTCTCAAATCCTGGGTGTTAACACAACATCTTTTAAGAGGCGCCGTTACTCATTAACACTCTGTGGCATCACCTTAATGTTCCCCTCGCAAAGCCCTTTAATCATATACCCTGATGTTGGCAAAAGCTGTCATACAAACAAGATTATCGGGTTGTTTACAGAGCACCAACGTAAAATGTTGGAGCCGACTCGTTCTCGTCTCCCTTTCAGCACACGTACAGTTCTCGGGGACCTCGGCAGGCCGGCACTGATGGCTGCATTATTTCGCAGTTATGTGGTGTTTACGGCGAGAAGAATGAGCAAATCCTGGAAGAGGGTGAATTAGTTCGGCCCTGCATGTTGTTCCATTTCTTGAAGAAAGAGGTCACTGTTGATTTGCTTAAGAGCTGATGTTGCGGTTGTTTCTTTGTTGCAGCAGTCAAGCTCGCTGAAAGAAAATGCCTGGGATAATCTGCAGTGTCACTCATTGCAATATTCAGCACAGTGCCATTGTTAAGTAAATTATTTCTTTCTAATATGCAGCATATTTAACTATTTTTCTGAGTATTGATTGATCTGATAAGGTGATGTTGACTGAGTTATGGTTCAACAGTACAGTTCTGTGAAAAAGTATTGAACTCTTCCTGATTTCTTTCTATTTTTACTTATATGTCATATTTAAATATTTCAGATCATCAAACTAATTATGACAAGGTGAATAAACACAAAAGGCAGCTTTTAAGTGATCATTTTATGTATTCAAAGTGAGGAGTTATTCAAAATCTACATCACCTATGTGAAAAAATAATTTCCTCCCCAAAACCTAATAACAACTGCAATGAAACATTGGTGATAACTGGCAACGAGTCTTTTACATGGTTCTGAAGGAATTTTGGCCCACTCTTTGCAGAGTCGTCATGATTCAGCCACATTGGAGGATTTTCAAGCATTAACTGCTTGTTTAAGTTCATGGCACAGTATCTCAATTGGATTTAAGTCAGGACTTTGACTTGACCACTCCAAAAATCTGAATTTTGTTTCTTTTGAGCATTCAGAGGTGGACTTGCTTGTTTGCTTCAAATAATTGTTCTGCTGCATAACCCAACTGCACTTGAACTTCAGATCACAAACTGATGGCTGGACACTCTCCTTCAGGATTCTTTGGAAGAGAGCAGAATTCATGGTTCCATCACTTTTGGCAAGTTGCCCAGGTCTTGAAGCAGCAAAGCAGCCCCAGGCCATCACACTGCCATGACTGTGTTTGACTGTTGGTATGATATTCTTACTGTAAAATACTGTGTTCATTTTTGGCCAGATGTAATGGGATCCATTTCTTCCAAAAAAGTTCCACTGGACCAAACATCCTCAGGGTCATCAAGACATGTTTTTGGCAAAAGTTAGACAAGACTTCTTGTTCTTTTAGGTAAGCAATGTTTTCAACCTGCAGCTCTCCCACGGATGCCATTTTGCCCAGTCTCTTTCTGAATGAGGAATCATGAACACTGACCTCAACTGAGGCAAGTGAGTCCTGCAGTTCTTCAGATCTTTTTCTTGGTTCTTCTGTGACCTCCTGAATGAGTCTTTGATGTGCACTTAGAGGAATTTTGGCAAGCCGGCCAAATTCCAAATTTTCTCCATTTGTAGGCAAATGTGTTTTTCTGGAGTCCCAAAGCTTTACAAAAGCCTTTGTATGCCTTTCCAGACTTTCCAATTACTGATTATTTCTTGAATTTCTTTAGATTGCTGCATCAGGTGCTGCTTTTTGACTTCTTTAAAATGCCTGATCGGTTTTTGTTCAGATGTTGTTAAGTGTTTCTTGTGAAAGTGGAAAAATTTGTTTGATTGGTTGATTTGGTGACTGAGGGGGAGTGAATTTTTCATGTCGGGCCAGCGAGGGTAGGATAAGTTTTTTCCTTCAGGAAATGAAGTCATCACTCAAAACCGCATTTTATGTTTAATCGGGGTTAATCAGATCTAACCTTAAAAGCATGTTGATGACGTGTAAGTGTGACAAATATACAAAAATACCAGAAATCAGGAAGGAGGTGAATACTTTTTCACTGCACCATATCACATGCCCTTCACATGCAGGCAAAAAACAATCGTGCTTGTGTGAGGAAATAGTGTAGTTGAATTAAAAGTGGCAATAAGTAAACAAACAAGATTGTCTCATCTAAGTCAAAACATTATGTGACTCATGCCAAACTCATTTGTTTTCCATTCACAGGTAAGCACTAAGCTAAATGTGCCCACAGTTGCATTGTTATTGTCCTTATTTGCTAACTTGGCAAATGTCAACAATCTATAGATTGTAGGATCATATGTGATGCATACTGTAACTGTATAGGGCTCATCTATGAAAACATTCAACAGATGTGATTCATAAATAATAAAAAATGTAAATCACATCATCAGTTAAGGGCCTGTGTTTATTTGGTTTATTCTATGTACTGGAAGGTAATGGTGAGAGCCAAATTCAAGTTGGAATCCATTAAAATATTATAAAGCATTATATAAAAACAAACATGGAAATACATTAATTGGCAAGTTGAAATTCCACTGATTAAAAGAGCAGGAGTTTACATAGTTATAAAATTAAAATCACGGAACTTCCCCCGTACCATAAATTAGCGAAGCACTTGCAACTGTATAGAAAGTTTTCTGTTGTTTTCAGCATAATTTTTCATTTCCATCTCCAAGAGAGATGATTCTCTTCGAGTGCTCACTTGTGCTGCTTCCATGTTTCTTTGCTACTGCTAACCAATCTGCTTGGTGCCTATTCTGCATTGGTTGTGTGCACAATATTTGTGTGTCAGCTTAATACTAGAATCTGCAAGCCATAGTGCCTCCGTACCTACTAATTTTCAAACTTTGGATTTTCCTGTGATAATTATCACGCAGTTAGTGTATAAAGTGTTTCTACCTTTCATCGAGGACCACTTTTGAAATAAATATTTTGAGAAACACTGTCAGAAGTCATCTGGGTTCAATGCTGTGTTTATTCCCAGGTTTTGTTTATGTCCATACTATTTTCAAGTCAGCTGAAATCCTTCAGAATATTTGGAAAAATAATTGATACTTTTTTCAATTTACGCAGCCAACAACAATATTAAACTAGAAGGGTACTCAGTAGAGCACATATCCTCCGCCATGCCATTTGTCAATATTATTGGTTCTGGATCCACAAGAATATTATCCAAATCATCAACAACTATAATCAATTCTACCTTAGTGTAGATTCTACTTAACACTGAAATGATATGAAAATCAGTTCATTACATGAGGGACAATCATTCTCTTCAGGTATATTTTAACTTCTTCCAGATCTAGAATCCAGAATATGTTCCGGATCACTTCCAAAACTGATTCAACTCATCCTTGGACTACCACCTTCCATCCTTCCAAATTGTAAGCCAATCCATTCATGACTTTTTGAGTTATCCTGTTAACAGACAGAAAAACACGGGTGAAAGCATAATCTCCTTAGTGGAGGTAAAGAATGCTTCTGAGAACTATTCAAGCCTTTAAAAATGTATTTTATATTTTGAATAGAACAGATGTATCTCCATAAAGGCTGTGTCTGAAAAGCTGGCACCACTAACAGGGGTGTATGACCAACGCAGGCTTGCTGATATGTTTCATTTGGTTATCATGTCCCTGCGGTAGTGTATTGCCAAGTCATTGTTCATACACATGTACACTTGTAATGAAAAATACCTATATTCACCCTACACATCCCTCTAGCCCTGGCCTTGGGGCTCTCAAAGGCTTTCTTTCTTGACAGTTCTTAGTCTTCGAGTTCTGGCTCCATCACCTGAAAAAAAATCCCTCAGCTCCATCCACCTCAGAGAGTACATTCAAACCTGGCACAGCAGTTAATTATCCATTTCAGAGATGTCTCTCCACTTCATGGATGTCTACACGACTGCACGAAAGTGGCAGGCTGCCACATTGTCATTTTATTGTGAACTTGTTTAGTCAAAATAACACGTCTGTGCATTTTGAAATATAATTAGTTGATATGGAGACGGAGGCGATGCCAGCAGCTCCCATTCAAACTCCCTGAAGTGAATTGCTATGGCACTTGGAAAGTAATGGCAGAGACAGGTTCTTTGCTTGTAATTAGGAACACTTTTTGGATCAGACTGCCACAAGTGTGCTGGATGCTGACAAGTCTTTGTCATAAAATGGAGCAGGAACTCTATGATCCTGGACAAGGGTTTCAATCCACCAATGAGCTCACATTCAAGTTTCAATCCTTCTTGGTCTCACTTGATTCTGATCACAATTATCAACAGTATTTCTCGCATTTGCAGGACTGTGATCAAATTTCACTAAATTATTAGCCCATAAAGACAATTAATGTGAGGTAAAATTTACCTTTCACATTTAAATAGTAAAAGTATTTAATCACCAAACTTCAGGTTATTTATCTTTCTTTTCTGACAGAATTAGTCAAGTTTTGATAACATTTTATTTCTCTTGTCAGAATGACCGTGACTACTGAAATTAATTTTTCACTAAACTGACTGCCCTGGGAAAAATTTTCACTTGATTTTAGCATGTCATATTATAATACTAGTTCTCCTGTTAATAAGCAGAGCAGTAGTTATTGTATTTAGTGTTTTGTTAAAACTGCTTGTAAGGAGTGACGACAAGGAATAATTCTCATAAGCCCCATTACATGTATATAGAGATGAAAAGTCTGGCTGGTCGTCACCCTTGAAAAGGGCTAAATACATTTGACTTGACGTGAATGTCCAAATCTGTTCTGTACATAGACGTGTTATTCTCTGTTTGGAGGACAAGCAAACATATCTGGCTGAAACATTCAGCATAAGGCCAAACAGTGCTCTGTGTGCTCTCGCTCTTGCACAAGCATTCAGTTGAAATAGGAGATGAGCCAGGTCATCTCTTTGCTTTTTGTACATCATTCCTGCACAGATCTGTTTCACATTTCCTGTTATGAGCAAAACTATACCTGAATGCCATATATTTATCCTCAGCATCATATGCTCCATTCAGGCAAAATGAAGTTATTAATAGGCTCTTATAACATGAAAATATATAATATATCCATCGTACAGACATAGGAAAGAATCATCTGTTTTGTAAAATTCAAATTCTGTGTACTAAAGAATTTTATTGAATACATGCTAACAATGTATATTATCATTGAGACTTGTAGTTGCAGTGTCTTGTCTTCTGATTTATACAGGAAACATCAGAAGTCAACATTACATATATATATATAAAACCAGTGAAGTTGGCACGTTGTGTAAATCGTAAATAAAAACAGAATACAATGATTTGCAAATCCTTTTCAACCTATATTCAATTGAATACACTGCAAAGACAAGTTACTTAATGTTCGAACAGGTAAACTTTGTAATTTTTTGCAAATATTAGCTCATTTGGAGTTTGATGCCTGCAACATGTTTCAAAAAAGCTGGCACAAGTGGCAAAAAGACTGAGAGAGTTGAGGAATGCTCATCAAACACTTATTTGGAACATCCCACAGGTGAACGGGCTAATTGGGAACAGGTGGGTGCCATTTGGGTATAAAAGCAGCTTCCTGAAATTTCATTCACAAACAAGGATGGGGCGAGGGTCACCACTTATGAACAAATGAGCTGATTGTCAACAGTTTAAAAACAACATTCCTCAACGAGCTATTGCAAGAAATTTAGGGATTTCATCATCTACGGGCGTAATATCGTCAAAAGGTTCAGAGAATCTGGAGAAATCACTGCACGTAGCGACAAGGCTGAAAACCAACATTGAATGCCCGTGACCTTCGATCCCTCAGGCAGTACTGCATCAAAACCGACATCAGTGTGTAAATGACATCACCACATGGGCTCAGGAACACTTCAGAAAACCACAGTCAGTAACTACAGTTCGTCGCTACATCTGCAAGTGCAAGTTAAAACTCTACAATGCAAAGCGAAAGCCATTTATCAACAGCACCCAGAAACGCCGCGGCTACGCTGGGCCCAAGCTCATCTAAGATGGACTGATGCAAAGTGGAAAAGTGTTCTGTGGTCTGACGAGTCCACATTTCAAATTGTTTTTGGAAACTGTGGGACGCGTGTCCTCCGGACCAAAGAGGAAAAAGAACCATCCGGACTGTTTTAGGCGCAAAGTTCAAAAGCCAGCATCTGTGATGGTATGGGGGGTGTATTAGTGCCCAAGGCATGGGCAACTTACACATATGTGAAGGCACCATTAATGCTGAAAGGTACATACAGGTTTTGGAGCAACATATGTTGCCATCCAAGCAACGTCTTTTTCATGGACGCCCTGCTTATTTCAGCAAGACAATGCCAAGCCACATTCTGCACGTGTTACAACAGCATGGCTCCGTAGTAAAAGAGTGCGGGTACTAGACTGGCCTGCCTGTAGTCCAGACCTGTTCCCATTGAAAATGTGTGGCGATTATGAAGCAAAATACGACAACGGAGACCCCGGACTGTTGAACAACTTAAGTGTACATCAAGCAAGAATGGGAAAGAGTTTTTTCAAAATTGGTCTCCTCAGTTCCCAAACGTTTACTGAGTGTCGTTAAAAGGAAAGGTGATGTAACACAGTGGTAAAAAGGCCCCCAGCCAACTTTTTTGCAATGTGTTGCTGCCTTTAAATTTAAGTTAATGATTATTTGCAAAAAAAAAATAAAGTTTCTCAGTTTGAACATTAAACATCTTGTCTTTGCAGTGTATTCAATTGAATATAAGTTGAAAAGGATTTGCAAATCATTGTATTCTGTTTTTATCTACGATTTACATAACGTGCCAACTTCACTGGTTTTGTGTATATATATATATATATATATATACACACTGCAAGTAGATAGCCTTGTATTGTAGAAGTATTACACATCAGATCGACAGATTTAATTCTTGTTTTTAAAAATGATGAATGCGGCACATTTAATTAGTTTCAGGCATTTATTTTTGTTTGAATGAGCCAAGATGCTTTAACATTCTTGTGAGCCTTTTGGAAATCTCTGACTCTATACATTCAGACATAATGTAAAGTTTCTTTTTTAGATAGTAGCTCGTAATAAATTGCATCAATGTTTGGATCAACAGACTCTCTTGTAGTGAGTGTGCAAGATTACTGTATTCATTGTTTTGCAGTCTTACCACACGTCTAGTTTCACCTTGTTCTCAGCATACTTCTTACGCACTGTGATTATTTTTTTTATGCTGTTGGCTCTGTGGTATCATTTTAGTGACGCATACTGCATTAGCCTTGCTTACTATGTTATTGACAATTAATGATGAGCCTGAAAATTAATTCAAAAAGAAAAAATGACATTGTCACAATCTACCGACTAGTCAGATAAATCCATTTAGTCCAGGGGTCAGGGCTCATTTTATATATATATTATTTCTTCTCAGATCATTTCTTTTTTTTTTTGTTAGTCTGATACTCTAGAGGATTTCCTGTGCAGACTTGAAATCTACTGATGCATGGAGTGATCAGTGTTTTTCCAGATGGAGCTTTTTTCAGGACAAACACTCACACACACACACACACACACAAAGATAATCATAATAGGTACTGTGCATAGTACATACATATGATATAGCTGACAAAAGATTAAAAAAAAGCTTCTCAATAAGGTCAGAAGTGTTTTCAAAAAAGCACATGCTTCCACCAATTCTGCTCCAGACATGCTTCACCAGACTCATAACATTATTAAAATACACCCCTCGTCAGCATTTCAAACTGGATTTGGCAATGTAAATAAGCAAATTAACCAATTAATACATAAATAAAAGCCATATAAATAACTACTTGTAAAACTATTTTGCTCTATGATCAAATTTGCAATAATTACAATTCTTTTATTTGCTTTGTTTCGATGGCAATCCAGAATTTCTCTAAAATTGTGCATTTCAATCAAACCGTAACTATAGTTTAGAGGTTTCAGTGCATGATACCAGACAGTGGGATGCAGAAATCCTACTATAAATCTAGTCAGATCCTTTCAGAATTTCTAAATTTTCATCAGTACATTTATTTTCATCTGTCAATGTTTTTCAATAAAAGGACAGTTTACCGTAACAATATCATACATAGTTTGGATCTGTAGGCTTACTGAAAATTAATTGTATATGACATTTTTCAATTTTCCCACTGCTGACAGGATCATACAGCTTCCACAGGAATTTGCTGTGAAGACAACAGTTCCCACAGTGCAGTGCGCTAGCCAGCTACTCAAACACTTCTCTTTACCCGACTGGGGGGCATGGCTAGCTGAGCCAGATCAGGCCTTCAGAGCCTCTGTAGTCAAGCAGTAGACACTGACTGAAAAGGAAGGGTATCCCAGAGGGTCTTACAAAATTAACTATGCAAACTGTATGTGCTGTGCCAGTCCAACAAAAATGCCAAGGCAAAGTACTTTATTTTCTACTCAATTGACCAGAATGGGAAATCCAATGTTTATGGACCACTGAAGACCTGAGACACATCAAAGAATTGCCCATAAACACATTTGGCCACTTGGATTGAAACAGCCACCTCTGTCTGGAGCCAGACCAACCAGGCCTCATGAAACGCTAACACGCTTCCTATAATTACTGTAGAATATTCAATCTGATCAATATGTCAGTAATTTGTCCCTGCTTATTGGTTTCCCATCTTGTTGGCTGTCTGAGTCCGTTTCAGTTTTGTCTCATTAATTGATTTCAGTTATTCTATTATTGTCTCTTGCCTCTTCATGCCAGTCCGCATTGGTTTCCCATTTGTTGTTCCTTTTGTACACGTGTATTTATTTCCGTTTTGTTTCTCTGTCCAGAGCGAATTCGTGATTTTACTTTGATCCAGTGCTGTATAAGCCCTTCCTGTCTGACAGTGCGCTCTGTCTCTGCGAGTTATGGTTTTTGATTTTTGGATTTTTGCAGTTTTGATACTGCATTTTAGCCCACCTGTTTGTGACAACTGCCGGTCCAACCCCTGTTTGAAAAAATTCCTTGCCTGTGTCATCTGCCTGTCCATGCCAGGGTGCACACTCTCCCTTCCAGACATTATGCATCACCGCAAACAAAAGATTTAAATACAGAATAATTTTATCAGATGTCAAAGAAAGCATTCAACAGTCACAGCCCTCATGCGTCCGTAATTAGTTCCTCCCCCTTAACAACAACTAATGAGTGATTTCTGGTTTTAGGACTGCGTTCCTACTAAACTATTCAGTGCAACTGTCTAGCAGTCATGCTTCAGGGAGGGGAATGCACCACCAGCTTCTATCCCTGAACACAAACACGCCCCAACCCTCTCCAACTTAGCTGGACTGCCCCTTCTCACTTTGGGGCTTTAGCCCCTTCCACTGCTATTACCGTGTTCTAATTAATGAAAACTCCCTTGTGGATTGCACCCTGAATCTGCATCTGGTTCCTTGTCTTGTCTTGTTTGCTACCTAGCTAGATTAGCTTTTTAGTTATTTCTAGGTAGCTTATGTCCTTCGCATGTACCTTTCCTTTGATTTTAGTCCAGCTTGTATTTACGTATGTGACATAATAAACCATCGTTGTCGTTGTCGTGTCTAGATCTTAACAGTACAATCCAGCCGAAGAATGGAACAATCATATTTTCCTACCCTGGTTGATACCTTTAGGTACCAAGGAGTGCGAATTAGTCAGCAAGAGGCAGAGCTACACCAGCTACACCAATCCACTGGCGCAATCTCAAGTCAACTTTCGGCTATCATTTATGTCTCCCAAGATTTTGCCGCCGCTCAAGCAGCTAGCCCTATTCAGCGGCAGAATCTTCCTCACCCCTCGGGAACCCAACCTTGCTATGTTGGATCCCTGCGATGGCAACACATCCACCTGCTGATGTTTCCTGGCCTTGCGTTCGATGATCTCCGAGCTCCAACCATCCTCATACCTCGATGAACAGTCCAGGATAGCATTCATCATTACTCGCCTCTTCGGATGAGCCCAGGACTGGGTGGCTGCCTGCTGGGAGGCTGTTCAAACCTTTGTTGCCTTAGCGGTGGACATGCAGAAGGTATTGGACCAGTCCCGCTTATGCCATGCTGCTTCATGGATGCTTCTCCAGCTGCACCGATGCACCCTGTCTGTTTCAGCGTATTCCATCGATTTCTGGACTTTGGCTGTTTCTATGCTCTGGGACCCCTGGGTGCTATACGACACCTTCTTTTTCAACCTTTCAAAGCGGGTCCAGGACGAGTGCATCACCCGCATCCTTCCTCCGTACCTGACAGCCTGGCTACAGGAGAGGCGGCTGGATCGGTGGGCAAGGTTAGAAGCTCCTGCCCCATCTGTGTGCTAAGACGCTCTGCTTTAAACCACATCCCATCTGGCTCCCTTGGAACCTTTGACAGTCGACAAGCTGCCCACAGTGGAACAATTGCAACATATCCGGCAGAGTCTTAGCCTGCATTGTGTATTGATGTTATTGCTGAATGCCCTGCCCAGCGGTCTCATTCTACTTCTGGAAGAGAGGGCTTCTGTTGCCTTTACTTGGCCACTCTTTCCCAGTCATCTGACCTGGCAGGGTCGCCTAATTTCTATCAAGGCACCAGTTGACTTGGGGGTGGACAGAATCATCCATCCTGGTCTTGTTCATCACCTAAGGATTCCAACTAAGCCAATGCCAGGGCATTATGCCACCAGGACTTCACAGGTATTTAACTCCCTGACGTTACCAAACTATCCAGGCCTTTGCCCATGCTGACCACTGGTAACCACTCTGAAGAGTTAACGTTTCTCATCATGGAGTTACCATGTGCACCGGTGGTTTTTAGAAGCCCGTGGCTGGAAAGCCACAATCCTCATGTGGACTGGCTCTCTGCCTCTTTCTTGGAGTGGAGTTTATCATGTTCATAGTCCTGTTCTCGAATAGCGTGCAGGCTAGGTGCCTTGACTACCAGGGGGAGCCCTTTGACTTGAAAGGAGTCCCAACTATCTATCACAACCTTCATTAGGCATTCAGTAAAGCGTGTGCTGCATTGCTTCCACCTCACAAACCCTATGACTGCGCCATTGATTGACTACCTGGAACATTGCTTCACTTGGGGCCGGTTTTAATCCCTTACAACGCAGGAATCCGAAGTAATGGAGGAGTATATTAACCTGTCACTGGCTTCCAGAATTATTTAAGCTTCTTAGTTGCCAGCAGGAGCTGGCTTCTTCTTCATGGCAAAGAAAGACTGACCATTGTGTCCCTGCATAGAATACTGAGGGCTCAACTCCGAACTTAGGATTTCCACGTGTTCCAGCTGCATAGTCACCCCATGGGGCATCACTTATCTGGCAAGCCTTCTGCAAGTTGCTGAGGGCCTCCATAAGCCTTTCCTCTGGCAATAACCCACAGTCTAACAGCCAGAAGGGAAGGGCTAATCAGCAGATGTAGACCATGATCCAATGCATCACCGCTGCTGACCCAACCTCCTGGAGAAATCAACTTCCCTGAGTTGAATATTCCATCAACACTGTGACCTCTGCTTCCACAGGGCTCTCACATTTCCAATGCTGCCTGTTCCCAGCCCAGAAAGACAAGGTGGGAGTCCCCTCGGCTATCCAGTTCATCTGTTGGTGCCAAACCATGTGAAAGGCAGCACGTGCAGCTCTTCTGAAGGCCAGCTTCAGGATGCAAAATGTAGCTGATCGCTGGAAGGTCTGGCTCTTCACCAAGGATCTCCCCATTAAGTCGATCTCCAAGCATGACACAGTCTTGTCATGCTTTCTCAGATTGTTCCAGAATATTACTCAAGCACAGTTTCTGACAAACACAAGTGTATGTTGTTCTATAGAAAATTACTAAATCTCTCATAAGTGTCCTGTCTGAAATACACAGAAACTGTAAGGCTACTTTGTCAGTGTGGACCTAAAGCCCTCCGAAACGTTTGCAGTATATACCTTGAAGAATTCAAGGGTTTTTCTCGGGGCCAAAGAAGGATTGATCCAGTATTATACCTACATACCTTACAAATTTGATAATTGAACCATGTGACTCTAAGCACAAAACTAAAGGCAGCATGTTTACTCAAATGTGTTTCAGTGGAGTTGCAATTTCCAGTACTACGTAACTTTAGTTACCAGTAGAAATGGGGGCCATGACATTAGCAAATATTTGGAAAGATGCATGAAAAAGTTTCTTTAATGCATCTTCTGCTCAGACATTAAATAACTCTCAGTGAATCTTGGAATGGGAGGCCAGTATTTAGGTTGCTTGGCAGGATTGAGTGCCCTATTTCTGTGATTTCCTCAGAGTAGTAATGGGTGCACATTCGTATTGTAATTTAAGATGGTTTTCCATGCCATTAACTGTGCAAGAATATTTTTGAGTGGGCTTACACCTTGAGGTGATAATACATTGACATAGGTGATAAAATAGCTGAACCTAACACCTGCTGAGAGCGCATAGTTTCTTCACAGCTCAAAGATCAACCTGGGGCGCATTTGCCAAAAGCGTAGTTGCTAACAAAAACTTACATAGTTCGTCCATTCATTGTCAATGGGCCCAACTATGTAAGTCAGCATCTGTGATTTCGGGAAACACACCCCTGGTAGATACAGTTGGAGAGAGCTTCTCAAACCAACACAGTTAACTCATGTGGGACAAACCAGTTTCTGCTGGGAATGCCCTTGAATAACCTTGGTACGACAGTATGCAGATGATTTACATGGGCGGAATTCAGGAGGCCCGTTTCTCCCTGCACAGACAATATCTGCTGATACCCTCCAGCTGTGTAAGCTTCAACCCAAACAGCACCCTGCCACTGTTTATGAACTTGTTTGTAATCCCTGACAGAAGTCTCACCGTGTTGTCTCATTAATTATAGACACAGCCAACCTATCATTGTATGGTGGACACCGAGCAAAGCAAATACACTAATCTTGTGTGCGCTCCAAACACTTTCCAACCAGAGCTGTATGAACTGTATTATGCCTGGGGTGGATGTATGGGTTGAAACACAGAGGAGAAAATAGTGGTGCATTTTGTGTATCATGCTGATTTTTACAGAAAATTACATTTCCAGATGTTTTAAACTTTTCATTCACCTGAAACAGTCTCAAACAAATACAATATTAATAATTCAACCACTAATATGTGTGGTCCAACCATTAGCTTTTTACAAATTTTTTGATACTTTCAGGATTTACAGTTAATAATGCAGTGTGTGCTGAATGCATTGTGACACCTTAAAAATATATTTTTTTTGTAAATCCTGATTCTGGTCAACCAACTCATTTGTAAACAGTTTAAGACCCTCTGCACTGTAAACCAAGTTTTTTAACCTTGTTAACATGTCTGTGTGATGATTTTTATGTGCTACAAGCAATATCAGGAGTGAAACAAGCAGTCAATGCCTCGCTGAGCGCTTCCACTCTGAAAGTGCAATGTCTGCACATCAGACTCAAAAACCTGGATTCAGTCAGACATGGTTTACTATAAGGGACCAATCCCGTCAACTTTCTGGGTTCTGCTTTCCACAGAGCTCTTACGGCAGAATGATAATGAGAAAATGGAGGACGAGCCAAGTGTACCAAAAATGTTCAACACCAGGATGGGAAATTCTAAACCTGGGTGAGGATGTAACTCTAAACTTGTGGATTCCGTCCCCCCCACTCTACCAACTGAGCAACCCAGTTCAGTCGGAAGCAGTTCGCAAGTTTGATATCAAGACCACAATGCACTTGACAGCTCGCCACAATAAACATGTAGAAGATCGATGTTGATGACAGTGTTTCAATTCCAAACTAGAGTCATCTTTAGGGATAAATTGACACTTTTTACCAACAATGTTCAAGCTTGTGTCAGATTGTGTTCTTTTTCGTTTAAATCAGGTGAGACCAGTGAATGATGTAAAGATAGTTATATGTCATAGATTATAGGGTGTACAGATTAACAGATGATATGTGATGATAGTCTTGACAAAATCTTTGGCTCTTGAATATTAAAAAGTGATTTTGTAATTGAGGAGCATCTGCTCTGAGCTGCAGCGGGATAAATCCCCCAGCTATTAGCGGTGGTGGTGGCGGATGATGCTGATGAGGTTGCTGAAATTATGAAGCTGGTGAATCTGCAAAGACTGGGTGGTGATGGAGAGGATGAGGGCGCGCATTACAGCAGTCTGAATATACTAAAGGCAGACAAAGGATCGTATTTAAAAAGGCAACAGCAAGATGATAGGCTAACGACAAAGATGTGTCGCTGTGCTATTGTATAGATTCGATCAGCTGATAAGGCAGCCAGTGTCTCATTTGACCGCCCCAGATGATGACAGCAGGAATTATGAGTGAGAGTGTCTGAGCAATGTAGTATGCAAATTTAATGAGAAAGAAACTCCAGGAAAATCTTGCGAAAGAAGTGTCTTCCTTACTGAACTTGTGATTTATCTAATCGTAAAGTTATATTTTATTCTCATACTATGTTAAGAAACAAAACTTGGCAAACCTGGTTCAGACAGGCACTTGATGTAGCCAATGGAGAGTACGCAAGCCAGCAGTCATCCCAATATTAATCCTGTTCTGGCTCTATGATTGAAGTGAAGCATGGTACATGGATGGGAGAAGACCAGCGTGGAGAATCCTGGGGTCAGAAAGTAAAAATCCTGCTGTTTTTTTTTTTTCATCCACAAACTCATCCAGCTGAGTTCTTTGACTAGCTCCAGCTCCTGGTGGAGGGATTGTGCTAAATGTCAAATCCAGGTGATTATAACAAAATTCTGGGGAGGATCTTTAGCATCTGAACTGAGATTTTCCACCTCGGTGTTTGTGGACCAGTAGGGGGCAGTCTTCCCTCTAGTAATATACAAACTCCAATACCACAGTTTAAATGATTTGGATGTTGTGTTGCAAGAAATGCTATGTTTCAGAGGAAATGTTATTTCGAGGTCCTGACTCCTTGTGGCCATTAATGACCCCATAACATTCATCACTGAGAGGAGGTGGAGGTTCCCCAGTGTCTTAGCGGATGATTAGGTGGCAGGCAGAGAGATCCACACTGGGAATTTAGCTAATTTAAATTACCTGTGATAATTCCTTCCCTCTCCTCCAAAGCTAATGGGTGGTGAACGTTTCTGTGCAAAATGGCTGCCATGTATCACCCTGTTGGGTACTGCAAATTGGTGATGGTTGAGGCAAGCTTCTTCCTCATAATCATGAGACTTTTTGTGTCTTAAAAAAGCACAGTATAAATGGAGTTAATAATTGTTTATTATTATTATTATTATTATTATTATTAGAATCTGTGGAGCAAAAGTTCAGCTTCAATACAAAATAATCTTAAAAGAAAATGAGAAAAGTTCTTCTGAATATAATATTCACCAACCAGGAAGAAACTGTCATGGTTTATGAGGCGTGCATGTGTTTTGGACTTTTCTTAGGTGCTCTCGTCCCAGGACGAGATTGAATTTCTTTTCAATCGGATTCTTTAACCAGCTGGCTGATTGAACTGGGGCGGCGCTTCCCCGGACCCTATATAAGCCGGAAGTCCGCCACGCCTCCTTTGCTAGAGTGTCTGTTTGTAGCTAAGCACTATAGCCGAAGATATCTCTAGTCAGTATTTGTGTGACTTTATATCTTCCAGTTATTTTTGGAGTTCCTTCCTCTTTAGGAATTTTCCCTTTTCTACTTTTTCTCTCTCCCGCATTGCTTCCGTTTTTTTCAGACTATAATACGTCCTTTGGAAGTGCGAGTACTTTCTGTGGTCTGTGTGATTCTCTGTGTTTGTATTGTTTCTGTGCTACTCGTTCTCTCCCTGGCCTCTGCACCTGGCCTCTCTATTTTACCAGCAATTACAGAACACTCTAGCCAGCATGGAGTCGTCAGCAACGGCTGCGTTAGAGAAAGTTGCGGCTAATCAACAAGCAGTTCTCTCTGGGTACGGCAAGGGTCTTTCTAGCCTGAAAAATAAGCAGGCAGAGTTGGTGGAGAGAGTCCACCTTCAGGCGAATGCCATGCAGAAACAGGAAAACGTTCTGTTAAGTCTCACTGAGAGTATTAGAGCCTTGTCCACTCAGATCACGCAGAATGTTGCACAAGCACAATTCGTACACCTTCCCCTCCTCGCATGATCCTTGAGCGCGCATACATCTCCTATTCCGCCCACCAAGATTTCCACTCCTGGCGAGCCTACGCAGGTTGATGGCTCATATGAGAGCCGGGCTCGTAAGCCCGTTCACAGACGTATACACTGCTATAATTGTAACAAACTGGGACATATCCGTCCACGCTGCCCTGAGCTTCAGGGAAACGGGAAGTCCCTCTAGCGGTACGGGGGGCGCTAGAGGGACAGACCCAATTTCGCTTCCGAACTTTAATTCCTGTAGAATTGACTGTGGGGAGACAGAGAATATTTGTGGAGGCATTTTTGGACTCTGGTGCCGTGGATTGTTTTATGGATGCAGAGTGGGCTAGGAGACATTCCATTCCCATCCGCCCTCTTTTACATTCACGCACTGTAAGATCTTTGGACGGTCGCCCGCTGGGAACTGGATTTATAACGAGATCTCTGAATCATTGACTATATTCGTCCCTTTTGGTGGTCATTCTGAGGAGGTCCGGTTTTTTATGACCAGTTCCCCTGTTTTCCCTGTCGTTTTAGGACACTCTTGGCTACAGGAACATAGGCCTCACATCCTTTGGGGGAGTCAGAATAACCCGGTCGTCCAGTGGGGTACTGATTGTAGGTCCCACTGCAGGGAGAGTTTGGTGTGTCATCCCGGGCATCAACCTATGGGGGAGGCTGACGCCTGGAGTGATTCTGAGGAGTTTGTCTCACACAACGCTCCTAATCTAGAAAAAGGGGTGGAGGAGGGGTTGGAGTGGGATCCTCAATTTGACTGGCGGCAGCCAGAGGAGGATTGCTATTCGGTGGAACTCTCTGACTTGGAATCAGACATAGAGATGGCAGGTTCCGAGCAGGGTGAGAATTTGGGGGCTGCTCTGAACTTTTCCCTGCCTCCTAATGTTCCTAAAGATTATGTTGATCTCGCGGAGGTTTTTAGCAAGTAACGGGCCTCGACTTTACCTCCTCATCGCGCATATGATTGTGAGATCAATCTCCACTCGGGTACCACTCCCCCCAGGGGTTCATTTTGCTCACTGTCAGGGCTGAGCAAAGGGCCATGTGAGAATATATTCAGGAGGCTCTGGCTAATGGATTTATTCAGCACTCCACGTCTCCTGCCGGAGTGGGGTTCTTTTTTGTGGGTAAAAAAGATGGCGGCCTGAGACCCTATATTGATTACAGGGGCTTGAATAATATCACCATTAAAAACAGATACCCCCTGCCATTGATGAACTGCGCATTTGAACGCCTGCAGGAGGCATCGTTTTTGACCAAGCTAGACCTCCGGAATGCTTATAACTTGGTTCGGATCCGGGAGGGGGACGAGTGGAAAACAGCATTTAATACGCATGACAGGCACTATGAATATTTGGTCATGCCGTTCGGATCGGTTAACGCCCCTTCTGTGTTCCAGGCACTCGATAATGACGTCCTCCGAGAGATGTTGGAGAAATTCGTCTTTGTCTACCTTGACGATATTCTGATTTTTTCTTCAGCTCTCTCGGAGCATAAACAACACGTCAGACAAGTGCTTGAGGCTCTCCTTAAAGTCAAGCTTTTTGTCATGGCTGAAAAATGCATTTTTCATGCCAAGAAAGTCTCTTTTCTTGGCTTCATTGTGTCTGAAGGGTCGGTCCGCATGGATCCTGACAAGGTGGCAGCAGTCAGGAATTGGCCTGCCCCTCAAAACATCAAGGAGGTTCAGCGGTTTTTGGGCTTTGCTAATTTTTATAGGTTTATCCGTAATTTTAACGCGGTAGTTGCCCCCATTATTGCGCTCACTAAGAAGAATACCTCCTTGTTGTTTGCTTGGTCTCCAGCAGCTGAGGCTGCTTTTCAGGAGTTGAAGAAACGATTTAGCGAGGAGCCCATTCTCGTTTTGCCCGACCCCTCCCTCCCATTTGTTGTGGAGGTGGATGCGTCTGAGGTCGGGGTGGGTGCCATTTTGTCCCAGCGCCCCCTTCGGGACAATAAGTTGCCCCCATGCGCCTACTTCTCCCGGTTGTTGTCGGCGGCCGAATGGAATTACAGCATTGGTGACCGGGAGTTGTTAGCTGTCAAGTTGGCACTAGAAGAGTGGGGCCATTGGTTGGAGGGGGCTGAACATCCGTTTGTGGTTTGGACGGATCATAAAAATCTCAAATATATCCAATAGACTAAGCAACGTAATTCCCGGCAGGCGCGGTGGTTGTTGTTTTTCAATCGCTTAAACTTTACGTTGACTTACCGCCCTGGCTCCAAAAACATCAAGCCTGACGCCTTGTCGCGGATTTACAACCGCTCTGGTCGCGATCCTATTCCTGAGCCAGTTATTCCGGCAGCTCAGATTGTGGCTCCTATTCAGTGGGACATTGAGTCTGTTGTGCGGGATGCCTTGAGGTCCGATCCCGGTCCTGGTGGGGAGCTGCCTGGCTGTTTGTTTGTTTGTTTCAATAGCGGTATGGTCCCAAGTTCTCCAGTGGGGGCACTCTTCTCGCCTGGCAGGTCACCCGGGGGTTCATCGGACCAAGCGGTTCTTGGCCCGATGTTTTTGGTGGCTCAGCATGATTGAGGACATCCGGGAATTTGTGGAGGCGTGCTGTATCTGCGCTAGGAACAAGGTTTCCCATCCCCCCTCTGGTCTGTTGCGGCCGTTGCCTGTCCCAAAGTGCCCGCTCTAGATTTTGATATGGGGCTGCCTATTTCTGAAGGCAACACTGTCATCTTGGTCGTGGTTGACCGCTTTTCTAAGGCCGCCCACTTTATCGCGCTGCCCAAGTTGCCTTTCGCGCGGGAAACGGCCCTTCTTGTTGTGGATCATGTGTTCTGGCTGCATGGTTTCCCTCAAGATGTGGTTTCTGACCGGGGCCCACAATTTATGGCTAAATTCTGGCATGCTTTTTGCAACCAGTTAGGGGCCACCGTGAGCCTTTCATCTGGTTTCCACCCTGAGACTCATGGACAGACAGAGCAAACCAACCAGTCGCTGGAGAATACTCTTCGGTGTTGCAGCTGACAACCCATCTTCGTGGAGTCGTTTTTTGGCATGGGCCGAATATTCCCACAATTCACTATGTAACTCCTCCACAGGCTTTTCCCCGTTTGAGGCTCAGTTGGCTTATCAGCCTCCGCTGTTTCCTGAGACTGAGAGGGATTCAGAAGTTCCTTTGGTCAATCACTTTGTTCGGCGTTGTTGGTCGGTCTGGACCAGGGTCCGTTCCTCTTTTTTGTGCTCTGGGCAGAAACAGAAGACCGCCGCAGATAGAAGGCGCCGTTTGGTCCCATTTTATTGGGTTGGCCAAAGAGTTTGGCTTTCCACTCGGGACCTTCCCTTAAGAGTGGAGTCACAGAAGTTAGCTCCCCGCTTCATTGGTCCTTTTAAGATAGTGCGGAGGATCAACCCTCTCACTGTCCGGTTAAAGCTCCCTAGATCCTTGCGTATCCACCCCTCTTTTCATGTCTCCAGGCTTAGACCGGTTAGCACTAGCGTCCTGGCACTGGTCGATAAACCCCCGCCGCTGCCGCGGATGATTGAGGTGGGGCCGGTTTACACTGCGTCGTATTCTGGCCAAGAGGCGTGTGGGTCGTGGGGCCTAGTTTTTGGTTGATTGGGAGGGGTATGGTCCTGAGGAGCATGGTCCTGAGGAGCGGTGCTGGGTCCCTTCTTGGGATATTCTGGAGCCCACCCTTATCTCAGAGTTCCGTGCTCAGGGTTCTCTGGGAACGTCTGGAGCCGTCCCTTAGAGGAGGGGGGGTCCTGTCATGGTTTGTGAGGCGTGCGTGTGTTTTGGACTTTTCTTTGGTGCTCTCGTCCCGGGACAAGATCAAATTTCTTTTCAATCAGATTCTTTAACCAGGCTGGCTGATTGAACTGGGGCGGCGCTTCGCCAGACCCTATATAAGCCGGAAGTCCGCCACGCCTCCTTGGCTAGAGTGTCTGTAGCTAAGCACTATAGCCGAAGATATCTCTAGTCAATATTTGTGTGACTTTATATCTTCCAGTTATTTTTGGAGTTCCTTCCTCTTTAGGAGTTTTCCCTTTTCTACTTTTTCTCTCTCTCGCATTGCTTCCGTTTTTTTCAGACTATTATACGTCCTTTGGAAGTGCAAGTACTTTCTGGTGGTCTGTGTGACTCTCTGTGTTTGTATCGTTTCTGTGCTGCTCGTTCTCTCCCTGGCCGCTGCACCTGGCCTCTCTATTTTACCAGCCATTACAGAAACAAGGTTTAATTTCTGATGTACTTTATTTTTTTATATTTTAACCAAATACTTGTAACAGTAGTCTCAAATTATCAAATGACTGACACTTACTGATATTGTAACTGTCATAACATTTGATTATCATTTGCTTCAATGTGTGAATTTTTAAAAACGTATATGCATATGAAATTGGTTTGGGACAGGCCACATACAGTGTTCCTAAATCCAGTGCAATGACAACAGACAATCCCATGACCGGAGTAAATAATGCATGAACCTTAAGGGCTGCTTCTTGTTTTTCAGTTGTGACTGACCCAGTTTGATTACGGGTTCTTACTTTTCCTGTTACTGACTATGCAGTCCTTGCTTTACCAATTTATAAAACAATAGTCTTTAAGTTGAAAGGGAAGACTCAGCTTGATTACAGTGAGGACACAAAATGTTGAAAGCGAGAAGATAATAAGACTGCTCACTGTCATCTTCCCTCTAACTTTACCGTCCTGTCTTCCCGTCTTACCTTCGCCCCGATCACACGGAGAAACCGCCAAACATTTAATTACCCACCAAATGTTTCACAGCCATCACATTATCTTCCACAGCCTGCCATAGTATTAGTGCTCTCTGTATCCCAATTACCTGCATTTTCCTGAAGTCAGTGGCATTGCAAATTTGACCTTTACTTGGTAGCTGATTGCATGTTTCCTGTTGAGCGTAGACCTGGGTATGTGTCAGGGAGTGGACGTGGAAGGGTGGCTTGAATTTTAATACACTCTGATGGCCGTGGAATGAATAAAAGTCTCTGACATAATACAGGATCATTCTGGGGGGTAGATGGGGGAGGGGGTAGTCTGGATGCTGTAATGAAGAGAGAGCAGTCAGCCGATCTCCGAGCATTAGAAAAAACCCCTCAGACATCACCACCCCTGTGTGGAAAAAATCAGCTTCCTTGACCACTTCCCCCAGACGAGGACCTGCAGTTACCGTCTCTTTAATGGATCCCCAGAACACAGGCCACAGCACCATAGAGCTCGTGCTTGGATGACCCATCAAAATATGCATCAAATGAACCCTTCCTTAACTTGAGTTGAGAACACCAAACTTCGGTCCAAAAGGCAGTCGACTTGATTGAGATGCACTTTTGAGTCTCTTGCCCCCTCAAGCAAATCCACTCAATTTGACAGTCTGTCTCTCAAAATTCCAAGCAGTGTGAACAGTACAATTTCAGCCATGGCACATACAGTATACTCTCAAATATTTGGCATATTTTGTCAGAATATACATTTTCCTTTCTGGTGTGCATTGGTCGGAGTTGCTTCAGTGTGCAACTGCATGGTTTAACAGAAGTAAACTCTGAAATGACCAAAAAAAAAAACTCATTAAATTTCCTTTAAGTCTTTTTAAAATGTTTTCATACTGCTTGATTTCACTATGTACATATGTAGTCCCTGTATATCAGTAGATAACTTGTTCCTTGCTTTCATGTTTTGCTTAGCACTTTGAGGCTGGCGCATTGGTCATGTGACAGGCCGATTTGTCTTTAATGGAAGTAAAACGAGAAAAACTCACACACTTTCCTGTTACTTTAATGACATGTACGCTTAATCACAATCCAAGACTTGGGAACGGTGTCCCTGTTAAATGTGATGTTAATATGCTGTTTGTACATGCCATCTCAGCATTAGCAGGGAGAAAAACTGAGAGTTTTTATTTGTTTATTATGGATTTTTACTAATTAACTTGTTACTTGCGTGTGACGATTTAGGTGGCAAAAAGATTATCTTTTCCTTTTTTTCATAAGTATTTTTGAATGGTTTATAGTGGTATTTCATTGTTTATCCAAAAGCGACATCAAATTCCCTGCTTGAATTAAAATGTTTTTTTTTTTTTTCCAGAAATGCTGACTTGTTAAGAAAAAATCAATGGTTCCCAAACACAAGAGTTTCGATAATTTATACCGCATTAATCAGACATATTTGAATGTCAGCATGAGAACTACTGTTTACTTCGTCAATACATTGACTTTTCATTCAAATGGTAATGGTGCTTGATATTTAGCAATTTGTAACAATGCCAGACACATTGTTTAATCAAAGTCACCACAGCTAAAACACAGTGTTGTTTTTTTATTACCACATTGCCTTCAGATAATGTATTGACATATCTGCCTTTTTATTTCAGAGGGGAGATGGCGAGCACCGGTGGAAAGTGCATTTATTTTTTATTAAGTAAATCACCATGTTCAGGAAATTGTTAAAGGTCATTGCCAATTGCTGCATTTCCTCATCTTTTTTTTTTTTTAAATAGCCAATCGATACCATATGCTATTCTTAAGGAAAAATGAAATGAGGGGCCTAATTCTGACCTTTATTTTCCTTTGTGTGCAATATCGACACATAATACAAATGAGCTCCACTTGTTTTCAAAACTTGTTTCCAGATGTACAAGAGTACTGATATGAAAACCACTGTTCAGTAACAAACGAGACTTTTTCGCACACCGCTATAACGTTTTGCGAGTTGCTAGATACTTGGGCCTTTAAGTACATGTCCTGATATATTTTTAATGGTAAGTGGGCAAGACATTTTTGAACAAAATCGTGTTTTTAATTTGGCTTTGTACCCCTCAATTCTAGTATTCCTATCAAAACTACACACATGCTTATAATGGGTTTGAAATCAATGATTTTTATTTATTTGTTTATTTATTTTGTTTGCAAATTTTGGTTCCACATGGGTGAAATTTAGGGAGAGGCCTTTGCTACTTCCTTACTGTATTTCAGATGGATATTTTACAGAGCCAGGACACCCAGACCACTATCGATATCCCCATCATTCTAAACCCAGCAAAATTTAGTGGGTTTGACAGATTAACCTCGCAGGCTGGAAATGGGTCCTACTCCAGCCCAGCATGTAGCTGATGCACAGTATGTTATGAATTGGTTTATAATGTACTTGTCATTCATCACCCAGTTGAGTTTAAACTTACTGCGCAACTGCAGGCAATTTGCTGTTAAAAGTTTCTGCAGGGCTGATGGTATTTATTTCGACTCTCTGTTGTGTGCAGTGTTGTCATTGGGTTATCATGCCAGAGTCTAAAATAAGCGCTGCCCAACCCACCCCAGCCTTCCAGACCAGTAGCCTAAAATTATCTAGCTGGCAGATCCAGGATCAAAAATTATTTTTCAGTCAGGACAGCATATTCAAATGAAAAGCCAGCTTTTGAGCATGTAGTACATTATTATTGGTTTGTTCCTGAATAAATCTGCTTTGGGTACTTGGTGCACGTACTCATGTAATACCCTGAATATGAGGCATAATCAGATATGGTCAGAACTTAGTATAGGATTAAGGAGCGTGGACAAGTAGTGAATTCAGTACACTTAAGAAAACCCTAAAAGTGGTGAAAAAGATGGTTCCTAATAGAGTGCCTGCAGAAGAGTGGAGACCCCTCATTGGAGGCAATGTACTAACTGTAAAATAAAGGCAGAGTAAAAGGAAGGCATTTATCTTTGATTTCAGGATGTTCTATCTCCAGAGCATTGATGAGACCGACTGAAGGGTGACTAATCAAGCTACTCACACAGCGGTCTCTGCAAAGCGGAAGGAGCCGAGCACCTTCAATAAAAGCTTCGATGAAGGAGGGATGAATTTTTACGGGACTATAAACAGTGACTATGAAAGCATTTACTGGAGACAAATATTTAGAAAGAGAGTCAAATGGAATTTTCTGGCTAAAAGCTTTGGGCAGATTAGACCGGTTGGTTTGGCTAGCGGGCATTGAGCATGAAATCTCAGTAATTTTAAAGTGAAAGACAACCTTCATCTGTGGTGAACTGCCCCTTTGGTGTTACAAAATATGTTTCTGGTAATTTGAGTTCAAAGCTGAACTGAACAATAAATACTTAAACATCTGGATAGAAACATATAGAATCCACCATTTTTCCTATAACAGCCCCACCAAATGTCCAATAGCTTTTTAATGGCAAGAGGTTAAAAAAAAAAAGCCCTAGAAGATCCAAATTGTCTGCTTTCCCATGAGTGTTCTGACACCCAACAGCTGAACACACTTAAAGAATTTCATAAAGAATCATATCCACCAATACCACAAGTCCTCCATAATGTAACCACACAAACCAATAGTAGCGTTAAGTAACTTATTGTACATGCATTGCAATATAACAATGATGCCAGCTAGGTTAACCATGTAAGCTTAAACATAAATTCGAATTTGTTTGCTTAACATTGCTAGAAGTGTGTAATGATCAAATCCATGTTGAACTTCCCAGATCCCAGAATTACTATTAAAGGAATGACATGCAGCTTGAAACGGTTATATCTGCGCTGATGTAAGTATCTGTTCAGTATAAAAAATAAGAAAGACAACTCACATATCAATTTGCAATTTAGTAGGCTCTGGGGTGAATATAAACGGAGACGATAGCCTTTAATCTAAACGCGGTTGGTTGTTGGAGATATTTTGCCACGAAAACGCTGTATTTCGACCTCTCTGAGGTTACGGCAACACTTGGTTAATGATTAATTGACACTGATTCACATGCAATGGTCCATTAGATGCAATACTTTGGCTTTGAGTTACTTTAAGATAATTTTACTTACGCCAGGGACAAACCTGGAACTTAGGAAATTCTTTTTCAAAGAAAAAAAGGTGATAGAAATCAATGTTCAGTCCAAACGCAAGATTAAGATGTTTGATAAGATTTTGTTTTTGCAGCGTGTTTGAGAGAAATCTGGTAATCATTGATCAATTTTGAAGAATTAGGTCAAGTTAAGCGTTTTTCATGTTAAACATTTTAAAACGTCCATTTCTGTTCTTCTGCCATCACTGGTGATTGTGAATCTGGTGCTTCAGTGTCACGAAAATTCAATGAGAATTGTAGTGCTGTTCTTTTTGCAAAGTTGTGGGCTTGTAAGGTCTTCAAGACAACATACTGTGATCTGAGGCCCTGACTAGCTAGTTAACCATAACTTGAATTAGCCGCAGCTGTAAGCCTTTGGCTGTGGTTAGGCTATATTAAAAAAAAATGAGTTGGTGATCATCCCCTCCTGACTGGCAAAAACAGTGCCTAGCCAATTATTTATTTTTTTTATTTTCAAAAAAATTGTTTTTTTTATCATAAAATTTGTTTAGAATCATGCACCATGACTTGAACCACGCTGTGCATGCACAAATATCTAAACAGTCTTCTGTTAAAATGCGTTTCCACCAGTTTCAGTCTTAAAAAAAAAAACCTCCCGCCCTCCTCACTTTTTAAAACCCAAAAGGATGATCATAAACCTTCTTTTTTATATGGCCTTAGCAGAGGACTAAGCTATTAGAAACATTTAACATAGCCACTCATCACCCACACATTTTGATAGGCCCACTTCCCTGATGAAGATATCCTATAGTTATTTATTAGTAATACTAAAGTATAATTGGCATAGTATAGTATTACCATAGTTTGCGTAGTATAACTAGAGTAGTGCTATAGCCATCACATTATGGTATTACCACAGTCAACAGTACTATATTACTGTAATCCACACAACTTTATTGCTGTAGTTTGAAAAACTATACCATTACTATTTTAACACTACACTATGATGCCAAAAATACCATCCATTTACGGTAGGATGACTATATCTGGGAACTACAGTAATTTTTCAGAATAGTCGAATTACAGAAAAATGAAGCTTGAAGCTTGCCTGTCCAGAAGAAAGGCAAGCTAAGAATTCAGCTTGAGGTGGGTGTAATCACAAAGTTCTCTTCATATCTGGAACGCTTTATTGCATTTATTGTTGGAGTCTCTTTAATTAGTTGGTCTTTCTTTTTTGGGTTGCTTTGCAGTGTGAGCAGTTGTTTGCAGCGCTGAAATAGCAGTTTAGTCTTCAGGATTTTCCACCGTTGAACCAGGCTGTCACTATTGTGTAAGGACATCTGCAGAACAGCCAGTGGGAATGACCTCACCCTGAAACGAGCTGTGATTGGTCCAAGTCTTCTGTCACAGGCTAGATTTTCTAAGCCTGAATACAGAGCCAAGAGGAGATGCAGAACTAACTTCTTAACTTAAAACTTTAAAGTTTTCTCACAGACAACTCAAATTACAACATGCCTTCCCTAGCTTTAATAG
The DNA here is from genome assembly GCA_029692085.1 of Gymnothorax javanicus. Lineage (NCBI taxonomy): Eukaryota > Metazoa > Chordata > Actinopteri > Anguilliformes > Muraenidae > Gymnothorax > Gymnothorax javanicus. The sequence continues at coordinate 190,282,781 of CM056193.1, forward strand.
AAAGAGGAGAATCTGATTTTTTCTTGTCAAAACTGTGTGGGCAAATATGCCAACTCTTAAGGAACAATGTATCTCAAGACATGATTGCAAGGAATTCTGGGATTTCACCATCTTCACTCTATCATATTATTTAAGTTTCAGAGAATTTGAGGAAATCTTCGTGTGAACAGGGGAAGGTCAGACACCCATTTTGAATGCCTGTGATCTCTGTGTCCTGAGTTTGTACTGTCTGGAAAAACCGGCATGCTTTAATGAATGTGACTACATGAGGTTGTGAATACATCACAATATATTTGGTAGCTTTAGTGAACGCAGTTAGCAAAAGTAAGCAAAGCCGAAGGCATTTATGAACGAGAACATTCAGAAACACCATAGACTTCTGTGGGCTCAAGGGGCGCAAGGGGAAAAGTGTGCTGTGGTTTGACACGTCCACATTCCAAAATTGTTACAGACAAAATGGACATTCTCTTCTGAGGCCCAAAGAGAAAAAAAGCAGTATCCTCACAGTTCATCACTGGAGAAAAGTATAAGGTATATGGAGCAAATATTTTTATTGGTACACTACTCACAAAATTTACAATATTTGGGAAAGGGGAGAAAATGGGACAAGAGTGATGCCAAATGAAATACATAAATAGATCAGAAAACAAGCTTTAGCTGGCTAAATATTTTTCCCAAAAAAAAAAAAATAAATAAAAAGCTCATGACCTAGACAAACTTTTAGACAAATGTATTCATTGGGAAGTATTCATTGAGAACACAGTTAAAAGAAAACAAGGAGCAACCAAAGACTTTGGCAGTATGGGGTATTTGAAGTGGCATTGAAATTATCTGAATTAATATTGCAGCAGGAAGTGGGAGGGGCTGTGTAGAGGACCAATGAATGAATGGCAGCTGTTAATGAGGAGACTGAGGGCTCTATCTTTCACACTGCCCTACCCGTTGCCACTACCTGCTACCCATGAATTACGCATTCAGCAGCTTCCACTATCCCTAAATGGTATCTTGCGGCCACACTATCTGCTATACATTATGCCGACTCCCTTATTTGCGCCTGGATGTGTGCCCGTGGGCGTGTTTATGCGCTTTCCCTACAATTGCTATCTTGAACACACACGTTAGGGAAAGCGTATAGCGGGTCCTCAAACCACCTGCTACCCATTTGGGCTTTTACAAGAGCGCGCCCAGGCGGCTTCAATGCGCGTCCACTTGGACACATGTGGACGTGCACATGCGGCTCACCTCCTGAATTAACTCGCCTATAAAAAGCCACCTTGCTTTAGCCTCAGTTGAACCTCTGAGAAAATGGCAGAGATAGTACTAAATCGCCTCGATCGCCAGTTAAATAATAGAAGACGCCCAGAACATGTGTACCACCAGTGCACCAGTTACCTGGGCCTTTCAGGTAAGTCTATATTGTTTGTATTTTGTATCAATCATTTCTTCCGCTTTTATAATAATATATATTAATGATATATATTATATATAATATTCTAAAATTATAATAATACAAGTATTATTTCCCACAGAACGAGAATGCGTGACAAAACTGCGCCTCTCCCGTCAGGCAGTGTCACCTGGTTGCAGATGATGTAGACACCGCTGCCAGCTGTCCGTATGCTGTTAGGGTTACTGTGGCACTGTTTTTCTATGCTAGTGGGTCATTCCAACACCCACTCAGCTCAATTGGAGGCATGACCCAATCTGCCGCAAGCTCGGCTATAACTGCAGTCACTGCCAGCATAGTCCGACATGCCAGTAGGTACATCACTGGCATCCCTGTGACACCCAAGAGACAACGTAGGGTAAAGCAGGATTTTTTGGCAAGATATGGGTTCCCTAGGGTTCTGGGTGCTGTCGACTGCACACACGGTCTGATTCGGGCTCCGGCTCTGAACAGTGGCGCCTATGTGAATCGTAAGGGAACCCATTCCATCAACGTCCAGGTAATTCGCGATGCATGGGGTTACATCTTGAATGTATACGCAAATCATCCTGGAGGTAGCCACGACGCTTTTATAATGGAAAAGTCGGTCGTTTCTGCAGTCTTCCAGAGGCACCCCCCTCTGGATGGCTGGCTGTTGGGTGACAATGGCTATCCATTAAAGACGTGGTGCATGGTACCATCCATTACGCCAACAAGTGTGCGTGAGTTCGCTTTCAATAGAAAACACTCACACGCACGAGTTGCCATTGAGCAAACATTTGGTGTGCTCAAAACGCGGTTCCGCTGCTTGGACATGTCAGGTGGGGTCTTACAATATGGTCCTCAGAAAGTAGCATCTTTCTTTGTGGCATGTTGTGTGCTGCACAACATTGCCCTACACCATGGAATGATGCTGGAGTTTGAGGATAGATTATTACCGGACTATAGAAGGCGGCAAGCTGAAGTGCAGGTGCCGACTCCAAATGCTGATATAATGCCAGCAGTAGCAAGGGCAATGAGGGACCAGCTGGCAGCGGAGCTGCGACACCGCTAGTCATGTCATCTGCAGCCTGCCTGGTAAGTAATTTGTGCAATCAGTAGGCTACTAATAATGTAATAATACATGTAATTCATATAGCGTTTTATTAAATACTCAAAGTCGCTTTATAAAGAAAAAGTGTAAATGGTTGCAGTCAATGTAGGCATTTATTTGGCTTTGGGTATTTTCTAAAATGGGATTTTGATCCTCCCCTGTCTGGATTTGACCTCATGCACAAGCAATTTAACTTTGTCTTCAGAGAAACGTGCGACCTTCCTCTCTCCATCACAGGTTTTGGTTTGAGGATTTGGGATAGCGCAGCCTGTTCTTAAAGGCAATGGCACCTGGCACACTGATTGGTTTAACTGGCGTAACGCCCAAACCACGCCTATGCATAATATAACGAGTAGCGCAGGTGTTTTAGGGATATAGGCAGGTGTGCAAGATTTGCGGGGGAACGCCTCTTACGCAATGCTAAATCCCCAAATTACGGGTTTAGGGACTCTGGCGTAAGATAGGGCCCTGAGAGAGACAGAGAGAGAAAATATGAAAACATCTGCATGCTTGGATGTAACAATAACATTAAAGCTGAAGCATAAATATGCATTTTGTAGCAACATATGTCGCTATTTAGATTGTCTTTTTCAGAGACATCCCTGCTCATTTCCGTAAGACGCCAAGCCACATTCAGCACATGTAACGACAACATGGCTTTGAAGTCGAAGAACGTGGGTGCTAGACTGGCCCGCCTGCAGTCCAGAACTGTCTTCCATTGAGAAAGTAAGATGCATATTGAAACTGAAAGATATGATAGTTGAGACCCTGGACTTTTCAGCTAAATATTATGCAAAATTGGGAAAAAAATATTCCACTTTTAACACTGCTTCAAATATTGTCATTGGTTCTCAAATGACTCCTGAGTGTTGTTCAAAGGAAAAGTATTGTAACACAATGGTGAACATGCCCCAGTCTCAACTTTTAGGAACATGTTGCAAGCATTGGAAGTGGAGTAATTGCATATTGACAAAAACACTAATCAAATTAGTTAAAACATTGATTATCTTGTCTGTGTACAATTGCAGGTCAAAACCATTTTGTAAATAATTGATTTATGTTTTTTATTTATACTTTACACACTGTCCCAACTTTATTGGATTTTGGGTTTTAGAAATGCATATGGGACTGGCGACACTGAGCATGCATTAACAAAACCTTGCCAACTTGGGACATCCGTGTGGTACTGACAGTCTTCGTATTGTTTGGCAGTATAAGGATTTGTAGTGAGGTGGTGGAATGGCTTAATGTATAAACTATAGTTTTGGAGATGGCTGGCAAGTTTGGCTATTTATTTAGAAATACATATGATATTACTGTGCGTGCATTAACGCTCCCAGTAGGGTGAGTGACCACCTTGGTCACTGGGAAAACCAGTGGGGCACAAAGGTGATAGAGCCAGTTGGAAGTGATGGCTATTTAATGCTAGTATATTAGTGTGGGAGCAGGATCCAGGATGACAAATTTCACTGTTGAAATTCAGGAGATGTCAAGTTGGTACTTCTTACTGTGAAGGACGGAACACACTTGAAAACCCTCTGAAACACTCCCATTGGACAGTAAGTTATATAAAAATAGTGGTAACACTTTACTTGGATATAAGACTACAGATATTGCATAGAGTATTTGTAACATTACAACAATCGTTCAACATCGATTAGATATTAGTTTAACATTAGTTGAATATTAGGATGTTCAACACAATACAATTGTTCACTAACTTTTTGTTAAGTATTTGTTTATATACTGTTGAACATTTGTATAACATAGGTTGAGTGAGTAGTTCAAGTTCAATTAAATTATTCTAAGAATATATAGGTATGCTGATGAATCGTCACATATGCAGTGCCGTGAAAAAGTATTTGTCCCCTTCCTGATTTCTTACTTTTTTGCACATTTTTCACACTTAAATGTTTCAGATCATCAAACAAATTTTAATATAAGACAAAGATAACCCGAGTAAATACAAAATGCAGTTTTGAAATGATGATTTCATTTATTAAGGGGAAAAAGCTATCCAAACCTACCTGGCCCTATGTGAAAAAAAAGTAATTGCCCCTCTTGTTAAATCATAAATTAACTGTGATTAACCAAATTTTTTGAGTCCAATTTCACTAGCCACACCCAGGCCTGATTACTGCTGGACCTGTTGAATCAAGAAATCACTTAAATAGAACCTGTTTGACAAAGTGAAGTAGGCTAAAAGATCTCAAAAAGCAACATGAAATGCTGCGAACTAAAGAAATTCAAGAACAGATGAGAAACAAAGAAATTGACATCTATCAGTCTGGAAAGGGTGGCAAAGCCATTTCTAAGGCTTTGGGACTCCGGCGAATCACGGTGAGAGCCATTATCCACAAATAGAGAAAACTTGGAGCAGTGGTGAACCTTCCCAGGAGTGGCCGGCCTACCAAAATTACTCCAAAAGCACATCGACGACTCACAAAAGGTCACAAAAGAACCCAGAACAACATCTAAAGAACTGCAGGCCTCACTTGCCTCATTTAAAGTCAGTATTCATGATTCAACAATAAGAAAGGGACTGGGCAAAAACGGCATCCATGGGAGGGTTCCAAGGCGAAAACTACTGCTGACCAAAAAGAACACAAGGGCTCGTCTCACATTTGCCAAAATACATCTTGATGATCCCCAAGACTTTTGGGAAAATATTCTGTGGACTGAAGAGACAAAAGTTGAACTTTTTGGAAGGTGTGCATCCCGTTACATCAGGCGTAAAACTAACATATCATTTCATAAGAAGAACATCATACCAAAAGTCAAACATGGTGGTGGTAGTGTGATGGTTTGGGGCTGCTTTGCTGCTTCAGGACCTGGACGACTTGTCGTAATTGATGGAACTATGAATTCTGCTCTCTACTGGAAAATCCTGAAGGAGAATGTCCAACCATCAGTTGGTGACCTCAAGCTCAAGTGCACATGGGTTATGTAGCAGGTCAATGATCCGAAACACACTAGCAAGTCCACCTCTGAATGGCTTAAAAAAAAAAATCAAACTGAAGGTTTTGGAGCGGCCTAAGCAAAGTCCGGACTTAAATCCGATTGTGATGCTGTGGCATGACCTTAAACAGGCCGTTCATGCTCAAAAACCCTCCAATGTGGCTGAATTAAAATAATTCTGTAAAGAAGAGTGGGCCACAATTCCTCCACAGTGATGTGAAAGACTCATTGCCAGTTATCGCAAACACTTGATTGCAGTTGTTGTCGCAGACGGTGTTTAGGGGGCAATTACTTTTTCACACCAGGCCAGGTAGGTTTGGATAGCTTTTTCCCCTTAATAAATGAAATCATCATTTCAAAACTGCATTTTGTATTTACTCGGGTTGTCTTTGTTTAATATTAAAATGTATTTGCTGATCTGAAACATTTAAGTGTGACAAATATGCAAAAAAAAAAAGAAATCAGGAAGGGGGCAAATACTTTTTCACGGCACTGTAGGTACGTATACTCCGTTGATAATCTATTGAACTTGTGCAGACAAAGTTTAACAGTTGAATTGTTGAATCTCAACTAATAAGCTCTTAAAACGTTTCAAATACTCTATATTGTGTATGCATATTTTATATGGGCTATGAGCCTGAAATAAACGTATCTATCTATCTATCTATCTATCTATCTATCTATAGGTCTGCTGATGAATCATAATATATACTCTGTTGATAACCTATTGAACATTTACAGACAAGGTGAAACAGTTGAATCCTTGAATCACAATTAATAAGCTGTTGAAATGTTGCAGATACTTTATGAATTATCTGTAGCAGAATATTTGAGTAAAGTGTTCCCACAATGTTTGATCTTTGCTCAGTCCCTGGGTTGTTATGATTTATGCAAGATTTGGAGAATCTGACCTTAGCCTCAATGCCCAGCTGGCCTCCTGATTGTAAGAGCAATATCTTCCTAGTGGACTTACTGCTACTGTGGTATTTAGTTCTTAAGGAGCATTCATTTGTATTGTTTTGACATTTTTTGAGGGGAATATACATCTGCATGAATGTCATTTTACAGCAGCTTTACTCAGGAATGAGAAGAGGCTTTTATGAATGATTAAACAGCACTCCTAACACCATACCAGCTTTGTTTATATATTTTGGGTGACTGATCAGCTATCTTGCGGATAGTGAAGAAGGTGTTGATGCACAGATTCAACAGTTTGACCTTTGCTGGCGAGCTGCTGGAGGTGTTGGCAGGCAGATCAGATAGGCTACTGCATTCGCAGACCTGTTCAGCACGTCCAATCGCACTCTTAGCTCCACTCGAGAGATGGTTATTTATATCGTCATCTACAAATCTACAGTCACCCCGAAGTGACAAAAGGTATGGAAGCCCTGATTCTTATATTTTGAAGTTCTATTAATGGAGCAAACATCACCCAGTGAGCTCATCACAAAGGCATTTAAAGGAGGTTTAGGGGTCATTTTACATTCTGTTTTGTTCTCAAGTCCAGTTAATTGAATTATTGCTAGCAATGGATTTTTGTAAAGCTATTTTTAAAGCTCTCATAATATGATATGCATATGAATCTATGTAATTGCTCATGCAGTGATGGTGTGCAAAGTGCCTACAAAATTTCCCTTATGGAAAGGCTGTTCACCCATAAGCCTGGCCTGCTCTCTGAAAAAATTGTGACTTTGGATCAAAAAGAAATATTGCAACAATTTGTTACATCTAATTGCTTCAAGTTTTCTCGGCTGATTTTTTTTTTTTTTTTTACCAATTAACTTCTTTAAAGAAGCACTCAGACCTAATTTCAATAGGTCTGGCTAAATAGGTTTCTCTTTTCAAATAAGTAGCGACCCATGGCCACTTTTTCAGTGCAGGGTGCACTCCAGTCAGGTTTTGCCAGTATCGAGGGAAGGTTGTTTGCATCCTGAGAGACATTCTCAAGAGCGAGGGGTTATGGGCCTCTGAGGATATAGCTGGCCAGATTTATCTGCCCGGTGTGTCCTTCTTTTACTCACAGCTGAGAAATGCAATGAAGGCTTATATGGTCCCATGGGGGTCCTCTATAGCAAAACATCTCCTACATGAGCTGATTACAAACAGCAGGGGTTCTCAAGGTTTGTACCCAAAATCTATGCATTCACTTTACCAAAGACCTACAGACCTCAGGGAACACACTCTGGGGAGGGGATCTGCCTGATTTGGATCCCCAATTTGATAGGAATCAAACCTGATCTTCCAGTTTGTTCACATCAAGGAATCCTGACCATCAAAAAAATCATTTAAATTATATAGGACCTATCTGACACCAAAACCAAACTTTTTCTAGGTCCAAATATCTATGGACCTGACTGCTGAATCTTAGAACGCATTGTTGATGAATTTTTCGTCAAATAATCTCAATTTGAATTAAACCAGGATTATGGCATTCACTTTTCTAAAGAAAATATTTGAAGTATCCATGCAAGTGCTGTAAAGAATTGTAACCACTTATCAAGTAGAAATTATCAGAATACCTCTCCATGAATAATTATTTATTTATTAGGTTTGACATATATAATTTATTTTTACGGTCAGCTCAGTCTTGTTTGGGACATAATTTTTTCTATAATTTTCTCTGTATACCATGATTTAAGATTTATAATTTAATGATTTAATTGCTCATTAAGTGGACATTGGCACGGTGAGTGCCACTGCGGCCTCTCAGCAAGTAAGTCAAGGGTTTGAATCCAGCCTGGGGCCTTTCTGTGCAGAAGAATGGTGCAGTATCCCTTTAAATGTTTCCCTTAGCCTTGTGAAACAGTAGAGGCGAAGACTCCGTGCCGTTGTCCTTACTGGAGGCAGTTACACCTAGCACTAAACCGGGAGTGGCATTCATTTGGAGGAGACTGATTTTTTTTGTAATTAAATGAATAAATAATTTCATTCCCTTATATTGGATTCATATATATATTTTTGTACAGTATTTCTCACATGTTGGCATGAACTCAAAAATTTCATCAGTAATGTTATTATTTATTTTTTCACAGTACTTTTATGCCAATAGACTTTTTATAATATTTATGTGCTATGCCAATAATTATGGAGCCCACTGTATGCACAGTTTGTTAGTACATAAATTTATTGAGTTATCAAGTTGAAATTGAGCAAAGTTTTGATTAAAACATTTCATGCATGGGATCCAACTTAAATGTCGTGCAAATAGCACTAGCCTATTCAAGAACACACGAGTGCGCATTCAAGAACATTTGTGCGGAATATGTGCAATGAAGATATCGGCGAATAGAAGGCAGAATTAGGAAAGAACATAACCTACATATTTTTGATAATTCTATTTACAGTAGCCATGGCATCATATATTTGGTTAACTCCACCGTCTACAATACAACAATCTGGCAATATATATGAATGTTATACTGCATTTAAAGTGCTGCTTTCTTTATGGTTACATAGAATTTAACCTAGACATCACTTCCTCAAATACAACCCCAATTCCTCCATAATTAGGACAGTATTTAAAATGAACATAAAAATAGAATAAAGTCATTGTAAATTCTCTTATGTGTACATTTAGCTAAAATCAGCAGACAGAAAAATATATGAAGTTTCATCTTATCAACTATATCAAGTTTGGCAATCATTCGCAAGTTCCGAATTTGATGCCTGCAACACGTTCCAAAGCAATGAGACAGGAGAATGAAAAGACTGGAAGTGTTGTGGAATCTTCAGAAAAAGCACCCGTTTGGAACTTAAGGTAAGCAGGTGAATGCAAACATTCAAATATGACTGGGAATAAAATGAGCTGTCACAACAGGCAGGTTTACCAGCCGTACGGTTCAAAGTTCGCTACTTTGCCAAAAGCTGCCTGAACAAATAGTCAAGTAGTTAAGGAAAAATGTTTTCCAAAGTGGAGTTGCATGCAATTTAGGGATTTCACCATCAACGACAGTCCATAGTGAAAAGTTTCAGAGAATTTGGAGGAATCCTTGCAATCTGCACATGAAAGACAGGTATGAATACCAACAATCAGGTGCGCATGACCTTCAAGCCCGCCAATGGCACTGCATTAAAAACTGAAATGCACCCATAACATGCGTGACCACTTGGGCTCATAAATACTTTAAAAGACTTGTGTCAGTGAACACGATTCGTCTGGCATTTTCAAATCCTAGTTAAGACCTTACAATATATCAACACCATCCATAAGCACCAGCAACTTTTCTGGGCTTGAGCTCATCTGAAATGGACTGATGAAGAGTGGAAAGGAGTATTATAATGTGACAAGTCCATCTTTGACATGGTTTGTGGAAATAATGGATGGCAGGTTATTAAGGGTTAAAGGTAGAGGTCCATCCCAACTTTTATCAGCGACATTTTCAAAAGCCAACATTGGTCTTGACATGGGGCAGCATAAATGCTCTCAGCATGGGAAACCAGAACATCTGTGATGACAGAATTGATACAAAAGGGTAAAAGTGCATTTTGGAAGAACGTGTATGCTGCCTTCCAGACGTCGTCTTTTTTAGGGACGCCCCTGCTTGTTCCAACTGGATAATGCCATGTGACACTCAGCACATATTGCAACAGAGTGCCATCATACTCACTGAGTGCGGGTTCTAGACTGACCTGTCTGCAGCCCAGACCTGTCACCCATTTGAAAATGTGTGGCAGATTACGAAGTACAAAATACAACAACAGAGACCCCGGACTTTTTACCAACTGAAGTCCTATAACAGACAGCAATAGGAAACAATTCTGCTTTTGAAAATCCATTCACTATCCTCAATTGAGCTTTATTTAAGATAGAGATGATGCCGCTGCGTGGTCAGCATGTATCTGCCTCCAACTTCATCGGAACATGCTGTAGAGGTCATATTTTGAAACAGCTGTTAGTTAACATCTGCTGCAATAACTGTTGAACGTCTTGAAGAACACTTTCCACTTGCATTAAAAGTAACAGTTATGCCTCAAAGTGGTGTGCAGCTAAGATTTCTATTCGGGAGCCCTCTGATATCAGGATGTTCGAATCCCAGCCGTGCCACTACTGGCAATGGCCGGAGGTCCGCAAGACCAAGGCAATGATTGGCGCAGTCTCACTAGGGATAGTAGGGGTTAATCTGGTTTATTCATTAGTCTCATCACCCTCTCGCAGTCCCTCCTCGTCGGCAAGGCGCATGTGGCTGTACTAGCAGATTACGCGCTGACTGTGTAATCCTCTAACGGCATAGGCAAGTGTGTGATTGGCAATGCGCCTACGTAGTTGAAAAGAAGCGAAGGCTGGTCGTTGGATGAGTTAGTGGAATCCCGTGCCACAGCATCATCCTCCTGGGTCAATGGAAGCAGGTTGCTGCTGTGGACTAAACAACCGAGCTGTATTCAGGCTGGGACAAAAAGGGGGAACAACTACACAAAAAAATAAATTGCAAGAAAAAATTTAAGTAAAATCAATTTCCGTGACATTAGCTTTAATTTAGCTTATTTTTAAAGCCGGACAAGAATGAAATGCTTGGATGAGTTAGACTTCAATTATTCATACTTTGATAGTTTATTCTATACAAGACATTCCTGTGTTACTTGGGGCTGCATACATACTTAACTGTACTTCCATGCGGTCCAAACCTTTTTTTTTTTTTTTTTACCCATTGTACACTTCTAGGCCAATAAAAGGGAGAAGCAAAAAAATGGCTAAATAAATAATTGGTCAGAAAATTAGAAAGAATTAAACAAATAGATAAAGTACAGAAACTACGTATGGGACGGCTTTTTCTTTGATTTCTTTAATTGTTTAAGCTCCGTGGGTAAACCTGTGCACAGCTTTTCACAGAAAGAGAAGTCAGTGTTGTTCTACTCAATGTTGATGGCCTCAAACAGTCAACAGTATAGTTGACAAACAATTCCTGTTTCGTTTGTTTTAATGTGAGACCAAATATTCTCCATTGGGCTCAAATCTGATCTCTAACCAGGCTAAAACTACAGCTTCATGGATTTGCTCTCAAGCCACTTGTCCTCGAGCAAATAGTGGCGCAGGACGTTGCAGGGGTGGATTTGTTTCATTCTTGCTCATTTTCAGACCAACGATTTGTTGTTGACGCCATCAAAAAAAAAAACAAACAAACAAACAAAACAAAAAAAAACTTAATGCTGTGCCATTTTGATCTTAGCCCATTCCCCCAAAGATTTGGCTATCTTGGTTAATTGATAAACGGAGTTCAGTTGCTTAAAACCACTATGACGGTTAGTTACTGATTAGTTAAAAATTTTATGACCCAAGGTATATGAGATAACTGAACACAAATAGCACAGTACATTTTGCTATCTAGGTATGTAAAGTTTTGTCAACATTTGCTCAAAACTTTATCGACATTTTTATCAAGGAAATGAAATCAAGCTCACTTAATACCCACTTAACGTACTGCTAACCTCAGTTAATGAGAGGAAACTTGTGGTTCAAGGTGAAGAATGCAAGGGGAGGACGTCAGCTGTCAAAAATAGATTTCAGGAGTTACCTCCGTTCATGCGTCCTCTCTCACTTACTTTAATGTAATTAGTTAAGTTATATTCATATAGACGCATCGGGCAGTTATATTTTCCCACTAGTGTGGCCAGTAGTGCTGCTCATGAGTAAAAGGCCAGTTAATGTGTCCAGAATCTTCCTTCTTTGAAAAAAAAAAAAAAAATGAATAAATGAATACAAATTTAGAGTGAGATTTCGACAATGTCATGTAGGCCACCTCCTCTTTGAAGATAAAATCAGAACAAACTATGGGCTGCGAACGATCCTGGAGATGAGATTGAGGAATTGTATTATTCCCTGTGCTGGCAGTTTTATTCTCTATTTAAAGAACATCCAAATGATTTAAGGGCATCTATGACTGATAAATACCTCCGGTTGTTCAATCTGAAGTAATCCCAGCATTCATGTCATTTTTTTTTCTTTTCAAATCTGCGGAGAGCAACTTTGTCGAGACGACTGGGATATCATTTGCATAGCGATAAATTGTGGACGACATATAGGTAATATCCCTGAGCGATCGTTTTAAAACTTAAAGGCCTGCGCTTCAGCGTATAGATGCTTCATTCAATCTTCGGTTTTCTCTCCCCCAGTTAAGGTGTTGTGTCAAAGTCGATTACCTCAACTGGACGTCTTTCTCTTAAGTTAAATAAATAAATAAATAGAACCATCAGTGGAGGTTCGCCAGGTCGATAAAGCTTTTAGATTTGGAGATGTTTTCAGGGAGCCCGTTTCCTGCGGCTAAGAGTTGTTAATGGAGCTTAAGGAATTATCTTTTGACTCCCGGTTTGAGAGCAGTTTATTTCCCCGGTCCTGTTCCCTTGTCGAGGCTGAATATGCTGCTGTCATACTCGCTTAATGAAAAGTAACGCGTCGCTGATTACAGTTTTATTTGGGGTTTATGTAAAAAGCGCTGTTAATTTAGCATCCCCTCCTCTGTGTGTTTGAATTTGCTATGGCTGAATGATTTAGTCACCCTGTTTAACCCCCCTCTCTCTCTCTCTCTCTCTCTCTCTCTCTCCCCCCCCCTCCAATTGTCCACTGCATATCAAAAATGTATTTTCTGTCTCAATTATGGTTTCATCGCACGAGTTTAATGGGTTAAATTAGTCATTATGATCTCCCTTGGAGCTGCTCTTGTAATATCGAACATTTATGAAGCTGACTCAAGACCATCTTGCAATTTAAGAATCAATGGCAAAGCTAATAGATATCACCAATAGGTCTATAACTGTAAATATGTCACGTGTCGGTTTATTGGAGACCGGGAAAACAAAGGGTCAACGCAGGGGTATAAAAAGGGTAAGGTATCAGGCAGGAGTCTTCAACGTTAAATTCATTACCTTTCGACTCGGCTCCCATGAATACAAAGATTAACAGTGAACTCAAATAATGTATGTGCAGGAGAACTATATCAGCTTGGTGTGTGTTTTTAATGGCAGGGTAAAAAAAGCAGTTAGCATTTAAAAATTTTCATAATTTTTTTTCTTCCGTGTCGTGACAATTATGTTCATCAGTATAATCAAAATATTCCATCTGAACACAGTTGGGCAAAAACAAAATTGCGTTGAAGCTATAATAAAAGACTTTATTTTATTCAGTCAAAATTGACTCTGTCCCATACGTTTAAAGAGGAAAATAATCGTTTATCCTCTCCATTAAAATTCATAATCGCGGCGGAACCTCTTGCAAAAACGCCTCTCCCTGGAGAATTCTTTTTACTATTACAGTCAAGAAACCTGACTCCTGACTTTTTCCTTTTTATCTATAACCACTAATTCCATTTCCTGTGCCCTTTTCACTTGAAACTGCTTCTTCAGGCAAAGCCGGTTCCTGACGCAGACATCATATGAGAGGGGTCAGTGTCAAAATGAAAATTTCACTTTAAATAACGTTGGCAATAGCGACCTGGGAACTTGATTTAGCCTTTTGTCAGATGGATCAACGAGAAGGTTTAGATAATCCGATAATCTTGTCAGTGAGTGTGAGAGAAATCAATAAAATGACATGAAATATGGCTGCATACATCCCAATTACAGACTCTGTGGTGCGGAAAGATGAGAATGATCTCGATTTCTGTTCATACTCGGAATCTAAAAAGCCACTAATGCAATGTTATTTTTGAATAAAACATTAATTTGAACCAGGAATGTTATCACGATGTGCTGTCCTGTTTCCCAGTAGAAGGAACATACAACATCATTAGGCTGAAATCAGAAAATAAATTTTGAATATTGAAAATATATTTCCTAAAGAAAAACTTTACATTTTGGGATCATACTATTTAGCATAAAACTTGTACTCAATTACGCAGTCTAAAATTTGCCCAACAATCAGAACGTAGCAAGTATTCATATGGGCTATTTGTATCCTGCGACATACAGTGTATACTGTTATGACTGCAAATCACGACAAAGCCCTGCTGCACTAAAGTAAAATAGAATTCATGCTACTCAGGAACGGTTGATAACAATAACCAATCATGAATCATTTGTAAAAAAAAAAAAAAAAAATTTTAAAGGAGCAGCCTATGGCTTGCAATAGGCCCAAAAAATACGACTTCGTGAAACCGTGTTGATAATATTCGTATTAAAACGTGTCTTGACTACGGTCTTAGGAACGTGTTAAAACAGTCTACATGCCAAAAATATATACCTTGTATTTATTATTGTCTGGGTCGGCCTTATAATCCATTTCAGGACCACGGACAGCAAACCTTTGTAGCGTAGTCAGACCACATTTATTTAAGTGAACAACTTTAAACATACCCTTCCAAATAAAGATAAACTTGTGCAATTGCGTGATACTTTGCGATAGTGACACTCACGAGTCATCGGTAAAATGACAGGGCTCTAAATAATATTAAGGAAATGATTTAACATTGCATGCCATACGACAAACGAATCCTGTTTTGTAAACTTTTTGTCAAATGTAAACGTTCAGTTATACATATACATCGTACGTGCTTTTAAATGAAAAATAAATATATTTTTTTAAACTGATAACCATCTGTCCCACAGGTGAAATGTCATTATAACAATGCATAAGTATCCCTTTGACTAATCAAATGTAAATGTGATCCCGACATCACCGAAGATATCTCGTATTCAGAAAATGCATGTCTTATTTTTCCTTATCAAGAATACATCCCAGAGTAAGCTATTCTTCAGTCTCGCACGCGAGTTTTGGTTCCTTAAGCACAATACATTTTGTTCCCCGTTTTCTGGAAAGTCATGTTGTCTTTACTGGAATCTTGATGCTGTAAATAAGGAATGTGTCCTTTAATCATGTTCCCCACCGAGCGTCCGAGGGAACCTGTCTCCAGAATAGCGCCTTTCGTCGTGGTCCAAGAAA
This sequence comes from Gymnothorax javanicus, assembly GCA_029692085.1. Classification (NCBI taxonomy): domain Eukaryota; kingdom Metazoa; phylum Chordata; class Actinopteri; order Anguilliformes; family Muraenidae; genus Gymnothorax; species Gymnothorax javanicus. The sequence continues at coordinate 190,298,126 of CM056193.1, forward strand.
CTGTAGTATTGGTCAGTGCTTGGTTCAGCGTGCTATGTCGAAATAAAGGGTCGTGGAAAACCCCATCTACCCAGTTTCTAAGCGTTGTGACCGGCGAATCCTGTTGCCGGTCAATAACATTCACAGGGGAAGACGCCGCCGGAGAGGAGGGTACGGGCGGTTGACATCTGAGCATGCACGACGGATATTCAGTTTGGTTTAAAGAAGTGGCAGTCTGAGCCAGAGACCATATTCTCGGTTTATTTTCGAGTATCTGATGGCCTTGTTGGAAACAAGTTTTTGACAGACCTCTGTTCGTGACATCATTTTCACAGTTTTCCCGTACTGTCTTCAAGCAAGTTTTAGCCAAGTCCTGTTGCGCTTCACCGGAAATCGGGATGGATATCTTTAACGATGTTTCCTTGAGGTGATCATTCGGACTCTCGGCTGTTGCCATATGGGTGTTCATGTGAAACTGGTGTTTCAGCTCACATTCAGAACTTTCTGATTCAATCGTATCAAAATCTTCCAGGTCACTAAGTTGCAGGTCTTTATCTTCACCGCCCCTATTCTCTGAAAACATCACAAGAAACAAATGTCACAAAATGCAAAACAGTTCAAACACATGAACACATACTTACACTAACTTGCCAATAACATCATAAATGATACAAAGCATGTATCTGGCTTGTAGACTACATCAACACCGCAGTAGGTCAACCAGTGTTTTAATACCATACCATTGTAATAGTTACTACGTCTTGCAAAAGGCCCGCTTTGCTGTCTTGGTCTACACAGTGGTTTCTCGTTGATTAAGTTGGCCAGTTCTTTCCCAACAGTGAATTGAACCAGAGAGCCCAAGATGCATGGAGTTAACACCAACAAGTGTATGTTCACTTGCAAGATTTATATGAGTCGAAAGTTAAGCTCACCATCATCATTGTTCTCACTTTTGATTTGCTCCTCTTGAGAAACCTCTGCTTCATCCTCATATCTCTTCTCATCAGAACATTTGTTTCTTGGTGGCCATGTCATCTTGTTCTCCTTTTTCAGTCTCCGCCTGGCATTAGCAAACCAAGTAGAGACCTGCGTGAGGGTCATTTTTGTGATGATAGCCAGCATGATCTTTTCTCCTTTGGTTGGGTAGGGGTTCTTCCGGTGCTCCTGGAGCCAAGCTTTCAACGTACTTGTTGTTTCACGAGTTGCATTTTTCCTCCTTGTCCCTCCATCCATGGATCCATATCTGGATGCAAAGAAACAACTCTTAGCAATATGAGGTGATGAAATGCATTGGAATATTTCCTGGAACAATTTTATGATTGGCTGTCAATGTTTGGCAATTCATAACATAGTCTCTTGTGTGAAATTTTTCCTTGTCCCTCACCAAAATCTGGCATGTTATGGCAATAGTATATGGCAAATTATAACGAAGATTTGAAACTGATTCATAAGCATGATTTTCTGAGGAGTTTAATAGATAAATTACCCAATTTAGGGGGACCAAATACTTTCCTATTGAAATTTCCCAATTTCTCAGGCACCCAAAAGTCAATTCTGAAAATATTACTCCATAAAAGAAGTACACTCATGTATCCACGAGTTAGAGTGAAAGATAAATAAATTCTTTACTGATGGATAGCCAGGATATTGAACATTCACTCGAATTGTATGCAGTAATCAAGTTTAAAATGACACCATGATACCTCTCAACAATAATTTGAACACAGTGTAGAGTCCCCATTAATATGGGAATCCATATATTTCTGTCTATTGCCTATTGCATTTTGATCATAAAGGTTTACTTTACTTCGACAATTACCAGGCCGATGTGTTTCACACCAAATTATTACACCGGAAGAAAACAGAAAAGTATCGGCCTAACATAATCCTGAGCTATCTTCGCGGTAATAATCCACTCTGACTAGGCGTTGACAAAGTATGCATGGGCCTAATGTACATTGCCTACTTTTCATGCTTCAAGACTAATATCATCCTCGGTCGAATACTGTCTGTCTGAGTGAGATACACATCATTTTTAATATTGGAACAATTTATTAATTGTACCTGTCGTATTGATACTGTCCCAAGGTCGGATCATAAGGATAGTAAGCAGCTGCTTGCGCGATACCCGCATGCGCAGACGCTGTTCCTTCTTTCGTGTCAAACGTACCCTGCAAAAAAACACAATAATGACAAACACCTAAATTATCAAAGATTGCGACAAAGGTACAAGCTTGTCTTCACTCCGCGTGTATACAGAACTATATCATGGAGTTTACAGTCATTTTGAAGGAAAATGAACCTCTACAGAAAATTTGATTCATTTTGGATAATATTTCATTTATGACTGGAAGCTACATCATAGCGAAACACTTAAACTAGGTAACAGGGAGTGTTAAGATATAGTGTAAGAAATTGAAAAGCGTCAGGAAGTGCGATTTATTGACCCATAATACTTCTTTGTTAAAATAAAACGATAAAATAGCCTGATTACGGCGCGATTACATCTTGACATTAGTCAACGAGGTCGGTTGTCACCTGTAACCCACACCATAATTAATAGTTCCGGTTGCATCGACAATGATGTCGCCCAATTGCCAATTAGTTAATGTCGAACATGGCTACAACTCATGCTGGACAGGCAAATCGCACACCATCATACTGCAGCGCGGTTAAATGAAAGCAATGCAATTTTATGCTGACTGTAATTAGAGCTGATGTTACGTTCAGTGTCGATGAGATCCAGTAAATGCTTACCAGAGAGTAGAAAGCGGAAGCATCGGTTCCGTAGGTAACGTAGTTACCGTACCCTTGGCTGGTTGTGTAGGGGTTCCCATATACGCCCAGAGCCGCTGCTGAGCTAAGCTCATGTCTGGCAGTGGCGAGAAGTCTACTATCATAAACCGGGCAATAAACTGGCGTTTGGGCAGAAGGTGCTACAGCGGAATCAGAGAGAGTCCTGCCGGTAGACTCGCAGCAAGTGGTCAAAGAATTGGTGGTCATCAGGAACTGAAGAAAGCACATGAAACACCTATCTTAATTCATTATAGTCACTAGATGACATTCAAATGCAATATCAGAAAAAAATCGTTTAATAGTGACTCGTTAGCATTGCGAATGGTGCGTAACAAGACATAAAAAGCAAAAACGTGTTCCAAATAAACTTCAGCACTGGGATTACCCTTGCCCCCAAAAGACCGATTTCGAAGCAACCTTGTGGACTACTGCCAAAAACAACAGTTGCATGGCTCTACCCCTTCGAGAAGACCCTGTGTTTTCTCTACAAACATGTCGACATGCAGATGATTTGCCATTTTAAAAAAGCGAACACGTTTAATTGCTTAAGGTCAGAGTCGGTTTGTGGATCAGCTGAGGTTCTATTGAATAAACGTATCAGAAGTCAATTTACAGAAACGTTTTAATTGATATTACCTTACATTTAACGATATCTCATTCTTGTTTGTTGCGCAAAAGTACACAACAACGTCAATATACTCATCAATATACCAATCAATATGACCAAAAATTCAATTGAAAATCATTCGGATCCTCAATAAAACGACACTTACCTGAGGTGCGGACGAATACGGATAGCCGAACTGTGGATATGACATGGTAGAGAGAGATACCAATATCCAGAAGGCGAGACTGCGGGTCTCCTCGCTATCGTTCCCTTGCTGTGTTTCTACTGTACCAATTGATTGGTAAGCACGGAATCCTAGATGCTTATAGGGCGAAACAGAGTACCATATTTAATTTTCTAAATGCTTCTCCAACGGTTTTAAAAAGTGCATCGATTGTCTTGGGATAATCATCTAAATTGTCGAAAGTTGCGATTGCGGGAGGGGCGTGAAATATTCTTCCCGGATTAATGACTTTGATGTCAGAAATACATATTTTGCTTTATAAAAAAGTAGTATAAAACACGTCAGCTCAGATGCAGGTTGTTTTAAACACCAGCGACTCTGACGTCAGAAGATTCCTACTCAAAATGACCACACTGTAACTTTAATATGCATTTCTTGGGATAAAAATCGAACAAGCAAATGGAAACAAGGAAAGGTACTTTTACGATTTAATTGGGACGTAATTGAATTAACAAAGGTTTTGAAGATGCAATAACTTACCTGGTCTTAAACTACCCGGTATGACCAAACCTATGTTTTGCTTAATTCATTTGGAGTCACTGAGTGATGGGGAACATGTTTAATTAGAAATTAATTAACGAGGATCTGCCTCACTCCATCCTTTCGAAATAATTAGTTTCAAGTACAAATGAGGCAAACGACCGAAACAGAGACCAGTAAATCTTCCTGCAAGATATGATCAAGAAGATAGTACCGGGGCTAACCCCTAACCCGAGAAATGTTATCACAGCAGATGTATCAGTAATCATGCCAGGCTACTGGGGCAATAGAAATAACATAATTAATACATTTTACAAAATGTCCAACATGCATCTATGCGAAAATTACGTGCCAGTGTTTACATTGGTATAACTCGGGATTGACGTTCTTCGCTGAGTTTCCTGAATCGCCTTTTATTCTCATTGCATTGCACTGGTTGTTAACATAGGTTTTATTTTCCAATTAACCACCGACTAACTACGAAGTTGTTTTCGGCGATATCAGTAGAAAACAAACGCATTCTGCAGCACATCTGTATTTGATTGTCTTTCATTCGGTTCCGAATTCTGTTTGTCCAAAATAATACTTCTTTCGTGAGTTGTGGTTTCTGAAGCTTCTGCAGAAACATTGAAGGCGTTCTTAAATGGCGCTATAAGAAAAAGCTTCTGGTTGTCTGGTTCGGAGGAGAGGTGCCTGTGTGCTGACTTGCTAAAAAAAATCCCTGGTCCAGACCTGTGTAGCCCCAGGGTCACACTCAAATTAATGATGATGTACTCCTCATCTCCCCAGCTGGAGGACTGCCTGGAACGAGACGAATCTGCCTACAGTGACAGCTCGATTGAGAGTGATTGATGACTATCTAGAGACCAGCCAACATAATATAATATTGGCCGCATAATTGCTTTCATTTACAGATGAAAGTAGGCTACTCGTCCCCAAATTAAGTTAGGCTTTATAAAGCAAGTTGTTGGCGTTTGTTGGGATAATGATTGCACTACAAAATTAAATTAACCACACGGTTCAGAGTAAGTACACCCGCAAGTGACTAACAGGAGGTCAAATGGCTGTTCCGGATCGCTAATACTTTTAATTTTCATTAATTCAGTTAATGACCTCATCGCACCTCTTTGAATTATTCAGCTGGGATGGTAGCCGTAACAGCTTTTAAACATGCCGCGATGTGTTTATAGAGAATAATATTAAAGGTTAATTCAGCACTTGAAAACATCCATATTCGTATAAAATTATTTTACTTTAGGCCTATGGGCTTAGATATTTTTTGATATGTAAAAGAAATAAAGGTGGATGTAGCATAGGCTATTAGAACGCACTTGAGTCAGCTCTAAACAGTTCGGTAAAAGGCTACGATTCTTAATAGTTATCCGGGGGTTGTTCACTATCTCCTGAGGGGCTCAATGTAACACACTTATCCAGTGTATGACTAGATAAGATTATGTGTACATTACTATAACGAATCAAAATTATAATGAACTTAAGAAACTAAAGACACAAACAAAAACAAATACTGAAGATGATAACAAGGCCAGTATGATGCATGGATCACAATTATCGCTGGCTATAAGTACTGATAGGCTAATGTTGCTAATATTAATAATAATGCTGCTTCTTCCTTTACTATGTGGCTTCTTCTATAGTCTGCTATAGAGTATTATAACGTGAGTATGCATTCGGAGAACCATTAAAATTACTCAAATTTCAATCCCATCTCAGTGCAATCCATACTCTATTTGACCAGTTGAAAAGAAAAAGAGCACTTGAAGTTTGACAAGTTAAGTAAGTGATGTTGTCCACGCGGACTTTCTGTATACATTTTCATTATCTCCTGCTTTGCTAATGTTACTGGGTCCCTATGAAATATTAAGATGCACCAGTATATGCTCTTAGAATAAAATGAAGACCGTAGGCTCACGCAATTCAGTCTTGTTCTGCGTTAAAGATTAAAAGGGCCTGTCACTTTTCAGTCCGATGGATGAGGCTGAAGTATTTACCTTGTAAAAAAAAAAAAAAAAAAAACCTTCATCAAACTGGCGTATATTTTACACAAACTGTTGCATTTTATAGGCATACATAGCGTAAACTATGTATCTAGATTGCGTTGGTGATTGAAATTATGCCACATACTGACGGCGATTTAAACTGATCATAATGTAGGCCTACAAACAGAAACTACAAATTAGAAATTAGGCCTGCAATTGCCGGGTAACGGCATAATAAAACAACATCTAATTTGCCCAAGTAAGTGTAAATTAGGCTATGACTCGTACCTTATTAGAAATGCAAAGTTGGAATAAAAACGTCCATATAGATTGAAAAATCGCACGAGGATGCTTGCAAAAATACAACATTTTGGGAACCACGCAACGATCAAGGGAAGTTCGAACTCAGTGAAAAACTTATCCACTGCAGTCCTCAGCGTTTTCTTGTCGGGCTCCAGTTCGAATGATGACGTTAAAAAGAAGCGAACTAGCCACTGTATGAACCAAATCATCTCCCTGCATTGACAAGTGTTTCCAAAATCAAATATAGCCCACTCATGATACGATAAGAATACTTCCAACAATAAAGCGGTAAGCTGTTATTTTTTTAGATCACTTAATTTAAAATAGGCAATGCTACTTTCCAAAACGATGCATTAATTAATCAGAAACCACGATCCTTTATGCGAAGTAAAGAGGAACCAACAGGAAATTCTGTAACACGCGCAGCTCAAATACTTGGTACAACTCAGAAGTAACAGTGCAAAACGGACATCAATTGCATGTTTTTTTTTTTTTTTTTTTTTCTTCAGCGAAGATCGATGATAATTACACAATAGATCAGATTGTTCTTGAATGATCCTCCACTTAATTTCAACCGAGTATATTTTCATTCAGGAAATAAGTGTTTAGGGGCATGAGCTGAACGGCAGAGGAACAATGGAGGTCGCAGATAAAATAATGACTTTCCATGTGAGATTAGAACAAGTAAACTGATAAGTTCAATCCTATTGGGATGTATCATGATTATTGCTTGCCTCTTTTTTGGATTCATAACGCATCAACTCGAATGGGTCAACTTAGTTGAGTCTTTAACATTGAATTTGTCATAGGAAGACTTTTGCGCGTGCTCGCTCCAGTTCCTCCTCTTAAAACAGCAAAATGTCGGAGATTGTCTGCTTCTGCTGTATATTATACCGACAGACGGTGGTCTCTGATGTAAAAACAGCCCACAAAAATGTGGTGACCACGCACAATAAGTAAGTAAGAAAGAGAGTGAATAAATAAATAAATAAAAATAAAATAAATTGCTTTCATTTAGACACAAGTTTTAATTTTGCTTACTGTCAATTCTACAGATATCTGATGGCATTTCACAGATTAAACATCTCCAGTATACTCCGTTGAAGGTAAAGTCTGTCCCAAGACAACGTGGCTTACCAGGCCGGTGCCTGACTCCCGTTTCAGTAGCATCAAGCGACTAAGGGTTTTGCTGCTCTCCCTGGACGGGATGCAAGTCAATCGCACGTAACCCCCAACCCGAGGCATTTTGACAGGTTTCCCCAACCATTTTCTGGAACCCAGTTGTACACCTGGGGGAAGTGGGGAACCGTTGGGGGAAAGTGTTTTAGCCCAAGAACACACCGCGAGAGCTGCGGCGAGGACTCAAACTCAGGACCTTACGATCCCAAGTCTACCAGTCTTAACCACTGTGCCACCTCATCTGCCCAGTATAATCTGCAAGAAAAACATAATTGAACTGACGGAATTATGCAGCGCTACATCCAGTCAGCGCTGCCTAATGACTAGTTTTGGAACAACTGTTCAACCCTGAACGCCTAAGTGAAGCCATCTAAGGTGATAGGCTAAACATATTCCCTATGTTTGTATTCTGATATAATGCAAATAAGTTATCATATTAAAATGCATTGAATTTAACCTCAGATAAATACGTTGTATAAAGTATTCTAAAAAATGTTTGAAAAACTTTTTGGTAATGATCAGTTAATCAGTAGCCTACTTGGTAATTTGCAAAAGCTTTTGCCAAAATATTTATGAATAGCCTACTAATGAAGGAAATTACAGCGACGATAAGTTCATAAGAAACAGAATATGAAATTAGGCGGCTGTACCTATTCTGAAAGATGACATATAACTTCCCAAATGAGGCCAGATATAATTTTGAGAACACGGCAGATAAAGTTACGGTGTTGAAAGAATAAAAAAAATTAAACTGCTGAGTGTGAACAGTAATATGCTCAGAGTTAACTTGACTCTTACAGAGTGGAATATACTCTTAAAGAGTCTATTTGAGCTCATGCTTTCTAGAGTGGAACCAAATAGACTCTTTAAGAGTTGATTTAACTCTGAACATTTTGCTGTGCACTCCTTTATCACATGATACCAGCTGAAATAATCATTCATGAACCTGCTGGAAAAAAAATGCGTCAGTATGGTCTCTAACAAAATGCAATAACTAGACTAGTTGTAGAGCACCGCAGGTCAATCGTGGGGCCAGATGCTAACTTTATGCAACGGTGGTGCAAAATCCCAAAAATAAAAAATTACAATTTGCAATTGGTCATTATTTTGCATACTTCATAAAAGCACAGAAGTTGTGGAAGCAAAATATCATCAAAAATCCAAATCAATGGTCTGACTCAAAACCGCAGAATTACCTGGGGCGCCTCACGTTATCTTTGTGAGGGTTAAGTGGAATAGCTGTATGTAAACAAGCCACCTGACGTTCTGTGCAGTTTGAGCGTGATGCGGTCAGTTATATGCCTTTTCACTTCACCATATTCCTGAAAATGGGAGAAATGTGCAAAACAAGCATTTGGAATACTTATCACTAAAACACTGCTAAATATTCCATCTAATATACCCTTAATCAGGGGTCTAATATTTGTATGTTTATTTTGGTAATATTCACAAACATAAGAATAATATCAAATATAATATCAATAATAATAATAGAAGCTATTACTCATGAGTAATGGTACCAGGGCAATTAAGTCATATGAGTATTCAATACAATGTTTTGTATATGTTTTATCACACAATATTGCAAGTAATAATGTAGTTTCTGACATTACTTTACACCTTGCATATTTATTCAGGAGCAATGAGTGTATTAGCAATGGAATGAAGATTCATTGTGGAACATGATTGGGTCAATCTTAGTGCTGTCAGTCAAATCTTTGCTCAGTCAAAGGAAATGAAGGCATATGTGTGATCTGCTTACTTCTGCTTTGTGTTTCATCCCTGTGCAGACGCCAGCTTTTACGAAAATGTCAAACTGATGTTCTCTCTGCATTGGAATTCACGTTCCCATTGCCTGCAAGGATTTTAGTCTTTTCAGTGGCAATCAATTATTTATGAATCGCCAAAGACTGTAATACAGAGAAAGAAATCATAATATATTTATCTGAAGACAAAGAATGGTGTCCACACTATTCTATGAGAAATACAATACAATAAAATGCAATGGCACCGCTAGTTCAACAATAAAACTGGAAGATTTTATTTGATATTTACCTCACTGATTAGTTAAACGGTGTAATTGTTGGAAACAGAAATACAGTCAGGTCCACAAATAAGTGAAGATTGGAAAAGTTATTGTACTGTTGTTGTCTACCACTGCATATTGGACATAAAATAGCATAATGAGTATGACCTCAAATGCAGATTTTGTGGATGTTTTCAGGGTATTCACATCCAAATCAGGGGAATTGAATAAGAATTACAGCATTTTTTTAAAGGTGACCTCCCTCCGCCCCATCCCCCCTTTTTTCAAAGGTCCAAAAGTAACTGGCTGCACAGTGGTTCCATGAATTTATTCCAAGGCTGGTATTGTCACATCAGTCATTGTGACCTCTAGTAGAGGTAGACCTACTCTCCTAGTAGAGAGGTTAGCCATCATTAGGTGGAAAAACAAAACAAAACCATCAAGAAAAGGCAAAAAAAAAGATGTTGCCAATCAACTATTTGGAAAATTCTTGAATGGAAAGAATGCACTGGTGAGCTCAGGAACACCAAGAGGCCCAGAAGACCATGGATAAAACCCGTGGTAGATGATGGAGTTTTTTTCCTGGTGAAGAAAAAACACTTTACAGTTAACCAGACTATTCCTTCTCTCTAGGAGGTAGGTATGTCTGGGTCAATGTTAACAAGCAAGAGCAGGTGTCATCAGAGTAAATTAAGAGGATTTCCCATAATTAGTAAACCATTATTTGGCACTAAAATCAGACACTTGGCCAAAAATCATCCTTTCAAAAGGATTTATTGTTTTATAACAACATCCATTGGACCAGTGAGAGGATCACCAACTTGTATTAGGGTGATAGGAAGAGTATTGAGAAGGGAATGAACTGCTCATGATCCGAACATGCCATCTCATCTGTGAAGTGAGGTCATGTGTATGGTCATGTATGGCTGCCAGTGGAACTGGTTCTCATGCGTCCACTGTTGATGTTACTGCTGACAAACACAGCAGAATGAATTATGAATCGTGTTGGGCTAGATTACATGCTCAGATTCAGCCAAATGCTCCAAAACTTATTAGATGATGCTACACACTGCAAATGGAAAAGCATTTTGAGAAAGCACCCCATGACTTTATTCTAAAGCGAAAGTAGAATGTCCTACAATGGCCAAGTCAGTCACCTGACCTCAATCCAGTGGTTCATGCATTTCACTTGCTTAAGGGAAACCAGGCAGAACATCACCAGCGAAGAGACTCAGCGTCTTGTGATGTCTGTGGGTGCCAGACTTCAAGCAGCAATGGATACATTGACTGCAATAAAGTTTCATTCAAATATTAAAAATCACAATTTAAAGCATCACTTTGTCAGTCAGTTCAAATTCTTTTTCAACCCCTAAAATTCTCTCCCAGGTGATGAAATATTGGCCTGGCTAATATCCCTCTTCAGGAGGTAGGGATGTCTGTGTCAAAGACAACAATCAAGAGAAGACTTCTTCTGAGTAAATACTGAGGGTTCACCACAAGAAGTAGGCCATAAATCAACATCAAAATCAGAAAATTAGCCAAAAATATTTTTAGAAAATGACTCATAATCTTGGAACAGAATCCACAGGACAGAAGAGATGAAGATTAATCTGCACGAGAGGAATGGGAAGAAGATTATGGAGAGAGAGAGAGAGAGAGAGAGAGAGAGAGAGGAACTGCTCGTGACCCAAAGCATGCCACTTCATCTGTGAAGTGCGGTGTTTTGTGCGGCCATGAATAGCTGCCACTGGAACTTGTTCCCTTATATTTATTGATGAAATGACTGCAGACAAAAGCAGCTGGATAAATTATGAAATGAATCAGGATATATTAACCGCTCAAATTCAGCCAAAGGCTTCAAAACTCCTTGGATCATTGGATGGTATGTCATAGTGGAGATGTAAAATGACCCAAAACATGCTGCAAAAGCAAAAAAGACCTTTCTCAAAAGCAAACATGGAATGTCCAACAATGGCCAATTCAGTCTCCTGTACTCAATTCAATTGAGTAGGCTTTTCACTTGCGTAAGTGAAATCTGAAAGCGAAATGCCCCAAGAACAGGCAGAAACTGAGGACAACTGCAGTGAGGATCTGGCAGAGAATCACTTTGGGAAGAGACCCTGTGTCTTGTGATGACTAGGCTTCAGACCTCAGGCAGCAATGGATTTTCCATCAAGTATTAAAGATGACAATTTAAAGTATGATAATGTTAGTTTATCCAGATACTTCTGAACCCTTAAAATCGAAGGTGGGGGTCATGTATAAAATGGTTGAAATTCACACGATTCATTCAATATTCTTGACAAAACCCTTAAATTAACCTTTAAACTATCCCCAGCAAGCTCATTCTGATTGATTCACTGCGAATCCATTTTGCGGGTGTATAGAACAAAAATGATACAAATGTGTCACTGTCCAAATACATTTGGATACAGTAAGCACACTGTATACTTACCACCACATCAATATCCTCTCACACAAGACCGCTTAATTGTCTGAATATTTCATGCATAGTTTAAGGCCCAATGCAATTTTTTTCTAACAGAATCTACATTTTTCCAACATAAGCAACATGTAGGCAAGTAGCCTACATCAGAGTCGCGCATAATTAGAAAATTGTGTGATACCATAGTTGTTCATGTCCTCAAACCTATTGCATTTAGGGTCAATAGAAATCATCAAAGAATGTTAGGATCACCATTAAGGACAAAAATCAAGGGCTGAATATCAAAAGTGTTGATAATTCTGTATCTAGTGTTTTAACTATACTTGGTTTAACTTTATCCAGGCTGTTCTCATAAATAGGATTCAGAGAAGCCTGCATACCTCACACCTATATGCTTTGTGGAGCCCAGTCTCATCCCGATGCGTCACATATTGATGCTACCTGACCAAGCGTTGATATACAGTACAATGAAAAAGGAAGCTTTTGGCGATCTTTTTTGGTGCCAGTTTAAAACAAACTCTACCTCCTGACCCCTAACCCTTAACCAGAACCCTTACCCTAAGCATCAAATGAAGACACCTAAACCTACCTTTTGCCTCGTATATCGGCGCTTGGTCAGGATGAGAATGTGTTGTTTTGTGGGGCCATCTACTGTAGCTCAGAGAACAGGTCACATTTCAAGAAGCTGAGCAACTACCATAGTCTGAATTAACCAATCCAGCTCCAGTGATTCACTCAGTCATAATGACCCTGTCACAACTTTTCATTAGACAGGGATCCATGCATAGCAGAAGCATCTCCAGGGAAGCAATAAATGAAAGTTTCCTGCCATCCATCAACCCAGATGAGTTGGGTAATTAATAACTAAAGATTTGAGGAGAAAAAACAGAAGTGCTGAGCAATTTTCTACTGCCTACAGTAAACGCATCCTGATCCATTCAAGCAGCTAAATAATCATGCAATTAAGCTCATGCATCAATTAAGCTTCCCCAGAGTTTCAGCGAACAATCACGAGTACTGTTCCTTAATGTGTTATCAGAGATGGAGTTTGGCCAACAAAACTTGTTAAATAATTTGACATTAAGAGATCTCTATTAAAATATGGATTGACTAATTCTATGGCTATTTAGACCCTGCACAAATCCGCATAGGCAGGGAGCACTGCTCAGTTGAAAAGCCAATACCTTCCTATCTCAGATATTCTTGACGTTCACCTATGAAACAACTGAGGGGATTGTAAAAACTGTTGATTTTAGATTCAAATTTGCATGTGGTCAGCCAATCCAGTACAGAGCCAGTGGTGGGCGGAGGACAGAGAACAAGGAGGGCGATAAACATGTCTTTAAGCTGCTTATTAGTCTTGATCTGTTTTCAGTCAATTTCCCTGGTAAAAGACACTTTAACCCTCCCCTCTCAGGTGCAGCTAATTGTCTTCATTAAGACGAGAAATCAAACTCACCAGTTGAACGCAAAAAAAGAGCGCATTTCAATCTTTTTCAATTAAACAATCATTACGCACAGGTTTGACGGCTTGCTTAGGATGTGACAAAATTTAACGCAGAAAATCCACCGTGGTTTTTTTTGTGAAGATTTGCCTATTAAGGCATGTGAATTAAACATTTTATAGAATTTATTATTCATTCGCCTAAACATTTCATTATAAGGGAAACTAACATGTTGACCAAGAACAATGATTGAAATTGGGTCACTAATCTCATCCGTTTCAAGGGATGTTTTCCGTCCCCTCGGTTTTTCGTCCACCGCCTGCCACTGTTCAGAGCCAAGCAGCAAACATGCAGCACAGAAAGGATAATCCAGTTCGTAGACACGGTACAGCTTAGAGGTCGAAAGTCAACGGGTTAGAAAGCCAAAACTAAGGGAGAGCAGAATCATAAATCCAATAACCAGTTGATCAAAACCATAGAATCTCAATACATAGGGATGAGGCAAACTCACGACCAATGTAAAAAAAAAAATTATAACTGACAAAAACACACTGGAACATACAAGACTCATGAGGTCACTAGATAGGCAAAAAAAACTCAGACAGTGAAAGGGGAAAAGAGAGGCTATTTAATGGGAGAAAATAAGAAACTGGGAAGTGAAATCAGGTGGGCTAGAACAGGGAAGTGTGACTGGGGGTGTGGCTACAAACAAGGGAATTAATGGAAAGTGATTTACAGGCAAAAAGGGAGGACGAGTGAGGGAGAAAACAAAGAAACAAACAACGACAGGGAGAGGAAATGCAGACAAGAAAATAAACACCATCGGTGAAATAACAATAATTAACATAAAAATGCACAGAAAATGATGCAATGAACTGAAAAATAACCAAGACAGATTTCAAACACTTGACAATGTGAATTAATGCAGCCTGCTCAGGAAAGGGTCTCTTTCGCAGTTTTCATTGTGAACCTGCTCCGAGCATGTGCAGAGCTGCTAACCACCCCGAATCAGCATATAGATTTTAATTCCTGCCAGGTTGCCTTTAACTCAACATAACACCAGTTAAAGAAGAATACTCATTTTCTTGATTCACACAACAGTCAATGATTGCTCTCCACCAACCAACTTATCACAAACATGAAATATCTTTAATTGGTTTAGCCTCATAATAATAATAATAATAATATTAATAATAATCATCATCATCATCATCATCATCATCATCATCATCATCATCATAATAATACATGATTGGACCATAAAGCAGACTTCTCATTTAAAACAACCTGAGACCAAACATCAACGGCAGGCAATACAAGGGCTTCTTTGTCCATTTATCACATTAAGGAATGAATTACTTTCTGTTAAATCAGACAAAATGAACAGACAGCAGGAATCTCAGCACCGTTAGGAATTAATGCACCTTAAGTGTGTCAATGGTTCAAAAATAAGGGCAGCAGTAGGAAAGGCACCATATTATCATACTGAAATACAAGAGGCAGGATGTTCATGGTTTATGATTGTCAGGAATCAGTAATCTGTGCTTTATATTTTTGTTATGTTTTATTTTAGTTCCCTCATTTTACTTTGTTTCGGCTTTTGTATCTGTGTTCATCTTTGTTCTTGATTTCCATGTGCTTTTGTTTTTCTTTCCCTTCCATGTGTGTTCGCCAGTTTCCTTAATCAAATTATTGCTTTATCTCCTCGCTTTCCCTTTCCCTCTGCTTTGACTCGTTTGCTTGTTAGCACGTGTCCATTTACGCTCCTTTCTTTGTTTGGCTGCAAGTTTGTAATGGTTGATTTCCATCCAGTGCCTTATGAACGTTATTTTGTCTGCCTGTCTGGTTTTTTGACCTTGTTTCTTTCAAATTTCAGGTTTCGGATTTGCCCTGTTTTGATCTTTAAACATGGCTGATCAGTACCCTTCGCCTGTGTAGTGACTACAAATTTGGAAAGTGATGTTGTACAGCATTCTGCCTGCCTGATTGTGGAGCCCAGCCAGTCTGACTGCTGTTTCTGTCCCAATAAACTTTGGGCTATTTGTTCTTTACTGTTGGGGACCTCAGTCTCAAGTAAACCTGAGAATCATAAACAATTTTACATATTATAACTTCAGGTATTTATTCTCATCTTTGCCTCAGACCATATCTCTGTCTGGGTAGACCAGCAGCTTATAGTTGGGTCAGAACTCAGAGCTCAAAGCTGTTTTTCCCCCCCTTCCCTAGCCGACGACTAAAAGGCATAACATGTTTTAGTATACATACATAATTGATATATGGGGTCAGTGCATTCACATTGCACTCAGTTAACGAGCCTCAGGTGTTCCTCAAACATCTGGGCAGAAAGGGAATCGGTCATTTTTTATTCCCAGAATATGAGAGTTTGTGAGAAGACGCCATGTTAATACTGTTGTTCAGAGGAAAAGAATGCTGTAGGTTTTCTTTTTGTGAACTCAATATTAGCCTGTAGTCGACCACAGAACACTCATCTCTTGCTTGTAGTGATCGGTGTTTATAGTGCACAGTAGTTGTACAGTGGAGTATGAGCTCCGGACTACATGGAATGAACTGCCCTTGGTGAGAGGGAAATGGAAGCATTGTGGAACATTCGCCTCCTTGAATGAAGCTGTACATACCCATACACCCCTCATTTCATTTGCTTGCACATGCTGTATTCTCGTGGGGAAACTAAAGCATCTTATTAGATTTGTCACATTGTTACTAAAGCTCTGTAGTAACTTTCTGTCCTCCGTTTTTAGTCCTATGTACAGTCAGGTCCATGAGTATTAGGCTTAATTTTTCAACACATTCTAATCCCGACTGATCGTATAGTGACGCTGCCTGACTAAGTGTCAATATATGACGAGAAAGTAGGCATTTGGCGTCCTGATTTGATGTTTAGGGTTAGGGTTCAGGTTAAGGGTTTGGGGGGAAGGAGGTAGGGTTCATTTTAAACTGGCCTCAAATAAGGACACCAAAAGCCTCCGTTTTCCTCGCATATTGATGCTCGGTCAGGTTGTGTCGCTATATGACAAGCTGGGATGAGACTGAGCTCAATTTTCATCATCTTGGCTCTGTACAGCACAACAATGGATTTCAGACGAATCAATTGAGATGAATGATAGACTTTCAGGTTTAAAGGATTTTCAATTTTATACAGCGTTCCCAGTTACAGGGGTTCAAAGGTATTGGGCAAACTAACATAATCAGAAAGTAAATTTTTATCTTAAATAATTTGTAGGAAATCTGTTTAAGCCAATAACTGCCTGAAGTCTGGAGCCCATAGACATCACTAGATGCTGATTTACTTGTCAGATGCTCCACCAGACCTTCACTGCGGCTGTCTTCAGTTCCTGCTTGCTCTTGGGGTTTTGAGTTTTGACTTCAGCGAGTGAAAGACATGCTCCTTTGGATTCAGAACAGGTATTTGACTTGATTATTGCAGAATTAATTGTCCATTGAACAACTACTATGCACTATGCAGTAAAAAAAACAAAAAAAAAACACAAGTACTTCTGCTTGGAGGCTGTGACTTAGCCATGGATGGGTCTTCCAATATGGCAATGATTACAAAGATACTGTCCTATCCTGAGTGTTTCCTTGACACAAACTGCCATTCTTCAGAAATTGTGAAAACCCATCATTTATTTCGAGAGACAAATCACATACTACTTACATACTACGTTTCAAGTTTTTATCTACAATATGTATTAGAAAGATGTAAAATGGGCAATTTCAGTTTTTCATTATGACCACCCTGCTATGCCCACTTTTGAGGGTGTGGAGCTGAAATGCATTTGTAATGCAGTTTATTTGCTAAAGATGTTGCCAAATTTTTTAACAAGTTTGGTCCAGTTTGATTGGCATTTGAGACCACAAGAGATTAAGAACTGCGAGCAGTAATTTGCCCATCCCTTTTAACCCGTATTTAATTGAAAATAAGCCTGAGAAAATTAAATATTTTTATTCATAAATCTTAGTGTTTTTTGAAAATAGTAGCTATTTCAAAATGTGATCTCTGCAACACGTTCCAATGAAGTTGGGACAGATGGATATTCAAGGCAGAGTAACATCACCTCTCCTTTTAATGACACTCAGAAGTCATTTTGGAACCAAGGACACTGTTGATGGAGTTTCAAAAGCGGACTGACTGGCATTCTAGTATTTCAGAGCAGGTAGCCAGCCACCGAAAACTGATTGCCGCAGGATTCAAAAAACATGAAAATGTACTTTCTTTGGTTCAGCTGAATTTATTGCTGTATCCAGGTGCGATACAAAAATGACCACTCTCTTGTAGCTCATCTTCATTTGTGGTTCCTTGTTGAAAGCCCTGTTCACATGTATGCGCTTTATTGACTGCTGAATCTTCTGAACCCAAAATTAGCTACTTTTGGTTGCCCTGGTTGCATTTACACATAGTGGCTCCTAAACTAGGCCTGGTGGGGAAACAAATGGTTATTATGATACTACTCAAAACCAAACAAGATTATATGAAAATTAATTTTTTATTTAGTTGCTCAAATGTAGTCTCCTAACCCCCACCACACCCATAGGTAATTAATTTGTCATAACCAGCTCTTTTGACAACAGTTCCACAGTTGCACAATCGCCTCTTGTCACAAAAATTGCTAGAATGGTGTTAGAAATGCCCAGTTTGCACTTGTGATCCTGCAAGCACTTGCATTTGCAGACTGCATTTATGCCATTAAATTAGTGCCCATTATTTCTTATATTTAGAGGAAACTAGTAAGTTTTTTCTGTTTCAAAATATACAGTTGTTGGTATGACTCAAGCGCACAGTTGAGCCAAAATGTGATGCAATTTGAAAACGCGATGGAATTTCCTAAATAAATTTTTTTTTTCAAACGATAAAACGTACGCTACATCTGACAAACGTGGTGCAAGTCGATGAACAAAAGAAAATATAATGGGGACAATCGGAGAAGAGGAACTGTTTTTTCAGACTGAAATAAACTTGTTTTTGCCGATGTACTGCAGATTCACCCCATATAACCAGCAAAACATACCTGGACAGCCTAAAAGACAATGGGAAACATTGATACCCTGAATTAATTAGTTTTGAGGAATTTGTACTCTGACCTAGTTTCTAAAACAAGCAAAGTACAATCTTACTGTATTGCACAGGACACTGCGATGCAGAGTCCATTTGCATAGTAATTAAGTGTGATGCAACGAGGCTGAAGTGCCTCAAGTAAACTCAGGATCTGTTCAGAAAGCGCAGCTTGCTAGTAAAGGTAATGCCTAAGTTATTCCCACCCAGCAAGCATGATTCGACATCTACAGTAGCCAGCTAGCAAGTCACAAACTACATGAAAAACGAGCTGTCAACGCTATGATTTTCATGTAGATCTGTTGCTAACTAGCCGGCCACTTTGGATGTGAAATGAAGGCATGCGCAAGTACGTAAGTGCAGTACACTTCAACTGAGCCAGAAACACAAAACAAACATCACTAGCATAACTACTGGTGAAATCAAGCCTTTTTCAGGCTTTGACTGACTTGCTAATAGTTTTATTAATGCACTAACAAGCCTGGTTAGCAAGCTAATTGATAGAAGCAACGTGCAGTCCTACTGGATTGTACTGGATCATGCGATGCAGTGCATTTTAGCAAAGTACTTTAGTATGATGCAACTTCATTGATTCAACCAAATTTTAAGCATCTTATCTGCTACACTGTATCTGTTAATGTGCAAAGTTAGAAGGTTATGGCTGGTACCATTCTTGAGATACTTAGTGTGAAAGGTTCGTGACTCATTCACTCACTCACTTGTATTATGGCCATATTAACCCGCGACTGCAGGGAACTTTTGTCAAACTGTAAATAAAATCATGCTCTCCCCACAAATTCATTCTGAGACAAAAAAAATTCTCTTTTCTTTCTAATTTCATTGAAAATTACATTGTGTCATTGCTCATTTCAGTTGTTTATGACTGGCTTTGCCATGTTTTCATATTTTGCTAGTGTTCATGAACTTGCATCTCGTTTGTTAGATGTAGTGTACATGTGATCTCATTTTAATTAAAGCATTATGTCTCCCTCACCCCGGAGGGAGAAGTGACACATATTGTTTTAGGCTCGGTTTGTTATGATTCTGCCATGTCTGTTATGTTTCTGCCATGCCTGTTCTGTTTCTGCCATGTTCTGTTTAGTTTTAGTTCTTTGCCATGTTTTTGTTTTTACCATGCCAGATCCACATTTCTGTTAGATCCCGGTCCATGTCTTCGTTCATGCCCTGCATTGCACTTTGTCTCCCCTGTCTGGTCTTTTGTTAAGCTACAGCTTCTCCCCAGTCCTGTGTAAGACCCACGCAGCTCGACCAAAGACAGAAGAGCCAGGGTTGAAGGTTAATGCGTGAGGATTCCTGGTATTAGCACGCGCGACGTCCTGGCTGGTGCGAATCACAATAAAATGGATATATTTTCTCCGTTCGAACAACGGGGCACAAAAGCACAACGGTTACAATTAATCTGACTCCATAATAAATTTATAATGATGAATTTAGTTATATCCTCGTTAAATATCTGACTCCAACTTAGAATTAGAATTTATAGTTTAGGGACACATGCGTGAATCTCGGGGCAGCTACGCCGCCAGACTCATCCGTGAAAACCAGTTACTCAACCGACGCCCCCGGGTAATAGCGCAGTTGCCGGATCTTAGTTCGGTGAGAATTCTATAGGATGGAAGAAATTACCATGATAGTAGCAACTTTGGCATAAACATATCATGAACCCAGATTTATGTGCACCACAGGGCCCCTTAAGGGGATCGACCAGGCACCGGCTTATAAGCCCAAGGGTGCCCTTAAGGCCAAATCCCCAGGACCGATACTACATAAACCCTTTATATAAGTAGACCGTAACTTGCAATCCAACTTAAAACCCATCACTACCTTTTAAAACATCAGCTAGCTAGTCTGGAATGATAAGGACTCGCCCCTAAGTATCGGGTCGTAACGTGGCTAGAAAGAATAAAAGGATTAAGAGTCACGGAGACCACGCAAGCTTAACAAGAATAACAATAATTTATTCACCAGGTAGGCTAAAGCTTAAATCAAACAAATCAATACTAAGCCAATTAAAAGTTACACACAATTTAGAAAAGGAGAATAAAGTCATACCTGGAGGAAAAGGATACACGCACTAATGTGCGTGGGAAGTTCGAATTACGATACTACATAATTGAAAAGGACTACTCACGCACTTACGTGCGCGGGGACAGATCGGATACGATCTTCCCTGACTCTATAGATTGGCTACATACGGCATAGGGAATGGCTACTCATGCACTTACGTCGCGGGACAGATCGGATACGATCTTCCCGAATGGATTGTTTCTCTTTGCTTTAAGCCAAATCACGCCTTTGATCCAGGCGGCATGGCCATAAACACCTGGAAGGGGGGTCGAATACGGTTTTTGGGTTTCCACCATTGGGAGGATGTAATAAAACTCTTCAGCAGAGAGAGGAGAATAGGGTGATTACCAGAGAGGATTCTGACCGAATTCTCAGGAGTTTCCAAAAGGGAATGAACCATAATTTCAATGGGAATGAAACATACTCCATTCAACTCCTTGGATTCCCCCGAGAATAACAAGACCAAACATGATATGAATATGTACTAATATGATGCAGTTGTCATGAAAAAAAAGTCTTAAGATGAATTAATATATAGGTAAATTGGGTTATAAGTCCAGAAGTGATTTCTTTGCATAATGAATATATAAGCATATTATGCACTTCCCAGAGGTTTAGATTATTTGAAACAGATTAATATAACTGGACTTTAACTTAAGACTTAGGCCAGTAATATGACTCGCACAGGGGCATTGTGTCAGCCAGAGCCCTGCAACAACCCCCCCGTGGTGAGGCCATTGCCACCTCCTGGAAGTCCACAAAAGCTTTACTGCTATCTGGCATGGCTCTGGACTGAGCTTATCAGCCATTTGTCGCATACAGTCGCTGGGCTCCCCCACGCATCAGCGTTTGCAGATCTTACAGAGGTGCCGCTCAGCACCTAACCCAAAGGCACAGATGAATTTTACTGGTTTCGGAATGGAACAATCTTTTGTAAAATGAAATATGCAATGTCTACACCTGCGTGTCACATGTTTAGGTGATTTCATGGTTTCTGGGTTTCAAACATTCCTTCTAATCTCGTTTGCTTCCTTCGCCTTGCTTTTCTATTTTACTAACCCATACTAACAGTTTGTTATTTTGTTAAAGATACTAACCAAGACTAACATTGTATATAATACTAACTTACTAACGAGCACCGGGGATTGTATAGCTGCACTTACTAATTGATTAACAAGCTCTCAGCACTCGCCCTATTCTAGTCTCCGCCTCTTGCCTTCACTTAGTCTTTGCTGCAAATTCAGCAGATCCTCTGCACCTGCTCTACTCTGTCCTGCCTTTCATTATCTGTGCACATTAGAACTCCCTAACCGGAGCTGTATGTTTTGTCATAGGCTGTCTTGTGATCCCTGTCCGCGTTTTGGCTTTTGCCAATTTCATGTGGTTAGTTTCTCCCTCGTGTTTGCTCCCACGTAATTAGTCTGATCCTCTTAACCTGATCCTAATCATAGCATGTGACTTCCCTTGTGTATTTAAGCAGTCTTTTCACAGCAGTTCCCCGTCAGAACGTTTCCTTTGTGCCACGCTTGTTTTCGCCTTGTACTCTATTGTGATTCTCTTCTGACTGGACCGTCCCTGATTTCTGATTTTTGCCTCTGATTTGGATTTTCTGCCTGCATCTGTGTACCATACCCATTTTGCCCGACCACGATTTTTGTGTTTGCTGCCCTGGTTATGATTTGAATTTCGCCCCTTGGATTTTGATTTTGGATTTTGGATTGTGGACTTGGTACTGTCGCCTCCTGCTCTGCGGGGGTTCGCCCCCCCTTTCCCAATAAAATCCCTTTTTTTTTTTTTTTTCCTTCACTGCTCGACTCTCGCGTCAGGTACGGTTCTGGAACCAAACACGGTTCCCGTTCGCGTTTTCGCGTTCCCATTTTGCTTCCGGAGCGTAACTCCAAAACCGTTTGCATGATCTTAACGAAACTTTGCATACATACTACTCCGGTCCTGCACTGGTGCCTTTTGGTATGTGCCTGTCTGTGTGTCCGTCTGGTGGGTTAGGCAGGGACGGGGGCCGGGGGGAGATGCCCGTTTTTACAAGTAAAAACACATTCTAGTTGTTTGTGAATTGCATCACTTTTTCAAGTTTCAGCACAGTTTTAAGATGCATCCCGTTTTGGATTTCGAGTGCATTTGAGTCTTGCTTTCCAGAAAAAGAGAGGAAAAAGCACACAGCAGTATACTGCAAACAACTGACTTATTTATTAATTATTTAAAAAAAAAAAAAAACTTTTTCATTATCAATCTCATAATCTATGCTTAATGCTTTCTTTATTATAAAAAGCCTGAGAGACCTTTTGCGGTGGAAAAAAGCGTGTCATGTTCATAACTGCCAAAGGTATTCTGGCTTGATGCACCTTTTTTTTTTTTTTTTTTTTTTTTTTTTTCAAGGACAGTAAAAGCAGAAATGCACAAAAAGCAAGTGCTTGTTAAATAGATATTAAAGTTGTATAGTTTTAATACATTCACGCAAAAATATTCAAATGCTTCCTTGTTTCCTCTTCCATGATTGAAGGAACTTGTGATTGAATGTCCGCATGCTGCCTGCATCTCCAGTGACTGCTCCATCCACTGTGGAAATAACATGGCTCTTTCAACAGAAAGCAGCCCATTTACCGATTTTGGGTAAAATGAAATGCAGAATGAGACAATAATGTGCATTTGTGTCAGGTCTGTGCCTTATGAATAAGTAATCATAAGTGCCTAGGCTACATATTCAGGCTAATCTTGGCCCAACTCAACCCTATTGCACAGAGTGTGTGTGTTTTTGTCTATGGTTTATATGTAAGTCCCATACATATGGCAACCAGTAAGTTCCATAACATTTCCAAAAACAACTTTCTTAACCTAGCTAGTGCTCCTTAGACTTGCAATTAATCTATGCCCACATGGTAAAAGTAAAGATAATTAGCTTTAATTACAGGATATTTTTAGTCTTTTGGTGTCCCCGCAAAAGCATTTTTGAGCATTTTCATACACAATAGCCTACCCTCGCCTCCCCAATTTCTGGGCACCATAATTTTTTGAATGAATGTATAGTGACTTGTATGGTTGCTCTGTTGCATATCCTTTATATCCAATGATTGATTGAAGCTTGTAAACTGTAGGTGCTTGTGATGCGCTGTTAGGCCTGTATTGCAGTCATATTTTGCTGCTGGTTGGATTAAGCACCATCAAATGAGTTTACTGAGGAATTCAGTTGAACTAAAGCTGATGCTTCTGTACATTTTAGAACTCATTCTTTTGCTACTATACTGGATATTAAAATCATCAACGAACACAATTCAGTTTATAGCTGTGGCAGTAATGCCTGCAGACTGTTACTTGTTTCCCAGATGAGGGACATACCTCTGAGCAGAATGTTCTTCTTGGAAGATCTTAGTCTCATACGTGTACAAGTTTTCACTGGAACGTTTCAGGCTCTGTCACGTCCAAAAATATGCAGACATTGGGGTAAAAGGGTAGCCAAGTCGTGGGTTGCTTGACTGGGTAACCAGTTGTTTTGCTGCTTTGGCTTTTCGCTGTAGTTTAGCCGCTGCACACTGTATTTTCGCTACTACTTTTGTCCAAGTCTGTTCTCCTCTATAATCAAACAAAATCAGATCGAAATCGCTGAGTATTTCTTTGAAGTAAATCGATCGTAACACATCTGCCTCAGTTTTCACAAATTACATATTTCGTTTTCTAGATCCAGTCAATGGTTAATTTCCCTGGAATATATTTCCACAGTGGATCTCTGTTGACTTAAAAATGTGTCGCGTCATCACATTGTTCTCGATAATTTTACAAACTTACTTGTGAGATAAGTGAAGGGCAATAAAAATAAACTTTTACCCAAAAAATATTCTCAGCAGTAATGTGAATGGTTTTTATAAAGTTTTACAACTGATTATTCAGTAATATTTATGTTCTTAACTTGCGCTTTTCTATAGTAACGAATGGACCCAGACATAATAGCGAAAGTACAGTGGCGAAAAGCCAAAGTAGTGAAACGACCGTAAAGCCTTGACTGATAATTTAAGAGTCATTTAAAGGGGACTTGTTTTGCTGTCCCCCCTCAAATTATAATATTCCTGGATGTCCACAAGGGAGCTTTATAATCTTTTCAGAAAAAAAACATAAATCTATGATTTATAGGCCTTTTGATTCCTGTCATTCCTAACCCTCTGTCATGACAAGGGTAGACAGAAAAAGACTTGAACAACACAGACCCAAGATGAACTCATAAAGATGGGTGAGAAACAGAAGGGTATAAATACACAAGACAAAACAAGCTGAAAGGAATCAGGTAAGGGAAAGGGTGAGGGGAACACACAGGTAAGGGCGAGGTAACGAGGCAATTATTCAATCAATCTAGACGAGCGAGAGAACACTGAACGGAGAGAACAACAAAGGCTCATGGACACTGAAAAAAAAGGCAAACACAGATACAAAGAAACACAAAAGAAACTGAAGTTAAAAGATAAGAAAAGTATGATCATTATTGCAGGTACTGACCAGGGCCGTATTCAGGACCTTTTGAAATACCAAGGTCCAATAATGCGCGCTTAACCCCCCCACCACCACCACCAAGCTCCAACCACTACATTGTTTTGTTGCGAATAAGACATTTATTTCCAATAACCTCTTCAGGAACATATTGAGTGGTAACAGTTGGACTTATGTGTTGCATAACTTTTTCATTTCTCACCTAACCTCCTCAGGGCTGTGAAGTCTCACGCAATGAGCGTGATTGTCACTCATTTCAGTCGGATGTCACACACTTACGCCACACATAGTATTTCTCACGCAAAAAAAACCGATTAAAACGAAAACAATTTCCAACAGTAGGTCTGTATGCGCAGCAGCACCGCTATAATTGTGGAAACCGGCAGGAATCAAACACGTCTCCCCTGGAGTTCTCAGTGGCAGCTTGCCACCTGCCAGCCAATCACAAAAAGGAAAGGGGCTACACAATAGCCAATAATATAATAGCACTATTGTACCTGGGTAAGATTTAGGGCAACAATCAATGAAAAAAAAGACAAAGTTATCCTGCAATTATTTACATGACCCTGCTACAGCAACGTTCTGAAAGCTGCATTATTCATTCACTTACAGTGGAAAACGGGCAGAGGTGGATAATGTACTGGAAAAAAATAACTAAGTAAAAGTAGAAGTACCATAACTGAAAGTTACTTTGGTAAAAGATGAAGTCACCCATGAGAAAATTACTTGAGAAAAAGTCTTAAAGTAGCTCACATTAAATGTATTTAAGTACCAAAAGCATTTTGTGAAAAAAAAACTTAAGTATCAAAAGTGCAAGTACACAGTATTTTTCATAGTACGCATTTAAAGAAGCAAAGCAACCACTGTTTGTTCTCTCCTTGTGCTCTTTAATCAATTTTCAGGTGAATGAAAGATACAGTTTTCAAAAAACAAACAGGCAGTCTCTCCTTAATATACTTTTTTGAGTTTGCTGGCAGTTTAAAAACCACTATAATTGACTATAATAGTAGAATTACATAGTATTGTAACCGAGCGTTCTGGGTTCGTTGTGCCTGGTACTCTTAGTAAGAAAACAATAAATAAAGGCGCATAAGCGAGGAGCTTCTTTATCCGCAGCTTCCACTTTATTCCACACACACATCTGTTCCGCGAACAGGATAACCACAACAACCTCCGCTTTACGGCAGCTACGGTAACTCTCTAGGGGTACTTCACTCTAAAACCGAATGAAATATACCATACATATAACAAACACAACAATCTGTTACACACATCCCCCCTTCAACTCGAAACGTCCCCTTTTCACATAAAACAGTGGCTCAGGCACCCCTAAGACAACAGAAAACCTCTCAAAACAGTCGCTTAGCAGAATTTAACCTGAGCCAGAGAGAAAAAAAACCCTGTGCACATCACTGTTAATATCCAATTGTGCTCAAATTAAACAGCCAAAAATATATTTATATATATATATTTTAAACAGCCCAGAAAGTGGGAAACAAACACCAAGCATCAAACTCAGAACTTCACAAAATCCTGAAGACGTGAAGGTGGCCGCAAGACACGCCTCCTGCGTGATTTCACCAGTTCAGACCCTGAAAACTCCCCATACAGACTCATGTCCCCACCCCCAGTCAGTTGTTGCTCAACCACTTGCGCCGACAACGGGAGTGGCAAAACCCCCAAAAGAGGAGATGCTTGAAGGGTAGGAGGGGAACCATCAACAGTCCCCTGAAGGCATTAGCAAAGTGTAATGTTTCAGTCTGTCATGGTGAACCACCTGAGTCTTCTCCAGAGAGTCCAGAGGGTTGCTGATGCAGTAAGTCAGTGCAGCTTCACCTCCAGGCGCCACCGTCTCCATGACCCGATATGGGCCCTTCCAATGTGGAGCCAGCTTCAGGCGGCTCTCAGTGGGATTACTCAACCACACCATCTCTCCCACCTCATAGGCACGGTGGCAAACATCAGCGTCATAATACATTTGTTGTCTCTCCTGAGCCTCTGCAGCATTAAGCCTGCAGAGGCAGCATTAAGCCTGGCGGCTGAGAAAGCAGCCTCCAGTCCATCCACCATGGATGACACATGCGCTGGCAGAGATCCAGCCCCCCAAGGGTCTGAATCAACATCAGGCACAAGCACATCAGCAGGGACACACGCCTCCCGACCATGCATGAGATAAAAGGGGGTGAACCAAGTGCTGGCGTGTCTAGAGGTGTTGTATGCAAAAGCGACTTGTTTCACATAACTGTCCCATTCGCCCCCACGAGAGAGCAACATTTTAGCAAGCTGGTCAATCAGAGTACGATTATGGCATTCTACCATGCCGTCCGACTTCGGATTGTAGGCCGTGGTGCGTGTTTTCTTGATCCCCAACATCTGACAAAGACCCTGAATCATGTCCGCCTCAAACTGGCGGCCTTGGTCGGTGTGCAGGACCTCAGGGACTCCATGCACCAAAACATAATCCTCAAAAAGACAGCGAGCAACTGTGTGAGCAGTCTTGTTCGGAAGGGCGTACACATTAACAAACTTATTAAAATAATCCTCAACAACCAAAATGTACCTATTCCCACGAGATGTCACAGGCAGTTCCAGAATATCTGCAGCCACCCGTTGCAGAGGGCGGTCAACCCGAGATCCCCCCATGGGAGCCTTCTGCTTGGGGACCGGGGACCTGCGAGTCTGACAGGCTTTGCACTGCTCACACCACACCCTAATTAAGGCCACTTGAGGCTCCACCCAAGCGCCTGCGAGGTGGTCTTGCTGCGTTATGCTCCCGCCAGACCAAAACCACACTAAAGTCAGGGTCTTCCCGCTGTGTGACCTGCAGTTCGAAGTTAGTGCAGCAGAGAGAATAAGCAGCCTGTAGATCTGATTGTGTTCCTGGAGAGACCGGAGAGCAGTCCACTGAGCCCACAACGTGGTCCGTTGTTGCCCCAGCAGAGCCAGGGGAAACAGGCCTGCAGGAAAGAGCATCCACATTCCTATGGCTAGGACCGTCCTTGTGCATAATGGTCCAGTTGAAAGGCTCCAGCTCCAGCACCTAGCGACCCCTCCGTCCCGTGGGGTCATTACCGATGGCCATGTGCCTGAGCCACAGCAGCAGGCAATGATCAGTCACAATGGTAAAGGGAGACAGTCCCACATAATGTCTAAACTCACGCCTGGCCCACAGCTCCCTGTCAAAAGTGAACCAGCGCTTCTGTGCATGCGTGAGAGCCTGGCTGGCATAGACAATAACCTTCTCCAGGCCGTCCATATCCTGTGCCAACACCGCCCCTACAGAGTCCTTAGGTGCATCCATATAGACTTTGAACGGGAGTGCAAAGTTGGGCAATGAGACCACTGGAGCAGATGTGAGCACCTGTTTAAGATACGTGAAGGCCGTCTCACACTCAGCAGTCCATTCAAAAGGCACATTTTTCCAGAAAGGCGGTTAAGTGGAGCTGCAAATTGTGAAAAATTCTTCACAAATCGCCTGTCATATGAACAGAAACCCACAAAAGCCCGAACCTCAGAAGGATAGCGGGGAGTTGGCCAGAAGCTCACCTTTTCGGTGTTCCGGGGTCAGGTTGGAGGCCCTGTCTGGAGACCACATGGCCCAGGAACACCACGTGATCCCTGGCAAGGTGGCACTTGCCAGGGTTTAGCTTCAGGCCTGCCGACTGTATCCTGGTCAAGACCTCCTCCAGGTTGGCAAGGTGGTCCTTGAATGTGCGACTGTATATTAAAATATCGTCCAGATATACCACGCAGATGTGCCATGGCAGACCTCTGAGGATCAGCTCCATCATGCGCTGGAAGGTTGCTGGTGAATTAGTCAAACCCATCGGCATGGCCCTCCATTGATACAAGCCACGGCCAGTTGTGAACGCGGTCTTTTCACGGTCCTCTTCAACCACCTCCACCTGCCAGTAGCTGTTGGAGAAGTCGAGGGTGCTGAACCAGGAAGAGCCGGAGAGGGCGTCGAGGCTGTCGTCAACCCGTGGGAGGGGATGAGAGTCTTTGATCGTCACTGAATTGAGGCAACGATAATCAATGCAAAATCTCCACTAACCCCCTTTCTTTTTAACCAGCACTACAGAAGACGCCCAAGGACTACAACTCTCCTCCATCATACCCTCCGCCAGAAGCGCGGCTACTTCACGGTCGATCTCAGCTCTTTTTTCTGGAGATGCCTGATAGGCGCGCTGTTTGATGGGCGGATGGTCACCAGTCCTTATATGGTGCTTGACGAGTGTGCACCTGCCATGATTCCTGCCTGGCAGGCTGAACACACTACTAAATCTCTGCAGCAGTGCCGACAGCTCTGCCCTCTGTGACAGGCGATCCATCCAGTGTGACAGGGAGAGCAGCAGATGGCGGATGGTCGAATTCAGTTACGGGCGGGGGAACAAGTGGTGTCACATCAGTCTCCTGAACTGGGTAGAATTCATCCAAGTGAAGACCTTGTTTAAGCTCAACTGCTCCACCAGTGGGATTAAGGACACGAGCCACAGTCACACCATCTTTCACCCTGGTCACTGTGTGAGCTACCACCAGTCCAGTCGTCTCAGGAATGTTGGGCTCCAAATAGCCATCGAAGCCTGCAGTGGGAACACTGGCCCCCGTGGGGAAACGGACTTTGATTGGCACCAAGGCTTCACTCAAGGGGGGAATGGTCACCACATCAGCTAGGGACACATTACAGCAGCCAGGTACCAATTCCCCACCCTGGAGCTGGGGCACAGTAATATCCCATAACTGTAACACTCTCCGTCCCAAGTCTAACAGTGCACGGTTTTCTGCTAAGAAGTCCAGACCAAGCAGTACATCCTGAGTAGACTTTCTCAACACAAAGAAGTTGTGCTGCCAACAGGAGGGGCCAAGTTTAAATGTCACTGACAGAGATCCAAGCGTATCCAGCATCTGTCCATTCACTGCACAAGAGTCAATGTAATTCCTCCTCAGGGGCCAGCTCCACAGGGCAGGGACAGACATGCAAAAGCTCTCACTGATCAATGACACAGTGGCCCCCGAGTCCACCAGCACAGCCACCTCAGTTCCTTCAACCACCTCCCTAATATAAAAAGTGGGGCGGTCCAAAGTGTCAGTAACAGGGCAGTTCTAAAAAACGTCATACTGCACAGGGCCCTCAGGAGGAAGAAGAGCTGATGTCAGGGCCTCAACACCAGCTACTGTCCATTTCCCTGCTGTCCGCTGTCAGCATGCTGCTGCTGAGGCAAAAAACGCACCCCATGCTGTCCTGGTTCTTCATCACGTCTGGCACGCCACCCAGGGCTAGGGCTCCTGGTCCCCCGTTGCTTAGGGGCGGGGTACATCCCCGAATCTTGATGGCCACCATGTGACTGTAAGCTCTCTCGAGGTGAAACCTGTCCACGCTCTGGGGAGCGGCCCCACTGTCCATCACGGGAGCCCCTTGACTGACATCCCCACTCAACGCAGGTGCAGCTGCAGCACCCCCTTGAAGGTGAGCAGAACAATCGCTCACGTCTATCATTATTTTCAGCCCTCAGTCTTTGGTTTTCATCATAAATCTCTTTCATTTCCATTCTCATGCAGCACATCTCATCTATCAATTTATTCACAGCTCTCTGTAAATTATCCGTCACTGACACAGACTGCACAGTTGAAGTACCTACAGGTAGGTGCATGACCGGAAAAGTACTCACACATTCTCTCTGCAGGGCCTCTCTGGCATTTTCACAACGCTCCGCAATAGTCAAAGCTTCATCCAAATCCGTAGCACCCTGCTCAAGACACTTGGCTTTCAGCACCGGATCCAGGCCAGCAAGGAAGTGACAAAACCCCTCCTCTCTCTGTGCAATGGCCCCGTAATCCGGGAACGCCTCCGCGACGAGCCGACTCACATCAGCTGCATATACCTCCAGGCTCTCCCCGGAAGCTCGTGCTCAAGCAGATAAGTTAGCTCTGAAGTGGTCCATATACTGTCTCTGCCCAAAAGCCGTCCCCAGTCTCTCTTTAACAGCAGCATGGTCCGACTTAACTGCTTCAGGAAGGCTGTCCCACAGCAGAAACACCGATTTGCACAGTCAAGTGGGGAGGATGCGCACCAGCTCTTCATTATAGTCGCTGCCACAGCCCACGGCCACTCTGACCGCCACCTCCAACTGTCTCACCCAGCCAAGAAAACTGTGGCTTCCGTCGCCGGCGAAAGGAGCAGGTAGGTCAACACAAACATCCCTGCCAGACGAACGGCCAGTAATTTTCCTCGGCTCGGGTTTCAAAGGGTCCTCATATCCATACCACATCTCCGCCACTTAGTTGTTACGCAGCTCAACAGGTTGGCAGGTTAGCTACACTGAGGAAGCTAAGCTAGTGAACCGCAACGTGCACATAGAAGGCAAGGCAAAGCAAAAACTAACTGGCAACCGACAGATAGAACCACCGCTGCCTCCAATGTAACCGAGCGTTCTGGGTTCGTCGTGCCTGGTACACTTCGTAAGAAAACAATAAATAAAGGCGCATAGGTGAGGAGCTTCTTTATCCGCAGCTTCCACTTTATTCTACACACACATCTGCTCCGCGAACAGGATAACCACAACAACCTCTGCTTTACAGCAGCTACGGTAACTCTCTAGGGATACTTCACTCTAAAAGCGAATGAAATATACCATACATATAACAAACACAACAATCTGTTACAGTATCAATAACATGTCAAATTTTTGCTTCAGAAAACTGATTTTTCTTAAAGCTTAAAGCAATTCTTACCTTTCTGGCATTTTTACACTTTTCTTTTGTAATCTTAAAATCATCCTAATAAGCGTATGGCACACTAAAATGTAAAAGCAATCCACCAGGTATTGAAACTTGTCAATATTCAATTCTCATATATTTCTGATAAAAGTCTGATCAATCATTTTCTTCAATCCGAATAAAATGATATGCCGAGCTTCCTGTCTGTCATCCGTCGCCACGTCCCTTCCAGTTGCCTACCGCTGTCACCACTTGCAAGTAGCGCGCCTCTCTGGCAGAGCAGCAGAGTGGTAGAGACAAAATAGGTCCTCAACAAAGTTAGCCTGCAAATAAAACAGCTGCAACTGCCCCTATGTCATGGCAGACAGAAGAACCAAACGCAAGTCAGGAAATCCAAAAACCGTAGTCGTTTATCCAGGCAATGGGTCGGGAAGCCAGGGGTAGCACAGAGACGTAGTCAGGCAGGCAAGGTTCGTACACGAGAATCAATAAATGGGGCAATCAAAACAAAAGGGCTAGGCAAAAGGGTAATCAGTCAGACACAGGCTATAGTTGTACACAGGAAGCAAAACAAGAATACTGGCACTAAGCACAGGCAAGGGAGAAAAAGGAATGAAGATCTGTCAGAAATCTGTAGTGAACTGAGACAATATATACACAAGTATATTACTAAACTAGGCGGGGAATAGGATTAGTGGGAGTTACTAAACAATCAAATCTAATAAGCACATGAGGGAAAGACAAACCATGATCACGCATCACAATTGACAAACCAATCCTAAACATGAAAACAGACTCCGATCAGGGAGTTGCCTAAGTGCATAATAGAATGGGAGGCAGCTCGAGGTAAAAACAGGTGCAGGAGATCGCAGTAATCAGCAGAGTCAGGGATATGAAACAGGAGGGCGGAGTTTACAGACTAGAGCGAATGCAAAGAGTATTAGTAAAAAATGAACAACATGATATTTACACACCATTACATGACAGGTGAATGTTAATACACAAAATTACTCAGGATGAGTATATTAGTCTAATTTAGTAATGACATAACGTAACATGAAGTATTAGTCTTAATTAATATGTTAATACGTGAATAGCGGGAAATACAGGAAATGAGACGTGAAGGAAGAATTTTGGAAACCACGGAAACCAACGGAAATACCCGAATAGATGCATGAATGCGGACAGGGAAGTGCATGGCTCAAATCACATGGAAGACGTACATGACGCAACTGGGGCAGACGAGGTGCAACCCTAAACACATGAATGATAAATGAAACAATAAATGATAAACATAACAAAGCCAAAAAACACAGATTATGACACCCTAATTTAATGACTAACGTTACCGGGACAATTCTGGTGAGGTAAAACATTATGACCGCAGTTTTGCAAGAAAATATGTATGTATTCTGCCGAAAAACGACGCAACTGACTGTAAACAAACTGGCGCTGAAATGCTATAATTACTATAGCCTAATAACGTTAATGGTAGTTCGTCAGACGTTACGAGGGCATTTTATTTTATACCATATATAGAATTGAATATTATGTAATTACTGTTGGTTAGTTTTCACTAACTGCCTGACAATCACAGTCAATAGGATATGCACGAAAAATCGAGGGAGGGACTTGGTTTGGATCTTGGCGCAAATAGGGGAGGGGCTTGAAAGTTGTAGGCTCGTTCAAAAATCTAAGTCCTCTCGGTCGAGCAATCCTGCCGACTTCAGCTTTAACTACTGATTGGGATACCATTGGCTCACTGTACCTGAAGTGCCTGCTGCAGAGGACAACGATTATTTCTGTAGCAAGAGATAATTTTTTTTTGAACTGCTGGATAGATACTATGGGCAAGTATATTGAGCAGTTTGCACATCAGGCTGATAACGCTATCCTGTTCACAGGGAGGCAAAATGATGCCGTGAATGGTTACGAGTAAATGAATACATATCGGTAAAATATGCTAACATTATTATGTACTATCATTAAGCCTTCCCTACATCGGTACATTATTGTATCTAGACATTGAGGGTAGTGTATGGGGTGTCACTACATTGGCGTAACACAATTATATTTATTTAGGATGTACATTGCTGTTCCAGACCTGGAGTGGAGGGTGATCCCAGCCTTCTGTACGAGTTGATAAAAAGGTGACTTTACCATGTTGGTATAATACTGTATTTATGTGTAAAAACACCTTTTTTTTAACCTAATTTCATTCTCTCAATTTTCTCAAAATGAACTTCATGTGACTTCAGTGCTTTTTTCAATAGGGTCTTCGATTAGCAGATTTTATGAATCAATTTTGTATTCACACCCTTTTTTTCTCAAAATAGACATTTTGTCACTTAAGTACTTTTAGAACTAGGGTCTTCAGTTGTAAAGATGCATTTACATGAAGTGCAGCTCAGGATGACACTGGCCCAAGCCTTACAGGGCACGAGATATCTCTGAATGAGATTATAAATGATCTTAGGCATACATCACCTAAGTTTTAATTCTACAATGTGCACAAAACGAAGGAGTTTTAATCGACACCCATCAAGGCCAAATGGTGTTAACCTTGGGAATTTAATCCCTATTAAGATGAATACAGTGGTTAATTTTAACAGTGAATTTTTACCGTTGAAAACTCCTTTTGATTTTTACAAATGAAACGGGCTTGGTCTATTGCACTTAAATGTGAGGAGTTTAGTTTGTAAATTGGACATGATAAAAAATTTGGGTTACAGACGCAAATCCCAATGTTTTTGTTGTATCAGAGACATGGCTGAATAACTCAATCTCAGATGATACTGTTGAAGTGGATGGTTTTAATATTTTCAGATGTGATAGGAAAGGAAGAGGTGGTGGTATAGCCATTTATGTAAAAAATACACTAAGTCCTACCTATGTCATTAGTCATTCTGTTGAGAAACAATTTGAGGTTTTAGTCATTAAATTGATATTGAATGCTAATTCACAATTTTATATAACGGGAGTCCACCGGCCGCCATGTGCACCTAAGATTTCTGTGAATGCATTATTTGACTTACTTGTACCCTACCTGAATTCTGAATTAGTTATTCTTGGGGATTTAAACTTGGACTGGCTCACCTCTGTATCTGATGATTTAAAGAATATATGCATTCAACTAAATCTGTTCCAGCTAATTTCAGAGCCCACACACCCAAGTTTAAAAGATCCAGGAAAATCTTCTCTAATTGATGTTATTATTACAAATAATCCTCACAAGTATTTGGCTGATGCAGTTTTTGCATGTGATCTTAGCGATCATTGTCCCATTGCATGCGTAAGAACAACAAAACTCCAAAGGTTCAAGCCTCGTATAGTTAAAAAGAGAAATTATAAAAAGTTTGATGCTCAAGGCTTCCTCCATGAATTGTATAATTGTGATTTTCATCGTGTCTCTGATATTCCTGAAATAGAGCTTGCACTTGAATTTTTCTCCTTTATATTTAACTCTGTGGCAGACAAGCATGCTCCTTTAAAATGGCTGAGAATTAAGGACAGAGTGATTCCATGGTATTCGGTGGAGCTCTCACAACTGTTCAGAGACAGGAACAAAGCATGGGCAAAAGCTAGATCAACCCACTTACCCCAGGATTGGCTTTATTTTAGACAGCTTAGGAACAAATGCACAGTGTCCGTTAGAAAGGCAAAATATGATTTTTACTTAAAATCCCTTGCAGATGCTGGTAGAAATCCCACACAATTCTGGAAAACTGTATAAATGCTGGAAAGTTCAAGTTCCTCTCCTTCTCTTTCATTGCAAGTTGTTTTTAATTCAAATTCGATTACTGGTAAAGTTGAAATAAGTAATGCTTTTAATCAGCATTTTGTTTCTGCAGGCTCTCTTTTTGAGATGAACAAAGTAGCAGACCCAAGTTTCTCTGAGCAGACTAATGATAAGCAGTGCACCTCTGATCTATTTGCCTGTCCTACAACCTCTTATTTG
The DNA here is from genome assembly GCA_029692085.1 of Gymnothorax javanicus. Lineage (NCBI taxonomy): Eukaryota > Metazoa > Chordata > Actinopteri > Anguilliformes > Muraenidae > Gymnothorax > Gymnothorax javanicus. Next base: position 190,333,953 of record CM056193.1, read on the forward strand.
TTGAATAATAATACTGTAGTTTCTTTACGTTGCATTTCAACTGAGGAAGTTCTTGAGGCTCATAATGAAATTAATGTAAATAAGTCTACAAGGGATGACTTGATAGATCCATATCTTTTGAAACTCTCTGCCTCACTCATTGCCAAACCTCTGACTCATATATTTAATATGTCTATTATGACAAGCAACATACCAAAAGTATGGAAAACTGCTAATGTTCTCCCTTTATTAAACGGGGGAGATGCAAGTAATTTAAATAAATACCGTCCAATATCCAGTTTGTCTTGCCTGGCTAAGATTCTGGAGTCCCTAGTTAATTCCCAATTACAATCTTTTTTAACTGAAAATTGCATTTTGAATACCCACCAATCTGGTTTCAGGTCTGGGCATAGCACTGTTACTGCTACTTGTTTAGTTATAAATGACATCGTAAGAGCACTAGATAACAGACAGCATTGTGCAGCCCTTTTCTTTAATTTGTCTAAGGCATTTGATACTGTTGATCATGCCCTTCTTTTGAAAAGATTATCAGACATTGGCCTTGACAAATCTACTTGTAATTGGTTTAACAACTATCTTGAGGATAGGACTCAATATATTTCATTTGAAAACATTCAGTCTCGAAGTGCTCAAATCAGCAGAGGAGTTTCACAAGGTTCAATTCTTGGCCCTTTGTTATTCACTATCTATATTAATAATATTGGCTTATCTTTGGATCATTGTAAATTGCATTTATGTGCTGACGATTCCATCATTTACTCAACTGCTTCTTCAGCTCAGCAGGCCATGTGTAATCTGCAGCATGATTTTAACTCTATTCAAAGATCTCTAATTGAGTTGAAGCTTGTCTTAAATGAGAACAAAACCAAGTTCATGGTATTCACCAAAGCTAGAAAAAAGGACCCCCTTGATTTTCATATTTGTACCCTGCAGGGTAGCCAAATTGAGCATGTCCCCTATTATAAATACTTGGGCATTTGGCTGGATGACAAGCTGACTTTTTACATGCATATTGAAAGTTTAACCAAAAAGATAAGGAGCAAAATAGGCTTCTTATACAGACATAGGGCTTGTTTCAATTTCGAAAGTAAAAAGAAGATTGTGCACTCAGTAATACTCCCCATGCTTGATTATGGTCATGTGATTTATATAAATGCATCTACTTCTGTTTTAAAACCATTAGATTCAACTTATCATTCTGCTATTAGATTTATCACAGGTCTTGACTTCCGCACCCACTATTGTGTTTTATGCAAGTCAGTAGGGTGGCGGTCACTGAAAGCTAGACGAGACTACCACTGGTTTTTATTTGTTCATAAATGTGTTTTATTGAAAATCCCTCTTTATTTAGCTAGTCTTCTTACGCGGCGAGTGGGTTGCCACGGGACACGGTCACAGGATTCATTGTGTCTGAATGTTCCTCTTGTAAGAACAGAGCTTGGTAAGACAGCTTTTTATTATAATGTCCCACACACCTGGAACCAGTTACATGTTAATCTGAAACTGAATGAACTGGTTCCTTTTGGACATTTTAAAACTTTGATCAAATCATTTTATCAAGAAAATTCTTGTTGTTTTAATTAATGTTTTCCCTTTAATAATGGCATTGTCTTATTATATTTTTTTTCCTTCTTCTTCTTGGTACTACAAATGTCCTTGTAAACTGTGTTTTTTAACTGTTAGTAATGCAGGGCCCTGCTGAAAAGGAGACATGGTGTCAGTCAGGCCCCCTGCTTAACCCTCTATTAACCACCGTCGCATATCTGCTACATAAAGTGAAAGGGTTAACAGCCTGGACACCCTACTGGTTTTGTTTCTTATTGCCAAATAAACATTTGAGAATAACTTGAATGGTCCGTCACTTTAATTTTTCCATTCGCATTATTACCCAATGTAGCAGATCTTCTACATTTTGGAAAGGTGGGCCAAAGGGTCGAATTTTTTTTTTTAACTATTTTTCTAAATATTGGCCCATAATCAACATATTTTGCCTAGGGAAATGATTTTTACACAGTTGGAAAGGTACTTGGTTAACAGAGGGTTAAATAAATAAAAATAAATTTAAAAAAAGAAGAAATCACCACTTTCACAGTCACCAGATTTCAAATCAGCTTAACTTTTGCGGGATATTTTGGAACAATATGTTATTGTTCTCCGTTCCCATCAGCAAAACCTCAAATAAAGGAATATGCCTCGGGAAAAAAAGTACTTCATCCGTACAGGAAAGTTTTACACATGAACACTCTATGGCAAGGCATGTTGAAGCTGTTCTGGCGGCTCGCGGAGGCCCAGTACCTGACTAGGAGTTTATATGCTCATTTTTCCATTAATTTGTCATCAGTCTGTTTATATACTGCAGTTAATGTCACCAATACCTTCTCATGCTGCGTAATGAGTTATTATTGGCAAATTCCTGTTTACTGTCAAGGGAAATATATCTAAATTGGAAAAGCACAGCTGGGGATGCTCATCAATGTCAGCTCTACACATTTATAAATTAGCAGATATCAAGAGAGAACACACCTAAATATGATGCACTTGCATGGCTTAATGTCGCTGCTTAGATCAGGATTAGACCAGGATTATAAAGCTTTCAAAAGCAAGTTGTTCGAGCATCAATCCACATAATTTTAATAGCAGACTCAGTTAAAAGTTGCTGCAGATCAAACAAAATAAGTGTCATCACTGTCCCTCACTACGATCAAGGGCCATAACTCAGTAAAAAAAAAAAAGCTTCGACATCCATTTTTAAACTCAGTGTAGATCGTAGGTAGCTTATAAAGCATAAAAAATTTCACACATCTACATATAATAGTTTCAGAGAAATCCTGTCCCCATATCCCCAGTTGCACTTCATGGCGGGGGATAATAATGAAAGAGGAAAAGGATTTAATTAGCAAAGTATTTTTAAACTGAGAAAAGCAACTACTGTAAAACCTTCCTTTTTTTTTTTCAAAAATACACCTTGTAATAAGCAAGAACATGAAACACAATCACTCCTACAGTAGTAGATGCAGCCCAAGAGTGATTATTAATCAGCTAGCGGCCATTTACAATTTTTTTGACTCTGCTGTGGGGCGCTCTTCAATGCACTTTTAACCCATCATTAAGCTATCAATAATGTACACCTCCCCTGCTGCAGTTTACGCTTTCAAAACTTCAACTTATTAAATATGCACAAATTAGATTAATTGAATATAGAAGCACATGTTGTGTAATTGCAGAAGATTTTTTTGGCTCAGTGAAGTCTGCAGAAAGTTGCAAAATTACTCCAGGGGCTTTACTCCTGTATCTCTCCATTCCTGCTCACTTCCTGCTGTTCAATCTGCCAGGTATCCGAGGGTTACTTTGAAAAAGAGACACATTCTCGCTAGAACTTTCCCTGGATAAATTAAGGTTAAAATAAGTTTATATTATATGAAGTTTATATTATGGTGTAATTATATTATAACATGATTGGCCCACTGAGATGAAGCACAATGGATAAATCTGTGAAGATACAGAGGGATAGGGTTGTAATGGTGTAAAAATATAATGCTAAAAAGGGGAGGGTTCAAGGTTTTTTATTTCATCTTTCATGGTTAACCACTGCTTTTCATGAATCAATCATTTGCTAACTTTCTTAAAGAAAACTCTCGAAGACTCTTAGCTAATGAGCCATAGAGAAGCGGCTTCTCTTCTCCAGGATCTCCACAAGCGGTTCCTCTTCCTTTGCTTCTGAAGACAGAAATAAGATGTGAGATTATAATGCACTCTACATTTTTTTATCAAGAGTGTTAATAATTCTGAGCTTAAATGTACGCATATTGATTGGGTAGATTAGGCCCTGAGGTATCATACTAGCTGCTAGCATAAAAATATGAAAAGTAAATGCTTATTAATGTTTAGTTAATGTACCAAAGTCAGAGGCACTTAAATTATTCCTGGTTTCCCTGTTTGAGCCACTATAAATGCCTGCTGCCACTGATCCTCCTAAAAATAACTCGTTTCGCACCACTCCTCATCTAACGTCGCTGAATGCCTGTTACAGCTTGCATGAAGCTTAAAACATTGGTACAGGCCTATAGGGCAGTGATTGGAACAGCTCCACTATGCTGCCAATAAATCTTCAAAACTTACAACCCAGCCAGGTCTGTACTCTCCCGGCTTTGGGCTATTGGCTCACCACAGTTATTTTTCCTGTTTTCTCTGCCTGTCTTCACCGTCTCGCTACTAATGAAAATAACTTCTTACTCCTATCAGAACAGCAAACGACCGTTTTCAGAAGGAGACCCACCTTTTCATTGTGCATCTTTGTTACTTTCTGGAGTCCGCTTGAGCTCGAGCTTTTGCGATATCGCATCTTTACTTGCTGGCCGGGGAACTCTATGGCGTATTGATAATTCCCGTCAGGTGAATGCTTAACTTTGTGCGTTTTACATTTTACTGGAAAACAATGTTTGCCCGGCAAGCATAATCACTTAAAGTATTTTATGAAATAACCGTAAAACACAAGCAATGACTAAAATTTGGGTTATTTCATTTGGTCTTCAATGTCGTACAGGGCCATATAATGTATGCAAAATGAAATAACCCCCCTAAATTATGATAAACTATGATGCCTTGGATCCCTTTATGGCCACAGTCTATCCAACTTCTAATGGCGACTTTAAGCAGGATAACACCCTATGTCACAAAGCACATGTTATTTCAAGCTGGTTCCACTAATATGACCGTGAGTCAGTGTACTCCAGTGGCCTCTACAAGTACCAGATCTCAATTTTAACATCTGGGATGTGGTGAAACAGGAGATTGACAGCATGAATGATCACCTGACCAATCAGCTGCAACCGTATCATGCTATCATGTCTACTTGGACCAGAATCTTTAGAGATGCTTGCTCCTTGTTGAGTCTACAAAGGATTTAGGCGTTCTCACGGCTAAGGAGGGTTCCTACTCAGAACAAGACTAATGTACCCAATAAAGTGGACACTGATAGATGAATCAAATAAAGTGGGCACTGATTGTAAATATACAGTTCATTTTTCTTCCAATTGAAATGATTGACATCAAATCACTGAGATGGCTGTGAAATATAAATTAGCAAATTGTTAAAACACTAAGTTATAAACAAATAAATTCTATGTTACAGTAAGTGCTTTGATTTTAATTTGGAATAATCTGTACTCAATACATAACATTAAGGGGGAAAGAAATACAGAATAAAAACTGTGGTTCTGGGAGTCTAAAGGGAGGATACATTCTGTCAGATTTATACCTTTTTCTGCCTTATATTTTGGGAAAACAACTCATGTGAAAGACCGTACTGAATTCCAAGACCCACACCCGCAAAGAGAAAATACATTTCTATTAATCAACAGCCCACCTCCCCCTCTCACGAGTGATGACCACAAACCCCCCCCCCCCCCTCCACCACCACCACCACCGCCCACAACCCTATTAAATGCAAACAAAAAAATGCACATTTTTTTCAGCCGATGGTGAGATTGAAAGCAGGCAAAAAGCACACTGTCAGTGTGAGGGACCGTGGCGGAGCACATTCCTGACTGCACTCCGGAGCTGAAGCATGCCGGCGTCTGAGGGGAGACGTGTGAGAAACTTGTACAGCCTGGGCAGTGGAGAGTGTGTGAGAACTCCTGCATTTGATGCCTGACTGACCAGATTCCTTCCCGATAGTTGGTTCTGTTCCCCGAGGTTTAGAGCAGCCCGCTTAAGAAGTGCTGGGGATGGAGAGGAAAGCGACGGTAATTGTATCAAGGTCTGTTGAGATTTACTCAAAAATTCTTTCAGTAAAAGGAATGAAGTCCCAAGACAGGGCAGCACTTCTGCGAAATAAATAAATAACAGAATGCATAAATATGGGGCCTTGAAAAAGTATTTGTTTCCCGCCAGATTTCTTCTACTCCTTTTGCATATTTTCACACTTGTTTCATATTTTTTTAGATGATAATGTATTATTATTCAGGAAAGAAAGTTACTCAAGAATTAACGCACTTGAGCTCGATTCTTGCCAGCCCTGTTCAATGTAATATCTTATATCTACAACCACTATTACAAATAAAATAAAAAAGAGTGATTTGATAAATCCATTCACCCTCTACTATATTGAAACGAGCGCTCTGAGAGCATAACATCACCTGCCGGAGTTGTGACTGCGATATTCGTATCATCAGTCTATCAGCAGCATATGTGTTAAGTTTCAGGGATGTCCTATAAAAACTGTAGGAGGAGTTGATTTCACCGGCCAAGTACGGACAGACGGACGGACGGACAGACTGCACTATGACACGACCCCCCTTTCATACAGCGGGGGATAAACTCTTCAGCAACACATTACTGATGCATTAACTTGTGAAATGAGTTAACTTGTGAATAAATGCTTATTTCAAATCTGATGTGTGCAACGGACTCCAAAAAAGTTGGTGCAGCAGGGGCAATTTAGAAGAAGTGATGATGTGAAAGGTTGCAGGAAAAGGGGACGTGAAACAGTGTGATTGTATAAACGGAGCCTCCTTGTCTGGAATGACAACACAAGAGCCACATGCAAGGGCACAGAGAAAGCCGCAAAGGGCGCCTTTAATAAACACAAGATTGGAGTAATTAAACACGAATAAAGAGGGTAGCCAGACGACAGTACGAGGTCAGGCAGAGGCAGACAGGAACATAGAAGGTCAGGCTAGGTGCAGTAGTCGGGACTGGTCTGAGGTCAGTTACTGGGATGTCAAACCAAAGAGAGCGGAGCAGACAGGGAAGATGCGCACTCTCAGATATGGAGGAAGATGATACTGGGAGAAACGTCACTCGCTAGGATTGCAGGCACTGGGAACAGAGTTTCTAATAAATTGATAGTTGGAGCCAGAGTTTAAACAGCAAGGATGGAAGACAACATTCTAGCAAAGGGGAGATGTAAACCAGGAACTTAAATACACAAAGCCAACAATTAACAAAGTGGAAATGAGTGTGCAAGACACGAAGAGGAAACACAAGAGGAGGGGACACATACAAGACATGAATTGAATAAATAACAAACAATTAGCAAAACAAAATCAAAACTGACACTGCCAGCTTGACTGTGGGGAAAACAACACAACATTTAGGATATGATACTCTTAAAAACCCCAAGTCCCTTAATAGCAAAAATGGATCCAAGCCCGTCCAAATTTGCCAACTGAAGTTTAAGCTTATAATCATCACTTTGAGGAAAATATTCCCTAAGAACAAATTCATTGGATTTTGGGGCATCTAACCCCCTCCCATGTGGAATACAATTAAAAGATGGAAGGAATCCCATTGAATCTTGGTGGGTAAAGGGCGAAGCCAAAAACTACTACTTAAGGCACCTGATCTCTGATTCCACATATGCCACTGTCTTAAGAACAGTCTTGGGACTGTAATATATCACGCCATTGGCTTGGATATATTTTGGTAACCTTTGTTAGTGAACGTCATTCGCCGCTGCATCCATAGACATTTACTAGGCAAAGCTGAAAACATACATTGATACAATAGAAAAGTATCACTGACTTTTCTGGGCTCGGTGTCTTCAGAAATGAATAGGACCACAGTGGACTGACAAGTGGTCTGACAAGTCATGATCTGAAGTGGTTTCTTTGGGGGAAAAAAAACAGCTGCCATGCGCTCAGGACCAAAAGACAAGAACCAGCCAAGCTGTTATAAGCATGAAGTCCAAAAGCCAGCATCTCGTCGGCTGAGAATTAACTTGGTCTATCTGCATTTTTGTGAATATTTGAGATATTCTGTTCTAATGATTTTTTAATTAACAAGGTCTATTTTAGGTGATGACCCTGCTTAGATATGCACTCAGTTTATGTCAAAGGTCAATATCAGAAGGGTCTATTTTCAAATTTGCTGCTTCACCAAGTTTTAAGTAGGTCTATCTGCAATTAACCAATAATATTAGAGGGATCGCATCACGTGAACTCAGGCCTCAGAGACAAAATGGCTGCCAAGAAGAAATTTACTGAAGCAGAGTTGAGAGAAATTTCTGCATTTCCTCATTTAGGTGAGTGCTTCGAGAAGTCAGATTGAACAGAGTGTAATGTGCTGAAACTTAAATGATTTGCTGAAAAATTATGTTTTGTCAAGTTAATCATGTAAATTGAGTTCAAGGTTACCTTTTCTATGCAGATCAAAGTGAAGAATAATGACCTAAAGGCTTTGATCAATCAGAGAAATTGGCAGAGTCAAAAAATTACATTGTTTATATACTTTAAGTTGTTCACAGTTAATATGTTCATATTTACTTGATGTGAGATCATTCACACGAGAATGTTTCTCTCTCATTACTAGGTCATGTTGAAAAAGGCCTAAAAAGTGTTAATCTTGTATTCCTTTTTTACTGTGACAGTGTTTAAAAGTTGTTTTATCAGTATTATTAGTTAATAAACATTGGGGTTTCTTTAAAATGCGGTTTTAAGAGACTGTTAATTCATTTACGTATTTTTTATAACCTGTAATCTGCAGATAGACCAAAGTAACACTGGAATTTTATGAATTCTAAAGTTACAATGGTCTATCTGCAAAATTGGGTACCCAGAATTCAATGTTGCCAGACGAATAGGGGTATGTAAATTAGCCCAGGTTAGTCTCGTTGTATTCTAATTGTTTAGGGCAAAAAATCTTTTAAGTTGGAAAAACCCGAAGGGGATATTTTTAATACCAAATCTTTAATCGCAATTTCCTCGAAAACACAAAAATGCCAGATAGACCTAGTTAATCCTCGGCCGACGATCTGTCATGGTAAGGGGGAGGGTCAATGTGCACAGCATGGGTGACTAGCTCATTTAAGAGGGCAGCATTAATGCTGAGAGATATAAACAAGTTTTTGAGGAGCACATGAGGAGCACATCTAAATTTTGTCTTATCCAGTGATGGCCCTGCATTTTCCAGAAAGATAATGCCAAACCACATACTGCAGGGATTACAACTACATGGCTGCTTTAGCTAGATTGGCTGTCACATGGCCTGGGTGACTTTCCATAATCAATGGAACCATGAATTCTGCTCTGTAATAAAAATTTCAGTGGGACAAGGTCTGGTCATCAGTGCGACATCAGAAACTGAAGCACAATTTGCGTAAGCAGGAGGGCAACAATTCAGAGAACAAGAGCAGACAGACAAGACATTGATAATGTCCCAAATTACTGTAACTTTTTAAAATATTTTTTCTCATGTCAATCTTTACTTATGACTGCATAGGCTTATCTCCGACATCATTACTGCAGTGTATTGCCAACACACTGTATCACCACAACCTTAAGCGAGGCCCACCTCTGAATGACTCACAAGAATTTGAGTGTTGTAATCCAAGTCCTGACATGAACTGCATTGATGTGGAGTCTGAGATCCTTAAACAGGGCATTCATGCTCAAAAACCCTCCAAATTACATTGTATTACAGCAATTCTGCCAGGAACAGCCAAAATTGCTCTGCAACGATATAAAAGACTGATCTCCACTCATTGAGAGCGTTTGATTGCAGCTATTGCACCTAAACCAGTCATAAAATGGGGGGGCATCATTTTTCTTTACATAGGTGAAATACGTGTTGAGTTATCTTCTTCCTTCAATAAATGAAACATTTTAAAACAGTATTTTCTGATTTCTTGTTCTCCTTGTCTCATATTACATTTTGTGTGAAGATCCAAAAGCATTAAAAAAAAAAAAAAAAAACGGAAACAATCAGCAGTGGGCCTTGTACGTTGTAGAACTACTACCTCAGACCTCTGATGTCACTGGTGTTTTTTTTTTTTTACTGTTCTGACATTAACGCTCAGCTGATATAACCAATCACACCCTTGATTATTTATATCAGGTCCCCTTGCGATGGCCCACATAAAACATCAGGATCTGGCTGGTGGTCCCAAGGAGAGGGTTGGGAACCTCTGGCTTTAACCACTAATTTTCTATGTTCAGCTAACCCTCTTAATTTCATGAGGAATTGACCTTTTCTAGTTTGTTTTGCGGTCCTAAGTGATTCTGACACTGACAAACCGCTTAATGGGGCTTAGCTTTAATGGCAATTGTGTTTGATTTCACAACATGTCTCTTTAAGTACATTTGATTTGCAATTAAAAGCTTTCTCTTGAAATGTGAGACTTGGCCTTTAAGGTTGAGAAAATGGAGAGGGAACATAAAAAGTCCTTATAATGAGAATGCAAATACACCTTTCCACCTGTCGAACATCTCCTCTTCTCCCAGCCGGAAGCTGACACTGTGTTGACATCTTCTGCTGAAAGGTGGGGGGTGCACAGAGATATTCCCTGCATACATTTCCTGGAAGACTAAAAAACTATGGCTAGTTTTATCAAAGCCGTTTTTAAAGGCAGTATACATCAGGCTCATGTGAGGTAAACTTGGCGCCAATGCAAAACTTCAAATAGGCGAAAACAAAAGAAATGCGCTGTCTTTTTCGAGTGCTTCATACACTCCACATGTACCATGTTTAATCTGCTGTATAGTGACTACGAGTGACCGGTTAAATGTGTTTGTATGCCTAGATTTCACATATTAAATTATCAAATAAGTAAACTCTTTTATTTTTTTTCAGATTGCAGAAGCTGTTTTCCTGCAATATAACAATGACAGATTTCTTCAAAAGATTTTTGGTCAAAGTTCCTTGCCAGGCTTTTGTAAGTTCAACAGATACAATTGGTCTCAGCCTGGAAAGGTGATATTTAATAAGTGCAGGAAAAAATTGGAGATACTGAAAAAATAATTTGTAAATAACATTATGCTTTAAAAAGCAAGATTCAATCTCCAAGATTTCTGTGTACTTCTGTAAAGGTTATGACCTTGAACAACGCCTAAAATAATTAACAAATATTTACCAAAATTTAACCCAGTATTAACCAAATTTTGCATATTTGTGGGAAACTACCAAATACATACAGTTTACTTGACACCTCATATGTAAATATTGAATATCCTTTAAAAATGTTACCAGTGGGCAGTCTGGTCATAAATTAGTGAAAATAAATTGCTCAGTGCTGACCTTTACATTCCAGTTCCCAACTGTGTCCTCCGACACTTTGACAAAATTACTGGCACACTCTTTATTACTATGGATGAAATATTCATCAGTCTTTTTACTCCACGGAGTTTTAATTTCTGCCGAAAAGTTTCAGATGAAGAGTGATCCGTCCTGTCTAAGAGGTGCTGCGGCCGTTACTCCCAGCATTAGTTTTACATTGCTTTGTTTCACCGATGATGCTGTGCAGTGCAATCAGTCCTACAGCATCATTGGCTGCTCTCCTCTGCCATCTACTGCCTTACTGCAGTGCTGGAGAGCTCACAGGCTCCTCTGGAATTCAAATACCACATGCAGCATTAACTGTGGACCTGACTTTTATGCAAACTCATGATTCGAAGACACTCGGGTGGTCAACAAAACAACTAAGCAGCCAGTCCTATGCTGCATTTTGTAATATTTCATAATTGTAATATTTTGGTCACCCAATTTGTGTGTATAAATGGCAATTACTGCATGTTCCACCTAATATGGATGCTATCACCTCAAATTCAGGCTGACAAAATTACCTCCTTTTTTGAGTTTTTTTTTTTTTTTTTTTTTTTTTTGCACAGCTGATAATGAGAGACTCTGCTCAAAGCTTCAGAAACCATATATCAAAATAAATCAAGTCTGGCTAATATTTCAGTTCTACATGGTTATTTATATCAAAGCTCCATGTAACCAAAATATGATTTCTAATTGTCAAACTAGAATGATATACAGTATGTAGGTATTATTGTGCCCAAGTACATTGATACTGATTGCATGGTGTGGCTTTCTCATGCTAACAAAGGCAGCCTGGTAGAATGCAGGAAACAAGGCAGGTAGCCTGTAATCAGTAAAGCTGAGGAACATTTGTTTTTGGAAGCTGATTGACTGTAAAGGGCTTCTGTGAGCCCTGGTACTGAAGCTGGGTTCAAAGGCGAGTCACAATGGCTTCATTAAATGAAAATCAGTTCTCTAATAATTTTGAACAACTTTATCTGAGAGAAACGATTTATATTGTGCTCCAGGTCAAGCCAGTGAAAAGAATGAAATCTATCGGTTTGTCATCCTTAAGTGCTATCTGTCCAATCACACATCTCCACTTGTTATAATAGGTGCACTATTTTATCTTTTTATGGGAAGAAAGTATATGAACACTTGTAATGACAATGATGGTGGAGAGACCTTTCAAATGACATAACATAAACATCCATAAAAAATTGTGCTATTCAGCAATTTCAGCATAAATGCTGAGTTATATTTTTGCCAGACTACATTCATTTGAACTGTGCAGATGTTGTATTTTGATGGAACGCTTCAACAAATAAAAATAGGTTTCAGTTTATCATAAATAAGAAGGGGTTTGGTTTGGTTTGGTTTTCCATTCAGCATTTGCTGGGGACCCTCGTAAACATTGTCAGCTGCAGAATTATTGGTACCCTTGATAAAAAAAATATTAGCATATCATTCAAAAACCTTTATTATTTGTTAGATTACATTAAGGGATATATTTTAATGAATACCACAGGTATCAAAATTATTAGCACGCCTGATCATTGCCCTGCTAAAAAAAAAAATCCATCAATGACCCATCACATCATTTACCTTAACCAGTGTCTTTAGAACTCAGTGAACTTGCCCAAAATATCAAAGACCCATTTTTTATTTTTGACTCAAGGCATAAGGTACCTTATACATCTGGTTTTAATAACCCCTTAAACTCTGACTTTTCACTTAAGCAGGTTCAAAGTCAGAAAAAGCAGTTTTTTTTTAATCATCTAGGACAATGTCACATACATATTATGTATCGGCTGGTTACAGCATTTCATTGAATCTACATCATCCTTGTATTAAGACAAATATTCAAACCCAGGATGCCATGTATTTATGGTCGCAGCATTACAAAAATGAAAGATATCTGGATCGTATACATCATTTTATATGCATATCCCTGTAATTCAGCAGGACTAATTTTTAAAATGATCTCCATTGGAGTTACAGGTGGTATTCTGGAGTGGATTCAAAACAGGTTACAGGACAGAACACAAAGAGTGGTGGTCTGTGGAATCTCATCTGAACTAGGAATGGTGAGGAGTGGAGTCCCTCAGGGATCAGTGTTGGGACCCCTGCTGTTCCCCATCTACATTCATGACCTTGATAGGAATATTGAAAGCAAATTAGTCAAATTTGCGGATGATACTAAATTGGGAGGTTTGGCAAATAGTTTTTAGTCCACTTAAGTGATTCAGGATGGATAGAATCCAGAATTGGGCAGAAATGTGGCAAATGAAATTTAATGTAGCGAAATGTAAAGTTCTACATGTAGGTAATAAAAACATGAGACAGGATTACTTCACAGGAGGTTTAAAACTGGAATGCGCTCCACATGGAAAAGATCTGGGAGTGATTGTTGACCAAACCCTCTCAGGTTCTAGCCATTGTGCCGTAGCAGTTAAAAAGGCCAATCAGATGCTGGGATATATAGCCAAAAGTATTGAGTATAAATCCAAGGAATTCATGCTTCTCTTGTACAACACATTCGTCAGACCACATCTGGAGTATTGTGTACAGTTCTGGGGACCATACTTTAAGGAAGATATAGAGGGTCTAGAAAAAGTTCAGAGAAGAGCCACTAAGCTAATTACAGGTATAAAAGATGAAAGCTATGAGAAGAGGCTGAAGATCCTTAATCTGTTTAGTCTTAGGAAAAGGAGACTTAGGGGTGATCTGATTGAGGTCTATAAATATGTTAAAGGGATTAACAAAGTAAATTATGTAGGATTCCTTCGACCAAGTGTTGTTAGTAGAACTCGGGGTCACAAATGGAAGTTGACCAAGGGTAAATTTAGCACTGATATTAGGAAATATTTTTTCACCCAAAGAGTACTTTTGATATGGAATAGCTTGGCTGACCATATTGTTGAGGCAGAAACCTAGGGAATTTTCAAGAGCAGGCTTGACTTAAAGCTAGATTCCATTGAGTCATTGAGTATCTGAAGTGATATATTCACAATAGTAAAAAGAAACTGGCGAGCCTAGTTGGGCTAAACACCCTGTTGTCGCCACTCATGATATGTTATGTTATGTTTGAGATAGTTAGAAACCTTAGGATCTCCAGTAGAATTTAAAATAAGGCTAAAGTTCGACAGGCTTGGAAACAGCAGCTGCATTTGATGGACCCATAAATGATTTTAAGGGGTTAATTGTTCCATTGACAGTCAATAAAAGGCAACCAGCACCATTGGCAGCCATCTATTGGCATTCTCTCACACAACCATGGTCCACAGATTAGGTGGTATGCTTCAGATCATGAGCAAGTCCTTCTCTTCTCCATATTCTTCTCTTCATTCTGGTACAAGCTGATTGTTTTTATGGCAAACATCTCAATGTGTTTTTATGGCAAACATCTCAATGGCCACACTGCAAAAAATGATAAGATAAAAATACTAGGTAAGATGAATTTACTTAAGACTTAAAATACATATTTCTATCTCCATTTTTCTTAGTAAGACAAAAAAATTTCTTCTTTTGAGGTAATTTTTACCAGCTTGCCTATGGGGCAAGTAAATTTCACTTGTCAAGTCAAAAAGTAACTTGTTTTATGTTTTTTTTCTTAAAACAAGTTACTATTTGACTTGACAAGTGAAGTTTACTTGCCTAATTGGCAAGCTAGTAAAAATTACCTCAAAACAAGAAATTTTTTTGTCTTACTAAGAAAAATGGTGATAGAAATAAATGTATTAAGTCTTAAAATAAGTAAATTCATCTTGCCTAGTATTTTTATCTTATCATTTTTTGCAGTGCACTTTCCCTTTGTCGTCCATCACTGTGGTTAAGATAAAAGAATAGAGCAATGACGCACAATCGAAAGTTGTCGGGTTTTACAAATATGAAAATTTCCATAAGAAAATGGAAAATAGAAAAAAAGAGAGAGAAATAAAACACTCCATTTCAATAATCTGTTGTAAAAAGTTCTGCCTCAAAATTATCTGCCTGGGAGAGGCCCATTTTGAATGCACATTCTGTGAAGAGGATGGTTCAAGTGGTAAAATAGACTCCAGGCATCAGAGCTGGAGGATTGCAGACATTAATCATGCCTTTAGATGATAAAGTCTCCAAAACTACGACCGGACGCCACCCACAGGACTTCCAGATATTTGGGATGGTTGTAAGAAAAAAGCCTTTATCATCATAAAAAAAAAAAAAAAAAAAAAAAACTCGAGCCAATGGTTTGTCAAATGGGACTGAAACTTCGTATGAGAATGGCTTCTATGCTTAGATGAGACCAAAACTGGCAATAAACCCCAGAAGTGGGTTTGGCGTAAAAACAAAAATCACCATTCAGTAAAGAACTACATCCCCATTGTGAAGTAATTTGTTGAGTCTTTCATTTTTGTGGGGCTGATTTTGTGATAAGGACCCTGCAAAACTCATTGGGAGTCATGAGGTCATAGTTTGCATCTAGTTCCAGCCGATGTTAAATGAAATCCTGAGTGCATCTGCCAGAAAGTTTAAACTGGGCCACAGCAGGAGCTTCCTACAGGACAACAATGCATCAAAATCAACACAAAGATGGTCGAATGGTTTTATTAATGTTTCATTCAATCAAGGTTTTGCCTTTACCATCTTATTCTCTTGACTGAAACCCAGTAGAAAACTTGAGGGACAAGCTGAAAGCTCAGGTCCATAAATGTGAACTCAGTCATTTGAATAAAATGGAAAGGTTGTGCATGGAAGAATGATCTCAGATGCCTTTCCATATCTTCTTCAACTGCATTACACGCCATAGGAGACGATTCGGAGCTGTTACCTTAGCAAAGGGAGGCAGCACAAAGCATTAAAGAAGGGGAGTCCAATGACTGTGGCACAGGTTTTTGAGAGACATTAGCATTTTTTTTTCAATCATTGTATTACAATGAAAAAATTATGTTTTTGTTAATGTTTTCAAATCAAATATGAACATAATAAAGACAGTGAGCCTGTCCTCCAACAAAATACGCCCGCAAAGGTCGTTTGTCAAGCAGCTTATTCCGACCTAAAGTTACGTTTAGGAGTTAAGCGACATCTAGCGGTAATTTAAATAACTAAAATCTGGTTTCCATCGTCACCGTCGCCGTCAGTAAATCCGCAACCTAAACCCAATCCTAACCCTAATCCTAATTCTAACCCTTACCCTAACCCTAACCCCAACCCTAATCCTTTCCCAAAACTTTATTTTAAGTGTAAATATGACTGAAACTGTATCTGGAACTGAGACTGTAACTGTAACAGTACCTTCCTGCTGCCAGTAGGGGCGCGATTTTAGGAAATGTTCCTATGGGACGTAAATCAGAGTAAATGAGAATAATTGAGCATATGGTTGGAGGACAGGCTGGTATTTTCCCTGGTGAAGTCTTCTCTTTTGTGTTGACATTCACACAGGTACGCCTACTACCTGGAGAGTGTTCTTGATCCAGCCTACTGTTTGAAGGGGTTTTTGTTCAGTCTGGAAACAATTCCTTTTTCGTCTGCCACAGTTGTTTTCCATAGTCTTTCAGTGTTCTTGAGCACAGCAGTGTATACTTTCTTTTGTAAGAATGTACCAAATAGTTCAGGCTCTCCAAATCACAGTCCGAGCGCAAAACTGCTGGTTTTCCACCTTCGCTTTACCTGAGAGTCAGGTGTCCAGACAATCTGGCCAATCAGTAGCACAGATTGTTCACTTAATTGCCTGGAAGGAAAAAAATAAACAGGGCTTCAATACAAACATAATATACACAATAAATGCGTGCGCTGTCGGTCAACTATCAAAATCAACTATTTCATATTAATAATAAAAAAACATAGTCTCCCTTGCCAACACATCGATAGCTACCTTTTAGAATTCATCATTCATTTTTTTCTTCATTCATGAGCCCTCCAGAAAAAAATTACAAAATAGAAAGCAGAGCTGAATCCAAAAATTCTCTCTCTCAGCACTTCTTGTACCTTTAATTTTTCTCACAACTCCGGTAAGAGTAACAGCAATGTGATCCAGTGGGAGACAACATTTGTTTTCAAATGAAGTATCATTTTAAATACAATATCGTTCTTGACGGGTAGCCATCTGACATGCAAAGGCACCTCGGTTTGTGCGTTTTGTTCCAAGGCACTATTATGTGCAGATAATAGAATTCAGAATAGATCGCTCTGGCGAAGTGCCCCGACCTCATCACTGTTTTGCGATTTAGCTAACTATTCTGTAGTTAAATTTCTCGTTTTCCATTGAGTATTGAATTGATTTTCAAGAGCAGTCATAAAGCCTGGATAAGATGCATACAAGTGAGGCAAATAAAATCTTTCAATGCTAGTAAGATTTAAATTATTTGTGTTGCGTTGTATTTTCTATATGATTGTATTCGCTTTGATTATAAAAGACAGCTCACAGGTTATTTTGGATTTAAATTATTCCCATAATAGCAAGTGCAAGGTGCGTTGCAGGTATATCAGCATAACAATGCCACTCACTGGCGTGATATGCAAAAAGATTGAAAATAGTGATTTTTATTGAGCATCATCTAATTCCAGTGTGATGAAAGATAATATACTTTGGAAGATAGCGTAATGTGCAGTAGTGAAAATTTCATGAGCTGGTATTGGAAACAGAGCCTGTGAGGATGAGGTTGCACTTTTTTTTTTTGGCATACTACTCATGGTAATGGACGATTTGATACACTTTTAATGAACTTAGAACGTTCAATTAGCTTTCTATTTAGTTTGGAGACTGAATTGACAAGTACTTTAAAAGCCTCCGCATTCTAATGGTCGAAAAGACGAAAATATGGTAATATCCACTTGCATTTGATATAAAAGTTTGTACCATGTGTCAAAACAGTTGCTTTGTAGTAAAACATTGTATTACTTATAATTAATACTACTACAAACTTTTTTCATTTTTAGCTGTTTGGGGAGGTAGTGGGGCAGCTTTTATTTGGCTTCACAGATAATTGGTAGTTCTGGGTCTCACTTTCAGATGTAGCGCACTTCTCGTCAATGAGTTTATGATCCATGAACAAATAGGGAAGGGTTGATCTAATTTGGCATCTGCATGACAGGGTTGATGTAATCTCCAATATGCCATGGAATACAGTTAAAATAACAATAACTCCATCAATGTCCAAATATTTATGGACCTGACTGTATAATGAGCTCTCCAGTCCTTCATTTCCTGATACATCTCCTGTCATGTTTCTATACTTGTATGCACACATAATATGGGTGTGAACTTTTCAGGCAGAGTGCTGGTGTGGAAGAGACGGAAAGGGGCAATGTTAGGCTGGATGGCGAGTGCATATGCAGGGACAATGGGCAGAATGGGGGAGGGGGGGCAGAATGGGGGGCATCACTGGGCGTATTCGAATCCCCAACAGGAGTCAACACAAGTGCGAGGTGCGGTGTTTTTCGTTCCGAACACGTTCTCCAGTCTCCAACCCAGGCGAGCCCATGGGCCTGCGTATGGTGCAGAATAAAATTGAATTGAATTGAATTATTGTGATACCAACTGTTTTTACAAAATTTTAGCCTGAAAGTCACTTCATGCTTCTATACATAGTTAATTGCCACTGAAACTACTCATTCTCATAAATAGAGGGCTATTAACAAGATTAATCTGTGAAATTGATGAAAATTTCACATACGTATCTCCTGCATCCGCCATCTTTGTTCTTGACAACACTCGTCCCACTCTCCAAAAAGCGGGGAGTGACAAGAACGCGTTCTCGTGTTGGTTCTCGGCTGTTCGGAACTTCGTTCTCGTGTTGAGTCAACCCAAGTGTCTCCAAGAACAGGGATTCGAATACGCCCGCTGGCGCTTAGCTGGCAGTGCAGACCCATAAAATCACAGTGAGCGTACTTCAATTACCACTGGGATAGAAACTGGCCTGGAAAACTCCAGAAGAACCAGGAAGGAGGGAGAGAAGGAGAGACAGACGAGCCGTGGGGGAATCGGCCTCCTCCAGTCACAGGGAGATGCAGGGGCGAGCTGAGAGAGCCTTGAGTACTTCCTGAGATTTTCTGAGGCTGGTATTCTACATGTCCGTGCAAGTATTTTAATAAAGGTAAAAAATAAAAATTAACATTAGGAACCATTTTGCCAAGAGGAACAGCAGAACAGTAGTAGTAATAATAATAATAATAATAATAATAATTATTATTATTTTTTAAAATAATATAGCAAAACAACAATAATATATAGCAAAAACAACAATAACAATAATATAGCAAAAACAACAATAACAATAATACAGCAAAAACAACAAAAACAACAACAACAATATTAATAATAATAATAATAATTATTATTATACAGAGAACTTAGCATCACCATGGTTTGGAATGAAGGCAGGAGACAAATTCAGAAAGGTCATTCTATTACTGCAGACCCGGGGGGGAATTACGTGGAGGAAATTACCGGTATTGGCTTTGTGACAGCAGAAGGTAAACTTGGCTCTGAGAGCGAGGGCCAAATACCCCTGGGAAAATATTTGTCCTCCAAAATAAAGCAATCTCAATGTCTCTCATTCACCCTCACTCTGAATTAACCAGTTTGTGATTGCACCTATTTTTATTTTGCTCAGCGCACCACAAAAGAAATCACCAGGAAATATTTAGTGATGTCAAAATTTTACAATTACGCTTTTAACAGGTTTTGTAAACTTGTACTTTTTAACAGGTTTAACCTGACAAACAGTCATGATATCTGCAAGTAATCATATCTAAATAATCTGGGGGCACAATTTAATGTTGTTGTGTTCTGAACAATTATTGAGTGGTTCTCAATTGTTATTCTGAGTGTAAGATCATTTCATTTTATAACTGTGCATTAATATTACATTGTGTGAATGTTGTCTGAAATAAACAAGACATATAACATCGAGTTGTAGGATGGATATCGAATTCTTAGTGCTGTTGATGAGGCAGTATCCAGCATTTCACTGTGTGGTCGAGGTGCTAGATGCTTTTCAGAGTTGAATAGGCGCCACCTGCTGGTCATTTGAAGGAGTTTCACTGCATGAGAAATTCACGGGAAAATGTGAAACCTCTTGTACTTATCATCCTTTCATTGTTTTCATTTTATTTATTTACGTTTTAACACATTTGAATTTTTTAAATAAATTTTTTTTTTTTCATTTCTGCTGTTTATGGATAAATGTCTAAATTTCATCACATATAAAAGTACTTTTATATATGTGGTATTAATGTGGCATGAGTAATAATGAAAGATGTATATCACCGTTACCATCATCATCATCATTATTGTCATCAGTACTGATATAAAAACATATATTTTTCAGCTTCTTACAAAGTGTGGCACTGCACACCAGTTTATGCAAAAGGAAAACTTGCGCTGTGGACATCTTACATGCAGGTTTTTTTTTTTTTCCAGATACATTTCAGTAACCTCTGGATAAGATCCAAGTAAGTCTGCTTTTATTATGACTTTAAAAATGCCATATTCCTGTATTGGTGGTGGGCCAGCTTAATTATGATCAAATAAAGATGAACTGATGAAGATGAAGATAACCATTCATCTGTGTGCATTAATGGTTAAAATATATATATATATATATATATATATATATATATATATATATATATATTCCTAACACTTCAGCACTTGATGATAAATGTTTGGTTAATTGTAATGGCTTTTTGATACACAGAATGCATAATATAACAATTGATATTTTAACAATGTCACTGAAATTTGTTTATTTGGTTCGATGGCACTGATAATTAAATTCCAATGTAATTGCCTATGACATGGGTAGTAGAATTGTATGTCCTCTCAGAAAAAATGCACACAGACTTTCTACTGATTTAATTACGTCTGCTCCAGTGCATTGTGATGGACCTGAGGAAGCTGCATTGTCAAGTGATTATTTACTTGTGATTTATTTGATGATAATTCAGTCATTATATTTGCACAAAGACTGCTCTGTGACAATCCACGTTGCCAACAGCACTGCTTGTGAGTGTGCTAATATGGCGATGCATAGACATGTTTGTAACTGCCCAATGTACAGTACAAGGGTCCTTTTGTACTGTGAGGACTCTGTCAAGACCATGACACAATTTTAAAGGCGGTTCTTCACTCAGTTCACACCATGTGGCTGTAAATAAGCTCAAATTTGATCTGACAATTTGCACTTCCATTTGACACTTAAAGACCTCACTGAGCATCTCAAAATATTTCGTTTGCAACTCTTGTGTATTGTTATAAACTGCAAACAACTGGATTAGTTTTAGTCCTAATTTCTGCTTCTCCCAGTTTATTTTTTAACCCCGTTCCTCTCACTGGAGAGTTTAATTCCTGGAGCTCTGTTTTTGTATGACAAAAAGAGGATACAGGTTCCCTAGTTGAACACTGTATGGCATTTTATTTGAACATGTGCTGTACTGAAAGGATATATATATATATATATATTTTTTTTTAATTTGAGTCCTACCACCTTCATGACCCTTGGACATCTCTGTACACGAGTTCTACCCTGGGGGGTCCCCTGAGTCGTGAATCGCAGAAACACAGCAACAGATGAAAGGGCTGGCACAGACTCAGACGCTGGCATTCACAGCATTACCTCTCCGTGCTATTCAGGGTGAGAAACAGAGAGGGGCGAGGTCCACCCGAATCTTTCTGAGCTCTGCCAAGCTGTAAACACATCGGAGCGGCACCTTTGGAATCAAGTGGGTGCCTGACAGCATTTGGGAATGAGTCATAAGTCACTTGTAGGTGATTTGTCACTTAGCAGCAGTGAATTTAATTAGGGTTTATTGGTCAGTAACATTATATAATTTAATAAATGAAGAATTATGCTTATATACACTGTCAGCACTTTTATATTGGTCTGGTACAAGGGGCCAACAAAGGTGTTCCTTACTTACGGAATGTGACATCAGCTGAAACATGAGTGTAAATGAGTTCACACTGAAAGAATGTGACACTGTACGTAGAAAATGTAATTGAAAAGAGCAATTCCTGACATTAGACTTAATAGTCAAGAGGCTGAAATTTAGTTCTTGTTGCATTGCAGCGGTGTAAATAAGACAGAGGCTTATCTCTGAGTGGCTCACAGAGCCCTGTGGTCAGGTGTTCAAATCCCAGCCACACAAATATTGGCTATAGTCGGGGGTTCACATTAGCGAGGCAGCAATCAGCTCTGCCTTGCAGGGATTAAGCCAGTTAAAATTCCTTCATCTCTTCGCTCTCTGGCGGCCACTCCTGGTCAGTCGAGTGTCTGTAGAAGTACAATCAACTGCCCTGACAGTGTTACCCTCTGTTGGTAGAGACAGTGTGTGATTCGTGGTGCGACTGCATACTGTAAAGAAGCGAGGGCTGGTCACCACATGAGACAAAGCAATCACGTGCCGCAGCATCTTCCGCCTGACTCAATGGAAGCAGGTTGCTTCGGTGGATTTGTTGTGTTCAGGATGGGATACAAAGACAAACCCCTCGCCCCCAGCAAAAAAAGCACAATAAACCAATAATAATAAAAATAATAATTATTAAAATAATTTTGCTGCAAAAGAGAAACTATGAATGGATGAATATGAGGAGACTTATATTCTGTATAGATTTGGAGTGGGAATTTAATCCTAATGCTTTCTTTGGCTCAAATGAAAGTGTACATACAAACACAACTGTGCACAATGTGTGCATGTATGCAAATACAAAATCTCACAGCCATGCAAGAACCCATGTGCATACGAGCAAGTGAAGCTTTCTGCTACAATACCATTTACAAAATAGCGTCTTATTTATATCCTGTTTCTACTTATGCTGTGCAACAAAGATGGTTCATTTGAGCATTGACAAAAAATAACACTCTTTCAAAACATTATTCAAGTAACAAGCACGTCCAGACGTGAACACATTACCCCTGCGCTGTCGTCACTCCACTGGCTTCCAGGTCGTTTTAGAATTGATTTTAAACTCCTATTGTTTGTTTTTAATGCCATCAATGGCCTGGCTCCTTCCTACTTGTCTGAGATTTTAACTATCCGTGATCATGGCAGGGCCCTGCGTTTTTCGGGTCAGCTTCTGTTAGAAGTCCCAAGGTCGAGACACAAACAGTGGGGTGATCGTTCTTTTGCTGTCGCTGCTCCCAGACTGTGGAACAAACTGCCCCCTGACATTCGCACCACTACTGATCTCGGCCTTTTTAAATCAAAGCTGAAGACCCACTTTTTTAGATTGGTGTTCAATTCTGACTTGGGCAGTCTTGTATTTTTTTTTTTTTTTTGTAGGTGTACTTATTTTGTCTGTTCTATTTTATGTACTTTTGAAAGGCTTTTAATAACCTGCAGCATTGTGGCACCTTCCACAGTCAAAAATCTGTGTTTCTATGTATTGTTTTTATGGCTTTGTTGTAAAGCACTTTGGGTACCTTGCAGTTATTGTAAAGGGCTATACAAATAAAATTTGATTGATTGATTGATTGATTGATTGATTGAAGTAAAATAATTTCTCTAAAACAGACTTTTTTCTCTGTTGCTACTAAAACCATATGTGCCCAGGATCTGTGGTTTAATCAGTGAATACACCTGGCTGGTCATATAAAAAATTAGTTGGCTAGCATTCTTCACATTTCAATTTTGAAGGGCAGGCAGAAGGTTAATGTTATTTTTTTATTTTATCATAATGACAGTTTTTAGATCAAAATAGCTCAACAAATTCCAAATCACAAGTACATTGTACATGTATGAACATAAAGAATCAGATCTGTCTGACCCATAGGGGGCGAAGTGACTGAAAGCTGAACAAACTGGACATCTGGACAGGGACTCTGAGCATTTTTCTCACTTTCTTTTTGGAGTGATTTTCAGATTAAAAAAAAAAAAACTGAAGGCGGGAGAGTTTTTCTGGGGTGGGCGGGGATGCAAACCAACTAATTTTTTTTTATATGGTCGTATTGCGATAATGTCTCTCAGTCGTAGAAACATCCAATTACATCCATTAAAATTACCTAAGAAGCTCCCACTGCTATGGATTTCATAAGGTCACTCTCCTCAGCCGTCAGCAGAAAAACGAGGCGTCCGTGTTGGAGAGGCGGCAGCTTTAAACAGGCAGGAGGGGGGGTGCAAATGGGGGGGGGGGCTGAAGCAGACCTGGTGGCATCTGCCGCTCCTGCCGGGTCACATGATAATCAATAAAGTAATGAGTAGAAGCCCCATCATGCAGCGCATTTTTCACCCCCAATGTCAGGTTAGAGAGCCTTTCAGGGAGATCCGTGTCGGCACAAAGTGCTCCACATCCCTGCCCCCCGACTCTCTGTGAACCCCACTTCGTGTGGCATAAACGCACCCCCCGCTTCCCACACACACACACACACACACACACACACACACGTGCAAATACCACACAGGTCTCTTCTACAATGACAAACAGCAAAACCCCTCCCTAAAAATCAGAGAGCCCTCTCTCAGCAGGTGAGTGCGCTACACTCAATTGCTTTAGGGAGACCAATGACCTCAAAAAAATTGTGTCCGCCAACTTAATGATCTTGTGTTCACAGCACTTAAAAACGTAAAAAACATAACTTTTAAAATATTTACGATGTTTTCTTTAAACACCATCCACACATTGCAATTAAGCTGGTAATCGGTTTCCACAAAACATTTGAGTTCACCACACGATATGGCTCTGCACTGAGCCCTTTGCTTCTTCTTCTTCTCTTCCGATGGTGCACAAAAGTCCTCCAGGCTGGGTGACCTGGGTAGGTCCCTGAAACAGCACTTACCGCCCTCCCCCACCCCTATTCCCCAGCCCCACTCACGCACACACCGCCAAGCAGATTGCTGACTGAGGGCTCCAATCGCCGAGCCCCTCTTAATGTTTCAAACTCCATTTCACTGATCTATAGATCTCATAACGCTAATGACCTTCAGTGGTTTGGACAGTTGTAGACAGCTTGTTGGAAAAGCAGCTGCCACATGCCTTATTTATTTTCCTCATCTTGCCATTGATTGTTCAGAAGCGGGAGGTCAAAGGGCAGGGTTTGGTCAAGACTACCGCAAACAAACAAATATTACTCCAGTTTCCCACTGCTTTGCTCCCAGTGTTAGTTTCGTAATGCTTTTTTCATTCAGTTTTAGTTTGGTAATACTTTTTTCATTCATTTAGATGCCAAGAACTGTAAAGATTAAAAACCAACCTGATAATGTCTTTGAATTAACAGAAACTAATTAATGCCCCTGGTTCTGCAATAGCTATATACTACTTTGTCAAACGTCATGCTGGTCATACATGTTCATTTGATTAAGAATATGAACATACTATATATTTGATATATACACCAAAATATACACAGAAATGAATCATATTTGCATTTCTTCTTTTGTCGGGAAATGATTTGAACATTATTGTATTATGTGTAGGACTTGTTATTGTAAACATCACAGAAGAAATCAGTGCGGCTACATGCCAGTCTGGGCAGTGAATATCAGTAAAATAATGCACCAGCCCTTGGCTGCTATGTCACAGTAGTTAAAATAGTCTTACCCATACGGATTTCCAACTGCTGTTCAGGGAATTGCTTTCAATTTGGCCTCAAGGAGAAATGATTGACAATAAGGTTATTTAATCAAATGCCAAACCCAGGCCTGGTAAGGTCAATTAAACCACTCTGGGCCTGTAACATCATCTAGTAATATGCATTTTTCTTTGTCAGAGTTTTATATTATAAAATACATGTTAAGTCCTGTGGATATTTGCAAATAAATGAAGTGGTGTGAGTAAACACAAATGCAGTATGTGGTGCTAGCTGCCGGCTGTCACTTACTGTGCCCTTATTCGTTCACGGCGAGCGTCAAATTCTGAAAAATTTGAAGTAATTTAAAAATAATTGGCTGGTTACAGATCATACGAGCGCAGAGTGAGGATCAGCTCTTGGGCGTATTTCACGCTGCTGATTCTCCTGCCAGCCTCCGTCAGACGTCATGACGAGACGCAGCATTTGAGGTTGTCATGAAAGCAGACGAAAATAACAATGAAATCGAGCCTTTGTTGAAAGCGGTTGAGATCTTACTTCACACTCGTCAAACCGCTCAGTCTTTATTAACCGTAATGTGGATATTTTTTATGTTTTCATGTCTTTACTAAGTTGCAGTGATCCGTAGCCATCAATACTTGCTCCGCTAGAGGTCTCAGAGAGGTGTGCTTTGATTTTTTTTTTTTTTTTTTTATTTTGGCCTTTTTACTTCAGGTCTGTTTCAATGTCCAGTATTACAATTCTAAAACAGTGTAAATAATAAAGATAATACAGCAATTAAACATAACCATTTGTTATAGTATCACTTCATTCAAACACTCCGCTAAATCATCAAGGGCAATTCTGCCTTTTAGACTATATCTCAAGAACACTGGAGAGAAAATTCTAATGCAGTAATCATACAAAGGCATAATCTCTGTGGGGGA
This sequence comes from Gymnothorax javanicus, assembly GCA_029692085.1. Lineage (NCBI taxonomy): Eukaryota > Metazoa > Chordata > Actinopteri > Anguilliformes > Muraenidae > Gymnothorax > Gymnothorax javanicus. The sequence goes on from CM056193.1 coordinate 190,360,402, forward strand.
AAAAATTGTTACCACCTATCTTTGAATTTATTTTTAGTTTGCTATAGTTTGATCAACACAGTCTGCGTATTAAATTATATGAACCTGCAGTTGCTAAGATCTCTTTAAGGTCCATTGCAGGACTCTCAGAGCTAATGTTCGATAATCAAGTTCCTCTGTCATTGGTCACCTACTCCACTTTGAGGTGGGAAACAGTTTTTTTTTTTTTTTCCTAGGAGAATCTTCTGCTCTATTATCATCTGAATGGTTTAGCTCGGGGTGTATTCACACATGTGGCTCACTTGCTTTGTTCCGATTGAGAGGCAAAAATGATATAATTGTTGCATTTGTCCTTTGGCTCGTTTGTGTTCACACGGCAACAGTCTCTACTGGTGCAAAGTTATAAACAAATGCCATGCGCGAACAAATTGTTCTCTCATTGGTCAGAAATCTTACCCGGAAAGGAAGGGGCGTTTCTACCGGAGTGTCAGTTACGTGGGTGCCCCGCCACTTTAGATAGCGGGTCCTGAATGAATTGATTCCAATGGGAAGAAGTGAACGTAAGCACAGATTATCACCGATTATTTTGCCCCATTGTCACAGAATTAAATATTGGACTTATTTTTCACAGGCAACATACTGCATCTTCCAAACATTCTGGCGCTGCAATGGCATTTTCAAGACCAACAGATCAGGAGGAAATGAACGTTGCTCGAAACCCGTGTCTCTCTCAGCAGCGCTCACGTAACATCTGGGAATACAGAAACAAAGTATGGACTGCAGGAAACCAGGAATAAAAATGTAAACTGAACTAATGCTTGTATTTATATGTTCAGTAATACTGTTATTGTCATCAATGTTTAATCGTTTTTACAGGGGAAAATGAACATATTTGATCGCTATGATCTTTAACTGGATTGATATCAGATATTAAACAAGCGGCAAAATAAGGCGCAAAAACTAAATGTGAAGCGTGTCTTGTGTTGGCCATGCATGTTAAAAATGCTGAAACTTTGTGCAGCAATAGGTTGCAATAATAGAGGAAGCTATCCATCTTTTCTTTTCTGAAGTATGCAGACAGGTAAGGAATAGATTAGCAACTGTCGTATTACAGACCAGCTTTATAGGCTCAAACTAGCTGATGCAATGCCCTTCAAGCTATACCCTGCCAATTACAGTAAAATGCGTTCCGTAATTTGAGTATCATTATTTAGCCTTTATTACACCGGGGAGTCCCACTGAAATAAAAAAAAAATACAGACCTGGCCAAATATTATCCTGTTCAAAACCTAACAACCACTCCAAGAGTAAACGCTAGCAAGCCAAAATCAAATTTTTAAGCTCATGTCAAATAACATTTGCGAACGCAGTAGCTGCCCAGCTACCTCATATTCATAATGCTGAGTACAGCTGTTACCTGTGTTGTAAAATGCGTGATGTTGAAAAGTAAAAGGAAATATGCACGCAACATGCAGATATAAGAGATATTTATATCCCAAAGTTTAATTGCTGCCATTTAGCAACCAACTCTGACAACAAGATCCGCGACCGCACCCACTTAGGAGGCAGGAAGTGCGATCAATTTCTTACAATGGGGGTCTATGGGGGATGAAGAGTCTCGCTAAACTGTCTTTGCAACAGCTATGAGTCAGTTGTGCCGGTTGCTGAGACGTTTGTGTTCTCACTGCAAACGAACCGCTCCAGGGTTCGAATGGAAGCGAGCCGAGACCACCCTTTTTGGCGATCTCGGCCCGCCTGTTTTGTTCCGCATCAGAGTGCGTTTGCTGTGTTCACACTAGCCCAAACGAACCGATCTCCGAGGGAAAACGCTCCCTGTGTCGGAACAATTGCTCCAAACGAGCCAAGTGTGAATACACCCTAAATTTCAGGTCTCAATGTGGCTCAAACCCCACAGTAATTAGCAAATGAATGACTTCATTAAAAAGTGCAAATTATTATTACCCTCTTGACTTGTAAACAGTCATCACTCCACTGCTGAGCTTCTCAAAGTCCACACCGAGGTCCGCATACGGACTGAACTTGAGATCAATCTGTAGCGGAACTAGTGTCCCATTAGATGTAAATAAATGTAGTTAATGTTGGAATATATTTCCTCGTGTCCAACGTGATGAATCACACATTCTGGTGTGTGTATATGTGCGTGTTATGATTGCCATTCTCCAATTATCAACTTACGTTCACTCTGGTCCAATCACACGAAGCATAAGATTGTTGCTATGATGACGAGTATTCACGGTCAGAGTCACTTTAGCACCTCTGGTCACTGTCAGGTCTGACCACATGAAGTATAACTGCGGTGGTGATGTCAATTTGTACTGAAAAACTTTACTTCCAACCCCTACTTCCGTGGACAGTTGCCATTTATTATGTCCTGTCCCCAATTTACGCTGAATATGGGAGATGCCCAGCTGAGTTTACCTTTGTACTACGCCTTGGGTAAACAATACGCTTACATCCCAAGCGCATTTGACTCCTTGCAAAGATTGCGCTGAAGCTATCTTCTTATGCTGTTTTACGGAGATGCACTAATCATAAGAAACAGTTCCATCAACACCAGCTTCAAGAAGCTCTGGACATACAGATTTTGTTGAGACTGCTTTAGATATGGATGCATTCAATGAGTTGCAGAGCTAAAGCTCTTCTGTAGTTGTCACAACTACCCCTACAAGTGTCTACCTGTCTTTCCCAATCATAGAGCTTTGACTTGAGGCCACCTTTTATTTTTTGGAGTTCCGCATACATTATCATATTTTTCGACAAGTTTTCCCTTGCCACCTTAAATAATTTTACTGTCTGTGTGACTGACAGACCTGCAATTCAGGTGTCAACTCTTTGGCCCCAGAGGAGCTCTGTTAGCGTCTTCATTTTGCTTTGGAAACTTACCAAGCAAAGTGCTGTTGGTTAGACCTCAGTTAGGGCCTGTGTCCACAGGAAGCATTTTTGTGCTGGAAGCGTCTATTTTTAATATAAATTCTATGAAGTTCAGCATTGACAGCGCTCGGCGTCCTCGATGCAAAAACGCCTTGAACTTTCAGCTTTTTGTCCGCTCCGCTCACGGCGATTTTTGGAACAGCGCTGGACTCGTAAATGTTACTTCTCTCTCACCGACTAATCAAAGTCAAGAAGAGAGAGGGACTTACAATATCAACAGCAGTGTCAGAGGGTAAACTGAGCCAGCAGCTACAATCATGCTTCAAATCAATTAGCTAGAGTTTAGGCTTGCTTACTGGTCTTTGTTTAAGGACTCTAGGTTTGCTGACAAGTTAGTTAGTTTGTATTCATGTTTACTACATTTGTAGAGGCCAACAGCTGTCACTAGGTACTCTGTCATCGCTTAGGTTCCCTTTTACTTTAACCGGGGTAGCTAGCTTCCCAACGCATAGTTACAAGCTACTTTAGCAGCTTGGTTATGTTGCTCAAACTACTGACTGCATATGGTTCCACTGATGCTTTTTGGGAAATGAACATTCTATAGCTCAGTAACTTAGACGACTCACGATTTATTTTCATGGTATTAACAAACCTTTCTAAGGTAACACGTAAATGTAATGTTAAATAACGGAGACTTGACATTCGCAAGGATGATTGCAGAAGTGCAAAGAAGACGGTTTTTGTAATTTAGCAACAGTAAGTGCCAAGAGAGAAAAAAAAAAAAAAAAAATGCTTCCTGTGGACACTGGCCCTTAGCAAACACATAATGCTAATTAGCACTCAAATAATTAGGAATGGCACATGACGATGCTTTTGTAATTTAAACCATTTTTTTTTTTCCGGGGGTACTTCCGATAGTTGGTCCACCCCTGTTTATTTTATATTCAGTTCAGTTGATTTTCGTTGGAAGGTAATATGGGGGAAACAATTTGGCATTTTCGTCATTATTGGATATTTTCCATTGATCTGGACTGCAGCCCGTCCTCAGTCTCTAGCCTGTGGCCGAGCAGATCAGTTTTGTGATCCTGGCACAATCTTCTCATTGAGTCCATAGGAGCACTTGGCTTCAAGGCGCAATGGCATTTAACTCCAGCGCCGGCCTTTGTGCCTGTGCAATTGATGTCTTTCTCTTAGCCACTGTAAAACAATTGTCCCTTTACAAGATCTAATGCGGATATGATCAGAGCCCAGTAACCCGCGCCGATCAATAGCGACCTTTTCATTATAAGTGATAGCGTACATTTAAGATTTCCTTCACTTAAACGCGCGAGACAGAATTCCAGGCTAATTGCACATTTATATGGCGAGACCTACCAAACACGGGGTGTGACAGGGTGAGAAACAAAGTCCTGTTTCTCTCCTTTTTATCTGTCACAGTGACCTCTTTAAATGAATAAAATACGGAGAGCAAAGCACCCACCGTTACTTTATGGGTGCACTTAAAGATAGTGTTTCCTCAGTTTGCACTCCGGGTTGTAGATGCTACAAGATGAAGACGGGTCATGCTAACAAATTGCAGGGGCATAACTTCTGCTTTCTGATTAATGATGGGTCAGAGACAGACAACCCCCTTTTAATTTGATTCGACTACGAGATAAAAATGGCACTTCCAAGCAGCCTTTCGCAGGGAAAGCCCTGGCTCTATAATTCCCTCTGATGGGCCCTCTGGGATCTAAGTTTTTCACCGCTCCCCGTCCACTCCAATCCCATCACAGATGAGAAGACGCCTAAACGACTGCGTCATCCTGTAATAAAATATCTGAGCTGTTTATCTGATCAATGGGACGCAGAGGCGCAAGCTGCCCAGGGTTAATGTGCACCATTCGACTTAAATACCAAATTATTGAGTGGTGGTGTTCGGGGAATTCAGGGGCTGGACTCCGATTACACCGCCTGCATATGGAGAGGTGCAATGTGACATTCAAAGGCCCTTTGTCTTAGGAAATTGAGGCTCTTCTAATGCAATAGTGGAGATCACAAAGAAACTGGCATCAAAATAATCTTCCTCAGCGGGAGAATAAGGAATGAGGGTGAGGTATTAAGATTCCCCACAAAAGGCGCGGCTTCATGAAGCGAGATTAACACTGTGATTTTTGAAAAGCTTAAAAATATAATAAATGAATGTTGTGCGCATTTATCTGAATGCCAGTTATCCTGCAGAACTGTCAGGTCTGGATTCTGTAGCTGTGTGTTATTTTAGAGGATTAAAAGAGTTTTAAACAATGAGGGCTTCATCCACGAAACATGACGTTGTTGTTGTGGCCTAATATGGAGGAAAAGTGTTTGAAATGCTGGCATACCTGTTTCCAAAAATCTTATGACACTGACTATTTGATAGTTCATGAATCATGTGTCAAATAGCATATCTGAAAAGCATATCTGTCTGTCTCAGCCTTTTATGGGTCTTTTTCTGTAAGTTTCTATATCACTAGACATTGTCCATCTCATGGATTTAGCTGTGCCAGAGTATAGTAATGCATGTTTTGCCAAATTGAGTCACTGAAGAGGGATATAGTTAGCATGGTGATCTCTGCCTTACCCTGCAATGGTTCTTTAGGGGGTCCGGCTTGTCAAAGCTTTCGTCGTAAATCCTGCCTCCGCTACAAAATGGCTCATCACAATCACTAAACTATGGAATTATTTACAGATTGTGCACACTGCTGAAACTATGTGATTGGTTTAAAACAAAGTCTGAACACCTGGATGGCCTCATAATTAGATATGTTTAGTGTGTAAGACATTGTTTTCTATTTCCGCCAAGATTTCAGCGTGATTGTATTTGTATGACTTGATGTATTACTACCAATGTTATTTTTCTATTCCAGTTCACTGTGTGTTATCTTGAGGTTGCTATATTACAAACAATCTGGTCATCAGAATACCTCAACTTTAGATATAAATGGGTTACAAACAGTGGCGACTGGTCATTAGGGGCAGGTGGGGCACAGCCCCACCTGGTGTCACCAGAAAGGACCGTAGGCAAATTACATAATTAATTCTCAAACATGATCGTATTATCTGATTAAATGTATTATCTATAAATTTAGCATTTTCCTAAATTACATGGAATTTGTGTTTGAAATTAAGTTCATGTTTATTGGTCTCTGTTTTGCTGCTTCAGACCGATCTCCTGATCCATGTCCGCATGAATGGGGCTAGCCCCCCTTACGCAATGCAATGTTAACGATACCTGTGAAAATAAAAGTACGCATGCTCAGAGTGTTCGCTGTATTAGTGGAGGTAGCACGAATTTGTTGGCATGTGGGGCTGACAGCCCCAAGCCCCACTACTGCGTCATTTCATCAGGCATCATAGACATATACGCATGAGTGGTGGAGAGGCGTGCCTACCGGGCGACCATGTTAGTACAGGGTTAGAAGTATCAAACAATTTCTACAAATCATTACTCGCTGAATTTTCGACTGACTTCCAAGCGGTTTGATTTGTTATAAACGTAACACATTTAGCTATGATCCAGGATGCCCTGATACTCTAAAATGCCGGTTTTACTACCAAAATACTACTTCGTATTCACAACAGTCGCGCGCTTAAACTTAAATCTACACCAAAGATGCCAGATTTTTTGCGCTGCATATGGATGCTGAACGAGATATCAATACCAGATCCTGTGGAATTACTTTTCGCAGGTAAGATTTAACGATAGATTTTGGATGTATTTGTGTATTGTAATATTATGTTGAGAGCTACTGTAACTATTTGTCCACCAGCGAAATGCTAACGTAGCTAGGCTAGACTAGCCCTAGTCATGGAAGCTGAGGCTTTATATCAAATAAATCATAATTATAATGTATAGTTATCCGGGTATTTCTCCACACCGCCCAATTTTATTACAATCCTATCTTTTCTTCTGAACGACTAACAAAGAGGATGTGATTGCATTTCAAAGCTGGTCACTAAGGCTGCCAGGTCAGATCCTAACGTTAGTATTAAGTTTACACGATCGTTGTTGGTATTTTATACCGGTTGGATACAAAGAAATGCTCTTTCTTTTCACAATTTCTTTATCATTTTTGTAATATTAAAAAGGCCTGAATCTACTATCATTTTTAAATGATATTAAAAAGACTTGAAAAAATATGTTGCAGTTCATAGATATTTCTCATATCTATATCAATATGTTGCAACATTATGGCAGTAAGACAACGGTATACTAATGTATAATATCTTATGCTGGATCGAGGCTAGATGCTGATGACAGTGTGTCACACATGCAGGATAAGGTTGTTGTCATAACGCTGTCATAGAGTGGATCGATCCTAATAAGTTGTCTGTGCGTGCGGTTTGCTGTGGCACTTGGTGTTGAGCGCTCTACTTTGTTTATGGCCTTGTAGGCTCTGAGCGTTGTGGAGCAACGGTGGCAGATGGCTTTTAAACAAACGTCGATCTCCGTGTTGGCGAACTCTCACTCACTCGAGTGCGCTCTCTCCCCCTTGTATCCTCCGTGTGTGTGCGCGATAATGTTGACTTTTAACTAAAAGCTTGTAAGGTAAAACGATAGCAGACAAACTAATTTATCACAAATTGTTGTATAGAAATCGCCCCATACCCCTCGTTTACTGTGCCCCCCGAAATACATTCTTGCCCCACCAAGTTTTTACACTTAAAAACGCCACTGGTTACAAATACTCATATTTGATATTTTGGACGGGCGGTATTTATTGTGACCTAGCTATACTACCTTATTAGGGATCGATAAAATGTAGTATCATATAGTATCGTATTCTCTTAGCCCAAATAGTACATTTTTGTTTGTGGCAGCAGTTGTTTAGGATTTTACAGGTTCGTTGTCAGCACAGTTAATTTTCACTATTATCAAGTAAGGGCAGGTGAAGTTTGTTTTTTTTTTTTTTTGGGATAGTTAAATTCTCAAGTAGAGAAATAAAGTAAAGTGTCATAAAACTTCATTCTTCACGCATAATTTCAAATTATTGGTTCAGAGCAACTCATTATCTTTCACATGTGGAATTAACTTAAGTATAGTATTCATTTACATAAATGTACTGAACTCCACACTTAAGAATATAAACAAGGCTCAAGGGCTCAGTAAACCAGCATACAGCAAACTGCAGTTTACGCAGATACTGTTTGCTCAGTAAAATCTGTTCTATCGAGTTGCTATTTTAGATTACAGTTCCTTTATGGTGTATATGCAGTGCTGAATACAATGCCTGCTGAATACATTGTGTGGGTTTGTTTCTCAAGCCAGAGATTCTGATGCACCAACTGACTGACAAGTTTCAAGAGAATTTTTTTTTTTTTTCCGGACATTATTGAACCAAATAGTTGTTTTAGTGCGGTGTATTATACTGTGAACTAATGAGGGGCATCACTGGGCCTATTTCAGGGGGGCTTAGGCCCTTCTAAAATGGTTTTAGCCCCCAAAACATTGCACATTTTTAGATGCTTAAGAAAACAAACCACACCAGACCCAAGTAAAGGTGTAGCACCAAATCCATACATCTCCAGTAACATCCCTGGTAGCAACTCAAATGTGATATAATGAGAGAGATTTCTCTGTCAACGAATCAGTATGTTACTGCTAAAAATATAGAATCAGCTGCGAGTGGGTCAGTGTGTTCTTGGTACACAATGGACTTACGGGTGCCAAAAATGGGGCTTTGCCATTGTATATAAAGAGCTCATTGAAAAAAAAAAAAACCATTTGAAAAAGCAAGTGTAGTTTGGAGCATTACCAATGTTTTCTGTCAAAAAAAACAGGATGTTTTGCATGTTTCTGCGGTTGTTGTACTGTTTTTACACGTGCATATGTCTGCAGCATGCGCCCAGGTCTCCGAGCACAGCCATTGATCTTCAGCCCTTTGTAATGGACTCTAATAACGACTCTATTACCACTGATGCCCGGATTGGATTGTGTGGTGACAAAATTAGCAGCGAAGGAGCCAGCTTGTCAATATTCATTCTGCAGCAGAGATTACTTGTTATAGGAGAACAAAGGTGCTCCTTGCTCAAGCAGAACAACTTAAGTCATTGTCTCGTAAAATTTGAGCCAGTTATTGATTGGTTTCTTGCATTGTGCTTAAGAATAAAAGACACGCGGGCACACGCACAAAGAGGAAGACACACCAGTTCAAGTGCCTCAAACGTGTTTATTTCTTCCCTTTCTATGGTACGAAGTGTTTGGCAACGCGAGGCAAATTAAATCAATGAATTCATCCTAGCAGATGGGTGCTTTAACAGTCAGTTAGCCTTTAGATAATTGAGGCGTTGACTCTGGAATCATAAAACGGATGGCTCGTTTAAACATTTTGCTGAAATAGATCGCTGAGGTTAAATAAATGAAATCCCATTTGTCAGCTGGTAATAAATGCCCCCCCCATACCCCTCCCTTCCGCAAACAGCACTGTTTGGCCTAATAAATAGAGGGGGGATGTAACCGTGCTCCTCAATTGATAGGGTTACAGCTTAATGAAATGCTCCTTCCTCTGCTTGTTTTCCGACTCCTCCTGCACACTGTGATAAGTAGCAAACCAACGAAGCCTGTAATTACAATCTTACAGAGAACCCGGCCAATCTGTGTATAAATCTCACCATCCAATTACAAGATGTAATAATTTTGCAGTCAAGCTGGTAATGAGGTCTAATACTCATGCATGTGATAATCCCCTCTGGATGCTGACTCTATCAGATGTTAGCTTTGTAATTATACTGGCAGAAAATCATTATTTCATGTTCAGCAGAAAAATGAGGTTGGTGGGAAGTTAATTTTCTCTATGCTCTGTGAAGCGTAGACAAAATTTTAATGATTTAATCATTACCACTATCCCGTCTGCAATTGACCCATGTTACTTGTGTGTGGTAGCATTTGCTCATTTAAGAGTCTCTGATACGTAGTAAACTGTGCCAGGTAGGGCCCTTTTTATTTCATAATTATACTACAATAAAACTATTACCCTAATGGAAAAGAAATCGATATTGTTACGCTGCAGTGTCAGTTAACAGCATAATGGAACATAAATCACTTTTTTAATAGTCAACGGTTAACATTTCCACATTATTAAATACATTTTCACCAAGGATCCAGTTTATATTTTTCTTTTTTTTTTCCTAATGCTTTGACCTAAACAACAGTGCAAATAAGGTCATTCCGTACATCTGTTGGTTCTGAAACAGAATAAAACAAAGACCTTTTCAATGAAAGAATCATCATGCAGGCCAGAATGCAATGTCCCTCACTCTTGCCTGAAAAGCAGTGTTTTTATATTATTTTTATGTTATGTTCTCTGTAGCTAGAAAAACTACATTGCAGTAGTAGTGAATGGCTCATTTGTAAAGGTCAGTCTGTTCGTGACTTACCATTATTGATTACAATAATGACACAGACAAAAGGTGTGTTTTCAGCTGAAAAGGACTATAGGCCTCAGGATTTTTGGTCACACATAAGAACAGTTATGCCTTGAAACAAACAAACAATCACCAGCTTGATTTGTAAAAAAAATAACTCAACACACAGGAGCACATTGGCTTTCTTAATGAAGAACTTTAAAAAGGACATGTATTATACCGGCACTTGACCTTTTCTTTGCTTGTAGCATACTGTAATTAAGACAGTTTTCAACCAGTAAATGGACAAAATTTTATTTCAAATCCCACGGTGACAAGAGACTGAAATTGTAACTGAAAGCATGAAATGATGCGTTCAATGACAAAAAAAACTGCAATCTTTTTGCCCACATACAAACACACTATCCGTGCTCCCGAATGAATAAGACTAAATCCAACTTATAGAATACATCTGCATCCAAGATATGCCATAATGGGAAATTTGACAGTAATGGCAGCTGCATTGCATTATTTTTCTCATTTCTTCCTTATCCTTTGGCCATTTTTTTCCTAAAATATGGTTTTTGCAGTACACCAAAGTGCACTGCAGAGACTGCAATTTTTCAAGAAGTAAAAAATCAGATTGACAAAGACAAAAATCTGAAGGCCGCATCTCAATGTTAATTTCATTGATGAGAACTTTGACAAAAAATGTTTGCTAACGACTGTTTTTCATTAACAGAAATGGGACTTTATTTGCATGAAGTGTGATCAATGAAGGCAAAAACAATGACAACATGTTTTGACATATTTGTTAACGAATAAAAATGAGACGGAAAATTCAGAGAGACAACTTGGAACACGAACTGCCCAGCTAAACCATCCATCCATTTTCTACCGCTTATTCGGGGCCCGGCTGCAGTGGTAGTAAACTAAGCAAAATGGCCCGGGCATCCCCCTCCTCTTCTACTTCCTCCAACTCTTCCTGGGGGACCCCAGGATGTTCCCAGGCCAGCTGAGAGATGTAATCTCTCCAGCGTGTCCTGGGTCTGCTTCGGGGCCTCCTCCCAGATGGACGTGCCTGGAACACCTCTAAAGGGAGGCGTCCAGGAGGCATCCAAACCAGACGCCGAACCACCTCCACAGACTCCTTTCAGCGTGGAGCAGCAGTGGTTCTACTCTAAGCCTCTCCTGAAAGTTCAAGCTCCTAACCCGATCCCTAAATTCAGCCCAGCCACCCTGCAAAGAAAGCTCATTTAGGCTGCTTGTATTCGCAATCTTGTTCTTTCTGTTAGTACCCAAATCTCATGACCGTAGGTGTGGGTTGGAACATAGATCGACCAGTAAATTGACAGCTTCGCCTTTAAGCTCATCTCCTTCTTCACCGCAACAGACCGGTACAATGCCCGCTTTACAGCAGATGCTGCCCCGATTCGCCTGTCGATCTCCCGCTCCATCCTACCGTCATTCATGAACAGGCCCCAAGATACTTCAACTCCTCCACTTGGGGTAACAACTCACCCCACACTCGGAGGGGACAATCCACCTTTTTCTGGCAGAGAACCATGTCCTCGGATTTGGAGATGCTGATCCTCATTCCTACTGCTTCATACTCAGCTGCGAACCGCTCCAGTGTGTGTTGGAGGTCACAGCAAGCTGAAGCCAACAAGATCACATCATCTGCAAACAGCAGAGATGCAATCCTGAGGCCACCAAACTGGAAAGCCTCCAAGCCTCGGCTGTGCCTTGACACCCTGTCCAGCTAAACCTGTTAGTTCTTATCACTTAAATATAGAAGAGATTTAGTCATCTAAAAATCCTCAATTTTTCTTGACAAAGACAAGACTAAAACTAAAAAGAATCAAATGACTAAAATATGAGTTTAAATGGCATTTCAGTCAAAAGACTATGGGCTCTATCTTACACCAGGCGCAAAGCAGCACCAAGTCTAATGCAAGTGTGATTGCTAGTTTGTGTCCAGTGCAGTTGTCGTTTGTCCATCCAACGCTCAGGTTGCATGAAAAGCTAGTTTAGTTGTACCAAAATAAGCTCCCATGGGCGTGTTGGTCTTAAAATGAGGTCTGGGCAGGGACATTGCTGGCCTGTTGCTATCTTGAGGCAGCGGAAATCAATTGTGTGCTTGACCAACAAAAATCTGGTCTTTGGTCCATTGTCAGTTATTTACTGCCATTTTAAGGGGCATTATTAAGATAATATTATGCGCTTTTGTACACGAGGACACAACGCACGTATCCTCTGCTTGTTACACTTACAGGGACGAGCAGCACTGCACAGACGTGCTAATGATTAAATATAAAAGCAATATAATGTGAAAGATTATTACTGTGTAAATATTTATTTATTTCCTATTTATGATAGGACCACTTTGTCTAAAAAGAAAAGATTTATTGAATGCATACAGGCATAAATGCATACATTAAGTTTGCATTCTGTAAGATCCCTGCCTGTCCAGATGTGGACCCCCTCATAGAACAGAGCCTACAGCTACAACAACATCAAAAGGAAGAGAGAATGTTATAGATCGGGAACTTGGTTATAACAAAACAGGATCAATGAGTGTTGCACTTGACAGGTGGAGCTGGGGTAGAGGAGGGTGGCCAAGTGAGTGCCATGAGGAGCTGCCCCTAAGGATGCCAACTTAAATAGGCCTGGAAATTACCGGTCAGACAATCATCTGACTGCGAAGTTACTGTATATTGATTTGATTTGATTTGATTTATTAATTTATTTGTAAGGGACACGAACAAAAAAACATTGACAGCTGCAGACGCAGTGTCCGATGTAATGTACAAGTGCATATAGCCAAAGCTAATTTCCAACACCAGTCCCTTGATGGACATTGATATTCCAAACATAATAAAAATTGACATTATTTTAAAATCTAAAAATCAGTTCAGTATTATAACACAATATAATGGTTAAAAAGAATAACAGCAATACTAGTGGTAACCCACCATGACAACAAACAAACAAATAAAAAATGCAGCCACATTCAAACTTCACTTGTTAAGTTAATTGATGTCATGATTACAGTTCTGGCCGAGTTTAAACCAGGACTTGACTGCAGAAGAAAATGTTTTAATATCCTGGATTTGTTTTAGACTCGCAGGTAAGGAATTCCACAGAGTTGTACCTTTAATTGAGAAGGCGGTTTGTGCAAAGGAGGTCTTACCGTGTCTGATTCTGCAGTTTCCCTCTGATGTGCTTCGGGTGTTGGTGGCAGTCTAATGAAGTCTAGTTATGAAAGTGTTGAAGATGGGTGGAGCTAAATGGTGAAGACATTTAAATGCAAGTATGAGGTTGGTGTAATTAATGAAATTTTCAAAACTGAATAAATTGTATTTTTTTAGAATAACGCAGTGATGAAATCTTAGTGGTTTTTTTTTATCTAGGACTTTGATTGTTTGATTGTAAATGGATGTAAGCGGTCTAATGGCAGAGGCTAATGTCTGAGACCAGGAAGTGATACTGTATGCAAGATGAGAAAAGATCATTGCATGCATAAATGTGAGAGCTGTGTTAAACAGTAAACAGTGTCTGATTTGTCTGAAAGTTTGGAAATTAGCCCTACAAGTTCCACTCAGCTTTTTATATGTTTGTCAAACTGGAGCTGTGAGTCCAGAACAATTCCAAGATATTTGAAATCCTGAACCATCTCTAATTCATTATCTTTGATTTTTACTTTGAAAGAGTACATGGTGGGAAGCTTCCTGATTGAGAAACACATACAGACAGTTTTTTTGACGTTTAATGTTAAGCAGGAACTATCAAGCCAGCGTGCCACCTTATCGAAGCAGGCTGTTAGTTTGGCTGCAGCAACAGCAGGTGTTTTTGCCACCACAAATAAAACTGTGTCGTCAGCATACATTTGTAGACCAACTGCTGTGCGGCATTCAGAGATGTCATTTATATACAAGCTGAACAGCAGAGGTCCAAGAACTGACCCTTGTGGTATACCCCATTTACTGTCACGGCAATTAGATTTAGACTGACCAATAATAGCCTGTTGACTTCTGTTGCGTAGATAATAGTCGAACCATGATTTTGCTAGATCAGAAAAATTAAATTTGGTTAATTTAGATAATAAATGTCGTGATTGACAGTATCGAATGCTTTGTTAAGATCTAGAAAAACTGCGCCAACAACATTCCCTCTATCTAAGGAGCTCTTGATGTTTTCCAACAGATAGCAGTCGGCTAATTCAGTTGAATACTTGGGCTTGAAGCCTAATTGATTTGGGTGCAAATGATTATTACCCTCCAAGTATGTTATTAATTGTTGCGCTACCACTTTTTCTAGAATTTTAGAGAACATTGGGAGAATAGAAATTGGCCTATAATTTGAAGCTATATTAGCTGCACCTGACTTGAAGATGGGTGTAATCACAGCTGTTTTTCAGTGATCTGGGAATCTGTTTGCAGGTATAGACAAATTTATGAGTTTGGTTAAAGATTCCACAAAAATAGATGAGTGTCGCTTCAGGAAAGCATATGACAGTCATGTGCAGTCAGGTGACTCTTCAGCAGGTTGAAGCCGCTGCGCTACGTTGATTAGTGAGCTGGACTCAGAGGCCTCTGAGGATTTACGTCAAAGCTTCTGATAGGACCACTTCGTCAAAAAAAAGAAGAGATTTATTGAAAGCATACCGGCATACATGCATCCATTGGGTATGGCAACATGGCTCGGTTCTGAGAGATCCCTGCCCATCTAAACGTGGAATCTCAGGCAAGAAGCTAAAACTAACCCAACAAACAGAACCATGTGGGGCATAGGCTCACTTGAACAGCAGAATATATAATGAGCACTATAGTCACAGCCTGGTGGCTTGACACCATTTCTCTTGAAGCTGATACAGGAGAAAAGTGCCATAAATGTGTAGTGGCAGCCTAACACCTGGCACAATTTCTCTTGAATTCATGCAAGAGAAATATTCTATACAAAGTGTTCTATGTAGTGACAGCCCGGTGGCTAGCACAATTTCTCTCAAAAAAGAAATATGCTACTTCCTTTTTTTTCAAAAAAAAAAGTCTGTGTATACCGATGGATGAGTTGGCATGGTACACTCCAGTGTCGCTTTACGGCCCTGCTTATGTGTGTGGAACGATGTTCTATGCAACATGTGAGCCAGAAGTGAATGAAAGTGAGTGCATTGAAAATGCGTTTTAACGTGCAATACATAAGACCAATTAAAACATTAAATCAGCTTACGCAAGCTTACTCATAATTTTTGAGCCTTAAACATGACCTTGATTCCGTAGCGTAAGTAATATTCATAGGCTGATGACAAACAACGTCCCGTGGCCTAAAAGTGGGAGCTGAGGCAACTGAAGTGGCAGTTTTTGCTCCTGCTATGCGAAAGGAGTGAGGAGTGTAGAGCGACTGTAAGCGAGACAAAAACCACGGGTTCATTTCCTTTGAAGTCAACAATACAAGAGAAAGCTCGCGTTTCATTAGAATCGTACATTTCACAAATATTGCCACAATGCGCTTTACAGGAAACCCTGGCCTGGACCCTCCAAAGCAAGCCTGCAACAACATCGGTAAAGGAAATACTCCTTATGTGGAACAAAATAAGAAAAAACCTTGAGAGGAACCAGGCTTAAGAGGGGACCCCATCCTCCTATGACCGTTCCAGGGAATGAGTGCATGGTTACCATCATGTTCAAAAAGTCAGTGGAAAAAAGGCAGTCCTGCTTTTGTAATCAGCTGGATGGGTGCCATGGACCAGACAATTTCAATGGTGGAGACCAGGCAGCACTTCGGCGCAGAGCCAGATGGCGACAATGGCAAAGACCAGCAGCTGCATGCTCGGGGCGCGATCCTGCTGCAGACATTGAAAGTCAACACAAAATCTGGCTGTTAGTAGAGAGCAGCAGGTGGCAACAGAGTTGGGGATATGACATTATATAGTACATGATGAGATTATATACATGGTGATGCAAAGTTCTCTGTTGATGCTAATATTACAAGGAAATATACTATGTGATATGCCAATGCCAAGCACTCATAGCGTTCAAGTTGTATTAACTTGCATTTCTTTTGTTGTTCAGCACAGGAAGAATATTTGGAGTGCTGGAGACGTTTGGATAAGTCAGGTCAGAGTCCGGCACGGATCGACCCATTACTTGCGATTATCTCAAAATCAATTTTGAATCCGACGTGATCCATGAATGCAAAGCTGCAAACCATCCGTACCACTTCTGTAATCAAATACACAATTCAACACTTCATTTGAAATGCAATTATTATAATTTACCATTTGGCTGGCAGATGAAGCAACCTTAAAAGGCGGAACTTTATAAGCATTAAAGTGTTGGATGAAATTGTGGTCATCATCTATAATTAATCGAAATTTCTTCCATACATCCGACTTGGCTTTCAGGGATGAGATGTCAACGATCTGGCATTCAGCAGCAGTTTTTTTTTGTAGTTATGTCATCCAGGTTGATTCATTTCTTTTCAAGCCTCATTGTCTTTAAAGCAGAAATAAGTTCATTTCATTCCTGGAATATGATTACAACAATTTTGAAAAATATTTTAAAAGTATACTTCTTACAAAGATTTTGGGATTACAGTGATCAGATTTCCATACTTTCAGCAGTGGCTTTCTTTGTGCGCCTTCACTTCACGCACAAGCAAACTCATTTTTTTCTGCAGTAAAGTGTCTCTCCTACTTTTTGGAAAATCCACCCTCATAATAGCAATTTGCCAAGTGCAGTGTATTTGACTTTAAAGGCAATGGGAGACACTCTGATTTTTTAAATTTCATGTTAAAACACCCCTAACATTAATTAAGGGATTAAGAACAACCCCTTTGAACCACACTCCTAACTTTGCACCCAGATAATCCGCCGTTAAACAAGCGAAAATGGATTTAAAAGCTCCCTAAATTTACTTGTGCCACACGCTTCTGACCGTGCTTTCAGATCATTAAATAGGGTCCACAGGGCCCTATCTTACGCCAGAGTCCCTAAACCCGTTATTTGGGGATTTCGCATTGCATAAGAGGCGTTCCCCCGCGAAAGTTGCTATCTTGCACACCTGCCTATATCCCTAAAACACCAGCGCTACCCATTATATTATGCATAGGCGTGGTTTGGGCGTTACGCCAGTTAAACCAATCAGTGTGCCAGGTGCCACTGCCTTTCGGAGCAGCTGCGCTATCCCAAATCCTAAAACCGAAATCCGTGATGGAGAGAGGAAGGTCGCCACGTTTCTCCGTTGATGAAGTTAAATTGCCCGTGCATGAGGTCAAATCCAGTCAGGGGAGGATCTGTTTTTGTTAAGTTAATCATGAATTGTATTATTATTATTATTATTATTTGACATTGACATATTGTTTAATGTTTGGTATGTAGTAAAAAAAAAAAAAAAAAATCAAGCCTACCCCTTTTGTGATGGAAACTTCAAAAAAGAAAAAGGCACTCAGTGACGTAACTTTTTTTCCCCCCAGCGAGAGCGGCATTTCAGAACTCTTCAGCGAATGAAGGTAATTCTGGTGACAAGTACGTGGTTTCGTCCGTTTGCATTTTCCAATCGGACAGCTGTCTATTTTTTTACAGCAAGTTGCGTGACCGTGCTGCAAAAACAGGTGTACATACTTGTTGCCGAAATTACCTTCATTCACAAGAGAGCTCTGAAATGCCGCTCGCTGGAAAAAAAAAATTTCCGTTGCTGAGTGCCAGTGCATAGCGCTCTTGTGAAAGCCCAAATGCGGTAGCGGTGGTTTTAGGACCCGCTATACGCTTTCCCTAACGTGTGTGGTCAAGATAGCAATTGTAGGAAAGTGCATAAACACGCCCACGGGCACACCTCCAGGCGCAAATAAAGGATTCGCATAATGCATAGCGGTAGTGTGGCCGCAAGATACCGTTTAGGGATAGTGGAAGCTGCTAAATGCGTAATTCACGGGTTGCGGGTAGTGGCAACGGGTAAGGCAGTGTGAAAGATAGAGCCCACAGTCTCTTGACCAAGAGACAAAGTTACACCACGTCCATATTATTTTCTGATAATACATAGTGAGAGAGGTTGACTGTAACCCCTGAAGTACCTGGACAGCAACCGCTGCAGACTATGCCACCTGGCTGCTCTGCCGTGGGGTGATCTTTAATCACGGACTATGAACTTTAACCAGTGCTGAACCCATAACAAGAATATGTCAGGCTTTTTATCACTCATGCATGAAGAGATGGATGACTCCAAAATTAGTCCCTTTAATTCAGACAATTACCCAACTGCTTCTACGTTTGTGCTTCAGGTCTCTACTCAAAACCTAAAATGCAAACGCAACTTCCAAGTATAATATATTTTCAGTAAATGCTGTTTGAAGTAAAAAGCCTGTTTTAAATAGAAAGTAAGACATTGCAGAGTTCAACCTTGCAAGAAAAAGGCATCGGTGTGTATGCATGTGTGTGTTCTTCAGTCGTATCAGGGGAACTCACACACCGATAATCACTATTGAAATTAGTTTATAATGATCTTTGACTTTGTTTCAATGTGTCAGACTGCAATTTAAGAACTTAACTCCAATTTTGTACAGATCTATTGCTATTTAAAACTTCGATGTCACTGGTCTGGGACTCCTATACTTTTGTAACTGTTCTCTGAACCTTCTATGCTAGTACCACCCCACCAATATGTTCCATCCCAACTTATTGCTTAAAGCATAAACTCAAATTTTTCTTTATGAAACGCATTCTTGGAGCCTAGTTCTTAAATTTCCAATTCAGTGTCCATTTAAACTTCATCAAAACCTGAGTCCTTGCTGGGTACTCACATGCAGTTGCTGACTTTCTTGCTTAGGCGACATGGTCGCGCTGAAAACAATGCACCAGCTGCATGTAAAATAATTTCCTGTGCAAAAGGACAGGAGTATGTTTGTTAGCTTGCATCAGATGGCATCGTGGCTAGGTAGGCTAATACCATTTGATTTTCCTCAGGTGTTCCATTGCTGCACACGCACAAGGAGACAAAAATAGGAATTTACTTTTGGCAGTATTACCTCTCTACTTTTTTCTCACATTTTTGTGTTTGTTCTTATGATAACTGCATTTTCAGCTTAGTCAATTTCATTGGTCATTATATGTCCCGTTAATCTCCACAAATTGAAGGATATTTTCCACAATATAAACCAATTCACAATCAGTTTCAATCAAAAAATCAATTATCTAATGTAGGTCCCTTAATATTTACATAATTATTAAACAGCAATGTATTCAAATCTTTAGAATATTACTTTGCACTACTGAGATATATTTGTCTTTGCTCACGTTTGTTATTCTAGAACATAAGGCAATTAGTTAAGCAAGTAGCGCGATATATCGGTTCCGTGTAACCTTGGTGCTCGTAAATCTTACATGCGCATTACCCTTTCCGTTGGCCACAGCAATCATATCGCCACAGAGTTTAAACAGATCTCCATCGCATGTGGGCTCAGGTACATTCCGGTGTTTCCGCCACTGGCCATCACGCATTTCAGTATCAACCATTATTTAGATTTCTTTCACATGCCACAACCTTCACTAACCTTTGCAAACCATCTCAGCGCACTCACAATACCCTCTCAGATCTGGTAGCCTGGACATTGAAACCCAGTGAGTGGATATACGTATGGCTACATTAGCAAGCCATTTCGCAATCCCGTGTATGAAACATCTTTTATGTGCGGTAACGAGACTTCAGCCGAGATAAACATTTCAAAATGGACCACTATGAATTGGACAAAGCCGCAAACTTAGCATTTTATCGGACTGGACCATATTAGATTTACGATAACGCATTTCTTTCATTTTCCCCACTGAACCAAAGTTGGTCGGGACATTTTTGCTTTGTCTGAAAGATGGTCAGGACATATCCTGACCATCCCTACCTTAATCTATGCCTTTGCATTGCATGTTAGCAATGAGAGTTCAGCCATTATCAGAGAAACCAAACAGATGATGTTTAACCGCTTACTTGCCAGGCAGGTAACTTAACACCTATTGCATTCTGAACAGATATGTCCATTTAGGTATTTAGTCTATTGTGAAACAGGTGAATATCAAAACAAACAACTGTGAACTAGAGAGTTTTTTCATACTTGGCAATAATCAAAACTATACACGAAGAGTCATATGGAAGTCTGGCAGCAGAACTCACTTATTTTCTTGATGTAAGTGCGCAAAACAGGCATTTAGTTCTTCAACCTCAGAGTCATAAATCAAACATTTGGAATTTCAAACCACTGTTCCCAGGCCCACAGCGGGTGGGCACTGGTTCGTGTGTTGGGACAGGTGGCTTCATCGAGGACAGATTTCCACATTAGCGCAGTTTTCTTCTAGGTTCTCAGATGTTGGTCGGGACCTAGGTATACTGCTGTGGAAATCTTACATAGCACGTGTCACAGTGAGACGCTTAAAATGACACCAAACACGAACATGAACTTAAATTGCCATGAAATATTCCCATGCTCAATTCTGGCGACCCAAACCGGAAAGACATGGGAAATGAAGACCGATATTTAGAAGGTTGCAGGAGCTGCTATCTCAAGCATTCTTACGATGCGAAGCTGCTGAGTAAGAAATGTGGGGACTGAGAGGTGAAAATGTGTGAAGATGTGAAGCTGATTCAGTCTTATGACCAGGGGATCAAAGGAAGTATCCCAAACCACCAAACTCCTCACCTGCTCACTGACAGAGTGTAAGGGTGGCCGTACTGCAGAGGAATAAATTCAGCCTCGCGGCAGCATGAGATACTTTACATGAGCCTTTTTCTATTAGCTCTTATTTAAATGTTGTCAGTCAAGCCTTGTGTGCATCTGGCATCCATGCCTTGTGAAATTTATTTATTGAAAGTTTTGGTCACGCATGAAGAGTTCAGCAGATGGTGTATCTACACAGATGCTGGTCCACACACACGCCACCCCTCCCTCCCCCACACACACACACACACACACACACACACACACACACACATGCATATTACCCTACAAACAATCTATGGACAATATACTGAGCATAAGCATAAAACGCACACAAACACACACATGTAAATACAAACATACACACCTCTACAATCAATCAATGGACACTATACTCAGCATAAGCATAATAAGCACATGCACATGCGCGCACACACACACACAAACACACGTAAATACATGAGCATAACCTTACAAACAATCTATGGACAATATAAGAATAAAACGCACGCACACACACACTCACACAAGCACGCCGATACACACAATCCAGTGTGTAAAGATGCATAAATGCACTCAGGTGCACAGAATCAGCCGAGCAGCCCGCAGTGCCTCAGCCTCTGCTTTATATATTATCTTTAAGCCTGCCCATCTCTGGACTCAAACACTCTTGTTTTGCCATTTTAAACAGATCTAATCAGTACTGTGTTAAACAAGCGGGGATCTTTTATGCATTGGGTGTTAGGACATGCGAATCACTGCTGTAGATCACTTGAATAAACAACTCGGGCTGATTCAATTACAACAGCTGCCGCTGCTTTATCTGGCTCTGACATCATTTCAATCAAAATGTAAAATAATCCAATCCAATAGATGCAATAGCCGCGATAGGATACAGACTGCTGCACTTAGTCATTTATTTAAAAAAATAGAAGAAATGCCTCTTCTGACAGCTATCTAGAAGTTCCCATTCCAAAACTCTATTACCTCGTATAATAGTATTCAAAAGAATTGAAAGCGGGAGATTGTCTATTACTTTTTTATTAGTCAAAGTTGTTATAGAGGATACAGCCTGCTGCACTTTTGTTCATTCAATTAACAGAAGCATAAAATACTTCTTCTGCGCGACACCCCACTTTTGTCTCTGCAACGCCCATTACCGTGTAGAATCATATTTAGAGAAATTGAAAAGTCTGCAAAGCTTGTATTAATAGCCGGCTGCTATATATGTTAAAAATTATGAATTTGATGGAAATAGGATACAGACCACTGCACCTTTGCCCATTTAATTGACAAAGCGGAAATTCTCTTTGACAGGAATTCGGGCCATCCTCGAGAAGGGAGGGATTTATTTGAATAATTCTGTTTAGGAAAATTGAATGTAGGAGAACGTATAACAATGTTAATATTACGGCTCAGGATATCTACGACAGTGTAATCTAATAGAAAGCAATTAATTCAGGACACAGGCTACTGCCTTTTAGTCATTTAATTAACACGGGGTACATTTTCCGTAGGTGTGAATAAGAAGTCGCACACTTTTCTTCTGTGCTACAGATGCTGGTTCAGAAGTTCCATGTACTGGTGTACTGTGTGCTATGTATCAGTAACTTTGTGTACCACTTCTATGTCCTCAGTAATATCAGAAGTATACAAAAAGGAGGTATTCAAGCCTGGCTTTAAAACTCTATTTTTCTTTCACCACCAGTCATATATAAGCACTGTCTAGTGCAAGGGCCAAAGGTATGTCCAACTGCATACATACGCTGAATTGATGCAGTGTGTGGGCATCAATTGTCGCAGGATGTCCCAGAGCTCAATGTTATCACCCAGGAAGGGTTTCAGTCAGCGGGGAACTATTTGCCTGGTGATTCTGTTCACTACATAAACCGTGCTCCCACACACAGATGTTGTTGCTGAATGGACATAAACAGTTATTTGAAAGCATGAAATTAAAGCCAATCTAATGTAAATGCAAGACGGTGGATTCATTGCTGGGGCCTAGCATTGTAATCACTCAAAACATAGGTGTTTGAGAAAAGAAGAGAGAAGGCAGCTTTGCTCGCTTCAAAGTTGATGAAAGAACAATATATTTCTGTTCAGTACATAGAATAATTGATTAATGAATAAATATCAACTTACTCAAATTGCTAGTGGCTGATGGGTAAATGTTCCGCACTAAGTGGGAAACAAATGCTAGTGAATTAAAGTGAAAAACTGTTCATTGAATGATTGTACTGTTTGGTGCTGCCAAAACCAGGCACATCACCATAAAATTTGTGCCAACTAGAAGTGTTGACAAAGAAAAAAACTTGTGGGCTATCTTGTTGGCCATTACGTAAACAAACAAACAACTAAGACATACACTGTGGCAAAGATAAATAAAATAAACAAATGTGTAAATAAATAAACAAAGACCTCATGCATTTCACGCCAGACTAACAGCCGTAATCGGTGACTCAAGTTTGTAAGTTTGTTTTAAAAAGGTGGACCAGTTGTCTAAGTTAGACACGTTAATATATAAACTTATACATCTTTTTTTATCATAAACTTGATATTCCAGGACTATGCCTTCAGTTCAAATGCTAATTCACAACTGGACAGATTAATTATTTGCATTCTTATTGTGTAAATCTGACAACGAGAATAAAGGCTAATTATAAAAATGTCTCCTTACAATTCTTGGTGCCATGAGATATGTTATGTAAAAATTCAAGATCGTGACCTCGCTTTTAATTTTAGAGACCAGATAACATAATGCTACTATTCGTGAACTATTGCTGTTCTGAATCCAAGAACCAACACCAAATCTACTACTAAGTTCTCCACCAAAATCACAGGACATGATACTTTCTTCAGTAAAAATTCAATTTATTTTGTTTTTCATTGTTTTTTCCTGCTTGAAGTAAAGGTTAGAGAAAAGAAGGGATGGGCTTATTCCCCCAAACAAGCATTTTATAATTCATCGCCAGGTTGACAGATGAGTTGTGTGGAAGAATATTAGAAAATGTCTCAAATCTCATATATATGCTAATGATATGCTGAGACCGGTCGGTAGTGTGGTGGAGTTTTTAATCTGCCCTGACCAGTGAGGAAAGTGGAGGAGACAAGTCATTGCACTCAACAATTTATGATCAAACAACTGCATCGTAGAAAGCATTCTCTCTCTCTCTCTCTCTCTCTCTCTCTCTCAAACACACACACACACAACAAAACAAATGCATATACAAAGGGCAGATAGAGTAATTTCCTGTGTTAACGCTGCTTTTTCGAACCCAACAAAAATCTTTATTTTTAACTACAGCGCACATCAAATTACTTTCATGTCTTATTTATTTCCATATTCAGTTTCTCCCATTTATATTTACTGTCTACTGCATCCTGAACAGATGTGCGTTAAAAACAAGACAGCCCTGAAAGTAATGAAATACTCTTTTTCATGCTGATAAATGTAAACCTAATTCTGTGCAGCCATTATGTTCATCTACATTTTTTTTCAGAATAATTTAAATCAATTCACTGGCAGATCACTCTGTATGTATTTAGCTTTTACTTGTGTGGCACACAAACAGGAATGCATATTTTGACACTATCTGTTCTACTATGCAATAAAATTAACATAATGTATTCTTCTCCATAATAGTGTTGCTTTTTTACCTTATATCTACTGTATACAAACTTGCTGATTATATGATGGATTACTCAAACAAGTTCTTCATATCACAGATAGTTTCTCAGTTAATATATACCCAAACTTATAAAATAAGCTTTCTGACCTTTAGAAAATATAAACTGTAATACAACTAATTCCAGAATTGATCTAAGTTTTCCAATACTTAAATCCCAATGGCCAGAATTCATGATGAAGTTTTCTTTATTTATCGCCAGATGAAAGGTAATTGGATATTCCTGAACAATCTTAAAAAATAATGCCGCATATGACATAAGATCGAGACATAACACTTACACTCAGCACTATTTATCTTGCGCAAATATTTCTAAGTAATACTATTGACCTGACCAATACCCAGTGTCATGAGACAAGTACCTCAGATTTCAAAAGAAGCACAGTAACAGCATGATGTTGGTAGTTAACAGCCATGAACTGCTGTTCTCCAGTGGAGCTCAAACTTTGATATCTGGCATTCAAAGAATCCACCGACCCCGTTCTTCATCATGTGAGATGAGGCCTTCATTTATCTCCTCTTCCTTCTTCAACCTGGACACGTTTATGCAAAACAGTACACTAAAAATGATAACATAATCACTCAGTGGAGATGATTCCCTGCTCTATTGGAGCCTATGATGAAGTGTTAATAGCACGATAGCAGGTGCTTTAGTTTTCATAAATTGCATGTGTCAAAGATAAAGCCTTTGTTTAGCATGGTGGATTGTCTCATAACTTGTATATGGGATGGGGGTCTTCCGTTTGAGCTTATCGTGCCATTGGAAAATAGAAAATTTTATACACTGTAAAGTGTACCAGATTAGAGCCACATTTTGGAGTTTGTCATGTTGCAAAGTTGCAAATGTGTAAGATTAAACATGAAGAGGGTTTCTTTTTTTACAAATACAATGCAAATATCCAACGACAAAAGAAGAGTAGCACTTTGTACTTAAGAATGAGTTTCTGAGTTAGGAAGTTCAATGAATGCATACTGGGAGAAAACAACTTCATGTATTTATAAATGCTTCTCTGTGTTTCTATGGACGACACTTCTGATGCAGAAATGGCCAATTCGCATAGCAATAACTTCTTCAGTGAATGCATCTTCCTTCATGATAAGTAAAAAAATCATTTATACAGTGCCGTGAAATGTAGGCTAATTGCCCCCTTTTTGATATCATTTATTTTTGCTTGACCATCCTTTCTTAGCCTGTTGATGTTACCTGTCCATACTCATTTTGCAATTTAATAGCAAGCTAGCTAGCTACTCATTCAATCATCTGTATTTAGATACTTTCGAATAGCTGGGGGACCTTGATAATTTCATGTAATAAAGGTAAAGAGTTATTCAAAACATTTATTGTGAAAAAATAATTAACTTCCCTAAACCTAATAACAGGTTGTGCATCCTTGGTGACAAAAAGTACAATCAAACATTTTTGAAAACTGGTAATGAACCCTCAGCATCACTGCGGGGGAATTTTGGTTTTAGAATTGTTTTAAATCAGCCACATTGGAGGGTTTTTATTAAGCACGAACTGCCTGTTTGAGGTAATGCCACGGCGTCTCAATCAGATTAAAGTCAGAACTTTGATGAGGCCACTCCAAATCTTTCATTTTGTTTCTTTTGAGCCATTCAGAGGTGGACTTGCTTGTGTGCTTGGATAATTTTTTTACTGCATGACCCAACTGTGCTGGAACTTTAGGTTATGAACTCATGGCCGGACATTCTCTTATAGCATTTTCTGATAGGCAGCACATTGTATGATTCTATGAATTATGGTAAGTCGCCCTAGTCCAGAAGTAGCAAAGCAGCCCCAGACCATAATGCTACCATCTCTGTGTTTAGCTGTTGTTGTTATTATGATGTTCTTATTGCCGAATGCTATGTCAGCTTTACATCAGATGTAATGGGACCCATGTCTTCCAAAAAATTCTACTTTTGACGCATCAGCCCACAGAATATTATCCAAAAAGTCCTGGGGCTTATGACTATGTTTTTTGGCAAACGTGTGATGAGTTTTTGTGTTCCTTTTGGTTAACAGGAGACTTGTGAATGCTGACGTTAACTTAGGGTAGTAAGGCCTGTAGTTCTTTAGACGTTTGTCTGGGTTGTTTTGTGACCTCGTGGATGAGACGTCAGTGTGCTCTTTGCGGAAATTTGATAGGCTGGCCACTACTGGGAAGGTTAAGCACTGTTCTAGGTGTTCTCTATTTCCAGATAATGGCTCTCACTGTGGTTTGTTGGAGTCCCAGAGCCTTAAAAATATTTTTTTAACCCTTTTTAGACTGATAGATGTAAACAACTTTGTTTCTCCTCTGCTCTTGATTTTCTTTAAATTGTGGCATTATGTGCTGCTTTTTTGTCTTCTTCACAATGCCAGAAAGGTTTTATTTAACAGATATTTAGATTTGATTGGACTAGCAGTAATCTTCCCTGGGTAAGTCTAGTGAAATTGAACTCAATATTGATTAAATGTGATTAATTGGGTGCAATTACAAACTCAATTATCGATTAAATTTGATTAATTGGGGGCAATTACTTTTCACATAGACACAGGTAGGGTTGGATAGCTTTATTCCTCAATAAATGGAATGATAATTTAAAACTGTATTTTGTGTTAACTCGAGTTATCTTTGTCTAATATTAAATTAGTTTAATATTAATTAATTAATCATATTTAATGATCTGAAACATTTCATTGTGACAAATATGCAAAAATAGAAGAAATAAATTAGGGGGCAAATTCTTTTTGACAGCTCTGTAAATGTCTTTATGATGCTTTTGGTTTGAATAACATGCTAACTTGGTTCAAAATTTCTGAAATTTCTTTGTTTTAATTCTGCTGAAGTAAAACCCCTTCTGCACAGTTCAAGAATACTCTCCAGGAGGCGTTTCTCGTCTGAAAGTCCAAAATCGAGAGTAGGCTTCACCAGAGTAATCAAAGATTTTTTTTTTTTAATCAAAGATGGTTTAACACAAGATGTAAAACAGGAAAGACCACTCAAAAACAGGAAAACCAGAATAGAGTTTGCAGTTCTCAAACAACATCATCTGGGCAGGTGAGGCAAAGATCAACTTGCACCAGAATGAGGGGATGGGAAGAAGAGAGTATGCAGAACTGCCCTTCTGTGAAAAGCACACTGTGAAAGCAACCCAAGACTTTTTATTATTGTTAAGGAAGTGGAATGATCTGCAATGTCATGTCAATCACCTGACTTGAATTCAACTGAGCATGAATTTCACTGGCTGAAGGTAAAACTGAAGGCAAAAAGCCTAAAAACAAGTAGAAACTGAAGACAGCTGCAATACTGGCCTGGCAAAGCATCAGAAGAGAGGAAACCCAGCCTCTGGTGATGTCTATGGATTCCAGATTTTTGGGTGTCATCAATTACAAAGGATTTGCAATCAGGTAATAAAAAAGGACTAAATATGTTTTAAACCATTCAACAATTTGAGGTCATTTGCTTTCATTGTTTAAGACTATTATTTGCTGTGATTGTGGGGTAAGATACTACGATATTTCTCTGTATGCGCCAAAGTCAAGCGTGCATTTTTTCATTATGTGATAATTGACTCGTTTGCTGTTTTTTTGGCAGTGACATTTTAAGACCACTTTAAGCAAGCGATGTAGCTGTGGAAGAGAGCCAAAACAAGTCTTCGTTTCAAGTAAGCATATCAACATGCCGTATAAGCACACAGGATGATATTAAAAAAGATAAGAAAAAATGGAGCAGGATAGATTGCAATCACAAAACCATGATTCAAACTCATCTAGAAACGTTTATTTGTCAAGTTTTACCCTACTAAAATACTGCTATTATTTTGCCTCTGTCACAAATGTCATAATAAAATTACGAATAGGCTAGCATGTTGTACATTCGAAAACAGGCTGTTTAGTCAAGTGAAACTTAACATATTGTCCTCTCTACAGTACTTAACTTTGTGGCATAATATGTTATGCATGGCAATTTAGATTAATCAAAAAAGCTATTTCTATGATACCAGCGTCTCCGAATTGAGCTTCAAGATTGATGACTAACCCATGTTCCCTGCTTTGCGATGTAGATCCCAAAATACATTCCAAAATTTTGTGTCCTGCAAAGCAAGAAAATATAAATTTGTCGTAAGAGTGAGAAAACAAGAGGAAAGAGGCCAAAGAACACAAGCCTGAATGGGCTGGCGTATTCATTCTTACCGCCAACAAACTTTTTATTTTAACTTTCTGTTGAATATATTCAAATTTGTACAACTGAAGTTGACTTTTTTAAGTGGACAGTTAATTATGCATATTGATATGGGATCATTATTTCACTGGGTAATGGTGCTCTGTCCTCTGAAATGACCAAGGTAAGACATTGGCTCACCCACTGAACTCATAAAGAGTTCACCTGTACACAACACCCCAAAAGAGGAGCGCTGGAACATTTAGCTGAGTAACTAAATCAAATAAAATGCAATTTTTAAATGCTTAATTTACTTACTGTGATTGTTTCGTTCATCTCCTGTGTATGTCTATACATCCTGTCCTGTCCATGTCTGGTCATGTTAGTCCAATTGCTTCTTAGGTTTATGTCTTGTCTATTGACATAATGCTTAGTTTTCAATACAGTAGGCATTATATTAGGGTTTTGGAAAATAACTTTAAGCCAGTGAACACCCCTCTGTATGAAAAGAAAAAATCTTCGTAAAATATATGAAAATCCAGGTAAGAAATCGCTCACAATATTCACTCTCGTGTGTTCTTCAGAAAATGCACCTTACTGGTTTACATTTTGAATCATACAACAAATATCCTTTATATGTGGCAAAGTAATAGTGGCAAGATTGCAAAAAAAACAAAAATTTAAAATTTTATAATAGCCTTTTCAAAACTCCTCAAATCTTGAACAGGATCTCATAGCCTATTCAGCATTCATGCATGCAATCTGTGTGTGACTCCCTCCTGTTTAATGTGTATCTACCTTCTACATAATTCAGCCTCATGTTTAGAAACATACATCATACTTGATAGTAGGCAAAAAGCACTGGTTTATCACTCGCATTGTAATATTACTCTCAGTCAGACAGATTAATTACACTGATGCCGCGGTTGTACATCTATATTTCATTTGAACAGCATAATCCCAGGTGTCCTCCTTTTAATTACTACTAGATCAGTGTGGGAGGGCCACTGTCCAACAGCACAAATGCACCACACAGATAAAACCCCTATCCTCGAGCAATAGATCAAAAAAAGGAAATGTTTATTTTCAGTTGAAATCAGCTTAACTTCAGCAGTGGCGCCCAGGCAAGGGTTAATTCCCCAAGCAGTAGTTTGTAAGCTGAAAAATTCTGTTATAGCCCTACAGGGGCACCATAAATGCCTCATTTAAAGTTTCATGTAGTGCCCTCATAAACCTGTTTAGGTACAACCAACAGCTAGATTGCCTCCTTCTTAAAGACATTATGAGAAAATCAAATTGAATATAGTAGCGTTTTTTTGCTTTCGCTCTAAGGGGTGTTAGGATTAAGTAAATATTTGTGCATTATGACATGGATGTTGAGAATCCAGCCCTGGCGTCAACCAGATTAAGTCAGGTTATTTTCAACAAGAGCCATTCGTAGGATTTGAAAGCTCCTGCTGCTTACCATTGCTACTACCACGACCTATGACCCTGTATTTCCTGAAGATTAATGGCAGAGCTGATAAAACAAGTGACCAGACAGGTTTTAGGCCATTCCCATGTTTATCTAACCCATACATCTGGCATTTGTTCACTAATATATATAAATATAATGGAACACATTCATTTACTACATGTACCATGTTTAGAGACAATACATGTATGTTTATAGAGTATAGAAGTTATAAAAATATAACCATAACAGTATATATTTATATATTTAAGTATAAGATTAGCAATATTATGTATATAATATTGAAATATTGATTGTTAATCTCAAGTGCGTGTGTGTGTGTGTGTGTGTGTGTGCGCGTGCGCGTGCGCGCGTGTGCATGTGTGTGGGTGTGTGTGTGTGTGAGAATGCATCAAGTACTTTTTTGTCTCGTTGGGACATCCTTTTACCTTGCTTTTCCTACAGGTCTGCCAGCCTTTGAGAGGCTGACACTGTGACAGAAAATTATTACATGTCATTACACTTCTTAAATCACAATTTACCCGGCCTCTACAAATTATACTCCAGCAAGCACGAGGGGTAATGGAAACTGTCTTCTCCACTTATGTCCCAGTCTCACGTTTTTTGTCTGCTCAACTGATTGTCCTGGTGAGCACTGACTAGTAAAAGCCATTTTTTTATTGAAGGCATCAGACCAACATTGTTTATGTGCAAATTGGACAAAAGAGGTAACTGGATCTTAAAGGCTGTCATTAGTTAAAAGCTCCTTGCTAAAGTGGGTTTGTTTATTTCAATATCTGTTTGCTTATAAAGGTTGGGAATGACACCAGATAAAATGGTACAATAACACTGGATAATATGCACCCTAATTAAAAATACATTTGTGTGCATAATGAATGCTTTGTTCTTGGTAACTACTACTGTACCCTCAAGGCCAGATTTGATGCCTATGTTATTTTGGTCAATATTTGTTTCAATTATAAGTCCTGTCTCAGATTCACTCTTTGTCATAGGTTAACACTGTGAAATCCTGAATTTATTTTTACTCATTGATTTTAGTAATGTATACAGTGCAACTCATTGTAGCTATTCTGCTATAGGTTCTAATGGTGTATAAAATATTTATTACTTGCAGTCGCTGACTTCTGGCTTCACTCTTGAACTTTCCATGTACTTTTTTTCCTGCAAAAGTCTATCTATAAAGTTTGCATTTATATTGTGTAATGTCTGAGTTTTCAAAATGAAAAGGATGCATATAAATACTAGTAATGCGGCATCTTCTATGGTCTGTCACTGAATTGGTGCAATAGCAGTCAAGATATATTTTTATGTTCCATTAAACTGTTGATGATTCTGCTGGAGGGTAGTACTGTAAATGTAAAAAAATTATTATGAGAACTACAGTATGTGAAAATCTGAAAACTTAAAAAAGCAATTAACATAATTGAGGGGATACTTCCAAACAGACTCACAGATTTCTAGACGTTACACACAGGTTAGACAACAGAAACGCAAAAATGCGGAAAACAGCTAGAGCCGTTTTCAAAACTTTTGTTGTATAGAAATATTTCAAAAGCAGAAATTCTTAGAAAGTTTTACAGGTGTAGCAAGCCCAGATTAACCCCCCACCAGACTATACCAGGGTATAATCCGGCCCAGGCCAAAATATACCCCGGGGTATAAAATGTGACTGATTGTGAAGGGTATAATTTGGCATGGAGAGGGCTAGCCCAGATTATACCTGGGGTATAAAACAGGCTATCCCACTTTGACTCTGGGTATACTCTGGGCTGGGCGTATACTTTGGCCTGTTACACCAACGCTCAGAACTGTTGACTATCGTAACATTCAACAGTCTTTGTTTTACATGTGCTGTCTAACTGGGAAAAGTCTCTGCTGAGGTAAAGGTGCATGTTTTTTCTGCCGGCGAAAACCCTCGGTCTCCTGTTAGAGACAGAATCAACACGCCTGGTCCCATGGTATTTCTGAACAGACAAGCAATCTTCACAAGGCCTCCTCCTGCAATGGCGAATACTGTAGTGACTACTCCTTAAAGACATTTGTCTTGGTTTTGTCTGATATAATTAGGGGGAGTAAGTCAGAGAATGAATGGCCTATCTCACATTAACGGCCTGAGTATAAGTGGCCGGGGACACGGAAGGCCCATCTCTATCTTCTTCTGTCCCCAGCCCATACGCTGTTTAACATTGAGCCGTTCCCCCCTGCCTTCTCCACTATACCTCCGTGGCAGAATGATGATGAATCATCCGACCAGAGGAAGAAAAATACATCAAGTCCGAGCCTGGGAATTGGTTAAGTACTTCTGCAGTGCATTGACCTCATAATCGCTCTCATCCAGTTGGCCTCGTTGATTTATAAACTGCGCAGTGATTAATGCTCTTTTAAGTGGACAAGGCAGGCCGAAGACGTGTAGATCAGACCGCTCAAACATGACCACCACTTGTAGGGTGGGAGAGAAACGGCCGCTGCATTTGGGTAATTGTGGCTGGCTCGGAGCAGCTCACAGTCAAATCTTCAGGCCATAAATCAACACCACTGCCCTCAGTTTGACACTAATTTGGCCTTTCCTGAGCCTCTCTGGTCACTGCTTAGAAGTGGGGTATTTGGGGCGCCTTGTCACTGTTGCAGTTCAGAGGGTCTCCCCTGCTGGTTATGTACCTGCGGACAAGGTCCCTGCGCCAGGGTCGGGTCCACGGCCCATGTGCGCCCCGAAGTCGCCCCCAAACATGAGAAAATATGTTCTCATTAGTGGCGACTCGATTCAACAGACCCTCCACCATATTTTATCCCTCAGTTGAGACATGGTCAATTTAAGTTATACTTTTAACCACAGAATCACGCTGGCACCACTAGATTATTCCCTTAACAATTTTTTCGCAGCGAACAAACCCCTCATCTTTATACAGCAATGCAATTAGAGGATTACTTGAAGCGGAAACAGGAGAGTTAAACCACCCACCCCCCACTTATCCCCAACTGCTTTTATAATAACTGCTTTGCAATATCAATCATGAAGCTTTTGAGTTACGGCCGCCCCCAATCAATCAGAGGTACTTTATCTTCACCGGAGAGTTGAAGAACTTTACAGTTGTCATAACTTCATTAGATTCAAATGAAGTATGCAGTCACACAGCTATGTTATTGAATGGAGATTGCACAAAAGCTGTTAATATCAATGCTTACGGACTTCATTTTTACTACAGACTGCCAAAAATGACAGGTACTGCATGTGCTGCTTTGTGCGGTACTACAGGCTCCAGCCAATGCAGTCGAATGAATTGCAGTGTCTTTTACAGAGTAACATTTATACTCACAAATATAACATTTGCAGACCACATTTACTTTTTGTTTTTTAATATGAATTTTAATAACCATACCAATTGATATTTAGAATAGTAATCAATATGTTTTACATTTATGTCAGGTTCTATGCACAGTTTTAATACATTTTCTGATGGAGTACTTGTAAACTGTAGATTGTTCTGCTCTCTTCCTCTGAGGAAAAAAAATATTCAGCAAGTTCTCTCACCTGCATGAAGGCGACTTGCTCAGTGTGAGGGAGGCAAATGAAGACTTCACAGCACAGTGAAAATGGCAGTGTCAATTAAATATCACTTTCAATTTCCCTGTTTTATGATCCTGCTGCTACTAAGCACCAATAATTCCATCCCTCCTACCTTGTCGTGAAGAAGATTGATTACGCTTGTCTACCCCAGTGCTGAGACATTTACATGAAAATAAGAAAACAACCTTTTGTTTGCGAGGAAGTGAATCAAGGAATACAATCCCAATCTGATTCCCCTGCAGCACCAATGGAGATACAAACCTCAACAAGAAGAAATTGACACGTCTGCTTGGTTTTTGGTGCAGAATGACTTATGCATATCAATTATTATTGACTGGAAAAAAGCATAAAATCAAAAGAATGGTTTGTGCAGCTACTGTATTACAGAAGAAAATGTATCACAAGTGTAATATACGTCTTTTGGTATTGAGGAAGCTCTACACCAGCGGCCGCTCGTCCATTTAAGCAGATTTCGTACTGCATAATAAAAACAGATGAAAAACTAACAAACAAAGGAACTAGCAAACTTACATGGAATCAAAATTATAAATCAATTACAATGGTTTTGAGAGTGCAATGCCTCTTTGTTGCTTTTTTAAAAAATCTATTTATGCAATTTTTCAGAAACCGCTCACTCTACTGTCTAATAAAATCATTACATTGTGCAGAGCGCAGTCCAACCTAAATGGTAAAGATGGATGAAATGAATAGTGTAATTCACCTAAACTCAAAGCCTCTAATGACACCAATTGGACAGCAGCCATTTTCGGCACTTTGTCTTTTATGCTGAACATAACTATGATTTTTTCAGTGACCCGTGTTTATGGCACACTGATGGACAGAATATATGGCCAATGACTGATATTGGATAACAGAACTTTATCGTATAGCATTCAGATATCAGACCATCGTGTTCTTCTTCTTTCAGCCAAATTGACCTTTATGCTCTCTTCTCCACTTTACAGTGTGGTTATTTGTATTATTGCGTAAATATTGTACGTACATTTTTGCAGTATAGGCCTATATTGTAGCTTGTGAATATTGAATCAGTGAATATTTTTGCCTGTTTTTAAAATTTATTTCAAATTCTTGCTGGATTGCTTGCTAGCTAGCTGGCACACTGGCATTGATTTGAGCAAAATGACTTCTCAAGAAGAAAATAAGCTGGATACAATTCTGGATACTCTTTTAGTTACAAGGAGATGTTTCAAATTAAAGCCTGACATAATGTTGAAGCAAAGAAGAGGCACCATTAATAGGACTTTAATCAGACATTCTACGAGAGGCCCAAGTGGCTAACTGGGAGAGTCATTCTACTGGCCAATGTCTCCTGTTTCACACAGAATAGAATGCTACACAGAACTTGAATCCATGTTTTATGCAATGCTAAATAGGCAAGCGAGTAAACAATTTATCCCATTTTCATCGGTGTGGTGCTTTGCATGAAGAAACAAAGGATCACATAAGCTCTCATCCAGTTGGCCTCGTTGATTTATAAACTGCGCAGTGATTAATGCTCTTTTAAGTGGACAAGGCAGGCCAAGACGTGTAGATCAGACCGCTCAAACATGACCACCACTTGTAGGGTGGGAGAGAAACGGCCGCTGCATTTGGGTAATGTGGCTGGCTCGGAGCAGCTCACAGTCAAATCTTCAGGCCATAAATCAACACCACTGCCCTCAGTTTGACACTAATTTGGCCTTTCCTGAGCCTCTCTGGTCACTGCTTAGAAGTGGGGGGTTTGGGGCGCCTTGTCACTGTTGCAGTTCAGAGGGTCTCCCTGCTGGTTATGTACCTGCGGACAAGGTCCCTCGCCAGGGAGCCGGGTCCACGGCCCATGTGCGCCTCAAGTCGCCCAAACATGAGAAAATATGTTCTCATTAGTGGCGACTCGATTCAACAGACCCTCCACCATATTTTATCCCTCAGTTGAGACATGGTCAATTTAAGTTATACTTTTAACCACAGAATCACGCTGGCACCACTAGATTATTCCCTTAACAATTTTTTCGCAGCGAACAAACCCCTCATCTTTATACAGCAATGCAATTAGAGGATTACTTGAAGCGGAAACAGGAGAGTTAAACCACCCACCCCCCACTTATCCCCAACTGCTTTTATAATAACTGCTTTGCAATATCAATCATGAAGCTTTTGAGTTACGGCCCCCCAATCAATCAGAGGTACTTTATCTTCACCGAGAGTTGAAGAACTTTACAGTTGTCATAACTTCATTAGATTCAAATGAAGTATGCAGTCACACAGCTATGTTATTGAATGGAGATTGCACAAAAGCTGTTAATATCAATGCTTCTGGACTTCATTTTACTACAGACTGCCAAAAATGACAGGTACTGCATGTGCTGCTTTGTGCGGTACTACAGGCTCCAGCCAATGCAGTCGAATGAATTGCAGTGTCTTTTACAGAGTAACATTTATACTCACAAATATAACATTTGCAGACCACCACATTTACTTTTGTTTTTTAATATGAATTTTAATAACCATACCAATTGATATTTAGAATAGTAATCAATATGTTTTTACATTTATGTCAGGTTCTATGCACAGTTTTAATACATTTTCTGATGGAGTACTTGTAAACTGTAGATTGTTCTGCTCTCTTCCTCTGAGGAAAAAAAAATATTCAGCAAGTTCTCTCACCTGCATGAAGGCGACATGCTCAGTGTGAGGGAGGCAAATGAAGACTTCACAGCACAGTGAAAAATGGCAGTGTCAATTAAATATCACTTTCAATTTCCCTGTTTTATGATCCTGCTGCTACTAAGCACCAATAATTCCATCCCTCCTACCTTGTCGTGAAGAAGATTGATTACGCTTGTCTACCCCAGTGCTGAGACATTTTACATGAAAATAAAGAAAACAACCTTTTGTTTGCGAGGAAGTGAATCAAGGAATACAATCCCAATCTGATTCCCCTGCAGCACCAATGGAGATACAAACCTCAACAAGAAGAAATTGACACGTCTGCTTGGTTTTTGGTGCAGAATGACTTATGCATATCAATTATTATTGACTGGAAAAAAGCATAAAATCAAAAGAATGGTTTGTGCAGCTACTGTATTACAGAAGAAAATGTATC
This sequence comes from Gymnothorax javanicus, assembly GCA_029692085.1. Classification (NCBI taxonomy): domain Eukaryota; kingdom Metazoa; phylum Chordata; class Actinopteri; order Anguilliformes; family Muraenidae; genus Gymnothorax; species Gymnothorax javanicus. Next base: position 190,397,310 of record CM056193.1, read on the forward strand.
ACAAGTGTAATATACGTCTTTTGGTATTGAGGAAGCTCTACACCAGCGGCCGCTCATTCCATTTAAGCAGATTTCGTACTGCATAATAAAAACAGATGAAAAACTAACAAACAAAGGAACTAGCAAACTTACATGGAATCAAAATTATAAATCAATTACAATGGTTTTGAGAGTGCAATGCCTCTTTGTTGCTTTTTTAAAAAATCTATTTATGCAATTTTTCAGAAACCGCTCACTCTACTGTCTAATAAAATCATTACATTGTGCAGAGCGCAGTCCAACCTAAATGGTAAAGATGGATGAAATGAATAGTGTAATTCACCTAAACTCAAAGCCTCTAATGACACCAATTGGACAGCAGCCATTTTTCGCACACTTTGTCTTTTATGCTGAACATAACTATGATTTTTTCAGTGACCCGTGTTTATGGCACACTGATGGACAGAATATATGGCCAATGACTGATATTGGATAACAGAACTTTATCGTATAGCATTCAGATATCAGACCATCGTGTTCTTCTTCTTTCAGCCAAATTGACCTTTAGGCTCTCTTCTCCACTTTACAGTGTGGTTATTTGTATTATTGCGTAAATATTGTACGTACATTTTTTTTTTTTTTTGCAGTATAGGCCTATATTGTAGCTTGTGAATATTGAATCAGTGAATATTTTTGCCTGTTTTTAAAATTTATTTCAAATTCTTGCTGGATTGCTTGCTAGCTAGCTGGCACACTGGCATTGATTTGAGCAAAATGACTTCTCAAGAAGAAAATAAGCTGGATACAATTCTGGATACTCAAGGAGATGTTTCAAATTAAAGCCTGACATAATGTTGAAGCAAAGAAGAGGCACCATTAATAGGACTTTAATCAGACATTCTACGAGAGGCCCAAGTGGCTAACTGGGAGAGTCATTCTACTGGCCAATGTCTCCTGTTTCACACAGAATAGAATGCTACACAGAACTTGAATCCATGTTTTATGCAATGCTAAATAGGCAAGCGAGTAAACAATTTATCCCATTTTCATCGGTGTGGTGCTTTGCATGAAGAAACAAAGGATCACATAAGGGCTGCTGCTAATTTAAATCTGATGAGTAGCGTTAATATTGAGCACTTAACATTAGCTAGTAAGCTTGTTGATAAGGCCGATTGTATTCAAAACTGGTGGCATCGTCAAGTGAAATTGTTATCTAACTGTTAGCCTGCAATCTCTTTCTGTTTGGATTAATGTTCCTGCATAAATATTGTAATTTTAATTTTTAAATTTTACCTGGGTTATTACGAGCTAGCTTCATTGCTTAGTAGTTGGCTATATAGGTCGCTTGCTGGTGCCTTAGGAACCACATTATCTGACCAAGATGATGATGTGGAAAAAATTTTGGGGGCTTCCTTTTAAACTTTTAGTTGACCTTATAGAAGTTGGGAATTAAATTGGACTTTCCATCGAGCATGAGAGGTACAATTGGTAAAACTAAGAGCATCTTCTGTAATCACTTGTTCTTTTGGCCATGTCTGCTGTTTCACATGTGAGCTGTGTAATCATACATGATGAAATTTCTTTGATCGTGAGGCACATTATGTAAAATGTAATGCATGTCAGTAAGTGATAGATCTCAGGCTCCTGATCATTGTTTTTGTTCGTTATCTGTTTTTGTTACTCAAGTCACTGTTAGTAGCCAAGAGAGCCTTTGTAATGCCAAGTAGACATGCCGTTGCTTAGTCATTTGGTTGTCCCATAATTGGTGACCGTTTGAAGTGTTTTGGAAAATAAATTCCCCTTGGGAGCATTCCCTGGAACCCCCTAGAAGTCATTGGTCCAGGTTCCCATCGTTCTGCATTATGCTATCAAATGACCACCAACCACCACTGCACTATACATATAAGAAATGAAGAATTCCAACTTTACTTGCTGTACTTTTCTGTTTGTAAGAAATAATATTCAGAAAAAAACTGACAGAAGTAGGTTGATAATTATCCCCTAGGTGTATCTTTGCGAAAGCAGAAAAGCATTGTTTGGATTTTTACGGTTGTTCTATTCTGGCCACTGCGCAGTTACTGTATGGTTGTCCAGTATCAGCTTATAGTTAAAGCTGCAGTTGGTAACTTTGAGGAGAGAGAGGACTTGGCATAAAAATTTGAAAAAATGCAACTTTCAGATCCCTCCCCCTCCCCTCTCCACTGCACTCCTGCCTTAAGACCCTCCCCCAGAAGGCTGCCGTGCACGCGAAGGCATGCAAGCTGTTATGCATGTGACCAAGTTGCCGAGGCTAGACATTACTGTAGTGAACAGTCAACACTGCTGGCCAACAAACGAGCAGAAATAAATCATGTTGACATGAAAAGTAATCTATAGCAGTATGTATTCAGTAAAAACCCAGCAGACGCTTATTTCAGTAAGTTACCCGTTTTTTGAGTACAGAAACTGTCATGAATCCTGCTGAATGGCCAGTAAACCATGTATGACAGCATTTAGCTGTGAGAGCACAGAAACGTTACACATATTTATGAGGACAACAACACAACCGATAAGACTGCCAGGTCACTTCATAAAGATATTTTCTGCTACTTTCTAATAAAACGACGCCAGTAACATTAACCCTAGCATCGGAAACAAGCTAACGTTAGCTCGACTGCAACATCACAGTAACATCACATGCACTACAGAGTATTGTAACAATTACAAGACGCTGGCTATTCGAACAGTGACTGTGCTTGTAAGCGACGTTCACTCACTTATTTGCAGAGCAAAAATTAATTGATGCGGGTTAGGGCTGGGGTTAGTACCTGCTGTGCATGTGAGTGACACCAACTCGCTTATTTGCAGAGCATTGCGGAGCAAAATTGAACCAACGAATAAAGCAGGGGTTTACCTGTCAAGCAGAAAAGTCGCCAACTCTGCGTCGGTTTTTAATCCTTCCAGATCATGGAGTTCCCTCCACCTCTGAAAAGCCATTCTGATGTTCACTCTTGTTTTATCCCGGGCTTTGTCTAATTCTTTCTTTTGTGCTTTTTTTTCTTCTGGCTTCCTCTTCTTACTTGTCTTAGCCGTTTGTGCTGTAGGGGGAGGAGGCTGTCTGCAGTGCGTGCATTGCACTGTTTGATGGCTGTCAGACACCATCCTGGCTCTAATTGGTTCTTTTTGGTCGGTCCCGAATCCATTCTTTTAAATTGCAGTCGGAGCAGTAGGTGGGGCTTTGCAGCCTTTTTTAATTACAGAGTACTAGTTTTATGTAATACTGTCTGTACACAGTGACAGTTTTAGTGACAAAAAGTTACTTTTATAAGACTTACCAACTGCAACTTTATGAAGCAATGCCATATCCTCTACAAATGCTACCTTTATGGATTTCTAAAAAAACTGCACTTGATATAGAAAGGGCATTCTCTAAATTTATATGGCATGGCAAGAGACCACGACAGAAAACAAAACACTACAGCTGCCCACTGACAGGGGTGGTCTAGGATTACAAATATACTTTATTACAACTGGGCATGCCACGCCGTTTTTTGTTACATGCTCATCTTGAGTTGAAGCCCTGTTTAAGTTCCTGGTCCTCTCTGCCTTTATGGAGCCTGGTCATGGGTGATAGGAAGAAGTTACCTAGGGACATCAAGAATAACCCAGTTATATACAATACAATCAGAGTGTGGCAGGGAATCTGTAAATATATGGGAAGGGAGGACTGTGCTTCTTAAGTTGAACCTATTATTAGGAATCAGGATTTTATCCCAACCCCAATAAATGGCGGAGGGGTGCAAAAAGGAGACCTGTACCATGATAACGTGCTTACGACGTTTCAAATCTACAATCAAACTTTAGCATCCCAAATGAGCACTTTCATGGTTTTCTTCAGGTTAAGCCATTTAGATCTGGAATTTACCTCCCCTGCCCCAGTCATGTACAATGAGGTAGAGAGGTTCCTTATCGACCAAAAGATATCACATTTTATTTCTGCCTTCTATGCATTATTGTACTCTTTGGTCCAGGGATGCTACAAGTTTTTAGATGGGAGGGAGATCTTGACACTGCATATATTGAGGATGATTGGCAGGAAGCCATTAAAGTATTTAGGTCAACCTTTACATGCAACAGACTGAGAGAGACTATAAAATTTTACACCGTTTACATATAACTCCTTATATACTTAATAAAATGGATGGACAGATTTCGGCTCTGTGTAATAAATGTCAAGAGAGGTTGGAACCTATTATCATTACTTCTGGCAATGTAAACTGATTAAAAAGATTCTGGGCGCGATTTCTCAAGAACTGAGTGGCATTTTTGGTGGACATTAGGAGACCCAGGTTTTTTTTTATTCTCGGCCTTCCATCAAAAACGGTAACATTAACTCATTTACATTTCAAACTGTGTGACAAATTGTTGTTACTGGCCAGAAAATGTATTTTGATTAACTGGATCAAGGATAAGCCAGACTGTCACGTTGTGGTATAGAGAGATATTTAGGGTCCTTCCTCATGAAAGGATCAGTGCAGTTCTTAGGGTACTGAGAGGTATTTTACTGAAATATGGTCTCCTATGCTGGAATACTTGCCTAAAGAACTGCTCTTTTTAAAGGGCCAAAACCACATAAAATGGCCACACCTGCCAAAGTCACCTAGTTCTTTATCCTTTATAGTGGATATATTATTAAATTAACTCAGTTCTGTCTCATGTACTATTGGGTGATGTCATGGGGGCGAAGGTAAGATTTGTTTTATTATACAGTATACTGTAAAATCTGAGACTATTCAATGTGGTATTTATATGTAGAATTATATGGAGAGCAATATGTGGGACATTTAGATGTGAAAGGGGTTAGCTGGCTGGTAGATTTTCTTGTTTTGGATTCATGGATGGCATTTTTTTTTTTTTCTATTTTTACTTTTATATTGTATTACTTTTCTTATTTCTCTTTTTTTATGCATTTTTGTTTTCATGAAATTGTTTAGGTCTTCTCAATTGTGCAATGTGAAACAATGATAAGATGTATGTATGATTTCTTTATTTCTTGTTTGTTTGTGCAAAAATAATAAAATTCTGCTTGAAAAAAAAACTTTAAGAAGCAAGATGCAAGCACTTGGATCATTATTTCTTCAACTTTGTGGGTCACAATGCTCATCTTTAAAAAAATGCATTAATCTTAAGATATAAAAATTATGTCCATATTTTAATAATTTTTTATGTGCAACATATTAATACTGGGTCTGAGACAGTAGGAGTCCCTTATATAGCAGCAGGCAGAAAACTTGAGGCAGAGAAACACAGCATACCTTGATAACCTTACAGAATTTTTTTAGCGCGATCTGGAGAACAGTTGGTTGCCTTGAACCCGAAGCAAAATATTAAGCGGTCAAAAGTTGTAACCATTCTTATCATGGTCTCGACATTTTTGTGCCAATTTCAGTGCCGTGAAAAAGGATTTTGCATATTTATCATACTTAAAAGTTTAACCACTCTGCCCAGATTTAGATGCCGGCGTCCGTAAATTCCGAAATTTAATTGCTAAATAATTCTGTAATTAAATGTCCAAACGTCTTGCTTCACTGGAATAATTTTCCACAGTATCTGCGACACAAATGCTGACTTAAAAAGCCTTAGATACGCTCATGCACAACAGGAAAAATTGCCGATATTAGTATTCTGCGCAAAGGAGTTAAGATCATCAAACTATTTTCATATTAGACAAACATGAGACAAGTACACACAAAATGCAGTTTTTAATGTTGTTTTTTTAAAGGAAAAAAAGCTTTCCAACCCTACCTTGCCCTTTGTGAGAGAGTAATTGCCTCCTTAGTGACTTAATCAACAAATAAACAAATTTAATTGACAATTGGGGCTATTTCACCAGACTTTCCCAGGCATGAGAACTGCCGGCCTTGTTGAATCTCAACATCATTTGATTTGAACCCTTCTGGCATTGTGAAGTAGACAAAAAACAGCACATGATGCCACAAGCTAAACCAAATCATTAATAGATACAAAACAAAGTCTATCTGTTTGGAAAGGATTACAACGCCATTTCTAAGGCTCTGAGACTCCAAAAAACCACAGTGAAAGCCATTATCTACAAATGGAGTAAACTTGGACCGGTGAAACTTCCCAAGAGTGGCCAGCCTACCAAAATTCTTCCAAGATTACATTGACGACACATCCAGGAGGACGCTAAAGAACCCAGACTGGAACTTTTTTTTACAAGACATGGATCCCAATACATCTGGTGTAAAGCTAACACAGCCCTCTATAATAAGAACTTCATACCAGCATTCAAACAAAGTGGTGGCAATCTGATAGTCTGGGGCTGCTTTGCTGCTTCAGGACCTGTGTGACTTGTAACAATTGATGGAATCAAGAATTCTGCTCTATACCAGAAAATCCTGAAGGAGAAAGTGCAGAAATCAGTTCATGACATAAGGCTCAAGCACAGTTGAATTATGCAGCAGGACAACGATCCAAAGTACACAAGCAAGTCCACCTCTGAATGGCTCAAAAGCAACAAAATGAAGTTTTTGGAGTGGTGAAGTCAAAGTCCTGTCCATAATCTGATTGAGATGTAATGGCATGACCTTAAAGTGGCAGACATTATTCGTCTGAAGTGAACTGCAAATGAAAGAACTTTCCCTCAGGTGTTACAAAATATGTTTTGGTCATTTTAAGACAAAGCTGAACTGAATAATAAATACTTAAACATCAGGATTGGAATACTCGTGGAACCCACCCTGGTAAAAGAAAACTGAAATAATAAATTAATTAATTAATTAATGGGAAGAAAAAAAAACTCTCCCTGAAGATCCAAAGGAAACGTTTTAGAGCCACCACCATCAACGACTTCCTCCTCCATGCATCAAGAATGTTGAAAACAGATTCGTCATGATAATCGTTAAAGATGTTTGAATTATTGTAGTTTTTATTAATATTAAGTTTGGTCTGGTGGTAGTGACACAGCAAAGGTTATAGCTTGGCCAACATCAAGATCTGTGCACCAGAAATGATCACGAGAAGCTAGACATGATTCAAATTAATGTAGATTTTGACCTGATGATGGAGCTGCAGGCGATGTAAGGGGGTCACACAAAACGATAAAGTCCATCTTTTATGCACCTGGAATGAGTCCAAGAAGTTTCATTTGATTCCAATGAAAATTATGCTAGTTATTGCACTAACACCATGGGTCTCCGGCAGCATGTCGGCAACACCATAACTGAATATTAATCCAGCAGACTAGACTTTGTTGTAGTTTTTGCATGTTTTGTTTACATTGTTTAGACGGGGGGTACCCATTCATTCTCAAAGCCTATATGAAAATAAATGAGTCTTCAGCCAAGTGGGGCATAGTATGGAGTATTTTTACTCTGATATCGAACTACTTCATCAGAATACTTCCACTTTGGGAAACTTTTACACTTACACAGTATTCCAATGCAGAACATCTCAGTGCTGGAATTATTTAAGCGTGATGAATAATTTCACTACTTGAAATTACAAGGCTTCATGTTTACCAGTGTATTCTCTGTAGATAAATACTTTGTTAATATTTGATTTAAATCATACACTGTGGTCATGGAGCAGTTTGTACGTAAAATATGATACAGTGTTTACCTGCAATAATGCTCCATGTAATCAATCAATATATTTTACTTCATATTTGGTTTTGTTATTTTTCCCTTGCAAACAGGTCAACTGACTCAAATGTGCCTATTGCCTGAGTTTCCTAAAGATATCTGCAGGTAACTGCAACTTAAATTTCATGACAAAATGCTGATTTTACCATGTCGGTGTTTGCATAATTCAGGAATGGATTTGTATTCATGGAGTTTTGCCTGTGAAAACAGTTCTCCGGCACCAATTTCGTCCTCAGCCAACAAAGCCGTACGGAGGCTACAGCTTTTCGATTAGCTGGAAGTTAGTGTAAAATTGAGTGGAAGGAGAGAGAGTGGCAGTGACAGTGGCCATCTGATACTGAGCACAGGTATTTCTCACAGAGAGGAGAGTGGGAGATAGCCTGTGCATATATGGAAATCAGCGAAGATCGGCAGGACCGAATCTGCTAGCGGTACCTATACCTCGTCAATGGAATCGCTGCAAGAAAGCGTGGGGACGGGGTGGTTTATTTACACAAAGTTCAGAGTATCAGTGTCCAATAATTCCTCTCTCCCATGGTTTGCGCTTAAGCAGGTTCAGAACAGCGGAGAGACAAATAAGCTGTTCCATATCTTCCTTTGAACACAGCTGTATTGTGTGGCTTTGTGTGCGTGCGGCGATAAGCCAGACACTAATACCGCGCATAAGACACTAACAACAAACAGTGTTTAAATTGCGTGAAAGGAAGCAATGATGCATACGCAACACTGAGGATTCAATAGCTTAATCTTCTCTTATTTTCCATTCTTATTGAAGATTAGGCTGTAAATGGGGAAGCATATAAGGGAAATTAAAAAAAAAAAAGGTCTCATTCTGCTTGCTCGATGTGCTGAGTGTATAAAAAAAGTCACAAATCCCAGGTCAGGATTTAAACACGGTTTTTTTTTTTTTCAGTCTTCGGCTGAAATCTGCGTGGGAATATGCGTGATCTACAGGAGCGCCGCACTTCTCCCCGGCTCACGCATGTGTACGGCTCAGCGTGAGCGCTGCGGTACGGAAAGAGCGAAGCGGGGCGATGTGCTGACAGTGTTAATGTGAGCGGGACGCCACTGAAACAGTGGGGATTCAATTTTGACTGTAATTGGGCCTTGTATGCATGAAGGTTTACCACTTGACATGCTGAGAGAGAGAGAGTGTCACTTGGCAACTACAGGGCAGCCATGTTTATTTCTACGGAGGGGAGGGGAGAGAACTCATCAGGGTGGACAGCATGTGCATAAGTGTCATGAACAAACACGTACCCTTTTCCCTCGATTTTAAAATAATACTGCCAATTTAGTTTTATTATTGCATAGCAAAACTTCATACGATGGCACACCTGACTGTATTAACTACACATCTTGCAATTTCAGCATTCAAGTACTCAGTTCAGCACTAATGTTGCGATTACAATTTATGGCTATGTGCCTGCTTACCCACAAAAATCAGATGTATCATTCTGAAAAAATTTTTTAAAAAAGCCAAAAATTCAGAGTGCCTTGCCACCTCGAAACTGTCGGAGATTCAGCTTGCATTGCATCGATCACCACATTCCTCCTTGCGCTAGAAACTACACATTTGCATTTTGCTGTCTTCACTCCCCCGTCTTTCTCCTCTTCCCAGTGTCTTGTTTATAACTTGGAAAGAGCCCACAACAGTCGCTTGTCCAAAATCAGCATTTGTCTGCTCTGGACTGGCTTACAACAGGGAAGGGACATTGAAGGCATGTGCTGAAATGTCTTAGCCATTGTACAGCAGGAGAATGCGCCAAGAAAACATTGTTCTACCGGGGGTGTGATTCATCAAGTTTTTTCCCAGAGATTCGTCGGTTAGGTTTTTATAGGCCTGTTAGGTTTTCAAATGCTCATTCCCCCCCCTCTCAACGGTGCTATAGTGTTCAAACTTGTCTACATTTACTCCTCGTGTTTTTGTGCACGGTGGATGTCCTTTAAAAGAGTATCTCAAATAAGTCTTTATTCTTGTTTTGTTGGCACTTATTCTGTGTTTTCATGAACCCTGGCCCCGACCATGGCAACAGCAAGAAAAATGTTAACGGTGATTGACAGGATTAAGAAAGCCCCCATCCCCTTACGCATTTCAAACACTTTGGGAACAATGGCGTTTGGTGTGATTGAATTAATGAGGTATCGCGGCCTGTCAAAAGAGCACACATACTTTACATAAACCTGATTATCTTTGCATGGCAGAAATTGAAGGGGGGAAAAGAAGGAAGTGGAGGTTTGCCTTTCACCAGGCACCACCAAAGGAACCATTAAAGTATGGCCCGTGGCTCAAAGAGTGATGTTCTGGGTGAGCTGTCTTGCCCCCTCTCCCTCTCCAGCCTGGCCCCGCTTTGCATACATCAGCCATGGCGCATTAACAAGTCTATTCAGGGCCTGGGGCCCCCAAAACAACACAACCTCCAGGCAAGACATTCGCCATTGTTCTGTTCAAAACCGGGCGTCGATTTCATCACCCTCACCCAAGCCAGCCTGCTTGGCCTTTTCTCAGTCCGTGGAGTGACATAACTGGAGTGCATGACCAGCAACGGGCCTCTGGGTTCTGGCTGCCATTGAGACGAAAGAAAAAAGGTTTGGGAGGATATAGGGGTGTGTGTGGGGAGGGGGATGCAGTAAAATGTTCTCCAGATCAGCAGGAGAGCACTGCTGCTGAAACATGAGCTAATTCCCTATTTAATCCTTTTTGAAAAATTTTCCCCTTTTCTTACTCTCCCCGTTTTTCAAAAGCATCAGCAGAAGTTCTCCAGCAGCATCAAGTGCAGCTAGTGAGTCGTGAAGAGCTGGCCGCATTTTTTAAGAACCTTAAGAGTCATGATTTCTGGGTTGTCAGAATAAATCTTTGTTCTACGTCCTTGCAAATAAGGAGCTGGTCGATTATAAGGAAGACGTGTTCATGTGTTGCTGGAGGTGGACTTAAGCTCTTGCACATCTTTTATTTATCAATAATTTGTCACACCATTTAGAGTGACAAATGGAACATGCTTTAAATTTATTTCTGTATCCTTGTGTCAAGGTTAATGATCCCATTGTATGGCTCATGATTTGAAATAAAGAAAAAAAAGACACCACTTACCAGGTAACAGACTTAGCTGAGGTGCTGGAGCCATAAACATAAAATTAAATGAAATAAAAAGAATCCACATTTAAATTTGCACGATTTTGGACAGAGACCTCCTTCAAGGCTAGAACTGGCTCCTTCATTCATTAAATTTGATTGATATGATATGTAATTTGGGAATTCATCATGTCAAGAACATTCAAAAAGAAAAATAAAGACCACAAGTAGTAATGGATGTGGCACTAATATACAACCCTGTTTAAAAAAGAAAATTGGGACGCTGTGTAAAATGTAAATACTAACCGAATGCAATGATTTGAAAATCATTTAACCACTATTTCATTAAAAATAGTACAAATACAGCATATCAAATGTTGAAACTGAGAAACTGCATTAAAAAAAAAAAATGCTCATTTTGAATTTGATGCCAGCAACTCTTTTCAAATTAGCTGGGATCTGGGTCAATGTGTTGCTTCATCTCTTCTTTCAATCTGCAAGTGTTTGTGAACCGAGGAGACCAACTGTAGTTGTTTTGAAAGTAAAATGTTTCCCCGAATGTTTCTTGCTTGATGTAGGATTTCATAACCTCAACACTTCGCAGCCTCCTTTCGTATATTTTTCCTTTTTTGTAATTACCATGAATGAGATTTGTTTGGCTTTGCTGTCGTTTATAGTACAAAAAACTTTCTACTATACCCCGCAATGTGCATCGTTAGAGTAATCAATACCTCATGCTTGTTTATAATTGTCTCTCTTTCTTTAGACTTAGGCAACTATTGTTTCACCACAGCCTTGGATGCAATTTGCCCACTAATACCCAGCACACACGGGCTCGGGTGCAGCTGCATCCTCTGTGTTTTAACCACTAGTTGGCAAGTTTTTCAATGTCAGCTAATCTTTGAAATTTGTTCACTTCCCACAACCCTCACTGATCGCAGCAAATCACCTCCGCGCGTTAATGAAACCTGCTCAGTTCTGGTAGAGTGGACAGTGTAACAAATAGCGATGATATAGCTACATTAGCTGGCTAGCCAGTTCGCAATCTTTTCTATTCTGTGCACTGTACTGTTTTTTGGAAACAACGTTAGTTATGTGACTGTAGCCGAGATCAAAACTTAAGATTAAACCATTGACTATCGATGAATTGGTCAAAGCTGCCAACCACGGATGCACTAACATTAAATTGGACTGGGGCATGTTACATTTACAATGCTACATTTCTTCCATTTTCCCATTGATCAAAAGTTGGTCAGGACGTTCTTGCCATGTTCGTACCCAAATCTACACCTATGCTGTCCAGTCTGTCAGACGCTATATAGCGAGAAAAAAAATTGTTTCTGTTTGTCCAAAAATTCAACTAAGATGACATTATTTAATAATATGAGAGAGTTGCTTTCCTTTTTGGAAGCTATGTGAATACATGTTGAGTACAGTCCTGGCATTAGAGTATTTTGTTTTGGGAAAACAAGGGAAAAATATATAGTCCCTTTAACTTCTCAATACCTTGACTAAACGATGTATGAACAAAGTATGAGAACAGAAAAGTAAACCATTGATAACGCTTTCTTTGCAGACTCACATGGAGGGCACCAAAGCCAAAATTCAGGCTCCTGTTACCCTTCTCCAAAGGGCTAAGGGCCTTACTGGCTTCTGTAACTTAGCTTTCTAAGCTTCTGGACATATACTGATGTCAATCATGCCTCTGCATAATTTTTCATTACCCTCACTGCGGGCAGCCATTCAATGCATTACTCAATATTAAATATTCATGCAAACACTACTGCCTGCACATTGAAATCTTCAATATTTAGTTGACAAATACATCCTCATTCATGATAGATTCTGAAGTGACAAACTGATAAGCTTTATTCAGGATCACAGGGCTTTGTACAAGTGGTGCAGACTGTAATCGTTGTGCACTTTCACTTTTGTGCACGAGTAGATTTCATTCCTCAGCAGGGAAGTGTTATTTATTTATTTTATTCCTGCTATTGGGAAAATCCACCTTTATATTAGCTATTTGCCAAGGTACAAGCCCACCTGGCTTTTAGAAGGAATGAGAGATGACACTTTGGGGTGCATTTCCCAAAAGCGTAGTTGCTAACTAAGTTAGCAACTTACATAGTCCGTCCACTCTCAGTTAATGGTTCCGACTATGTAAGTTAGCATCTGTGATTTCGGGAAACACACCCCTGATTAATTTCTTTCATGTTACGCCCAAAGACATACCTTCGATTAATTAAGAGATTAAGTCCAACCTCTTTGAGCCTTGCGCAGGGCTCTCAACTTTCACGCATTTGGCGTGAGATTTAGTGCCTCATTTGCGTTCCCGTGCTGTAGTCAGCAATTATTCAATCAACGCAATGCGTCTGTTTCACGATCGTTCAGATTGTTTAAATGAAATAAGACCATTTGAAACATTTTTATGCAATTTCATTGCTTCCAACCCGAGTGAAGAAAAGCGTGAGAATTCCGGAATCATAATTGATTTCCATATTACTCGTGGCGAAATCCACCGTAACGCATGTGAAACTGATCAACTTCAATGCAAAAGGATTTCAATTCCACCTGAGAATCTCTTACAAACGTGCTGATTGAATAATTTCTGACTACAGCACGGGAACGTGAATATGTCATTTAAACTCAAGCCGAATGCATGAAAGTTGAGAGCCCTGCTTGCGCCTTACTTTACGCCTTAATAACTTGCCGTTAAACTAGTAAAAATGGATTTTGAAATGCCCTAAATGCGCTTGGGCATCTGTTACATGCTGGGAAATTTCAACCACTTGCTGGTCATCCAGTTTTTTGTCTACAGCTGAAATCTGAAACTCCAGTTTAACAAGCAGCTGATTGGTTGATTGATCCCACCTGGCTGCACCCTACAAGAGGACCTGCTGCAGTATAAAATGGCTGCAAGAAGACTTGTGTGCACAGGTTTTGTTTGATAGTTTCTTTGATTCCTGTGTTTCTTTATGATGTTTGGACAGCTTTTGTTTTGTTTTTGTGCACATTTTTCATTTAGGTTTAGACCAGAGTAGGAAGCTGTGGAAGACTCAGACTAATTTCATTTTTGGTCAGGAGAAAGACTGACTTCATAGGGTTCAGGATTGTAGTCTTCAGGGACCCTGCTTTGACCAGTCCAAACACCAATCTAGTTTTGTTTTTTTTTTTTTTTTTTTTTTGTCTGTTATTTATTAAATCTATTTGTGGCAATCTTTGTTTTTGTACTATAATTTTCGGGTCTTAGGGACTGGAGTGTTGTTTCTCATCAGTCTGACCCTGCCAATGTAATGGGTGGAACTCTGGATGTAACAGCCTCACACTTCAGACTGTGCACTTAGATTGTTAAAATGGGCCCTTAAAGTTGATTTCAAGTGTGGCACTTGCATTTGAAATCTGTAGCTGTTTACTTTCAATATGAACTCCAAGAAAAATGTCCCTGCCTGTGGAGCAAGTCATTAGGCAAAAAACTCTTCAGAGAAATATCAAAATTCTGGGAATGGTCAAGTCATCTATTTCTTGCATTCTAAAAAAGACAGAACTCACTGGCAAGCTCAGGAGCACAAAAAGTCCCAAAAGACCATGGTGAACAACTGTGGTAGATGAATTCTTTCCTTCGTGAAGAAAAACTCCCTCACAACAGTTGGCTCGCTCAAGCATACTCTCCAGGAGGTGGGCTTATCTGCATTAAAGTCAACCATCAAGTGAAGACCTCAAGGGTAAATATAGAGGGTTTATCACAAAATGTAAACTATGGTATGCCTCAACAGGGAGACCAAATTCCAGTTTGCAAAAGAAAACAATCGTTATCAAACTGATCATAAGCGTGCCACCTCATCTATGAAGCATTATGAAGGTAGTGTAATAGTGTGGGCATGTATGGCTGCCAATGGCAATGGTTCCCTTTTATTTATTAATAATGACTACTGACATAAGCATCAGGATGAATTCTGAATTTTTAACTCATTGGCAGAGCTTTACAATGCAGATAGACAATGACTGACTGCAAACCTCGTGAGCTACCTAAGACTGTTTTTAAGGCAAGTGGAATGTTCTCCAGTGGACAATTGCTTGATCTGAATCCAACTAAAAATAGTGAAAGCAAAACTGAAGCCCGAATGCCTGTAGGACAAGTAAAAGTCAGGCATAGCTGTCGTGAACTTCTTGCATAGTGTCATCAGGGAACAGACAGACCGAGTTTCTTTGATGGTTTTCAGATTTCAGACATTGAGTGCAAAAAATTTGCAATCAAATATTACAAAAATTGGGAGACTGTATAAAAATTGTAATGCCTACGAGGTACATACAATATATTTGACAAAACCGCTGAATTAAAGCTGAATATCTACACTTTTTAGCTGATTTTCATTGTTGTATTTCAAATACGCTGTGGTGGCATACAGCGCCAAAATGATAAAAATGATGTCACTGTCCTAATACTTACACTTATTTTATCATGATTCTATCATGCAAATTTAAGTGTTTCAGAAACAAACAGCAGGAAGCTGAATATAAGCACTCAATAAGATGAGGAGAGTGTTACAGGCTTGAGAGCTGAATAAAGGGAATTGAGCTTGGTTTGGGGAGAAGGGGGGGGTGTATGCTGCCTTTTTGACTGCGGTTGGTGGTAGTAAATAAAATTCAAGAAAGAACACTTGACTTTTATTGTTGTAAGGACTAATTGTGATTATCCAGACCAGACCTTTTGAGCCAGCGAATGCTTCATTTGCAGTTTGCATGGGCAGATACATTAACTTCTGCAAGCTCCTTTCATTAGAATGCCATTAGTCATCACAGATTGATCCATATATCATGCATTGAACATGCTGGATGTGAATGTCTAGACCCATTGTGGGCTGAGAGATAATGACTTCTTTATTCAAGCTAGCTTGTAGGAACAAGGAGATAAAGCTTGGGGAGACAGAATTATAGCACACGACCGGGAGAGCAATCTCTTAGAGGAAGGACTACACACAAAAAGCACTGTAACGGAGAATGTGGGGTCAGTTTGAGAATCAAAAAATACTGTCAGATTCACTTCAGAACATAGTGTGGAAAAAAACATGAATAAATAAAATTTTAGTTCATTGCTGCAGTAAGGACTCGTAGCTGGTAACCAACAACATTGCTTTGCCAGTGTCCTATTTGGTTTTAAATTATAATTGGATCCGTTGTTTCTACCTGCACGAGGTCTGATAATAAGCGCACAGATTAATTCCATCGTGAAATTCTATTTTTGTCTGTAGAACAATTATAAAATTAATTGGTAATTTTGTGCCAGCGCATTGTGCCACTGTGTAGAGAGTTGGTTCTCAAGAGCAGAGTTCTATTTTGACCCTTTTGAAGGTCATTGCTAACTAATTTTCCGAACTGAAAATTGACAAAATCGTTGACCTTTTGAAAGCTGAAATCTGAAATTTTGCTTCATATATTTACGCCTTGTGACTATAGCAGTGATTAGCACTAAGGGTTACTATACTCTAAATGTTTCATGATTGTATTGTTTATCATTAGATGATCTTAAATGTAAAAATAGTATGTTTAATTACAAAACATGAAGCCTTTCATAGTCTTAGTAAGAGAGACCTGAGACCTTTAGTGCCACCATATGCTGGTTAAATCTTACTGCATTGAACTGGGAAAAAGCTGGAAACTGCTTCACTGTGAGTCTGAGCTGCAGCTACTGCTGTGGAGTATAGGAGAATATTGTAGAAAGGGTTGCTTCCCGCAATTAGGAAGTTGTTTTCTGAAAAGGAAGAATCGGATGTTGTGTGTTTTTTTTGGTTTTTTTTGCCCTTCTTTCGGTGAAAGGCTGTCCGCAAGTTTACCCACAAGGCTTGAAGCTCCCCCATGTTGATTCCAGGTTCCCAACCAATTAGCTAATACAAGCTTTCTAAAAGAAGTCCATCCCTCTACTCTTCTCAATGTACCCAGATTGGTGTGTTTTTTCCATACCATTTATGTACGGCTCACGAAACGTGCTTGAGCTGAGGAGTCGACAAAGATGGCACACACATACAAAAAGTAAATACAGTCTCGCAAATTACCTCATGGCAATAGCACTTTGCCTCTGACGCTCTATTTAAATGGTTTGCCCCGCCTCTTGCCAGTATGTCAGAACCTCGCCAGAACGGCCCATTGTGACATCACACGGGGGTGTGACCACCCACAGGGAAAGGGGACTTATCAACTTCAGCCATCCAGTTAATCAGTTCCTTCATTATTCTGGGTAACAGATTTTGAAATGGCTTCTTGCAGCTAATTGGCTGTCCACCTGGTGACATGATAGAGGACTTATAATCATTAAAAGAAATCAAAGGGGAAAACCATCCCATACGAAGTTGCTGTATCTATTTGTTTAATTCTTGCTTATTTCCTGGCCAGTGATTTGTTGTTAAGACCATTAAGAGCTCCATATTTTTCGATTATCAGCCCATTTTTTGCCCAAGAGAGTACACCTGAATATTCAAATCAAAGTAGAACATTTCTTCATGTTATGATTATTGTAAATATTAATCTCTTAGATTTCAGAGCATGATGAGCTGACCTGTACAACAGAATTATCCCTGAAGCTAAAATACACTACTGCTGTGCTTTTATACAACACGTATGGCAGAAATTGTATTTTTCAATCGTGTTTTGAAATTTTAAGAGATTTAAAAATGATATAATTCTCATGCGAAAATATATTAATTCATCAGGAGATAAATTCACCAAAGGACCATGGCACACGCAAGCTCATATGCAATTCAAGGTGATAAAAACAAATTCATTAAACGGCAGTTCATGGGATGTGCTCACAATCGAAAGGTCAGGACCTGGTTTAGAGGGACAAAGAAACTAAGTCATTGAAAGTAATCATTGGGCAGGCTTTCTCTGTCTGACAGGATCCTCACACAGGCTATACGGAAAGATAAATTATCATGTTTCTCTGCAATAGAAAAGAGACAAAAAATGAGAAATGTGTTTAAACTAAGGACCCTGGATGCTGATTGGTTGAGACTTCAGGCAACAGTAAAAACAGTAAAAAGTCAAAACACATGCAAGCATTGGAATGAAAACCATTAGGTAAGAATAATGAGGTGTAATTTACTTCAGTAACTCCTCCACTCAAAGTGTAGAGGGGAAAACAGATACAAATTTGGGGAAGTCATATTTTTTCCTACAGTCCTGGTCTTTCTTGATATTTTCAGGGATTCTGCCATTTACTCAGTTATGTAAATAATACACCCTTGACAGACCTTGCTTGGAAAACAGACTAAAGACAGGAGTATCCAGGCCTTGAGATCAAAGGTCTCAATCTGATATATTTGTTCTTTGAGATTTTTTCCTCACCGGGACGTGACCTTTAAAATACAGCAGAAAATATTACGATCTCAAGGAACTGTTCGCAGACCAAGGTGATATTGATAACTGTCTTCCTGTTAATTTATTCTCTGACTGGCTGAAGAAGATTGTTCCTCACAAATTGTTATTTTTGTTCTTTTTTTATTCAAATGACACATTTATTTAAAAGTGAAAATGAATATAATTTGGTATATTTTTCCAAACAAGCCTGTCAAATTAAACGGCAGAGTGCATTATGTTGAATTAACCCACTGTTCAGCCAAATCTAACCCAGCTCTCTCTAACAGAACCCGCAAATAAGACTAGGTTTAAACTCCATTAGTGTTGAATTTAATAATTGTGCGTTTAGCTTGCCTTGACTCTTCAACAGGGCATTTTCCTTCAAGAGAGTGATAGAGCAGCAGTGCTATAGGAAGTGGGAAATATTTCACTTGAAAAGTAATTACATATATATTCAGTGCTTTCCCTGCATTTGCCTGGAGTCAGCTTCGTAATAAATAGGACGGGACAAGCTTTCTCTTTTCTCTTGTAGTTGACAAGAGCAAAATACCCTCTCTGGATTTTTCATGCATTGCTAGCGAGGCTTCATCATGGCTAATAGCCTGGGAGCCATCCTCTAAACTGTATGCCCTAGGCCAAGCTTTAATTTCAATTGGTGCAGTTTTCCAGGGTCAACATTTACAATTCATTTAATCTTTTTTTTTTTTACTTAAAATATTGGGCTAAATATTGGATTCAACTTTGCCGTTCCTAAACCACAATTCAGCAAGTATATACACAGGTAATTGCTCAATTTCCATGCTATTTAGCAATATGTATTTACTGAAGATGTCCTCCTAGCTGCGAAGTAAGGATACTGACAGAGATCAATAGGAGCCAAATAGTTGTTGCCTGAATTGTTTGGGTGTCAGTTACAAAAATGGGAAAATTATTTGTGCATGGCGCATAAGTGAATGTCCCAGTCATGAGCCATGTCTAAGGTTTTGGCTCTGAGGTGATGGGATGACCTTTCCCCAGAAGTTAGAACAGTTGAGACTTTGAACATTGTCAAGAAAGGCTGTGTCTTTCCGCCTTAACCGTATTTTGCAATTTCAAAAACTTCAGAGCATTACAACTGTTTAGCACTAACCACATGGATTGTTTTATTGATGTATTTTGTTTTTCAGGATCATCAGAGTCCTAGCCATGTAATTACTCCTGGCACTAGGAGTGCACTTTTTCAAATGTCCCTGTAATTTTGCTCAGTGCAGTTTGTGTTGGATATCACTCTAAATAAGAGCTAAATAGTTAGCCACATGGTGTAATTGCCCATCTCATTTTTTCAGGTTTTTTATTTTTTTAAATTATTTTTAAAAAATTTCTTCATTATTTAAGAGAATGGATTTTATTTTTACAATGTCCAGATAATTTTTAAAGTGATGCTTTGAAAGAAAAAAGGAAAAAAGGAAAAAAACAATTTTTTTTGCCAACATGAAAGAACAGGCAGCCAATATCTCAATTTGGCAAAAAAAATATGACTTTGGCAATTATGCAATGAGGCTAACAAAATATCAATAATAAATTGTAATTTATAAAAAGACTGCAGTTCCAAAAATCACTACGAGATTTAATCAATCTATCTGCATCAACCTAAGGGAAAAAAAACAGTTGTGAACTTTAAAAAGGTGCTGTTTAAGGCCACCGTTCAGTAACCATGAAGCCATTTTTATCTGAGGCAAAAAAAATGTCTATTATAGTGCGAGAAACACAAAACCATGACCCTGGACAATGGAGCATTACGTGCGCTGATGAGTCATGTTGTACTCTTAATTAATTAACTAGCACTCTGCCCGTGGGGATCCACGGGTTCTATTTTATGTAATTTCGTTTTTATATTATAGTGAACAATGCATCATTATGATGTCATCACATGCACCTCAATGATGTCATCACGTTGCTCAGTGGAACACGAAGTTGCCTGCAAGACGGAGCAAAATAGCGTCGCTCACATTATGCTGCAGATTACGCGTTACTTTTCTCTTGCGGTCTGGCATCTGTTTTTGGGATTCAGGACTCCTGTGGATGAATTGGCTTGGGTTCAAAAGGGGAATCCCCAGGAGAGGACATACAGGGAGAATCCCCTGCATGATATTATAATAGTGACAAAACCCCCAGCATGTCTATATTTGGCTAAACAGTGTCGCAAGATGGAGCCATGCTGCAGATCCGCTTATGCCAGGCGGAGTCTAGCACTGATACGCGCCTGGCGGAGTCTAGCACTGATTGACCAGACACAGTCGCCTGCAAGACGGAGCCAAACAGCGTCGCTCCCGCTATGCTGCAGATACGCGCTCGGTGGAATCTAGCTCTGATAGGCCGGACACACACACACACACACACACACACACGCACGCACACACGCAGAGGCCACTCGGCTATTATAATATAGATTCCTGTTTTGGAGTAAACCAAAGGAGGCTTTTAATCCACACAGTCTGTATCTGATGGCCAACTGTTGGTGTTGGTTCTGTAATGGTGTAGACGTTCTGTAATGGACTCGTCAGGTCCAACAATTGCTCCCCGAGGACAGAAAACGGGCGAACAATCTGAAACAATTTTTGAAGAGCAGGTGCACCCTATGGTGCAGCACTTTAACCTCACGATGTTCTCATTCTCCAACATGATTGGAAGGCAGAGGGAGGTCTGACTCATTTTTAGTCACCGGATTATCAGTTTTTGTTGGTTTTTTTGATACTTTGTCCAGGAAAGAACTGCTCCGATAGAGTTCTGGAAAATTTTGCAGGGCACAGAATGAGTTATGTAATATCCCTGAGTTCTCCTAATATCACATCTCATGCCATATTTCACTTTTCTGACAGACTTTCTAATTCAAACTGACATTTGTCAGAATTGATAATATTGTGTAAAAATTATTGCAATATATTTCATGTATTTGTTAATGCTGACAATGGAATCATAAGCAACTATGGAGAGCATATTACCATGCTGGTGGTGCACAGCCCCCAGGATCCTGCACAGTGCAGCTGCAAGCGAGCCTCCTGCTCCATTAACTGCAGTACATAGCATAAGATATGCGTTGCTGCATTTTAAAAATCCCCTTCCCCTTTCTGTTCCACAGAATTATCTTCAGATGGTTTCTTTTTGGCAGGGTTGAGACTTGAGGGCATTGTAACATAGTATATGAATATTATAATGTTGACAGTTCGCCGTCATATGATGTTCACACAAAGACCTGGGTCTTCTCCTTCGTCAAGGTCAAACTTGTACGGTTCAGGCTCATGGGTTGAAGCAATGTGTGCATTTAAAATTAAGTCAAATATGAAATGGACAAAATTCAGGTGGACAGAAGCCCAGGAAACTAAAATGGTAGATCTACATAAAATGATGTGCAAAGTTTTTCATACAAGCACGTTTGTTTGGGCAAATGTTACACTCCACAAAATCTCACAATATTAACCCTTTCGCAGGCACAGCGACATTTTTGTCGTTTTAACCAACGTGTTTTATAAAGTCTTCTTTAAATTCAAATTCCCTTGTTAGTTAAATTACCATTGGCTGTCTCTCAGGTCACCCAGCACTGTATTTTTAGCCGTGAACGAGGCATGGATTTCCTAAAACGCTAAATACAGACTACTTCCCGTCAAAAAACATGGCATCGACGGTACAAATAGCCGCATTCTAGCCGTGTTTCTAAACGTAAATACAACGTGGATGAAGTTTTTGCTTTATTGAATGACTTTGACGATGAGTTTGAATATCCAGAGAGCGGGAGTGACTTGGATCCAAACGATTTTAGCGATTCTGGAGAGGATTAAAACATAAAAACATCAGTTATGGGAAACTTATTATGAGATTTGGTGTTATTTTATTGTTATTTTGAATAACAATCATATTTTGGTAAAAACCCAAATTAATCCGTCCGTGGGGGTATGCATCTGGGCCAAAATTTGCCTGCGAAAAGGGTTAACTTTAGTTTAAATATTTTGGGTCTTATTTATAAAAAAAAAAAAAAAAAAATTAGATTTCAAACCTTAACATTGCATACGCTAAAAAAAGGGGGGGAAAAGGCTCATGGTAAAAATTATCCTCCCTTACAGAATAAAACTGGGTAAGCTAAACTGCAGGCAATTTTTATTTAATAAATCAGGATTAATTTGGAATTTTTCATTGTATTCATTGTATCATTTTATGCAAAATTGGATTAATTGATGTTTTGAAAACTGTATCACCCACGTGTCACATTGTGGTGCAAATCATTTGTGCTGTATTTCAAGTGCAGTAATGAAGTAATTTGTTCAAGGTTGCAAAATAATTGCACTCGCATAATACAAAGCTATGGTTTTGGGCTGCTGTTTGGACCACAGGGCAGTTTTTGCAGGCCAACAAGCCGTTCAATATCACTTTTGTCTCACCTTATGACTGAAAGGACTGTAAATGAATGTTAGCTATAGAAAAATGTCGAAAGTTCAGTGTAATAATGCTTTTTCAGACAAAGCCCCACAGATCCGCTATCTAAGAAGCTGGTGGCTCACCTTGACAGCCCCTCTACCCACAATGCACTAAGTGGATGATTAAAAAGAAATGAAGGGTTTTACTGTGGGGTACCCGTAGCATCCCTGGAGTATCTGGAGCCAGTGAAGCGAAGAGCTACAGCTGTCCTCCAAACAAGCCCAACATTCTTTATTTATTCCTGATGAAATATTGATGCGTGTTATGAAAGGTTTAAAATAATGTGTCTGCCTCCCTTTGCCCGGGCACACTGCTTTCTAATGCATAAATAATTCTGGCCCATGGACAGTGGACCAGCGCATTAGGTGAAACATATCCGTTGTATCACATTCTTTCTGCCTGAGAGAAAATACCGTCCCTAGTAATTTCCTACACTTATACAATCTCTGTTGACAGTAAATAATTCATGCATGAATTTAGGACTAAAACTCCGACACAATATGACTCTATGTCAAGGGTTAGTCCCTGAAGATTTGATGGCAAATCATCTCTCAAAAGGGTCCTTCCATTTTAAAATGTTTCCTGTTTGATTTTCCCCCATTTGATGGAAATGGGAGACCTCCGAGCAGAGCACACTTGATGAGGTCTTGCTTCGCAAGGCTGTGATTTGCAGATCTATCCCATTATGCAATGGGAAAGGTTTTGGTTTTTAATGCAAATGT
The DNA here is from genome assembly GCA_029692085.1 of Gymnothorax javanicus. Classification (NCBI taxonomy): domain Eukaryota; kingdom Metazoa; phylum Chordata; class Actinopteri; order Anguilliformes; family Muraenidae; genus Gymnothorax; species Gymnothorax javanicus. The sequence continues at coordinate 190,420,526 of CM056193.1, forward strand.
GTAGTTCACATTGGAGTGAACTCCTTATTGAAAGTGTGAATATAATAGGCAGCCCTTTTGTTATTTATCTTAATATCTGCTTCAGTGTACTGTCATGACTTAATCTGAGATGCATTCACAAGATACACACCAGAACAAGTCTTATAAAAAAGTGGAACAGTAATTTCACTCTGAATCTTTCAATGAACACATGACTATGGATGGGCCCACGCTATGAAGCTCACCCACTCATCTATATCAGACTTTGAGAGGAAATGTGTGCCAGGAAGAATCTAACTTAATGAGAAGTGAAATGATCTAACCAACTAAATAATAATGAGACGATGGGATGTATTGTTGGGATGAAATCATTAATAATTAATCAGTGACTCAACCAGAACAAAAGACACAGTTGCTCAACTTGTATAGTCTGTATTTTGATATTTATGTTATGCTAAACATGCTTATAAAATGCAAAAATAGAAACTGTCTTTATTACAAAATTCTGATATAATCTGGAACGTGAGATTCACCCATACTGTAGATGCAACAAGCTCAAAAAGATGATGCAAATAATACTTTGAGTCAAAGGTATTTTTAAGACATTGTCACAGGCAGTCCAATGGCATTTAAGTTCTTGTGTTTGATCTCAGAGTGCCTACAGGCCAAGATTGGGATCAGGTGAACTTTTTTCTGATTATGCATTGTTAAAAATATGTCCTGTAAGAAAACCATGCAACTAGCGGCAATTTTGCTGCTGCTTATTGTTAGGGGAGAATGTCTTAAGCTACTATTTTTATGGAATGTCCATTACAGGAGGCATGTGCCCTGTTTTTCTAGCATAGCAAAAGGAAGCATGGACAACCATGGGCCATAATTGTATCAAACATTAGTGATCTGTACTTATATCAGTGATTTTGTACTAACATTCCTTTTTTGCGATTCTTTGTTGAAGTATTGTTATTCCCACAACCGGTCTGTAGCTAATGGAGGGTTATTCCTTTGATCCGAGGGTCAAACATTCTCAGCATAGAACTTCAATGGATAAAATGGCCATTCCCATTCAAATTAAAGTTCTGGGACAGTAAGAGCAGTGGCAAATTTTATGTGTACCTCTTGGTAGTGCTGAGCTGACTTCTGTATTAACTAAATTACGTCAACTGGGTGATGCAAGAGTTTTTTTCAGAGTAATGTGAGTCATACAACATTTCCATCGCCTCGCTGCCATTGGGGAGGCATCGTTAGACCGAGTTGGGCTTAATCTTCGAGCTCCTGTCATCGCCTGACCTCTTCAACCCCAACTCCCCCTAGTGGTAGTGCGGGCAGTATGGGATTTTCTGTGGTTTGCTGTCAGAAGTATAGAAGCCTCTCACCTTGTGATTTTTCATTGTTTTCACCCAGTTCCATGTAGGTTTTCCTGATTAATAATCATACAATAAATTTGCTGAACAATCAAGATGGATACATTACCCGAAAATGATTAAGAAATTATTCAGTAAGAAATGACAGGGAGATAACCAATAGGCCACAATGGCAATGAATGTAATGCAGGTGATGTTGACAGAATGGCCATAATATAGTCATTAGGCAATCCAAAACTTATTCTGAATTTCATCTCGCATTTTAGCATTTTTTCAGTATATTTTATTTTGTGATGGCACTGAACTTATTTAAAATGTTTTCAGAGTTAAAAAGAATACTTAAATATAGTTTGCATCATCTTAAACATATTGAATTATGATCATTGGCACAAAACTGCTTCACTTAAAAGCAGTGCTAACAGGTATGTGCTGTTTTCTGAGCTACAGGAATTCAAAATCTTCAAAAGACCTATTGACATCATCATTGCTATGGATAGAATAACTGGTAACTTTGTGATGCCATAAACAAAATGATGCCAGCTAAAAACAAATTGGCTGTTCATTATACTGACTGATTAGAGTAAATGATTCATGTTTGAATGCTATTGGATTTGAAGAAGGGTAGTTGCACGCTCATGATGCAATCATTAGTTATAAAGTTACCTATGGTTTGACATAATTTTTCTTCAGGGCATTGAGGAACAATTCAATACCCTTAAGAAAACTTATGTCAAAGCCATTGATAATGTAGTTAATGAGGAATTATAGGAACACTCTTACTGGTACCCCGACCAAGGAGAACTGACTTTACAACTGGAGTTGGTCCCCGGGCGCTGCTCTGTGGCAGCCCACTGCGCCTAACTATAGGATGGGGTAAATGCAGAGGACAAATTACCCCATGGGGTTCAATAAAGTATCTACCTAAGAGCATGTGCACAGGTGAGCCAGACAGGAGTGACACATGCTACCTCACAGATTTCATTCGAACTCAGCCTAGTGAAAGGGCTCAACCCAAAACTCCAGAAGCCAGAGTAGTTCGATCTTCAGGTTGTCGTATGAAGAGTTAGACTACGCCCCCATGGTTTTAAGGGGAAATCCCCAAAATTTTATGAAAACATGAGGCTCAAGTTTAAGGCTCTCCTATTCTTAGAACTCAGTCAAATCAATTTGCTTGTCAATCTGTGTCGATTTATCATTAATCAAGTGTCGACTTAATCTCAGCAGAGGCCAAAATTCTGAATTTTCACAGCCAAATATCTCCAATGGCCAACCTTGAATGTAATAAAGGCTATGATCTCAGTTTATACCACCCTTTGACTAACTAAATTGCAAAAAAAAAAAAAAAAAAAAAAAAAATATAAATATGGAAAGCGGATTTAGAACTCCCATGAAGCAATGCAGCAAATAAAAAATTTTGAGTTTTAAGTCAAAAATTTGGCTAGTTACCCCCACAGCAACGCTAGGAAACTCATTGAAATCAGGCGTCTCAATGAAAATCGCTCAAAATGAAGCCGAAATTAAACAATAATCCCCTGTTTGCTCCCAGTATCATTCCTCTGTTTCAGATCAAATTATTTTACTGTTAGATTGTTGTGGACTCACAAAATTTTGATTGAGAAGCCCATTTGCAATGACAGAGGTATTCATAGGCAGGCAAGAGTAAAATGAAAAGATATAGGCAAGTCCTTCAATGAACGTAAAGTTCATGAACATAGGACTCTAGGAACATAAATACACCCCGACAATGCTGCCACCTGATTTAACCCTTTAAACCCTAGCCTGTTTTTGAGACCTCCTCTTATAAAATTGCATACCCAAATTGAAAAGGGCATTTCTCTGCAACCATAAGGTCTATTTGAATCATTTTGCTCTCAAAATGAAGGGGACACTTGTTAGATTTGTTCAGATGTGTAAATACTCTTGTTTTTTTATGAACCAATTTCTGTTGTTGCTCTTCTTTTGCTGATATCTTGCAGATGCTTTGAAATAAAGTAAAGAGGGGCATATCTTTGGAATCTGTGGAGTCTCTGATTTCATTGGAGCTATTGGTTGTGCATGTGGCATAAAGCAGCAGAGACATTGCATCAAAATTTTGGCGAGTGGGTTAACTAGGTGGCGCTGTAGGGATTTTGGTGTTTGGTAAGTCATTTCGTTGGTGTCGGAATTGTGTTTGGAGCATGTAAAAATGGCTTATACATTCTTGTAGCTGAGGTTCTTCTGTTTAATTTGATGTGCAGCATGACTATATTGTTACATGGAAAATGCTTCATTTTTTGCCGTTTCTTCTGGTGTTTAAAGTGTTAAACAACATGGCAGCAGTTGTTTTGGTAGGTGGGACTTGCAGAGATTTTGCTGAATGTCAAGCACTATAGATTTGCTCATTTAAAAACGCTTGAGTTGACGACAACTCCTCAGTGGGCAAAAACAAAAATCTGCGGTAGACTGTACCCTGATGGGTAGGCTTTTATTGTTACTTTCCGATGTTATGCATGATAGCATTTGAGCATCAGCCACACACAACAGTCAATTATAGCCTGCAACACATACAGTAGGTACCCATTATATGAAAATAAAGCACAACCTCAGTTGGACTGAAGAAAAAGACATTCAATAATGAAAACATGTAGGCTATGATAGTTCTCACCAATATAAGCTATGATAGCTCACGCCAAAGTGCCATGACTCCAGTGATGACTACGCAAGTTCTCTCAATCAATCCTGAAGAGAACGTAAAGTCGAGGAACATAGGACCCTGGGAACGTAGGTACACCCCTGCATGACAAAGTAATAGCAATAAAGGCGCTAATTTGCTCTAACGTGCAATGGAAAGAGCTTCAGACTAGATAAGACCCAAAAAGAAGCCTAAATTAAAGTTTAAAATAACAAGACTAAGCAGTCTGCTTATCAGAAAATATCTTGGCTATACACAGTTCCTGTTGATAGTTAACATTAAAATCTGTCTATATGCTGTTCAGAAGACATCAAAGATTTCTACAGTGAGGGACAGGAGTGTAAATACACCAGTTAGATCTGTATTATCATATTAAACAGAGTCCTGTTTTTGCTGTGTCCTCATTTGACCTGTAGGCTCCCTGTCACAGTTTTGCATGTTCTCAAAACACATTGAGATTTTGATATTGAAGCAAGGTGGTTTTAAAATACATTTTTAAATGTAATAGTATCATTATTATATGCAGTCATACACTGGGTATTATTGTGAACATATATTGATTTTGATTCAAAGTTCATACTACGGAATATGCATTGTGATATGCTTTGTGTCATGTATGGCAGTGTCAGCACTCAAATTGGTAATCATTATACCTGTTTTTTGTAGGATATGTAATTTAAAACACATACATACTGTACCTTCCAAGTACTAAACCATTTTTCAAACTCAAATTTTTCATTAGCCATATCCATTAGCCTAATCATTATTTAAATGATACGATATTTGATGAGAATGTAGAATGTGTAGAAATGCACATTTACATTAGATACCTCTGCTGAAATCTCTCTACATCTGCTGAAATTCTCAGTTTGTTAGGTTTATTTAAGGTATCGAAGTGTAACATGCTGCAGAAATCATTTATTTTGATCAGTTGAGTTTTACCTTCCAGTTAAATGGTCAACGTGGCACCAGAAGGGACCAAGTCCATCACAACAGATAGATACCTTGTTTAAGTAGTCTTTGCCATATGGAAACGTAACCATTGTGTGAAAGAAATGCGGTGATACACACACAATAGCTATAACTAATGTCACTGTCCCATTCCAACACGCTCTCCTCTGAGGGGGTGTATTGATCTCTATCCACCTATAGAGCTGTAGGTCATGCAATGGTTGTGGACCGAATGAGCAAAAAAAAAAAAAAAAATGATTTGAGACCCATCATCATTTTGTGACAGTGTTCTCAAATGTATTGGAAATAATGACCATTTTCCATAGGAGATGTTGCTTGATATCCCCAGCTCTGTCCTCTGGGCATTCATAGAACCTCAGCGTAAACAGAATTGACCCCAGGATCTGGACTGACCTCCACAGAGGTGTCAGATCAATGACAACTTCTTTTTTTTCTTTGCAAAGCTTTTCGGAAAGAAAAAAAAAGCTTGGGGCTACACTGCCCCCACCCCACCTTTCAATTGTGCTGATGTGCGGAGTTCCTCTCATGCGCTGATGACCCCCCCCCCGTAATCATCACACACAGCTGCTACCCGCCCCCACCCCCATCTCCGCCCCCCAAATGTAACTGAATGAGCCGACGGAGGAATCTATAGCGTTTCTACCCATGATTAATCTGATAAATAATAGATATATCAATCTAGCCTTTCAGACAAGGACAAATTCTTACCAGCAGGAAGGCACAAGCCTTCTTTTACTGCTGCCTGTAGTGCCAAAATTAATTATTTAATGCTTAATTCTTTAGGAAATGAGAAAGTTTTGATTAATGTTGTCGGGTGTCAGATTTTTGGTTGTTTGATATATGTCAAATAATTCACCGTTTTACCTCCCGTTACAAATACCCCCGCGCATTGTGCTGACATCCATGCACTTACACGCACACACACACACACACACACACGCACAGGCGCACACACACACGCATGCACTCACACACACGCACACACATACACACACACGCACAGGCACACACACACACATGCACTCACACACACACACACACATACACACACACATATGCCACATGCACAAATGCATGCACATCATTGTCTTAACGGAGAGGCTACTGTCATAGGGGTCATAAGTTAAATTGCCCCAGATTTATGTAGATTTTTTTCATCTTTTCTGTAGCCTTTCTGGGTTGAAGTTTAAGCCAGTTTTTCAATGAATGTCATAAACCCCCTTAGCTTTACATACACTGTATACTTAAAGTCATCAGTTTTTCATATTCCTTCAGTTCTGTGAAATACACAGAAATTATACAAAAATAGTTCTCCCTCAAAATACAACCACTGTCACATTACATAACAACATCTTACTTCGAAAAAGGTAGAAATATGAAACAACTTAAGTTTTAGGTAATTTGGTATTGTATAGTACAGTGCATCATTCTTGAAAAAACAACAATCCTTCGTAAAACCATAATGTCAAAAGTAAATCAAACTGAATTGACCTATTGGTTATTTTCTGTGAAGAATAATCAGCATTTTACAGTAAGATTGTTGCACCTAGTGGCGAACACGTTGTTTTGGCTAAAGATAAATATTAGCATTCGAGTTTGGTCAGGTGGGAATAGCCATCAGGAGTTCTGCACTGTACCAGACACCAGGTTCAGTGGGAGAACCTCATCTTTTGAATTGCTGGCCTGATCCAAGCTATGTTGATTTGAAAAACTGAATCGCCATCAACTGCAAAAATGTGCTAAACTATGTGCACCTGTACTATTGCAAGCTGCTTCCATTCACTGAAGTGTGTGCTAGAATTTGTTAATTTGTTTTTAAAGAGTTCCTCAACAAATGCAGAAACGTTTTTTTTATTGATCTGACATCAAATAAACACGTTCTTCTCACTTGTGCAGAATAATCTGTTTGTACAAGGCTTAACAGCTTAAAAAATTAAAATGCGTACAAATATTGCATTAATTGTAATAAAGAAATACATTATAAAAAAAAAAAAAAACATTTAAAACAGCCCTAGTGAGTATAACTTTGTGCTGCATATGCCATTCTGGAAGTTTCCATCATGATGCAGTGACAGCTCCCCTAAAGCCCCCAGTTAAAAGCGTTTGGCCCCTGGAGGCGTTGAAATGGCCCCAGGTTTAACAGGGCTAACAACCCAACAAATCTCCTTCTGTCCTGCATTATAAATCTGTTCCTGCCCAGAAAAAAAAAAGTAAAAAGTTTTCATTGGCAAGCAATGGGCAGGCAGACTGACAGACTGCTTTGTCCGAGGTAGCTTTGCTGGTTGTTACATGAATCAGGACATTAGCTCAAACAAAACCTGGATCGGCGAGATCATCAATCACCCCCCTGACAGCTGACTTCAGTTTGTTTGTTCCACTCTACATATTAAGTGATTGGATCAGGTTTAATTAGATATTGGGTAATCAATCATTGCCAACAAGGCACTCGACTTGGGAACTTTACACGTGCCTCTGTCAAAATAAATAAATAAATAAATAAATAAATAAACACAATAGTAAATAAATTCAGCCATAGCAAGAGCAAATCCCCCAAGTCAATGCGGCCATCTTGACTGCCAGGAGACACAGGCTCATTGAGACATCACAGATTCCACTGCTTTATTCAGAGTGTTGTGAAAAAGTATTTGCCCCTTGCTGATTTCTTCTATTTTTACTTATTTGTTATATTTTAATCAATCAATTTGTTTCATATAATCCAAAAAAAAAAGTAAAATAACACAAAGAGAACGCGAGTAAATACAAAATGCAATTTTTATATGATCATTTCATTCATTGAAATTAAAGAATTATAAAAAACCTGCAACACCCAAGTGGAAAAAAATGATTGCAACCCTAAACCTATAAACTGGATTTGCCATCCTTGGCTGCAGAAACTGCAATCAACCATGTGCAAAACCCAGCAACGAGTCTTTTAGATTGCTCTGGATGACTTTTGGCCTACTCTTCTTCACAGATTTGTTTCAATTCAGCCACATTGAAGGAAGTTACGGAATAGAACAGAATTCATGATTCCATCAATTATTGCAAGTCACTTAGGTCCTGAAACAACAAGGTAGCCCCAAACCATCACACTACCACCACCATGCTTGACTGTTGGTATAATTTTCTTAAAGTGGAATACTGTGTTAGATTTGTCAGATGTTATGAGACAAATTTCTTCCAAAAAAAATTCCAGTCGTGACTCAACAGTCCAAAGAATATTATCCCAAAAGTCTTGGGGGTCATCAAGATGTTTTTTGGCAAATGTGAGACTAGCTTTGTGTACCCCTTATGCAGCAGAGGTTTCATTTTGAAGCTCTTCCATAGACGCCATTTTTGCTCAATCTCTTTCTTGTTATGGAATTTCAAACACTGATCGTAACTGAAACAAGTGAGGCCTACAGTTTTTTAGATGTTAGTGCAGGTTCTTGCGGGACCTCCTGGATGAGTCGTCGATGCACTCTTGGAGGAATTTTCATAAGCTGGCCACTGCTGGGAAGGTTCACCATAGTTTCAGGTTTTCTCAATGTACAACCCCAATTCTGAAATAGTTGGGACAAAGTGTAAATTGTGAATAAAATCAAAACGCAATGACTTTCAAATCACTCCAGCCAGTATTTTATTCACAATAGAACAGAGATAACATAGCAAATGTTGAAACTGAGAAATTTTACAATTTTATCCACAAAATGAGCTCGTTTCAAATTTGATGGCTGCTACAGGTCTCAAAAAAGTTGGGACATGGGCCTGTTTACCATGGTGTAGCATCCTCTCTTCTTTTTAACACAGAGTGGAGGCGTCTGGGCATTGAGGAGACAACTTTCTTGAGTTTAGCCATTGGAATTTGATCCCACTCTTGTTTAATACAGGCTTCCAGCTGCTGGGGAGTTTTGGGTCTCCTTTGACAGACTTTTTGTTTAATTATGAGCCAAATGTTCTCAGTCGGTGAAAGATCAGGACTGCAGGCAGGCCAGTTCAGCACACGGACTCTTCTATTACGAAGCCATGCTGTTGTAATAGCTGCAGTATGTGGTTTTGCATTGTCCTGCTGAAATACACAAGGCCTTCCCTGAAATAGATGTCGTCTGGAGGGGAGCATATGTTGCTCTAAAACTTTTATATACCTTTCAGTATTCATGGTCCTTTTTAAAACATGCAAGTGTCCCACACCATATGCACTAATGCATCCCCATACCATCAGAGATGCTGGCTTTTGAACTGAACGCTGATAACAGGAGGGGTTGTCTTTCTCCTCTTTAGCCCGGAGGACACGACGCCCATGATTTCCAACATAAATGTCAAATTTGGACTCGTCTGACCACAGGACACTTTGCCAATTTGCTACAGTCCATTTTAAATGAGCCTTGGCCCACAGAACACGGCGGTGCTTCTGGATCATGCTCAACAATGGCTTCCTTTTTGCATGATAGAGTTTTAAGTGGCATCTGTGGATGGCACGGTGGACTGTGTTTACAGACAGTGGTTTCTTGAAGTATTCCTGGGTCCATTTAGCAATTTCAATGACAGAATCATGCCGGTAAGTGATGCAGTGGCGTCTGAGGGCCCGAAGATCACGGGCATCCAGTAAAGGTCTTCGGCCTTGTCCCTTACGCAAAGAGATTTTTCCAGTTTCTCTGAATCTTTTGATGATGTTATGCACTGTCGATGATGAGACCTTCAAAGCCTTTGCAATTTCACGTTCAGGAACATTGTTTTTAAAGTATTTCACAATTTTTTTACGCAAGCTTTCGCAGGTTGGAGAGCCTCTGGCCATCTTTACTTCTGAGAGACTCAGCCTCTCTATGACATCCCTTTTATAGCCAATCATGTTACACACCTGATGCCAGTTAACTTAATTACTTGCTAAGTGTTCTTTCAGCTGATTCTCTGATATATTCATTGCTTTTTCAGTCCTTTTTTCCTGTGTCCCAACTTTTTTGAGACCTGTTGCAGCCAGAAAATTTCAAATAAGCTCATTTTGTGGATAAAAATGTAAAATGTCTCAGTTTCAACATTTGAAATGTTATCTATGTTCTATTGTAAATAACATATTGGCTCATGTGATCTGAAAGTCACTGCATTTTGATTTTATTCACAATTTATTCTTCGTCCCAACTATTTCGGAATTGGGGTTGTATAGATAATGGTTTTCATTGTCATTTTCTGGAGTCATAAAGCCTTTGAAATGGCTTTGTAACCATACTTTGCGTTGCTAGACGGGCTCTATTTCAGTGATGTTTAGATTCAACAGGGCAGGCGGCAATCATGCCTGGATTTATCTAGTGAAATTGAACCCAATTATCAATTAAATTTGTTGAATTGGTTGGTTGAGAAACTTAGGGAGCAATCACGTTTTCACACAGGGCTATGTAGGATTGGATAGTATTTTTATTTCAGTAAATGAAATCATTCTTCAAAACTGCATTTGCTGTTTACACAGGGTGTCGTTGTCTAATATTGAACGTATTCTGAAACATTTAAGTGCGACAAATATGTGAAAATAGATGAAAGCTGGAAGGGGCAAATACTTTTTTACAGCACTATAATTCAGTGACATAAACACAATAGATTATCTGCATCAATTTACCTAAATATTCATGAGAACGCTTTTATATAATCAGTAGACGTTGTATTATTGAGATGGCAGTGACTATTTTTGCTCAGCAAAACTGAAAATAATCCATCATGTTTAACAGCAAAATGTATCCATATTCTTTTTTATCTCCATCCATTTATGTTCACAAATTTGTTTATTTCTTTATTTTTCTTGTAGTCGGCTGGTCATTTGCTTACTAAACTTAAATGCAAAACTTTGCTTCTTCAAATGTGCTACATTTACTGAGCCTTTGGATCAGGTAATTCACCAATAATGACAGTTTCACACAGACTTTATTTAAAAACATTTTGACCTGCCAGTTTTGTCGCTTCATAACATATCATACACATGCCGTTCAGCTTGATGCAGTTTATTTTTGACTGCACAGTGCATTAGCTGCAAGAAATTTGCCCCAGTAAGTACAATGTTCTGCAATAAATGCACGTTTTTTACAGCGCTCTGGGAATTCAGCCAGTAGAATAATTCTCTGAATAAAAGGAAGAATAAGTACTTGAGTGTTTTTAACAGAAAAAATATTCCCCAGACTGCATTCATCAGTTTAAGGGTACATACTGAAAATGTATTATCGGTCTTCTTTTATCATTTTTGACTCTCTCCCTCCCTCATTGTAAGAGACCATGTAGTTATTTCAGTTATGTGGGAGCTGATACATTATCTTTCACAGTGAAGTATTTCCTGTGCATTTTCTTCGTAATCATATTTGTATTGTATCTTTACAAGTGTAAACAGCCATTAAAATCCGCAGCAAGATTTATTATGGCATTAATAGGAATTTATAAACCAAAAAGCAGGCACTTTAAAAAACATTTATTACATCAGTGGGATTCATATAACATGAAAACACATTCGGGCAGAATAAAATGTCAAGGACACAAATGTGGGGAAAAAAAAAAAAAAAACATTTCAAAGTACAAAGAGACAAAGAAGCTTCCACAAAAAAGCAAGCGCAGAGACACCAGCTGCGAAGGAAAAATCACACCCTTGCCTCCGTGCTTACTGCCGCTGTTGATGAGACAGTTACTTGTCTACAACAGCTGCCAACTAATGTTTGATCAGAGACAAAATATGCCAAGGTGACAACATCATGCTGCCCTGCATTTCTGGGGCTGGGTATTAAAAATTCAACAACAAGAGTGGGGCCCTGATGGTCCCGATACTCCCTAAAGGTACAAGGGATAGAGACAACTTCACAAGATGTCAAAAACAATATCCATTTGTGTTTACCATGCAAACCCACAGAGTAACCTCTTTTCACCGTGTTCGTACCAAAGGGCCGCCGAGAGTCTCCATCAGAGGAAAAAAACACACGCGGCTAAAGAAAGAAGTGGCAAGAACCGGGGGACCCGGGGACGGTGATGGGTTTGTTTCTGAAGGATGTAGTCAGCTGTTGCTTGGCACCGGGCCACAGTCATGAAAATTATGCCGCGCTGAAAATTGTTTTGTTCCTTTCGGAAGGCTTTTCCTTGTCTCCATTGTTATGGCGAGGCTGGCAGCTTGGACATGCCAAGCCAATTCTCCAAGTAAATGTCAACTGTCAGAGTGCAGCTCATCAATCCTGCAAGGTGCGCTGGGCTATGACGCCTCTCAGGAGCTGGCGGCGGCAGCCATATTGTTCTCAGAACAGAGCAGCCCGATCCAGCAGTGCTCGCACATGTTTAATAAGCAACATGGCTGCCAACTCCTATAAAGCAGCCGTGCTCTAATTGACTTTTCAATAATTTTATGATAAGCCCTCTTCGAGGGAACTGAACCATAGGCGTAAGACTAAAAAAAAAAGCTTGGCAGGGCTAGCTTGCCCAGTGCCTGCCCTCGTGTTGAAGCATTTACGGTGCCTGGTGAAATGAGTCCTTAAACCCGATGACATGGAAATGTCAAAATTTTGAAAATTAAAAACGGGGGGAGGGAGGAATCACGTCATGCTTCTTTGAGGCCAATGAATGTAGGAGCCACAGAGCACTGACAGAAACATTCACTGGGAAAGGCAAGACCACACTTCTGACTGTCGTTTTTTGGATTTTCAGCCGTGTGGAAAGGAATAATTTCAGGCCTTGACTGATGAACTGGGGTTTTGCTCCTTGTTCTCTCAAGATGGCTGATTTTGTCTGACATTTGTGCAAAGTCAGTGAAATAGAGTGCATATGGAATGAACTCCATATTGTTTGGTTCGGGGAAAGACATATTTTACTATTGATTTAGTTTTGCCCTTCACAATTTTTTAGTGAAAAATCTAAACTGTTTGCTCATAAAAATTAGCCAAAAAATGAAGATTACTCAGCATAATGAAAACCCCTGGGACATCAATCTGGCAAATGAAAAAAAAAAACTCCTCAAGGTGTGGATGAGGAAGTGTCTTCAACGAACTTCATAAACGAAATTACAGAAAGTCCACTGCAAGACAAAATAACATATTACACTCTAATGGAACAAAAAGAATACATCATTGGTGTAAGCAACAATGGCTCTAATACTTCAACAATATCATTGAATAGACTTAACCAAGTGTTACCATCAGTGAGCAAATACATGGATGAGAAAGTGCCAATATTGGCCAGATTTACGAGCATGCAATCAAGTTTACCTGGGGGTTTAACACCCCCCGATCTTCACTCCACTTAGAGAAAACTTGGCAGAAAATTATAAATCTGTCTCCAGTTGTGCTCCCTCAACATATGCTAACATAAACCAGCATCTAATCGTTAAGTACTGCAGTTCCTGCTTTTTTGGAGGAATACTGCCAGCCTTGGGCAGAATCTCAAAAAATTTTTGGCTCGAAGACTCAGCATTATGATTTGGGTGGGCAGGACATGGGATTGTGCAAAAATAAGTTTTCATATTATACTGAAAGCTTGGCATGTTTAACACGCATAAAACAATAATTTGGCCATTGTGCCACTGTTAATCACGTTGTGAGTACAGCTAAATGTTGTTTTTTTTTGTTGGTTTTTTTTCCCCATTCCCTCCCCATGGCCATCCAATGACAACAAAGTTCGACTCAAAACAGCCTGTTTTTCTGCAGGGACGGAATGACACGCAATGAATGCCCAATACAGTATGGACTTTTGCAGAGTGTCATTTTTTTTTTTTCAAAAAAGTTTGCTTTGTTTTTGACATTTAAGAATATAAAAAAAAACAGCATAATTTTGGACCTTTTAAAGCAAATCTGATAATGACAGTAACCCACACTCTGACCTTACACTGCTCAATGGATACTTTACTGTTATATTCCAGACCAAGAATCAAGTGCAGAGGCAGAGTACAATCCAATGGGTAGTTTTATAGACATCGTTTATGGTAATTTGGGGATGGAAGCCCAGAGGAAGAGGTGGGGACGGGATCTCAGATAAGGTTAGTACAGTTCAGTACAGATGTTGTGGGCGAAGATGAGCTGCCAGTCACCAGCCAGTGGCTTCCAGGATAACAGCCAGGTGCAGCGCACACTTCGACAGCACCGAACTGTCCCATAGGAAGATGGAGTAGCTTGAGGGGAACTTGGTCCCAATCCTGATGAAGGTAGAAGGATTGGGAGCTTGTTCCTAACAAAGTGGACAGATTAACAGACTTAGAAGGGTTAACAAAAGTGTGGTTCCAATCCTCGACCCTGATGAGGCTGGGGAACTTGTTCCTATTAGACTGAATTGAAGAACTGACTTGAGCTGGGTTAACTTGAACGCGGCCCAATCTTAGGCCCTGAGTAGGCTTTGAAGCTTGTTTGAGTTAAAGGAGCGAAGCTTCCGGAAATAGCCATCATTAAAGTAAACATTACACTTAATAAAGACAGAGTTTTTCTGCTGGGAATACTGACAGGTTCTAAGCACAAAAGGCAAATCACAAACCAGCAACTTGCAACACAAAGCCAGGGAGCTTAAATACACGTCACATGGTCATTAGGAAATACCCACAAACTCCCAAACCGTACAATATTTCTCAACAAAATTTTATACTGGATACAACTTACTGTGTAGATGTGCCTTTTCATACTTCCATCTGTCCTCCAGTCCATCTGTCTGTCCCTTCACTGCATGTTTTTCCCAGGTCAGACATCAGCCATCCCATTATTTTCCTGGCCAGAACTCCCAAACTGTTCTCTATTTCTTAATGAAATCTAACATATAGTTCACAATAAAATGTAATATATGGATAAATCTTATTCTGCAGATGTACTTTCACATTTCCGACCATCCTCCCGGCCATCTGTGTGTCCCGTCACCGCGTTTTTTTTTCTAGGCTAAATATCAGCTACTCCATAATTTACCAGGCCAGAACTCCTAAACCATTCAGTATATCTCAACACAATTCAATATATGGCTACATCTTATCATGCACATATGCCTTTTCATACTTCCGTCCGACCGTCTGTCCCTCCACCGAGTGTTGTTTCTAGGTCAGATGTCAGCTGTCATGATCAGTCACGTGACACTTCATTGCTGGACTATAAACTCGCCCATAGTCTCTGAAGAGACAACCCTGATTCTTACAAACGGCATCCACATTTTTACAAATTCCACCATATTCCGCGTTCTACAGTTCATTCCATTTTTATTATCAAATTTCACTATTCTGTCCTTGGTTTCCGCATCCCAGAAATCATCAGGCCCTACATAAGGTAACAATGAGCTCCACAGGAACCAACTCTGCAAACTGACACAAGAAAAAGGATAAATACATTCACTCGAGCAGTACTACACACTGTGGACCAGGCTAAAAACAACCCATTAACCAACCTCATTCGGTCTGTGTAACACCACACACTTCAGGTAGCTTGGTATACTCAGGTTAACGCCACGCAACAAAACTGACATGGCTCACTTTCAGCAGTACAACTCCTCATACAACATAGCCTGCTCTATGTGTAAATCATCACATACAACGTACACATTCAGGTTACTATCCGTCTTTCCAGGTTAAACAGACATCTTATGCTTTTCTGAGCTCAATGGTAATTCACAGTTACTTACCTACAGGCCTGCCACCTACAACATGTACATTGTCCAGCTCAGAAAACAGGAACTTGAAAATAAAGAAACACTGTTGGTTAGCGCTTTCCCACAGTGACCAAAAAAAAAAAACGAACGCAGCCACAGTCGCTGTCAGCTCGGTCCTTCCAGTACCCAGCACCATTCCTCTCCTCCTTCCCCATATAGGACCATAAATCTCTTCAGCTTTTGCAAAAGGGGAAGAATAGCTTTCAACACAGTCAGAGGCCACACAGAATACACTGGTATAATTGGTTACCTTTAGCCAGCATTGTAAACATGCATCTCAGGCTCTGCAACCCAGAGCATGTTCATGAGCGTGGGGTTGAGTGACAGCCCGCAAGTTCTTGGCTTTTGAATGATCAAACTATGTTTGGTCTCGCATAAACAAGCGAAAACATCTGCGAATAGTCTCACCTTGCTTTTCAAGATGGTGTCCAGTATTGTCAACATCTTTCATACAGCTTGTTTAGTACAATTTGACACAAACCCTAGTTGGCAGCCATGTTGAAAAATGTGCAAGAACTCGCGGGTTGTTCAAAACTAGGGAGTTTAAACCCTTGCGATACCCTTTGGTCTTGAAAATGCCCCTGGTATGCCTCCCTTCAGTGCTGCTATGTGGTCTTGATGATGATCACTAACCCTCGAGGCTGCTTGGATTTCACCCTCCTGTCTCCTCTGCTCTGTGCAAAAAGGGTATTTCCTCAAATTGTGGCAATCTTTCAATTAATTACATATACCAGTCCACTATTTTATAATGCCAAACAAGAATCTCCGGCCTCATTACCACCAGCAAACGTTAATATCACATGTAGTACAGTACATCACGCACGCACACACACACACACACACAAAAAGATAAAATAACACACGCTTTACCTGGGAATGTGATTTGTGCACCAGTCTAGAATTCTAAAGGAATTCTGACTATCAGTGTGAAACATACCTCTTGTATCTGCGTATATCTAAAACGTGATTTTTGGCGAGCAAAAAGGCTCTGTACATCGTTTTTTCCTCCCTCTGTCCACGAACGTGTGCTGCTAAATAATTCAGGGTAAGTAAAAATCAGGTTATCTTACAGCATAGTTAATGTGCCAAAAACTAGACTGGAGACCGATTCATTTCAATTAGTCTTTTGTTGCCAACAATAGAGTGACAAACTAATTTTGTTGTGGGCCAGACGCATTGTGACTTCAGTTTGTACTCCGCTTGTTCCACCCTCCCCCGAACCCCTTCTGAATTTCTCTTTCCTCTCCTCATTGATATCCC
Organism: Gymnothorax javanicus; assembly: GCA_029692085.1. NCBI lineage: Eukaryota > Metazoa > Chordata > Actinopteri > Anguilliformes > Muraenidae > Gymnothorax > Gymnothorax javanicus. The sequence goes on from CM056193.1 coordinate 190,437,368, forward strand.
TCTGTTCCTTCACCCGCCCGTCATTGTCTCTTGATTGTTTTTCTGGGATTGTGTTACTCAGGATCAAGTGACTCTTCGGCCCTAAACAGAAGCTCATATTCTTCTGGGTCACTGTGATCTTTCTGGCTAATTGGATCAGGTGTAAACCTAGCCAGCCCGATTGTGACTTTGATGTGACACTTTAGAGCACTGTGTCTGTAAGTTGACTGCTAGTGTGTCAAACAGCCGCCCGCTTTGCCTTCTGCTAAAGCCTTGGCTAATAAAAATGCTCGTAATCATGTTGTATTACATGGCTCAAATTCATCCTGCTGCTTTATTGTGGCCCTGTCATTAATTTTGCAGGCGCTGCTTGGATTCCTGTTTCATTTTCTTTCCTCTGCTTCTTTTTTTGCCAGGTTCTGGTAATAGTATTAGGGAGGGTGAATGTTTTGCTGCCTCCTCTAGTTCATCAGTCTTTCATATCTCGTGATACTCTGATGAGGCGTGTTCCCTAGCTCGTTTCCATTAGAACATGTTTCTCAGCATTTGGGAAAAAAGAAGGATCCAGAAGCCAGAATTACAGTGTCCTTATTGAGAAAGGCTGACCATATGTCAGGTGTTCATTTTGGGACAACCTGGAGACCCCAGAGCTCAGGCAAAAAGCTTTGTTACTCAGACTAAAAGGAACAAGTCACAGCCACGTACAAGTGCACATGGACATCAGGCAAAACTTCTTTCAGATCATCGTCTCTCAGACTTTAACTCCCTCAGACTGAAGACCCTCAGGCAAAATGTCCTCAGACTAAAAGTCCCTTCGTGAGATTAAACTCCCTCGGACAAAATTCCCTCAAACTGCTGTGAAGTCAGATATTGCATCCTGTATTCAGACTTTGAAAGCAAATATCTTTAAGTTGTTGCACCAATGACAATGCCAGATGCCTCACCGAATTGATTTTAAGTTTCCATCATTGTCTATGATCTGAGGGACTAGTACACTATTAATTAAGGAACTAACTGCATAACAGTAATGCGAGAAAATTAAAATGATTGAAAGTGAAGAAAAATGGGGCAAAGCCTCGTAAAACTGTGTGTTTACATGTAGATATGGTTTCAACCCTAGGTCCATGACTCTAAGTGATTTTATATTTTATTGTTTCTAGGTTCATTTTTAGATGGTTCCTTGGCTGTGAATAATGGATTTTCTTGTTCTCTTGCCATAGACCAGTGATTCACAAACTTTTTGGAGTCAGGGCCCAGTAATGCATAGCCCTCTGCCTCTGGGACTGCTGAAGTCTAATTAGGGAAAAAAAAAAAAGAAATAAAGAGTGGGGCTCTATATACTGGTCTTCCAGTTACCTTCCCAATTACCTACTATCATAATCAAAAAATGTTTATCAGTTCAACTATTACACTGGGTTACAAAAAAAATTTTTTGTAAGTTGTCTCAGTTTTTTCAACTGATTTGGGACAATTTTGCAGCGCCCTCCTGATATCCCTGCCAATGCAGATTGGGCAGTGGTCAAGCAAATTGTTGTTCCGATGGTCTACAGGAATGAGATCTTAACAATGGCTCATAGTTTGCTTTTAGGAGGTCATCTTGGTGTTAACAAGACTGTTGACAAGATCATGAAACACTTCTTCTGGCCTGGACTTCGGAAAGATGTTTCCAACTTTTGCAAAACCTGTCACACTTGTCAGGTAGTTGGAAAACACCAGTTAGACCCACCTGTTGCTCCATTGCAGCCTATCCCAGCATTTGGGGAGCCCTTCTCCAAGGTCATCGTTGATTGTGTTGGTCCGTTACCCAAGACTAGATCTGGAAATCAGTACTTGTTGACAATCATGTGTGCATCTACCAGATTCCCTGAAGCCATACCTCTACGCAACATCAAGGAAACTGCAATCTCAAAGGCTTTGATAAAGTTCTTCACGTTGTTTGGCCTTCCCAGGGAAATTCAGTCAGATCAAGGTAGCAATGTCACTTCCGGATTGTTTCAGCAGGTTGTGTATGAACTAGGTGCGAAGCAGATTCTTTCCAGTGCCTATCATCCAGAGAGTCAGGGTGCCTTAGAGCGGTTTCATTCCACTCTCAAGACAATGTTGAGGACTTATTGTTATGACCATGAGAAAGACTGGGATGAAGGTGTTCATTTGCTGTTGTTTGCAGCTAGAGAAGCAGTGCAGGAGTCTACTGGATTCAGTCCGTTTGAGCTAGTGTTTGGCCATGAAGTGAGAGGACCTTTGCTATTGTTGAGTGAACAATGGCAAGAGAAAGAGGCGTATATCAGTCTGTTAGACTATGTTAGCAAGTTCAAGGAAAGACTGCGCGCAGCTTGTGACCTAGCCAAAGAGAACCTGAAATCAAGTCAGGGAAAAATGAAAACTTGGTATGATCATAAGGCTAGAAGCCGTGAGTTTAAACCAGGAGACAAGGTCCTTGTGTTGTTTCCCTTGCAGTCAAATCCATTGCAGGCTAGATTTCATGGTCCTTATGAAATTCTGACAAAACTCAATGATCTCAATTACATTGTGAAGATGCCAGATAGGAGAAAGCCGAAACAGTTGTGTCACATTAACATGCTGAAGCCTTATCATGATAGGAATGCTAGGGTTGCAGCTGTCACTTCAGATCCTCCTATGGCTGAGACTTGTGAAGATAAGGGGGAGTTTCAAGATGATGAACCTAGAATTAAAGCTGAAGTTCTTTCATGTACATTGTCAAATTCTGAAGTGTTGCAAAATCTTGATGTAAAACTCCAGCACTTAGAACCCTCACAGAAAGATCAGTTTGAGAGGTTGATCAAGAAATATAAAGATCTATTTCCTGATGTTCCAAAGAGAGTTTCTATAGCCTCTCATGATGTAGATGTTGGTGATGCCAAACCAATAAAACAGCATCCGTACCGGATGAATCCTGAAAAGAGAAAGATTGCTGAGAAAGAGGTTGAGTACATGTTAGAACATGATATTATCAGATCCTCTAACTCCGATTGGAGTTCACCCTGTGTTCTAGTTCCAAAACCTGATGGAAGTACTAGATTCTGTACAGATTATCGCAAAGTCAATGCTGTAACTAGAACTGATGTGTTTCCAATACCTAGGATTGATGATTGTATCGATAGAGTAGGGCAAGCAAAGTTTCTGACCAAGATTGATTTATTGAAGGGTTATTGGTGTGTTCCTTTAACTGAGGGGGCCAAGAGCATCTCTGCTTTTGCCACACCATCTGGGTTATACCAGTATGAAGTCCTACCCTTTGACATGAAAAATGCCCCAGCCACGTTCCAAAGGATGATACAGTCTACAATCGCCGGATTGCCACACACGGGTGCGTACATCGACGACCTGATCACATGGAGTGACTCCTGGGAAGAACATCTGAAAGATGTAGAGATGTTGTTCCAGCGCTTGACCCAGGCTAACCTGACTGTTAACCTGAACAAGAGTGACTTTGGTTGTGCTACTGTCATGTATCTTGGCTACGTCATAGGCCAGGGTAAGGTGGCACCCATAAATGCTAAAGTCCAAGCCATCATGGACTTTCCAGTTCCTGACAACAAAAAAGCTTTGCGCTGCTTCCTGATCGGGTACTACCGCAAGTTCTGCAAGAACTTTGTTGAGATTGCTCTCAGTCTCACCAACCAACTGAAGAAAGGCGTAAAGTTCACTTGGGACGAAGCATGCCAAAGAGCCTTCGATCGCCTGAAGTCTCTGCTGTGTCACTTCCCCGTGCTCAAATCTCCTGACTTCAACAAACCGTTCTCCATGGCGGTCGATGTAGGATTTCTCCTACAGAGAAGTGACTCTGATGACATTGAGCATCCCGTGGCATACTTCTCCAGGAAGTTCAATCGCCACCAAAAGAACTATTCCACAATTGAGAAGGAGCTGTTGGCTCTGGTTCTATCCTTACAACACTTTGAGGTTTATGTTTGTACAGGGCAAAAGCCAATGATTGTATATACTGACCACAATCCGTTAATGTTTTTGAGTCAGATGAAAAACAAGAATCGGAGATTGTTGAATTGGAGTTTGATTTTACAGGAGTTTGACTTTGAAATTAAGCATGTAAAGGGTACTGACAATGTAATTGCTGATTGCTTATCCCGTGTTTGAGTATGTGTATATATATCACATGTGTTTATTAGCATTTTGTATTATATGTATATATATATATACAAGTGTCTACTTAACCATTTTTGTATTGAAAAGAAAAATTTTGCCTTTATGAGTCAAAATTTTTCCCTTTTGGAATGGAGGTGTAATGTGGGAAAAAAAGAGGCCACTAGATGGCAGTATTGACATTTTTTTTGTTAAGTCCAGTCTGGAGCTAGGTTGGGGCATGTCCTGGGCATGCCTCAGAGGGGAATGTCCCAGAGAATGGGAGGGGGCTGGAAAGGAGTATATAAGGAGAAAAATTGAGAGAGTAGGGAGTAGGAGAAATTGCAAGGAGAAATTGTGGAAGGATACATTTGACCAGACCTGTCACTCTTTTCAAGACCTGTGAAGCTTTTTGTGGATTTTTGCCTGTGTTGGAGCATTTTCCTGTCCCAGGACATCACAACACAGCAGCCCATCTCAATTACCAGGGGACTGTAAATATTTTTTTTTTATTTCAATCTTGGTCAGTAGGGTAGATTGTAGATTAGTTCTAAGTGTTTGTTTTAATTAAATCTGTTGAAGTTTAAGAATTTTGTCTGTCATCCCTTGCTGTCCGTGACATCATAACAAATTGACGCCATAACAAATTGGGGCCATAACAATACTAATAAAAGTACAATGAAGAGTGATCCCTGCAGACTGTACTTTAACAATTACCCTCATGCAGCTCCGATCGAGGCGGTGGGGACTCATCTGTGTCCCCCAACCTCGTATTCCCACGATGGAGTGTGAGCCCTGCTGCCACGCGCTCCTCGAATGGTGACAGCTGGAGGTTCGAGTCTGGTTGGCCTCCACCGGTCCGTGCGCTGATGCGCCTGAGCGCGATCTTAAAATCGGCCCACTTTTTTTTTTTTTTTTGCCAACATTTAAAACATTTGGATTGTCAATTATGTAGGCTATATAACATGAAATATCATGGATCTATAAATTGAATTTATTAAGGCCGATGTTATTCGCACTCATACGTGTGGCCAATTTTTTTTCTTGGCCACACTTATAAGTGCGCCAGTTGATGACCATTCCAGCGCCACTTAGAAAGCACCGCTTCAAATAAGTTTGGCCATGAAAAATTTTTTAGCTTTGGACACACTTAAAATAAGTGTGGGCAATGGAGAAATGTGCATCTTGACCACAGTGCGTCTAACGCGAATTTCGATCAATTTTTGTGCTTGGACGCACTTAAATAAGTGCGAATAGTCACTTCGATTTATTAATGAATTAAATCAAACCTCTGCTGCACTCCGGTTTTCCACCCCAACGGTGTTTACCGCAGCAGCAATAGTTTTCCAAACTGCAGCCTTCTGAGCTCCCTTTATGCCACTCTTAAGGCTTCCAAATATTTTGTTTTTCTCTACCTCGGACGTGATAATTTATATTTCCCCCTCAGTGAAGTTCTTTCTTCTTTGCCGTCTTTCGGGAGTCTGTGTTGTGAAGTGGGCAGGACTAGGCTTCTCGGAGCATGAATTTATAGGGGCATGTCATGTAAATTACGATGGTTTCTGCCGCCAGATTTATCAACGCCACGCCAGTTTTACACCGAAATCAGCGACGTACACACTTTTAGTAAATCAGATGTGACACCTGCAGAACGCTGATATTTACACCAGAATCTACACCAGATCCTACGCAAGTTTGATAAATGAGGGCCAATATAAGTGTACAATATGAACAGACACTCTCAGTGATTGTCGTGTGAAAGCCTCACTGAAAACATGGACCAACGACACCGTACATCCATGCAGAAACTTTGGCATGAATGGCGTTTTGAAGGTATTAGCTAAAACTAGTTAGTGTCCTATAGCCACACATGCTATTGTTACACAGGTAAGCAAGCTGTAGTCGGCCACAAACGATGACGGTTCATTTATAAACTGATATTAGCAGGATTAAAAATCACCAACAGGACCATCCAAGGCTGATAAAACTGCATAACTACAACAGAGTAAAACAAAGCTTACCTGTCCAGTAGCAGCAGGGCTAGCTGTGATTTGCTTTTTAAACCCTTTGATTCCTTCAGTTTTCCCCACTGAAAGTGGCACCAATATTAATACAGCTCTTGGCCGTCTCGCGTTTTTTTCACTCCTAATTCTATTTGTTCCTCTACTGTCCTTTGGCGCTTTGGCTGCTTAATTCAGTACGCCGTCTCCCATAGCGCTTGGATCGGAAGCTTCATCTGTTCTGCTATTGCATTACTGCTACTGATTTTTCCGGTAGATGGCACACTAACAGCGCAGTTTCAGCTCTGTGCGTTCACAAGCAGAGAGAAACGCATCTTTATGGCATTCTCTCATCTGATTGGACAGAGGCAGTCGGTGACTCCAGAATTTTATATGATGCTTTATTGCAGAAGGCAGTGACTGAGAGACCTGTATTATTGACCAGATACTTTAAATAAATGATCTTTGCCAGAATGTGGAACTATTTAACACTTTTTTAAAACAAAAAAATCACTTACAGCAGCTTTAATGTCTGCGCATCTTCGAGAGCTTCATTACTCAAACCAAACTGACAGATAATGCTTGGTTCTGGAGGGTAGCTGCCATGTGAAACCAAATTGTATGAATTCAGGGTGGTACCTGCTTTTGGACGGGCTTATCATTGTGTTGGATGCCTCCATCGTCAACACTGGGGCCGCCCTCTCCCACCGGGCAGCAGATGGCAAGATCCACCTCTGTGCCTTCTTCTCTCAGCGGTTGTCCTCTGTGGAGAGGAACTACAGCATTGACGATTGTGAGATCCTGGCCATCAATCTGGTGTTAGAAAAATGGAGGCGCTGGCTTGAGGGGGACAGCATCCCCATCCCCATCTGGACAGACCACCAGCACCTTGAGTACCTCAAATCAGCCGATGGGCCTAATCATGGGCAAGCCCGCTAGTCCCTTTTTTGCCAATTTTAACTTACCCTTACCTATACCCTGGGGTTCAAGAACTTTAAGCCTTATGCCCCATCTCGTGTGCATACCCTCACCTCTGGGGATGCCTGCTGGAGGTGGAGCAAGTCATGGAGGAGGGCCTCCAGTCCAGCTCCATCCTCTTGGGGTGACCAGTGAATTACCTCTTCACCCTGGAAAGGGTGAGAGTCAGAGTCCTTGCCATGGCTCATGCCTCCTGGTTGGCATGCCTACCAGAGGTATCCCGTATCCTGTCCCTTGTCTTTCAATAGTTCTGGAGGCCTACCGTCCAGCTGGACAACCAGGATCATGTTGCTGCCTGTGATACTTGAGTATCAGCAAAGTCCAGTCAGCAGCCACCCAGTGGACCTCTCCAGTCCCTCAAACTTCCCTATCAGCTGTAGGCGTGCATCGGCATGGATTTCATCACTGGGCTCCGATGGGTTCGCGGTGGTCTAGACCAGGGGTAGGGAACCTTCTCCAGAAAGAGCCACTGTGGGTGCAGGCTTTCATACCAACTAAGCTGCGACACACCTGATTCTACTAATCAACCTCTGGAATGTTTGTTAAGGGCCTTGATTAGTAGAATCAGGTGTGTAGCAGCTTGGTTGGTATGAAAGCCTGCACTCACAGTGGCTCTTTCTGGAGAAGGTTCCCTACCCCTGGTCTAGACTATCGTGGACAGTTTCTTGAACACAGCCCACTTCATACCACTGGAGAGGCTGCCCACTTCATACCACAGAGAAGGCAGAACTCCTGCATTGGCATGTGATGCACCTCCATGGCATCCCACTGGAGGTTGTCTCTGGTCGTGGGCCACATTTTCTAGTTAGTTTTGAAAGGCCTTCTGCGCCTCTTGCCTCCTGTCCAGCTTCCATCCCTAGACCAGTGGTCAAGTGGAGAGCTTCAATTAGGAGCTGGGCAAGACTTGAGTACTACGGTTCTTCGTCATTTTGGGGGAATAATAGCTGATTGCCCTACAGGAGAAATGATTGTCTGCATGATCACTGAGAAGTATTGATGGGATGTGGCCTTGAGTAATTTTTCCTAAGGGTGTAATTATCTGTGGATACAGGGTCAATACACATGTCTTTACTGCACCATTGAATAGAAGTACACTATTTTCTGTACACCTGAAGATACAGTAAGCTTGCATGAGATTTTTATTTATGTAAAAAAAAAAAAAAAAAACGGTGTACGCAATGAGTAATAATTTGATCTTAGAAGTGAAATACATTGGCCAGTGTCTAAGCATGTGCAAACCACATTATCCAGATTTTAATTCAGAGACTTCCTTTCAGATCCCTCAAAATTTACCACAGGGAGACAAGTAAAATTATGGGATGAGATTGTGGAAAATCAGCTACCTCATCCGCCAGTTACCTAAACCACTTACTCCTGGTCTTAGTCACAGGTTGGTGCCTTTCCCAGAATTTACAGTGTATTAGGGGAGGTCCGGAATACACGCTAGACACCAAATCTGATGGTGGCGCACACACACACACACACACACACCAGTCACTCACATACTCATACCCATGACCTATTTTGAGCCATTAATTAGCCGAACATGCAGATCTTTGGACTGTGAGGAGGAACCAGAGTTCCTGGAAAACTTCGGAAAACATGAGGAGAACATGAAGACTCCACACCAGAGAGAAACAGCCCGTACGAGAACTCAGAACCTTCTTGCGGTGAAGGAAAAGTGCTACCTACTTTGCCACTGTGCCATAATTAGTCATCCCATTGATTCAAAAAAAATCTATGAAAAATATATCTAACGTTATGTTTTGGAGGCAAGCACAATAGAATGAAAAATCGTGATTCTGTACATGGACTCTGAGTGTGCTCCATTGATCACTGTATGTAACAAGGCTTCTAGGAAAAATGCTGCACATGATTATTTTAAATCATCTTCCATAGCTCTTAGATATTACCTTATTGCCACTTAAATTTGTATTCCACATTCTCTTCCATGTTGCATTTTGAATCAAAATACAATGCAATAATGCAACAAAAACCAAAATAGATAAATAAATAAATCCCCTGCCGCTGGACCAGATATTACGGAGGAGAACTTTATTTAAATGACACTTCAATGACTAAACAAAACAAACTATCAGTTTTGTCCAGTTCAGAGTGACAGGCGGCAGAAACAACAAAAAGGTGGCGTGCTCAGAGGAGCAGATAAGAGCTGCGACTCGGAGCCCTTTCCTTTCCACACTGTGGGTCCTGCTTTATGTTCACTCAGCCAGATGATCATTGTCTCTGAGTCAGTCAAGTGTCCCCATGTCACTTAGACCCGGGGAGGTCAGAAGATTGCCACGCCTCGCCGAGGAGAATCTGATCGCCGGTCTCGCTGGGGTGGAGCCTTGGCAACAGCTGGTGCTACCCAGGACCCGTCTCCACCTCATCGTCCTTCTCTCTCTCTCTCTCTCTCTCTCTTTCACCCTCTCCGTCTGTTTTTCCCCTTCCCCCCCCCCTCCCCCCCTCTCTCTCTCCACACATGCACCCCCCATGTCCTGCCATTATTAGCAAAGGCACCCTGGCATCAGTCTCTGTGGTGTGCCTGCATTGCTCATAATGAATCTGCCATTCGCCTGTGTGCAACACTTCCAGAGTCCCAACAGCAGGGCGGGAAAGTAACGTCGCCTCAGTGGTGTCAGATTTATACCAATAAAAACAAAATGCTAATAACTGTACCGGCGTGCGTATAGCTGAGCTCTTGGATTTGTACCTTCTTAAATAATGCATGACTGTAAGTCTGATTATATTGATGATTTTGCTCTGCGATAAATAAAAAAAAAGCTTGTGATGGCATATATGCTTTGAAATGGATCAGTGGTTGTCGATAGACAAAGCTTATCATTAAGCTAATAATACCGTTGTAAAATGTGTGTTGGCGATCATTTAATGATTCATTACATGCATTAAGGCTGTCCTTGAAAGACAGCCATTGTGTGACCCATTGTAAATAGAGCAGAGAGAAAAATGCTACGATGAATAAAAATAAAACCCTGCCAGCTTCTCCAGTTCATTTTCTGATTATTTACAGTTTAATTAATTCCCAAATTTGGTGGCAGTTGTATTGTAATGAAATATCTTTCTGAATAGAAAGCATTACTTTGGCACAGCTCAGCCACATTTTAAAACAATGTTGTGGGTTATTAGAGCTTGTCAATGTCAAATCATTTGCATTTTGGATTTCATTTCTCGTCAACATTCATTACATATTTGTAAGAATTTGTCACGCCATTAAATAATCCCCTTTTAATAGCCTAAAAACAATTTAAAACATGACTAATTCCTCTAAAATCCCCAATGACTCATACAAAGATTTAAAATGAAGATTTACACTAGAAAGAAGTCCTCTTAATAGGTCATTAAAAGGCTTTTGCTTCAAGGGTAATTTGACATGTAATTTGCAGTAAAATGTTTAAATGGCCATTAAAAAGGGAGATGGTGTGTCTTTTTTAACGGCTTCTCCGCCGTCTCAGATTAACTAACTCATGTGGACAGATTGTGTTAGAAGTGCTTGCTTCATTCACAAAGCACTTTAATCTCATCCAGTGGCACAGCCATTTGACCAGCTGTAGCTCAAGACTTTTGATTGGACCTGCTATTTATTAGCTTGAAGCATCTCAAAAGGATCTTTGATTAATTGGGGTTAGCTACCCCATATAACAAGGTCAACCCTCCCACGCTTTCATGTTTCTTTTCATCAATTAGAACGAGGCGAAGCTATGTTCTAAAAAAGATCTACTACCAACCATAGTCTAAATATAGTTCTGAAGGTGTGTAATTTATTTAATGCAAATTAGCCTCTGTAACAGTTTTTCCATTTGCATTTTTTCTTTTGCCTGAAAGGTAGTTGAAGTATCCCAGGTGAGAGCTAAACATATGGGTCAGGTTTATGAATATTTGAACATTTACAAAGCTGAGGGGAAGCAATAATCTAAAAAAAAAAGACCTGCCAGCAGCCATAGTCTAAATATGGCTCTGGAGGCATGTAATTTTATATAATGCAAATTACTCTTCATAAGAATTTTGCCATTTGCCTTTTATTTTTACGTGAAAGGCAGTTAAAATATCCCAGGTGAAAGCTAAACACACAGGTCAGGTTAATGAATATTGGGACATTTACAAAGTTATTATTTTTTCTGCCTCCCATGGCATTTTGATGCAGGAAGTAAATAATGAGTAGAAGTTCAAATGAGGGCAGATTTTGCACTCAATCACCCATAATGCTATAATTTGAGGGTATTCACATCCGAATCTAGGTGAGGAGATGATTGGCTGCCCAGCTCTTTTCTATCCAGGTGTGTCTTCATATGAGTAAAATAAAGGTCTAGAGTTGTATAAGAGTGGCATTTAGAATCTGTTGCTGTGAACTATAAAAAAAATAAATAAATAAAGTCCAAAGAGCCATCAATGTCATTGAAACAAGCCAACATTACACTGAAAAATCAAACCAAACCCATAAAAGGAATAACAAAAAATGTGAGGTGTTGCCAAGTTGACTATTTGTTTTTAAATCATTTAACTACTTGTTACATTCCTATAAGGAAAGAACACTTCAAAAGAAAGACAGGGAACATCATGAATAACCACTTTGGTGGATGACAGAATTCTTACCCAGGTTTAAGAACACCTTTACAACAGTCGGTCAGATCAAAACACCCTCCAGGAAGAAGGCCAATATGAGTCAGAGGATGCTTTTCATTATGCCTACTTGTGTTTCCTTGCGTCCTGTCTCCTTATGTGACCCAGAAATCATTCCACCTCCACCATCATAGAGGACCTTCCAATCCCTTAAATGCACTTTGAGGAGACATGGAGAGAGGAGGCTTCTGGAGGAGCCAGAACACAGGAGTATCTTATGCCGACCTCTTTTCTTGTGCCTTGACGTTTAAATGCCGCACCGCCTTGTATGACGTCGCTTAAGTGAGTGAGGGATTTTTCATATGGCATCTATGACTCCTCTGTCCTTGCGGCTCTTTCTTTCTTGGATCTTTGCTGGGAGGTGTAAGTGTTTGGCCTTGCAGTCCCTCCCCCTGTTGCATTCTTTCACCTCCACCTTAACAGGCAACAGGTGCAGCCCGTTAAGGTGGAGGTGATTGCACAGTATAAAGGGCTGGCTATTGCCAGTCTCCAGTGCCTCTGCATTTTGTTTGTTTTTAGCCTGGTGTATGTTTGGTGCTGCTCCCCGTATTAAGCTCTGCTTTGTTTTAATTATTTATTAATGAAAACTTTTGTCTTTTAACCAGCCTGGCATTTGAGCCTTCTTTTTATCTATAGGCCCATGGTCCTAGCAGATCCATGACAGGAGGAGCTAAGATGTGAAGAAGAGATGCTCGTGAGGGAAGTGAGGATCCCTGTTGGCAATAATGAAAAGCACCCAAAGTCCACACCAAACATCAAGAATGGACTACCCCAGCGTAAATACAGAGCTTTGGAATTAAAAAACAAACCAAAAAAAAAAAAAAAAAAACAGGAAGACCACAATGGAGATTGCCAGAAACCATCTATAAAAGCTCATGGGATATTCAGTGAGGTGAAAAAGTATTTGCCCCCTTCCTGGTTTCTTCTATTTTGGCTTTTCATTTTCAGAAGTTATAGATCATCAAAATAATTTTAATATAAACAAAGACAACATGAGTAAGCCAAAACATGCTGCTTTTGAAATGATGTCAGTTATCGAAAGTAAAGAGTAATTCAAGTCCTATATGTGGAAAAAACTGCCTTCTAAACCTCAAAACAGGTTGTGGTGCCCTTGGTTGCAACAACTGCAATCAAAGATTTACAAAAATTTTTAATGAGTCTCTTAAATTGTTGAGAAATTTTGGCCAACTTTGCAGAATTGTTGTAATTCTGCCACAATGGAGGTTTCTAAAGCATAAAATGCCCTTTTAAGGTCATCCCAAAGCATTTCAATGGGACTTAAGTCAAGACTTTGACTTGGCCATTCCAGAACCATCATCTTGTTTATTTTGAGCCATTAAGAGGTGGACTTGCTCATGTGCTTCGGATCGTTGTCCTGCTGAGTAAACCAACTGTGCATGAGCTGTAGGTCACGACTTGACGTACAGACATTCTCCTTCAGCGTTTGCTGGTAGAGAGGAGAATACATGGTTCAATCAAGTATGAGAAGTCCCCTAGGTCCAGAAGCAGCAAAGCAGCACTACACTATCACATGACCACCACCGTGTTAGACTGTTGGTATAATATTCTTATTGTTGAATGCTGTGCTTGCTTTAAGTCAGATGTAATGGTACCTATATCTTCCAAAATTCCCACTTTTGACTCATCAGTCCGCATAATATTATCACAAAAGATAAGATGTCTTTTGGCAAATGTGAGACGAGCCTTAGTGTTCTTTTTTGGTTAGCAATGGTTTTTGCCTTGCAGCTCTCCCATGGATGGATGCAAATTTTTTCCAGTCTCTGTCTTATTGTGGAATCATGGACACTGACCTTATCTGAGGAAAGTGAGGCCTGCAGTTCTTTAGATGTTAGTCCTGGTTCTTTTGTGACCTCGAGAATGAGTCTTCAGTGCACTCTTGGAGGAATATTGGTAGGTCAATCACTCCTGGAAAGGTTCGCCACTGTTCCCAGTTTCCTTCATTTATAGGTAATGGGTCTCACTGCAATTTGGTGGAGTCCCAAAGCCTTAGAAATGACTTTGTAACTCTTTCCATCCTGATAGATGTCAGGAACTTTGTTTCATTTCTATTCTAGACTTTTTTTTTTTTACAAGTAGATTGTAGCATTGTGTTCTGCTTTTTGCCTACCTCACGCTGCCAAACGGGTTATATGTAAGTGATGTTCTTATTTAACAGGGCTGGTAGTAATCATGCCCAGATGTGTCTTGTAAAACTGAACCCTATTATCGTTTAAATTCATTTATACGTAAAGTCATCCAATGTGTGCCTTTACCACTGGCTTAGGTAGCTTGTCCACTAGCTTGTCTTTTTCCCACAGTGCATCCTGGTGCCATCTCTTTCCCTAAATAGTGCACTCAATAGTGCACATGGCGTGAAAGAAGATGGGACTCACTGGACCAAGTGACCTTCTTCAATCTTCAAAGTCCAATTCTAATGCTCATGTGCCCATCATTTGTGCTTTTGGGCAGCGAGCCAGGGTTCGAATGGGCACTGTGACTCTTCTGTAGCCACAAAGCGCTACACATAGCTGCATGCAGTGTATTCTGTGCTGTAGCTTGCAGGGCGAAAGCAGGTCTAATTCCCACAAGGTTCAAACAAAAGTTTTGACTGAGTGCTAAAATTAAAATCAAGCGCATCTTGATTTTTGTTTAAATCCAGTGTTGTGGCATATAAAGCCACATTTATGAACATTGCATCACTGTATCAATACTCCTGACTATCCGCCACTGATAGAATGGAGAAACGAACTGCAGGGAACAAAGAAGGGTCGAGCTCATGAATGTTTAACTCATGGAATCGGGACTGAGGATGATGGTTTTATTACGGGAAACTTTAACTGTAATATGTATATGTTTACCACAGAGTTTAACGTAGGGCATTTTGAGCGATTCACTGGGCTGTAACAGGCGATGCCCGATAGTGTGCATGAGATGCCTGTTCGCAGCAGCACTGCAGGACAGTGCCACCAACTGCACCGTCATCCAAGTTTAACAACCCAATCAACAGTCGTGCCACTTAGTGTGTTGGAATGATAAACAAGGACAATGAACACACACAATGAATTCACTTTTTAAAAAAAAAAAATTAAGTTATAATCCCCTCCGGCAATTTAGATTTGGACGTAATCATATTCATTTTACTGAGGTGGAAATAGGGTGGACAGGATGACAGAATTACAGAAAGAGACAGGAATATATTTCCGCTTTTGCCTGAGTACAAATTATTTAAACTTTTTCATACTTCCTGGACTTGTGCGCTTAATGTGCTTAGGGCAGCCTGATTTTTGATAAATTTTTATAACTTTGATTTAAAAACATGTAACTACTTGTGCAATACATCCTGAAACATAATATGATGTCCCAAATTGCTGAAATATCTCAGGTCAAATTTTGGAGAAAATCATAATCAGATAGTGGCGAGGTGATTCTTTTGGTCTTGATTCAACCCCGTCCAAGTGTTGGTAAAACGAGTGGATATCAAATGAATCACACTGGCTGGCATGCCTGCTTTATTAGCAGGTTTCTAAGCTTTTATTGTCGATACGCCATTTTTTTAAATAGCTTATACTATTTAACTTGGGTAGGGGCCAGGATGGGAGAGGGCTAGAGGTCAGCTGACCCACCGGACTCCTACAGTGAAGTTGTTTGAAAACTATCGGTCAGGAACGTGAGAAGTGGATTTGAAAACCATCCCACCATTCACAGGCATTGTTTAGGGTCACGGTTTCAGGGTTCGGGGAAAAGCAATAATTGTCACTCTAGTCTTCATCATTCATACAACATGTTTCAAATTTTTAGTCTTCAGAAATGCCATGATCCCACAAATACAGCCACTACCATTAGTTCAATCAGTCAGTCCTTGAGTTACAGCCAGATTAACATACTTAAATAGTGCACGGTAAATTCAGCACCCTAAATGTCAGTAAACAAAACTGAAATCTGGGCCTGATGTTTAACTGAATGTTTGCCATCATAACAACATATGTCTTCTTATAGGAAATTTGATTCCAATCACAATATGCATAAAAGAAGATAGATGTAATTCAAAGCAGTATTTCTCCCCTACAAAATATGAATGTCCTTTTGCTTTTGTATTTTCGAAATTCCCTTGAAAAAAACGGAAAAATTTTAAGGGTTTAGGTAAAAACATTTGAGTCAGAGCACTGGATAATATTTGAGAATTTTTTCAAACTATAATTCTTCCAATGTGTGCCTTATTTAAGATACTAGAGATGCTCCTTCCTGGCCTCTGTCAGCATAATGTTTTGAGCGTTTTCAGTGCCCTCAGACAGAGGGCAGACTTGTGTCAGCTATATTATCATCAGTCCTCACATGCATATTACGGCAAATTATTCAAAAGGAGCCAAAAGCAAAACTGTGAATTATTCTCTTCAAATTGTTCAAAAATCTTAAAATTTTAAGTATTTTTAATGGAACGGTACACATTTTTTCCCACCCAATAACAAACCACTTTATTGGTCTCTAGTTTCAGTCACAATATTATATTCCTTCCAATAAAATGTTCTGTCTTTGATTTTGTTTATGAATCAAATAAGTTATCCATATTTGTCTTATAATTTCCTGGTTTTTTAATCAATTTGGTCTCTGAGCCTATTTCCTAATACGTTCGGTTGATGCGCTGTCATTCAGAGATGGAAAAAAAGAAACGGACAGTCATCGCAAAAAATCTTTTTTGGTTGTTTTTTACAGGGACTAAATGTGAGCAGTTTTTTTTTTTTTCGACACAAAATTATCTGGGTTGAGCTCATCAAACTGTGTATATGTCTAGAAGAAACAAAAGATTACAATTAATTGTCAGTCAAACTACAGTACCTGTGAATTTTCCAATCCAAATGTTAACATTGACAGATTAAAAAAAAAAAAACAGACCACTGAGAATCAGCATCAGATAAGTGGTTAATATATTTGGACAAACACATGTTTTCAGCTGTAGATTATGACAGAGCACTGTTATTTCCTGTCCAACTACATTTTCAATTTCCCGCTCAACACTTTAGTTTTATTACAGTGATCGGCAGATAAGATCTATAGTATCAACGGCCTCGCAGTGGCTCAAGCAAAAGACAGATGAGAAACCGATGGGTAATAGAAAGCATATAGACATCTGCATTCTCTTCTATATTGCATTCTTTATTCAATGGAGCGCAAAAAAATAAAAATACTACGCAGCATTAATCATGATATACTGTACTAAAGAATGGCTCAACTGAATTCCCGCCATGATCGATTTCTGTGGCACGTTTTCATGTGATAAGAGCTAAACACTTACTTCTGTTGTTCCTGAAAGGTAAAAAGGTACGAGGAAGCAGCACGGTGGCTGCCTCTGACCTCCATGATAAACAAACTCATTTCTGAGAGCTGCAGGTCACTGAGGCTATAAGGTACTCCTCCTCCACCCGTTATTTGTAAAACACAATTATGCGGGGTGATGCGAGCGGCCTGTGTGTGCCTTTCTCTCCGCTAACCTGCGGGCCCTAGCGGGACGACTCTCTTAAATCCAGTCCGGTAACTGATTACCTGACTGTTCCGAATTTCAGCAGGGTCCTGATCTCTGCTTACTCCAATCCAAGTCAATTTGTTATTGCAAATATAATTTAGTAATTTATAAAATCCGCCCGTTTGGAGACGAACACTTACAGCAGGTGATCTCCACTCTTGACCCTGCACGGAAATGGCCTTTGTCGACTAAGTCATTGAGGTGCCAATCAGGCCCAGAGTCTCATTAAATCTACTCGAGAACCAGAACTCAAACTGAGCAGTTATCATTGGAATGTTCTCACCCACCCCCACCCCTCCGGTCATGGTGCACTTTCCTCTGAGCAAAAGAGGCTTCCTTTGAATTTGTACGACATCAAGATACATTATTGATGTGAATAAACCAAGAATTATATCTTGATTACTGTCTCAATGTTTAAAGGGCAATTAGTTATTTGCGGTGTTACAAAGGGGGGATTGTGAGTGAGAATGGGGGTAGGAGGGTATGAACTAGTCTGAACACTTACATGACTGGCCCTGAGGCAGGAAAGCAAGACTAAGCCTCTCACTTTTCCTTCCTCTCTCTCTCTCTCTCTCTCTCCTCTCTCTATCTCTCATACGCATACACACACACACACACACTCGTCCGGCAGATTTCCCATGAAGCAATTGACATTTAGCCCAGTTGGATAATTGAGGAATAACATTTGCGTTACTATTTAACATGACCCCTGGCTTTGGAGCCCTTTCACATTACCTCTAGGGGGAACGGCCGCTGACAGCCATCGATGCGGGAGGTGGAGCCGGGAAGGGATGGGGCGGACGGGCTGGGGTGGTGACGGCGTATTGTTGATGATATAAGAAAGGGAAGCTCATTATTAGAATGGCACAGTCAATGTCAAGAGGAGCCAGTCTGCCCTTTTCCTTCTCAGGCAATCAACTATTAAGAAAAATGTATTAAAAGAGGGGAGAGGCTCGGGGGCGGTGACATGCGGCAGGAACTTAAATAAAGGTTAATGGATTGACTGTTGGCTGGGCAGCAGGTTTAACACGGCCCCCATACACAAGGGGACTGTTTCCCCGGCTTGTTTTCTGTGAGGCTAAATTAAAAGAGTGGCGCGTTTTTGGTGGAGATATTGAGGGGTGATCTGTTTATTTCAAAGCGAGAAACAAGGTCATGCCTCCCGCTTAATCGTGGAGCTTCTGACTGATGCCTGCTTTCTTCACAATCCTTTTCACCCTGTAATGGCATTTGGGCAGCACGACATCCTGCTGCTCCGGAGAATTAAATTCTGTAAACTGGACAAGGATTCCCTTTCTACATAAAGATAAGGAGGATTTCCCATGGGTAGTTTGCTAAGGAAAATTGGTTACATAAGCACCAATTAAAACATCCAATGATTACAGTACCCTCCACTAATATTGGCACCCTTGCTGAATGTGAACAAAAGTATTTAGGAATTAATGCCTTTAATCAAAATATTACAACCCTGCTTCGCAGAAAGTTGGGATGCTGTGTAAAATGTAAATGGCAAATCATTTTAACCCTGTATTTAATTGAAAGTAGTACAAAGACAACATAAGAAATGAAACTGGAAATTTTCTTGTTTTTTGAAGAATATCAGCTCGTTTTCAATTTTATGATTGCGACATGTTTCAAAGAATTTGGGACAGGGGCAACAAAATGCTGGAAAATTTGTGATACTAAAAAGATACACCTCATGGAACATCTCACAGTTAATTGGGTTAATTGGCAGCAGGTTTGTAACATGATTGGGTATTAGAAGGGCATCCCAGAGAGGCTGAGTCTTTCTGAAGTGAAGTCTGTGAGGGCTTCACCACTCCTTGAAAGACTGCATGGGCAAATAGTTCAACAATTTAAGAATAATTTTCTCAACATAATGTTGCAAAGCATTTGACTTCATTGTCCACTGTAAATAACATCATTAAAAGATTCAGAGCATCCGGAGGAATCTCTGTACACAAGGGACGAGGCCAAAAACCATGATCTCTTATATGCAATGCATAAAAACATACAGAATTCTGTGGTGGAAATCGCTGCATGTGCTCAGGGACACTAATCAGAACCATTTTCAGTGAACACAGTTTTTCACTCCATCCACAAATTTGAGTTAATACTCTGTCGTGCAAAGATAAAATTATATATGAACAACATTTAGAAATGCTGCCATCTTCTCTGGGCCTGAGCTCATTTACAACGGACTGAGGCAAGGTGAAAAACTGTCTTGTGGTATGACCAATCAAAGTATAACATTCTTATGGGAAATCATGAACGCCACATCTTGTGAACAAACAAGGACAGGGCACATCTAACTAGTTATCAGCACACAGTTCAAAAGTCAGTGTCTTGATGGTATGGAGGAGTATTAGTGCACATGGCGTGGGTCATTTACACGTCTGCAAAGACACCATTAATACTGAACGATATATGCAGGTCTTGGCGCAACATACGCTGCGATCCAGACAAAATATTTTTCAGGAAAGGCCTTGTTTATTTCGGCAAAACAATGCAACACTATATTCTGCGCATATTGCAACCACATGGCTCCATAATAAAAGAGCTCGGGTGCTGAACTGGCCTGCCTGAAGTCCAGACGTTTCACCCACTGAAACAAAAAATATGACAAAGGATGCCACAAAATGCTAAGCAGCTGAAATCCTACATCAAGCAAGAACGAGAGAACATTTTGCTTTCAAAACTGGAGCAGCTGATGTCCTCAGTTCCCAAACGCGTACATAGTGTCGTTAAAAACAGAGATGCAGCACGGCGGTAAACATGCCCCCTGTCCCACCTTTTTTGACACATCCTGCTTGCAACAAACTCAAAGTGAGGATGTATTTTTCAAAAACAACAAAAAATTCTCTGTTAATATCTGATATGTTGTCTTCGTACTATTTTAAATTAAATATAGAATTTAAATAATTCGCAAATCATTGTATTGTTTTTATTTGCATTTTACACTGCGTCCCAACTTTTTTGGAAACAAAGTTGTGATAAATATTTATCTTTAATTGAAATATAGTGATTTAATGAATGCCAGACTGCACCTAAAGTAGTAGTTCATGATATTTAGGGAATCGAATAAGCATGGGAATTCGTACTGATGAAGGATGGAATAAAGTAAAGTAGGAGGCTGGTGCAGGATAACGGGAAGCCCGAGGCAACGAGACTCAGGGTGGGGGTCGCGTTTCTTCACAGAGTCTTAAAGGCTCTCAAAGTCCCCCGGAAGTTCCCATAGAGTGATAGGGTGAGAGAAGAACAGAGGGGAATGGGGGGGAGGGACATTGAATGAGTCAGACGAGGATTGTACGATGAAGGCGGTATAAATAGGCTGGCTGGTTAGGACATGGATAAATGGAGTGGCGTATTTAGGCGTGGTCTGGTTGACTAACCTGTGTTTAGAACTCCATTTTAAGAAAAAAACTACCATGAAACTTTTTTTTTCTCGAGAACAATTGCCAAATTACTGGGTCTAACCCTTACATATACCTAGGGTCAGATTTGACCCCATTTGACATTTGAGAAGCAAAGACTCTCTTAATGACGGTGTTTCAGCGTGAATTTTCATTAATTTTTCTAAATTGACCCAAAATATGAAAAAGTAGTTCTGTTTTGTATTTTGGTTTTCCATGGTTACTGTGTGTGCAAAAAGAATGAGGAATATGTAAATGTGATGTTCTTTTTGTAGTCTCCCTTTGCCAAGATAAAAGCTAAGAGTCAGCCATAGTGTGTCCTGAGATTGGTGAAGACACAGCAAGGGACCTGACACTGTTTTCCCATGCAGAATCTCTCCAGATACTTCAGATTCCAAGGTGCATGTTCACGTACTCTCCTCTTTAGCTCATCTTGAAGGTTTTCTATTGGCTTTAGGTCAGGGTATTGCAATGATCATGGAAGAACCTTGATGCAGTAGTTGCTGGAAACATTGTTGTGCTTTTTTTAGTGTCAGTGTTGGATTATTGTCCTGGCGTAACATCCAACCACAGTTGAGTTTAAACTCCCAAACATGTTGTACTTCCTCAATTCTTGTGAAATGTTCCAAACAGGTGTTTTTCTGAAGATTTAATGACTTTTCCAGCCCTTCCAGTCCCCTCTTAGGCACTTGAAAATGTTCTGACCAGGGGGTGTTTTTTCTAAGGATTCCACAACTTCTTTAGTCCTTGCATTCCCCTGCCCAAATTGTTTTGGAATGTGTTGCAGGTATCAAATTCAGAATTTGCTAATATTTACAAAAATCAATGCAGTTGACACAACAAAACTTGAAGTTTTTTAATATCCCTTTGTGCTGTTTTTTTTTTTTTTTTTTTTTGCTGAATTTAGGAAAAGGGAATGTACTAATTGCTTAATTCTGTTTTTATGTCATGGGTCTAGATGTTTGTGCCTGTGTTTTGGACTTTTCTTTGTGGCTCTCGTCCCGGGACGATATCGAATTCCTGTTCAATCGGATTCTTTACCCAGCTGGCTGATTGAACTGGGGCGGCGCTTCCCCGGACTCTATATAAGCCGGATGTTCGACATGCCTCTTTGCTAGAGTGCCTGTTTGTAGCTAAGCACTATAGCCAAAGATATCTGTAGTCAGGTTTTGTATGACTTTCTATCTTCTAATTATTGGAGTTTCTTCTCCTTTTTTCTATCTCGCTTTGCTTCCGTGGTCCGGACTATTATACGTCCTTTGGAAGCGCAAGTACTTTCGTTTGGTCTGTATTATTCTCTGTGTTTTTACTGTGTCCAAGCTACTTTCTTTCTCTCTGGTCATTGCACTTGGCCTCCGTATTCTACCGGCCATTACTTTTTATTTGCATTTTACAGATTGTCTCAATCCTTGAGGAATTATGTAATAATGTACAACCACCAGTATCTCTGCAAAGATGATAAGGTAACACAGGGGCGCCACCTATGACAACATAACTAAGCATGGGAACTTTGCACAGCTGCATTGAGAAAGAATCTAGGGTTAGTTTTCAATCATGCATTATAGCAATACGTTTCTGATGTGTGATTCGCATATGAAAAATAGTAATTAATGAAGGTGTGTTGTAAGACCATGCTAGCAACATGCTAATGTTTTTGGGAAAATGTGAGAGATCGCAGTTCAATTTTCAAACTTTGCCGCCAGTGCGCCACTGCTGTTCTCACCAAATCCTTGGATGTGATCGGCTGACGTACTGGAGGTTATAGGAGGTTAGTTCTCCATTTAGGATTGTGCATTGCCGGTAAGCGCAGTGACTGATACTCTTCGCTAGCAAGGCAACACCAGGTCACTGTATAATATACGGCCACAGTATTTGCTTTGCATGAACGTAAGCGATTGTGCATGAGTTCAAAATATTTTGGTTTATGCCTCTGTAAAAAAAAAAAAAAAAAAAAATACAGTACATGAACAGTTCCAAAATAGTAACTCGCTTGCGTTGGCTGTAGCATGAAAGGCAAAGGAAAAACCAGTTTCACGCTCTGAAACCGGAAGTGCGCAAGACAACGCAAATATTCTAGCACCACCCATGGCAAGGTTTGGAGATTTTATTGTGATCCCAAGTATTGTGGATGTGAGGACACCACAAGCTCCAAATATATGATATTTACTTAAATGTCTTGCGTTAAAGGTGAAATAGAATGGTTGAACAGGGTATTTATCCTTGTTCTATGATGTGACATATAGACAACAAAATTTTGGTTGGGTCTATAATGCCTCAGAAGCTTCCTAAAAACCTCTCTCAGAAAGCTATGTTAGGGTGGGGGATTTAGAACGCGTTATTTTGGCAACCTTACGGGCTTAACTGGCAACCTCATTATGAAATGCAAGCACTTGACGCTGATTGGCTGGCTTTGCTGCCTAAAAAGCGAAGCAAGTCATGATCGCTTTCCATGTTACTTGCGGTGAAATTTGCCTTTACGCAAGTGAAACTGAAACTTCAAGGCACAAGGATTTTAATTCCGCGTGAGAGTCTCATTAATAAGCGTTCATTGAATAATTGCAGACTACGGCGAATAATCCTAAAAAAAATGCGCTAGACCCACGCTGAATGCGTGAGACTTGGCATCTCCGCTACTTTCATGTTTTGGTGTTAACGCACCAGGCGAAACATCTTCACAAACTAAAGGCGCAGATGCCAACTTCCCATCGTCTTAATGTGAGCATGGCAGGATCATTGGCAACAACAGTCTTCACGGATTTATTTCAGATCTCGTTTCAAAGCTGTTGTTGAGTGATAATCACGTCATACAACATTGGCTAGACAAGCAAAACGAATATATTCTATTTTTAACGTTTTAATAACAATCTAACAGCAACGTGATACTTATAGTTTGTTCTGGTTGTTGAGGGAGATGCAAAGTCGGAACTGCTCCGCTACGTAGCACCAAACGCTGCGAGAAGCCGGCTTGAAATTGTGCCAGGTTAGTAAAACTGTCAGAGGTGAAATGGGCTGAGCAAAGTAACAGTCTGTGATTGAATGTAGTGGGAATCCGATTAAAAATGAACAGCAGCCATGCATCTCGTGCATTTCTTTTGGTTGGAAGGTTATGGAACGTTTGCACACTGCTTCCACAGCCTGGAAGAGCACACCTCGGTACGCTACTCGCCATTTCGCCTTGAACTTCGCTCCCCGCCCCCTACTTTCCGTAGAGGGCGGGGAGCGGGTGTATGCAAATTATTTTGAAGGGGAGGAAACGGAATGAGAGTGAGGGGGGCAGTGAGATACATGTGATATCATATGTATCTGTTGTTCAGATTGGCCCGTTTTTTGGTGGTCATTTTTGAAAGAGGAATTTCTATGAAACGGAGATGTTCAGAATGTCTAGTACTTTTCGTATGTTCTTGAATGCGGATAGACTACCGCTATTCAACATAGACAAGGTAAAAACGGTTTTAGATTCTATGTCACCTTTAAATGATTAAAAAAAATTTTTTTGACCCAAGTGGACACTGTGAGTCATAGAGCAGTACAACTTACACAGCATGAGTTGTGATGCAACTCTTCGCTAGAACATGCCCCAACATGAACATGCCCATTACTTCAAGTAATGTTGAATATTCTTTGAATACCATGCACTTAATCTGTCTTATAGGCAACTACAGCAAGACGACTGTGGATTCGAAAGAGGCCTGGGGTCTCCCTGTGTGACATTTTCTCCCTGTGCTTGCGTGGGTTTCCTTTGGGTACTGCAGTATAAAACTGTTATAAAATATAGACCACTTGTACAACTGTACATAGCTTATATCAAAGACAAAAAGTGTGAAAGATAAGAAATGCTGGATTCACATACATCTGACTAGTAATAAAACAAAGCTATTTATAGTTAGTTTTCTGACATCGAGGAGGCTGAAACGAAGTGGCCGAGATCACATTGCACTGCAGTCAGGAAAAGTTGTCACAATTGCGCTACTGCTGATTCTGGTTGATCTGTAATCCCAGAACTGTGCTTATAGGAAAGTATGGAAAATGTCAATTTGCAGTTCATTGCATGTTATGAATTAAGTTGTGACATGATGTAAATATTAAATATATCTCTTTGTGCTTATTCATCTTCCACGAATATAATGTTCGATTGACCAAATGTGTTTTATGTTGCAAAGAAAGTGATTTTACCTAATCTGACCTGGAAAGGACCACAAAATATATTGCATATTTGCCTTTATAAGTACATGAGGTGATCTTGGAAAAGTGCACACGGAACAACCAGAATATACACTACCTAGAACACAGAGGGAAGGGAAAAAATCTTCAGTTGAACATTGCCAGGATGGTAACCAGTTCTCTTCAACAGACGCACACTCCAAAGCAACCAAAAATCTGAAAGCAGAGTCCTGAGTCAAATGAATCATTTATTTGCCAGTATTTAGCATTTATTGCTAGTTTTCGATCTAGCAATTGTCAGCTGCAACATTCAAAGTCAGACATGCATCTTTGCATGCCTGGTTGACAGACACCACGTAAAGCTCATCTGGGGGAACAGTCAACTCCTGTTCCTCATGGATTGATGCTTCAATTGTGACTCCAGGCTCTCCATCCTTCTCAGTGAAGATCCATTATGAGGGCTTGTGCTTCTTGGTGTTGAAGGTGTACCTATCACAGCATTGGGAGGATTGGCCTTAATACATGCAACCCTAATGTGTCTGAATTCTCTTAAACAGGCAGGCTCTTTCCTTTCATTTCCACTTTTCCTTGACCTCGCTCAAAAACATCACATAGCTCAAGGGGAGGTTGCAGGGAGATTTTGAAGGTACTTTGGGCATGTTTGAGAATAATCAATTGTCCTTTCCTTCAATACGTCACATGTTCAACGGCAAAGATAGCCTTCATAATTTATTGGAAAACTTTTTGACTCAAATGAGTTTCCAGTCGCTACAAGTGCAAATGATTGTGGTCCAAATAATAGATCTTTTGTTTCTTCTATGGTTAGTTCTGTGTTTTCTTTCTGGAAGGAAAAGGAGCTAATTGCCTCCTTTTCTACTTGAAGTAGACAAATTTGGATGCTCCTTGTCAAGACTACCAGCCAAACTATTTCTAGATGATGTTCATTCTTTGGAAATGTTCCTTGCTTTTTAGAGAATTTGGATGCACCTAATACAGGCAGGGTAGACAGAGTTAGCGCTGCGATAGTAAAATCAAAAGAACCATCGTAGAAAGGTAAATTAAGAACAAAAGAGCATTAAAAACTATATCTTTAATCATTCATTTTATGTTTATTCTTTGATTGTTGTGGTTTTATTAATGCTTCAAATTTAAAATGATGCACAAATTTAGCCAGACTAACACGTATAACTGCTATAGTGCTTGGTTATACAAATAGCATTACCTCCGCTTTCATGCTTTCAAAGTATTTGAAGTGGCACTGCAGCATACCCCACAGGTATAATGTGCAATATTCGGCACTAAATTCCTCAGGCAACTGATTTTCTTCAGCTGATTTTACCCAGTTCCTATATAAACTCAATGGGTTGAAAGATACTTCTTCATAATGGGTTGTGTCCAGGCTGCTCACTGAGTGTGTGGCCATGAGCTGAGCTGTTTGTCCCAACCATCTACAGCTAGTTTCCAAGGTTTATTGGATGCTGTTGCTGAAGATCTGATCATTCTCATCAGCATTAATTATTCCTTATTCCTTTACAATGAAAGAGTACAACAACAAGGATACAAAACCACATCAAATATTACACTGCAAGTGTTTAGGTTTCAGGAGCTTACATATGAGCTACCTACACTTGCAACCTGCAGTTTCCAAAAGCAATAATTCTCACCATAATGATTCCGTTTCATTGATATCACTTCGGCTCTTAGCTGTGACTTGTTGCCCCCACAAAAGAGGCCTGGTTCGAAGGCCTGAAGAAAGGACTTCGCAGACTTTTCTCTTTTTTTTTTTTTGATTTTGGGTTTCTAGTTAAAACTACGCCTGGGTTCCTTTGAAGGATTTTGTTTTGGATGGCCAGCTTGGCTTTTTCTATTTAGTTTTATGAATAATTTATGTTGGATGTTTAGTTAGATTAAATAAAAGGTGAGAAGCCAAACACTTATTTTGTTTGTTGCTTTGTCTCATCACCTCATGATCACCCACCATGCAATATCACAGCTGGTATTGACTTTTTACCAAGTTATTGATATTAACTTGTCATTTTTTGGTGGTTCTTATTTATTACGGAAGCAAGTGGTATATTTCCAGGATAAGAGATCTGCAAGTTTTACCAGTTAGACCATTTATTTAAGCATAATTATTATTGTTATCATCTGTTCATCTGTATTATTGCAGTGGCTCAGGTACACTATTTATAGACTTAACAATTTGAATCCCAGTTTATATCATATTACTTCCTTGTTTTACACTGAGCTCATTTACAAAAATGTAGCTTTTCTACTCTGGACATTTTTATTGAAATTCAAGCTTTTTTATGTTTCAATTCCTCGACTGCAAATGTATAGCTCTTTGTCAGAATGCCACCGCAGTTGATAAATGACTGAAGACTGACTGGTACACTTTATTAAAAAGTAATAACAATTTTTGTAGGCACCCTTCATGTCGTTAGGGGCCCATGAATCAAAGGACATGGGCTGTCTCTGACTGATAAATGCATCGTTTACCAGCTGAGGAGTTATTTAGGACTAGCTATTAATTTAAATCACATTTATCTCCTCTGAATGGGGGACTGCTGTGATAGGACTGCAAATGACCAGCGGTGCAGCTAACTGCAAATAATTTATTGCTACCGCCTGCAACGCCAGGCTCAATATGTTAAAAAAGGGACTGCCAATTACTATGGTTAATCTAGACAGAACAGAAACAAATTTTTCCAGATTTTTTTTCTTTTTTCAAATACACGCTTGAGAATATTTTATTCCATGCAAATACAATTCATCCATAGTGCTCTCTTTATGTATTTTTTTCTTGACAGCTTTTATCATAAGTTAAAAAAAATCCTAATTCTCGGCACATAATATAGGTATTCCAGTGCTTTTCAAATGCAGTCCCGAAACTGTATGAGCTGGTGCTTTTTCCAAGTAAAATTGGCATCTCAACATTTTAACAAGCTGTCAGCTGTTTTTATTTTATAATATATGCTGCTTCTAGGTGCATGAGGGTATTCATTCTCTTCAGTCTATCAGAACTAGCAATGCATGGCATGAGAAATGAAAGTCCACTGTTCATATTATACTTACGATGCTGCATTGCAAGTACTTTGTCCATAAAACATAGTTGATAATATTTTAACCGATCAAATCATGGAAACTGCAGAATCAAGTAACAAATCTCAGTTCTCAAAACATAGGCACAATATTAAAATGCACATAAAAACAGTAATTTGCTAATCGTTTTTGACCCATTTTCAATTAAAAACACTGGCTCAAAAATTCTTAAGTCACATTTGTTGCCTAATTCAAACTAAGCATGAAAACATGTTGTACTTGTTTAGCCAAGGCCACCTTATAAATACTGTGACAGGGCAGCTGCCCAAATCTCTTCTCTTCAATATAGAAACAATAGGTAATCGTGATCTGGTGCACAAGAAGTACTTTAGTCTGGTGCTTTGCTGCCAAAAGTGCCTCTATCAGGAAAAACAATAGTAACATATGACTTATAACCACTCAAGACTAATAATTCAGTGCAGCGTTTGCAGGTCTACAATGTGTTTTTTAAAGTTAGATATAGTGTTTAAGCATTTGTGTTTATCTGTGAATTATATAGGTGTTTATCTCTGTCTCTCCATCTTACTGTTTAAGCTAGACCTAAATCCATGGGCCTTGGACCGCCCCCAGTTACATAACTGAAGGTTTAGTTTCATTATAGATTTGGCTCATTGTGCTGTTTGTGTAATATCTGCATAGAATGTATATTCATTGCTGTATGAGTATGTCTCTTGGAAAAAAATACAATACTTTTATCAAAGTTAGGAGTCACAGTCGTTCCAGAGGCAGTGCATTGTAGACTTGTTTGGCAGTTATTGAGCAATATTATTTTTTAATATGTTTTCTATGCATGGCTCATTGACCAAAAATAACCATACTGAAGTCTACCAGAAATAAACTAATGTATTCTTCAGCATATGTGAAATATAATTAAGGTTTTCACTAAATATGCTCAGTATACAATTTTTTGTCAGGAGAGGTGAGACTGAAAAGTTATCCATTTTGTGGATTTTATTTAATTCTACCCAGTCCATGGAATGCATGTTTGTGTTGCATGAAAGAATACAGATTAGGTGATTACCAGGCAGCTGAGATTACCATCAATGGAGTCAATCATCTGGGACATTAATTACAAGTAGATCCTTGCAGAAGCACCTCTTCTCCATAGGCGAAAGGCCTCGAATCGAAATCGTTAGCTGATGCTATTGGGGGTTGACAAACTCTAGAGTGGCACATGCTCACCATATCAACGAGGCTTTTCATCATAGGCTAGTTGGTATGAAGTGGGCAAAAACCACGGACAGCTGACACCACATCGGACTGTGGTCCAGCAGTATGTGAATTACATATAGTCCAGGGATGGATCCAAGCAAGTGGGCACGATGCTCAGAGCCATGCCAGGACCATCACTGCATGCTGCAGTCCCAGGATCCCCCACTGTCAGAGCTGTCCTTTGCAATGGATCCTGAACGCTGGAGCCAAAGGGGGTGGGGCTGGAAGTTGGGAACCAATACCACGTTAATCCCTCTCACAGTTTTTTCTACTGTCCCTCTATTTGTCTTTATTCTTCATTGGAGCTCATGACTCTGGCTGCAATGGTGCAGACCCACAAGAGCAGGTTCCAGAGAAACCTGGGTCTATTGTCAGGATATAAATCCAAAGGCACAGATCCAATCAAAAGGGCAGGATGCTGCCATTAGCATCTAGCCCCATATCTATAAGGCGGTTGTCATGGAACAATGGTCATCTTCATGTAGACTCGCGATGACACAGGACTTTGTGGCAATGCCCACAACGACTGAGCACGTCTATTAAGAAGCAGCAATGCTCATCTCACAGGCTGAGTTTGTGCTGCAGGTCTGGATAACACCAGTCGAGCTCGTCAACCTCCATTAATCAAATGGTGGCCACCTTCTGACTCGTACTATCATGTTTGTGCTTTACTGCTGGAAGGAGCATTGTGTTCTAAATGATCCAAAAAAAAAAAATGCAATGATTGCAACCATCTTTAAGAATAAGATTTGGTGTTTGTGGCAACTGCAGCAGAATTTTACTCCTTACAACAGTTGGAAAAGTAATCTCTCAAATCCTGGCAGACTGACTCACCATCCTTGCTGAAGATGTCCACCTGGAGTCCTAGGCCTAGGACAGCTGATGTGGTCTTCTGTACATGTCAACTACTGTAGTAATGGAGGGAACAGAGAGAAGACCACCACTTTGACTTTTTTCAACGAGGGAAAGGCATTCAATTCTGTCTCAAGAAATCCTCTGGCACATCCTGAACCAGTTTTGTTGCTTCCCTCCTCCAGAGTTTGTGGAACATCTCCACATGTTCCATGATACCATGAAGGGCTGCATCCTGTCTAGTGGTGAGGTGTACCCCGCTTCCCTATTCAGACCAGAGCTAAGCCACCCTGTACGGTTACCCCAGTGCTCCTCTGTCTCTGCATCGCAACCCTGATCTTCTATAATCTTCCAGCCCAAGAGTCCCCATCAGATACTGGACTGATGGGAGCCTCCTCAACTTTTAACCCTCAAATGCCCCCTGTGAAAAATTTGTCACACGATTTTGGGGGTTGTCAAAACCACTGACCCCACATAAATTTTGCAACCTAATGCCCATAGTGACATATTTAGACCATCAGTGCTGCCATCTGAGGCATAAAAGTGGAACTGACACCACACTGGCTGCACCAGCTAGCCTTTCCAATATGGCCGCCCCCATGGTGGAATCCACATGATAGATCAGCATCCATTCATCACTGGATAAAGTAGACAAACAGGTAAGCTAATGAAAAATAAGCTATGCCTAATACTTCAGCTATATGACAACTGTTTTATCTTTCAAGTCATTTTTGCAATATGGTCCCCGAAATTCCCATTGTGACATATATGTCACGAAACTAAAATGAGGTCAAAGGTCACAAAAAATTAAAAATTGCTATTGGATTGTTATTAGCCCCTCCCCAGGACATATTAACAGAATACATAGATTTTTCTTTCAACTTTTACTATAGTTGGGCATTTAAGGGTTAATGGCTGAGGGTTCTGGGATAGACCTCCACAATCAATGTCTGCAAGTTACAGTATGCTGACTATAATGCAACTTCCATGAATTCAGCAGCTGGATTTTCCAAGGAAGCTGCGTAATTATGCCGTATTTAAGACATCCTCAGAACTGGGAAGTTCTGAGTACAAACTTCCCAGTTTCCACAAAGAGCTATACCTGAGAAAAATAACAGAAAGGGGGTGTTACCTGTTGTCCCAAAAGCGTAACACTGAATTAATTCGGTATTATTAACAAAATATTTTGTTCTGCAAACTGTGTGTTCCTCACAGTTTCGTTCTGCTACCTAGAGCTCATCAGTGGGAACTCCCACAAGGCAAGGTGTTAAAAAGCACATTTCCTGCCCACACTTGGATGTTTTCCCAGTTGCCAAGGTGTCTGGAATGCACAACTAAAGAGCACAGGAATGTTTCAACCAAATCATTCCATAGCACCCTTATCCTTTGGCGCACATAAATAAAATCTTAAATTCCCAGAATAGATCGGAGCACATGGCAATTCTAATGAAACAGCCTTTTATTGTCATGAATTTCACAGTCTGGGGAGAACAATCATGGTGGGAATAGCTACTTTGGAAGGCCTGTAATATCAGAATTCTACACTCTGTCAATCTACGAAAATGTAATGCACTTTCCACACTCCAAAAATTGCGATTCCAAACTGGGTGGGTAGAACAAACAAAATGCAGTAAACATAATTTTTGTGTCTCATGTCACAACTGACATGTCGTTCTGAATATTATTCAACCATACCCTCATATAAACCTGCAGTAAGGTGAAGTTGGCTCTGAGAAAAAGCATGCAGGCTCCATGGTTAAGTTACATTATTATGAATGCCACATGTAGCCTGCCTGCAAATTGATGGTACAGTTAAACATGATACAATCGTGATACATTATTTTTAGTATTTTCATTAAATATGGTTTCTCTTCTGTTTAGACTTGGTTTCAGTAAGTCACATGCAATCTGTTCTATGTAAGAGGCCACAAATCGCTTTGCGCACCCTCATTTACATAACACTCCCACTATTGTCCTCTAATTTAGTG
Source organism: Gymnothorax javanicus (assembly GCA_029692085.1). NCBI lineage: Eukaryota > Metazoa > Chordata > Actinopteri > Anguilliformes > Muraenidae > Gymnothorax > Gymnothorax javanicus. The sequence goes on from CM056193.1 coordinate 190,469,307, forward strand.
GCAGGACACCCCCTGGAATATAACTATGTCCTCAATATTCATCTAGAGGAAAAATACCAGTTAGTCTTTGCAGCTGGAGAGACATAAGGACATTCAGAAAAACTGGGTCCTAAACCTTTTATCCAATAATTAATCACCTCTGTCCTCATCTTCCAAGTCTGAGAGTAAGAAGTGCATTTAATGCTCCTACTCCAGAGAGTAATCTCTCACCAGTTCTTCCCACTAACCTTTATCTTCCACACCAGAGAGATTCAATTAATTAATTTTTTCACAGAAAAGTTCGCGAAAATTAAGTCATTCAATTTTTTTGTGGTCAGAAAGACGTCAAACTGCTGCCAACTTTTACATTGGTACAAACCTCACTTAGTAAAACAAACCAGGAACCAAATGAATATTAAGTGATAGAATTCATTTCAACACATGAAGACAAGCTGTAGCCTATGAAGAAATAAGCACCGTGGAAGGAAAAAAAAAACTGGTTACAATGAAAACATGATAATTTCGATTACCTTTCTGATAAACATTGCACCGCATGGCAAAATGACATCAAAAGGAACTCGTTGGGGAGATTTTGCATGACTGCATCTAAAGATGGATGCATTTTAGACCCAAAAGCATAGTCTAAGAACATAATTTTGTGTTTCCTCTCTCAGCCATTCTGGGAGGGACCGGCCTGTTGCGATATCCTATTTATTTTTTTTTCATATTTATAAATTACTTTCAGTCACAAAAATAGAGTATTAGATGACCACTTCAGGAATTTAAATCCCTCACTGTGTCATTATCACGGAGTAAAATTGTCCTGGCCGCCATTTGGAGGGTTTGCACATTTCAGATCACAATTCTTTCTAAAGAAACTTAGGTGATCTCCTGGAATGTTACAAAAAGCATTAGTTGAATGGCTTAAGTAAACAAATGGTCTTTCTTATCTTCAAATTTGGTATAAATCAGTGAGGTTTGTATCAGCAGTCCAAAGAAAACAATAAATCGGTGTGGTATGGGATGGTATTTAATATCACTTTTGCGTGAAACGCAATTCCTGCGAATACCCAAGAATGATTACACAGTGAATGTGCTTTGTGTGGATGCATGGTGCCGTGCTGCGGTGTGAACTCTACGAACCAGATCTAATTCATTTGTAATTTCCAGTTGCTTTTCATGTTCGTCTCAACTATTTGTCATCCTTTGTTTGTGAGCACTGAAGCCCCCTTGCCTTAACAGCGTATGATATTATCCTGCTTCGAGAAACCTACCTGTTTAGCTCCGTGGTTTCGCTGAGAGACTCTCAGGGATGAAATGGTTTTCTTTTCCGTCTTCTCTGGTCCCCAAGGTCACAAGCTCCCATAATGCACTCCAGCAAATGAAAATCTGCTTGTCTGTGTCAATTGTGTTCACAGCTGAGTGCATGATCAATGGTCTGCTGAATGTCTGCTTATGTGTGTCAAAAATGGTGACAATCTGTCTCATTTGGCATTCAGAAAACAACACGGTAGATTAGCCACTTACTGTTGGTTTGGCGGAAAAAGAACTTCCGGGTGACAGTATTTCCTGATATAAATATGGTATAATAAATTGTTCATCTGTACTTAACTGCCAGCCAGGATACTAGATGCATTCATATCTGGGGTGGTCATGTTGATGTTTTGGGTCGATATTCTTACTCCATACAAGTCGACATATTTTGCCGTGCTGAGGAATGAGTTAATTATCTGGAGCCGTAAATGTGTAGCCAACGTCCTAAGCCATACACCAAGTGTGTACTTAGAGCGTGTGTAATGTTTATGTAACCTTTCCACAGACTAGCTAGAGCCATGCTATTAATTGAAACATAACAGAATTAAATGAAAAATGTCTAAAAGACTGTTATGTGAGTAACATTCCCTCATCCAGTCCCGAGCTTTGCACATATTTTCATTTCATTAGTTTTCAGGAAGTTCAAATGTCAACAACTGGCACGGGGAAACAGGCCTTGTATAGGTATCAAGTTATTGCCCCTCAATCAATGTATAACGGCTTCTGCCTCCCAAAATCCACACTTTCATGTGCACTTCCGTTGAAAGCAGTCAGGAATCCCTTTTCGAGCAGGCACCATCAGCATTTAAAAAAGCAAAAGACTTGTTTTGCTTTTTCTAGGTATTTTTATTACATGCGATACTCCACCCTCTCAATACAAAAACATCCAACGAAATGATTTTGAAATCCGTCATGGACTTTTGGCCCTTCCTGAATGAGGTTCTTTAGTGGGATTGAACTGAAACTCTTATGTCGGAAGTGTAATGTGTATATCCCGAAAAGCCAAGAGGGAAGAGAGAACATATGCAGGAACACATGCACTTAAGAAGGCATATTTCTCAGATTAAATATTTCTAGGCAACTGAAATAGCTTCCACAAAGCTATAATTCATACGGTTTAGAACGGTCTAGGCTTAAAAAAAGTAGTAATAATAATATTAATAGGTCAACACTGACAAAAACATAAGTTTTCAGAAGCCAATGGTATGACATGAATGAAACCTAAAACGGTCTGTTGGGACTGGTCATCATGTTGACCTCGGAAAACTTGGGTACAAAAAAATATTCATGGTTACAAAAAGTTCATGTCTTTCGAGACATGCAGCAGTGCTGATGGTCAAATTGCGCATCGGGCTCATTCAAGTGGGCACGCAGGCTAGTTCCTACCAAGCTGGAAGTGTTTTCCATTTCAGGCCTTCCCACTCTCAGACTTTGGCCATTTATGCCCCTTTAGATAGTAATAGAGAAAAGCTTTTAACTGTACCAGACCTGGGACACGATGGCAGAGACCTGGTAGTGCTGTGGATAGCGGCAAGCAAAACGTAGTCTTTTCTCTTTGGTTTCGGTGAAATTATGTCCTCTCTTTAGAAGCAAGTGTGCATGCGTGCATCCGTGTATGGGGGGGCATTACGCGTTTGTGTGTGTATGTGTGTGTGTGTGTGTGTGTGTGCGCGTGTGTGCATGAGGGGGGTGGGGGAGTTGTGTGTTCCTGTCAAAAGGAGGGAAAAGAGGCAGTGAATGTTCAAAGCAGAAATACGGTTTGGGTGCAAAGAGCTATTGATCTTTTTGTCAGTAGTGCAAAGCAAGGAATGCACTCTGGCTGTCAGTTTGCATTTATGAAACACTGAAATAACAGATTTCATTGGGCTCACTGTAGTTAGCATTTAGGGACTAAAGCACTTTGCAGACAAGCAAAACATATTTGGCTAACCAAATGCAACTGCTTTCTATCTTCAGTTTTAAGGGCGATAAAGCCCTGACTAAATTAAAACTGTACGTGGAATTACTTGCAAACAAACTCACTAGTATTTCATAACTGTACCTAAATCCGTTCACCAAATTAGTTTGAGGATAGTTTTGCATTAAATTTGCCATTAAGTGCACCAGAAATGGTACTAAAAATAAATGTATGCATTAATTACTAAATAAAATGCGGCATAAAATAATATTTCTGTTTTAATTTGTCTGTTCTTATTTACCTATGCATTCGATCCCCAATTTATTTGTTTCCCATTTCATTTTGTTTATTCTTTTATTAATTTTTCAATTTATTTATTCATGTATTTATTTCAGTATTATTTTCCACCTAAATTTTTCCTTTATGTATTCATTTATAAAATATATTGGTTTCTGTATTATTTTCTTGTAATTTTTTTCCTCTTAGTAATTTACCCAAACAAATTTCTGTTTGTACCATCTTTTTATACTTATTTAAGCATTTCAGCTTCATTATGCAAATAAGGGGCTTTCATTCAAGGTATCACCTATTGGTATCAACACTAGATTGCGAAGATCGAATATAAATGCCTATTTCTCGAGAAATCTTGGGAAAGATGCAAGCAGCAATATCAGAAGCCAAGCAGGCACGTCTTGAATGGGCATGCACTAGTTCAGTTAATTGGAATTGAATAGCTAGTAGCCTGCTTGGCTAAGGCAGACCTGTCATAGGTTGTTCAGATCAAAGTTGATAGAATAATGGGCTTAGGTCGTGATTTATCAACCGTGTTATAAAACAAGTGACAAAAAGCTAAACATATGAAATTGCTAAAACGGTACTTAAACTAACTACCTGAGAATATGGATTAGGTTTTGTTATATTTAGGGATCGTGAAGCGATAGGAATATGGTGGTTGGCATTACTAAGCTGTCTTTTAGGTCAGAAAATGCTGCTTGTACATATTATTGTGGTTGGTGAGCTCATTTGAATACCTGCTATGGGAATGGCTAATATTTGGCTGATGAATTATGGTTTCCTTGAATGTATGTTCCATATAAACATCAAGCAGTTAGTATTGTTATTCATTATTAATAGCTCATTTTGAGTGCCTCGCTCTGACGTTGTATTACCCCATGTACACACCTGAATCCTTTCTGTGTAACATTGCCACGCAATTTAACATTTTAATTCACTTAATTGAATGATATTCAATCAGAACACTTAAAAAGTCAGTGCATTATGGAAATTTCAAATAAAATCAATAAGGTTTAATTTAAAAAGTTTGAACACATCCACAGCATAAGAGATGATACAACTATGTTCGGATATAAAATAAGCAGTCACAGAAGGCATAGTTGTTGACCAGCAAGATGGTTTGAGGTTTGCCACATTGCAATAAGCCGGTTGAGTGAATAGTCAAAATTCTGAACATTCACTTGCACTGAATTTAGCGATCTCGCCGTTAACAGTCCATCATGTAGTGAAAAAATTCTGAGAATGCGAAGAAACCGGAGCCATTTCCACGCGTAAAACACAAGGCCTAAAACCAATATTGGATGCTTGTGAGCTTTGAGCCTTCAGATGGCTCTGTATTCAGAACTGGCATGCTTCTGTAATGCACATGACCACATGCACTCGGAAATACTTCAAAAGACGTGTCAAAGAGGACAAGTCATTGTTGCATCATTAAATGCAAGTTTAGACTCTACTGAGCAAAGAGGAGGCCAAATATCAACACTATCCAGAAGCACCGCCAACTTCTCTGGGCTCAATATGTGAAATTTACAGACGGAGAACTTTAATGAAGTGCTGTGGATTGACGAGTCAATCTTTCAGATTGTTAAATAATGGACATTGTTTTCCAAGAAATCAGAAAGGGGATGAATACTCTTATACACAGTTGGAAGAAAAATATGTATGGTATGTATGAAAGGTATGCTGCCATCTGGACGTCATCCGTTCCAGGGGTGACCTGTATTTTCCAGCAATACAATGCCAAACCGCATTCTTTCGGGATTCCAAGTGCATGGTTACGTAAGCAGAGTGTGGGTGCTAGATTGCCCTGCCAACAGTCATGATCTATTTCAGGTTCAGAATGTATGGTGCATTTTGAAGTGAAATTATACAGCAAGGAAGGCCTGAACTATTGCGCAGCCGCAGACTTAAATAATGGAGGAATGGGGCGAAATTCTACTTGCTAGACTCGACCAACTGGTGTGTCATTGGTGTCTTAATGCTTAATGAGTCTGATTACAAGACATGGTGATGTTGCACAGTGGTAAGCAGTTAACTGTGCCAACTTTTTTGGAATCTGTTACAGTCATCAAACTGTTTACTTTCAATAAGAGATTACATCTATGTAGAACATCATGTTTTGCTGTACTATTTTCAACATAGTAGAGGGTTAATGGACTTAACAAATCAATCCTTTTTGATTTTATCAGCTTTTTCTATGATCAGTCGACATTTTTGGGGTTGTACAGTTGCGCCGGTTCTTGTTACAATACTCCTATAATGAACAAATTATTGCTCTGATCAGCTATAAGACATATCAGTTTCTGTTTCCTCAGTGATTTGTTTTTGTATTGCATTTATGAAACACTGAAATAACAGATTTCATTGGGCTCACTGTAGTTAGCATTTAGGGACTAAAGCACTTTGCAGACAAGCAAAACATATTTGGCTAACCAAATGCAACTGCTTTCTATCTTCAGTTTTAAGGCGATAAAGCCTGACTAAATTAAAACTGTGCGTGGAATTACTTGCAAACAAACTCACTAGTATTTCATAACTGTACCTAAATCCGTTCACCAAATTAGTTTGAGGATAGTTTTGCATTAAATTTGCCATTAAGTGCACCAGAAATGGTACTAAAAATAAATGTATGCATTAATTACTAAATAAAATGCGGCATAAAATAATATTTCTGTTTTAATTTGTCTGTTCTTATTTACCTATGCATTCGATCCCCAATTTATTTGTTTCCCATTTCATTTTGTTTATTCTTTTATTAATTTTTCAATTTATTTATTCATGTATTTATTTCAGTATTATTTTCCACCTAAATTTTTCCTTTATGTATTAATTTATAAAATATATTGGTTTCTGTATTATTTTCTTGTAATTTTTTTCCTCTTAGTAATTTACCCAAACAAATTTCTGTTTGTACCATCTTTTTATACTTATTTAAGCATTTCAGCTTCATTATGCAAATAAGGGGCTTTCATTCAAGGTATCACCTATTGGTATCAACACTAGATTGCGAAGATCGAATATAAATGCCTATTTCTCGAGAAATCTTGGGAAAGATGCAAGCAGCACTATCAGAAGCCAAGCAGGCATGTCTTGAATGGGCATGCACTAGTTCAAGTTAATTGGAATTGGAATAGCTAGTAGCCTGCTTGGCTAAGGCAGACCTGTCATAGGTTGTTCAGATCAAAGTTGATAGAATAATGGGCTTAGGTCGTGATTTGTCAACCATGTTATAAAACAAGTGACAAAAAGCTAAACATATGAAATAGCTAAAACGGTACTTAAACTAACTACCTGAGAATATGGATTAGGTATTGTTATATTTAGGGATCATGAAGCGAGAGGAATATGGTGGTTGGCATTACTAAGCTGTCTTTTAGGTCAGAAAATGCTGCTTGTACATATTATTGTGGTTGGTGAGCTCATTTGAATACCTGCTATGGGAATGGCTAATATTTGGCTGATGAATTATGGTTTCCTTGAATGTATGTTCCATATAAACATCAAGCAGTTAGTATTGTTATTCATTATTAATAGCTCATTTTGAGTGCCTCGCTCTGACGTTGTATTACCCCATGTGCACACCTGAATCCTTTCTGTGTAACATTGCCACGCAATTTAACATTTTAATTAACTTAATTGAATGATATTCAATCAGAACACTTAAAAAGTCAGTGCATTATGGAAATTTCAAATAAAATCAATAAGGTTTAATTTAAAAAGTTTGAACACATCCACAGCATAAGAGATGATACAACTGTGTTCGGATATAAAATAAGCAGTCAAAGAAGGCATAGTTGTTGACCAGCAAGATGGTTTGAGGTTTGCCACATTGCGATAAGCCGGTTGAGTGAATAGTCAAAATTCTGAACATTCACTTGCACTGAATTTAGCGATCTCGCCGTTAACAGTCCATCATGTAGTGAAAAAATTCTGAGAATGCGAAGAAACCGGAGCCATTTCCACACGAAAAACACAAGGCCTAAAACCAATATTGGATGCTTGTGAGCTTTGAGCCTTCAGATGGCTCTGCATTCAGAACTGGCATGCTTCTGTAATGCACATGACCACATGCACTCGGAAATACTTCAAAAGACGTGTCAAAGAGGACAAGTCATAGTTGCATCATTAAATGCAAGTTTAGACTCTACTGAGCAAAGAGGAGGCCAAATATCAACACTATCCAGAAGCACCGCCAACTTCTCTGGGCTCAATATGTGAAATTTACAGGCGGAGAACTTTAATGAAGTGCTGTGGATTGGACGAGTCAATCTTTCAGATTGTTAAATAATGGACATTGTTTTCCAAGAAATCAGAAAGGGGATGAATACTCTTATACACAGTTGGAAGAAAAATATGTATGGTATGTATGAAAGGTATGCTGCCATCTGGACGTCATCCGTTCCAGGGGTGACCTGTATTTTCCAGCAATACAATGCCAAACCGCATTCTTTCGGGATTCCAAGTGCATGGTTACGTAAGCAGAGTGTGGGTGCTAGATTGCCCTGCCAACAGTCATGATCTATTTCAGGTTCAGAATGTATGGTGCATTTTGAAGTGAAATTATACAACAAGGAAGGCCTGAACTATTGCGCGGCGAAGACTTAAATAATGGAGGAATGGGGCGAAATTCTACTTGCTAGACTCGACCAACTGGTGTGTCATTGGTGTCTTAATGCTTAATGAGTCTGATTACAAGACATGGTGATGTTGCACAGTGGTAAGCAGTTAACTGTGCCAACTTTTTTGGAATCTGTTACAGTCATCAAACTGTTTACTTTCAATAAGAGATTACATCTATGTAGAACATCATGTTTTGCTGTACTATTTTCAACATAGTAGAGGGTTAATGGACTTAACAAATCAATCCTTTTTGATTTTATCAGCTTTTTCTATGATCAGTCGACATTTTTGGGGTTGTACAGTTCTTTGTTCTTGTTACAGTACTCCTATAATGAACAAATTATTGCTCTGATCAGCTATAAGACATATCAGTTTCTGTTTCCTCAGTGATTTGTTTTTGTAAATATTTACACTGATCTAATTTTGCAGATTACTTTTTCATTGGCATCTCAGCACAAAGTGGTTCACATTTGCAGGATATTATAGCCTGAGTCCTTATTCTGCAGAAACTTCAGCAAGAAACTTTGCAAGCATGCAATGGGCGAACTACATGAAAGAACAGTAATTGACAGTAGCTATTTGTGATCTTGGCTAAGCATAGTGTTTATGAAAGGGTTATTTCATCAAGAGGCAATATTGACTTTGATGACAAAATAAGCAGATTAGCGCTTCCAGTTCACTTTACTGTTGCTGCTTGCTATTCACATCCACCCGGTAGCCCTTCTCCAGCCCTCCAGCAAGGCCCTTCTTCATAGGAGTTAACTAGTACTCAGGGAGAGGAGGTATGGAAGTGAGGATGAAATATTTTTGATATGCACCCAAAGACTTTGTCAGACCAAGGTCAAGAGTTCATGAAGGTACCCAAATGACATCACGCGTCACTACCGTATCTCCGCCTGTCAGCAATCGTGAAGCATAAAGTCAGGAACACAGGGCTGCTGTCTGCAGGAATAATGCAGTGGAAACCTTGTGAGGAATGCGGCCCGCCCCCACCTGCACTCCTTTGAAATTTAAAGGGGAGTGGGTTCACTACCCATTCTGGTTCTTCACTCTGCCTGTTCTAGAGTCTCAGTGTCCTGCCTGCCTCTCTTAGGAAGAGTACTCTTTACTGGCTCCTGTTTGGATTTATATTTTCCAGTATTTTGTTATTTTTTATCTTTGCCTATTGGAAGCCTGACTACTTGTGCTTTCATTTCTAGCTCTGTGGCAGATTTCTTTTAGCCTACCATGCGTGAAAGTAGTTTTGGTTCCTTGTATTCTTGTGTTTTCTGGTGGATTAAATCCTTGAACCACTTTGATCCCTGACTTGTTCCTCCCTCCATTTTCACACTCCAGTTAGAACCTTTTCATAACAGAAGAACCAACCAGAGCTATGGACTCAGCAGGGAGGGATGTGCTCTGTTCTCCAGCTTCAGAGGGCATCCTTACTTGAGACTTGTAACACGCTTGAAAGTGTGGGAAAGAGCCTGTGAGACCTCCGTCAGTCTCTAAGCAGACCAAACTCCCCACATGCAGCAGGCAACTCCGGCCCAGCAGTACTTCCATGCTGATTTCTCCTAGCTCTCCTATCCTGTTGCTGCTCTGGCTGCTGAGACCTAGATTCCCCTGCCATCTACACAGCTAACTGGGCTGACCATGCCCACCACCCCTCCTGTGGTGACAGCCTCAATAGTATGCTGGGGACCCCTCCACCTGTTTGTGGTTCTTAGGCCAGTGTGGGGTAGTGCACTTCAGATTCTCCAATGATGTGGCCAACGGGGCCATGTTGCTCAGTGGGTCTTTGCTTGACTGGGCCACTGCCTTGCTGAAGCAAAAGTTACCGCTAGTCCACAGCTACAAGCAGGTTGTGGAGGACCTCCATGTAGTATTTAGGTGACAGGCCAGGAGGCATCTAAAAAGCTGTACGCTCTCCACCAGGGTTTAACCCTCCTGTTGTGTTCGGTCAAATTTGACCGATTTACAAGTTTTCTCTCCAAAAAAATGCAGTTAATTTCATCTGTTTGTCATAAGGTTCCATGACTTTGTTCACACATGGCATCTGAACACATAAAATAAAATTGGAGAATTTTTATTAAATTTTGTGTGTTTTATTGAACTTGTATACACCTGTGGTGTTTCCGGTCAAAAATGACCGGTCATTGGAAATGAATGGGTAAGACCACAATTAGTGTATAAAATAGAGTTCAAGCACATTCCCACACTCCTTTCCCACACCCCAACATGCAGGTGTCTTTGAGCAGACACACACACACACACACAGCTTCCATGGCAACCCCCATGGGAACCTATCTCCGATAGAATTTTTATGGCCATGGTGGAACCCCGCATGCAAAGGCGGCAGCACCTTCCCCGAACACCATCCTCTGCTGCATTGGTGAGAGACATGCATGAATCAGCACCAATATCTACACCAACCAGAGGAGGAGGACACAAAAGGAAGAGGTGTCAACTGTGTGCACCACGAGATAGAAAAACAAGCTTGGTGTGCCACAAATGCAGTGTGTACATTTGCCAGGAACATGCAACAGCCACAATCCATTGCCCAACATGTTCATGAGAAGACAAAATGTAAGCGATGTAAGTGATTGACCAGTGATTGACATATTGTGAAGATTTTGTTTTTGCTGTTATGATTGACAGATTGTGAAGATTTTGTTTTTGTTATCAGTATTGTTATTGTTGATCTTCAAAAAGAATGAAAACAGTTGTAGAGCTAAGGAGGTGAAGAGCAAAGATGAATTACGATGCAACACTGAGGAACACTGGAATAACACTTTGGTGCTACCTGTTGTTTGTTTTAAGGGATGCATGGGAAAATAGTTATTAATGTGTACATTCAGTCTAAGGTTCAGACATTACTTTTATAACATGGTTAAGTTTTCCTGTGTAGATTTGGGCTTTTGTTTTACTAAATAAATCATACCGGTCAGTTTTGACCGGGAACAAAAAAAGATGTTATTTTGTGTCACTATTTAGAAAATTGAAATGGTTTCAAAACAGTGTCCTTGGTAAACATTGAAATGAAGTACTCTGTGATAAATACTACAATATGTTTCATCTAAGTATTTGGTATAGTCAAAATAATATCTATATAATGTTTTTCCCCTAAAAAACGAGTTGTATGACCTCAGGTAGATTAGGCCTACAGCACATACATAGCAAATAGAAGTTCAAAACTTGTAATATTCACAAGAGCTGAAGATGATAAAAAGATCTAACACAACATTAGGTTATAATATATGTATAATTGTGGATTTATAATTAAATACAATGTTCTCGGTCACATGTGAAAAGGTGAGGCCCGCAAGCAAGAGGGGAAGGTTCTGATAAGTTAAGCCTCTTTAGCATCCTCTCCTTTATCCCGAGTTCTGTCATCAACCACCATCATGGCAGGGGCCTAGGCTCAATAATTGCAGGAATTTGTGGACTCTAGAGCTGCCAGGAATCTCTTGGACCATTCTTGGGCGCAACAGAGGAGAATCACCTTTTACCACCTCAAGGAGCCAGTTCAGGTCACCATCCTAGATGGATGCCCATCAGGCTGTGGCAGCATCAACTACCAGAAAGTCCCACTCTGGTTTACCCTGGAATGAGCCCATAGAGAACACAATTCCCATTACCTGACTGTAGCACTTGGATTCCCTTTGGACTTAGGTTATCCCTCGTTCACTCATCACAACCCTTGCATGGTCCAGAGTGTTGGAGGAGTGGACACCCCTTCCCAGCTGTCCTGTCACAAGAAGGACTGACCTTCAGAGGAAGCATACTCTACCACCAATCAGGTTACAGAGCCCCAGAAGTACCATGACCTGCAGGAGATGTTCAGCAGGGATCAGGCCGACATCAATCTCATGACTGAGTCATTGACCTGATCGCTGAGTACTATCTCCCCCGCCCCGAGGTTAGCTGAACTCACTCTCTGAGCCCGAGACCACAGCTATGGAGCAGTGTATCCGGGAGGCACTGGCTAACAGCTTCGTCCGCCCATCTTTGTCACCTACAGAAGCCGGATTTTTTGTGGAAAAGAAACCCTAGACCCTTCGGCCCTGTGTTGGAAGTTCATAAGTCTGTTAACAGCATCATTGTGAAGAGTCAGTTCCCACTCCCCTTGTTGGTGACAGCTTTCAAACAGCTCAAGGGAGCCACCCTCTTCTTGAAGATTGATCTATTCACTGCCTAAAAGCTGGTGCACATCGAGGAGGGAGACAGGGGAAAGACAGCATTCGACACTCCCATGGGTATCACAAATACTTGGTGATGCCTTTTGGTTTGACTAATGCCTCGGCATTCTTTCAGGGCCTAGTCAATGATTTCCTATGTTAAATGCTTAATCGGTTTGGGCTTGTATATTTGAATGACATCCTGATCTTCCCGCACTCCAAGGAGGAGCACAGTCTGCACGTCTGCTGTGTCCTGAAGAGACTGCTGCAAAACCATCTGTATGCCAAGCCAGACAAAGTGCAAGTTCCACCATCACTTTCTTAGAGTTTGTGATTTCTAAGGGCCAGATTCAGATGGATAAAGAGAAGATGTGGGCTGTGAGGAAATGTCCAGTCACTAACTCTGTGTGGCAAGTACAGCGTCTCATGGGGTTTGCCAACTTTGTCAGGCACTTTATTCGAGCTTCAGTTCAGTGATGATAATGATAATATCTCTGACTAAGAGGACCAGAGGGTGCTTTGTGTGGGTCTTAGCGACGGACTAAGACTTCAGGGAGCTGAAGCATGACTTCACTATGGCACCCATCCTGGCACTTACAGACCCTTCACTGTCTTTCATAGTAGCGGTGGATGCTCGCATTGTAGGACTAGGAGTGATCATTTCTCAACAGGCTGCAGCTGATGGCAAGATTCATCCCGGCACCTTACGCTGCTGCCGGCTCTCCCCAGCTGTGGCCAACTATGACATGAGTATTCGAGAGTTAGTGGGACTGAAGGAGGCATTGAAGCAGTGGTGACTCTGGCTGGAGGGAGCTCAGCATCCATTTATAGTTTTGACAAACCATAAAAATCTTTTATATATTCAGCAGGGCAAATGTGTTTATTCCCACCAGACTCAGTGGACTCTATTTTTCGATTGGTTCCAGTTCACCCTTTCATACAGAATGGGGTCCAAGAATTCCAATGTGAATGACTTCTCCTACCAGTTTGATGTGATTGAAGAGGCTCGAGTACCAGAGCAAATGCTTGCCCCATATCTGACCCTGGCCCGGTAGCCAGGGGAATCGAGAAAGAGATGAGACCAGTCCAGTGAGCCAAACCTGGGCCACAGAGGGTTCATCTGTATGTTAATGTTGGAGCATGTCTTCCACCTGCATGGCCTTCCCCGGGATATCGTTTCAAACAAGGGTCTTCAGTTTGTGTCCTGATTCTGGTCAGCCTTTTTTTCCCTCATTGGGGCTATTGTCAGTCTGTCTACACGTTACCACTTGCAGTTTAATGGACTGGAGCCCGCCTTGTGTTGTCTAGTGCCAAAAATCCCTCAAGTTGGAGTAAGCAATTACTCTGGGCTAAGTATGCCTACAACGCTCTATGCTTCTACTACTGGCATGTCCCAATTTGAGTTCCAGTCAGGGTGCCAACCGCCCCTTTTCCTGGGACAGAAATCAGAGGTGGGGATACCAGCCACAGAGCAGTTCGTAAGTCAATGCACCTGCAAGAAATGTAAACAAACACATGTACCTACCCTGAGTTGAAGAGGTGCACTGCATGCCGTTATCCACATCAATGGCAATAGATTCTGCTCCTGAATGCAGCACTGCTCGGGACAGATGAATGAAGTTCATCCACTTTGGCAATCTCATGCTTGGTAAATTCACTTTGAATTCATCACTAGGGTATCCTGACTCTAGATATGTCAGTCTGTGTCATTGACAGTGAATGTGTAGTAGTGAAAGTGAAGTCTTTCAGGGTAGCTCCTCTGGTTAAGACCTGCTGATATCGCTACTCCCTTTATGCTAAGTTTAAAGGTTGCGCCTACCGCTCAGAATGATCAGGTCAACAATTCATGGCTGCAGTTCCTTATCTCACCGTATTCAGCCCATGAGAAGTTGGGGGCGCTGTAGAATTTTGATATGTTGAACAGGCACCGCAAGTCAGTGCGCTGGAAATTGATACCACTTTGATCATGCCTCGCATTTATTCCTGCTGCTGCTACTACCGCATCAGTGTGTAAGCCATCCAAAGTGATTTGACACTAGTAGGTGAGGCTACTGTTGTTGATTGCGGGGGGGCTTCGGGAGATCCGGGGCAATTGGCCAATCATTCGGGGCTTCAGCCGGGAATGCCCGGGGTCAACGATGCGCCTAGCTGGCGCCCCGGTTTGTGAGTCCATTGGTGGTTCTATGTCAGGTTAGCCCAGTGGCCTCCCTTGTTTGTCCTTGTTGAAGGTGGCCTCCTCCAGCCACTGTATCCAGAGGTTCCGGATCCTCCTCCCCTCTTGATCTTAGATGAACAACCTGTTTAGACAATATGCTGGATTCTGGCCTTGCCCCGAGTGCAGCGGAAGGTCCAATACCTCGTGGACTGGGCAGGTTATGGTCCAGAGGAAAGTTCCTGGATTCTAGCCTTGAACATCCTGTACCAGACTCTTATCAGCATGTGCTGGTGACAATCTACTGGGCTTTGTGCTAGGACGTCTGGTGATGCCGCTAGGGGATACTAAGCGGTTACTGTCACTACCATATCTCTGCCTGTTCCTGTGGCTGCTGTACACAGTCCTAAAAACTGACACTGCTGCAGCTCCGTCTGCAATCCTGGCCACTGTCCGCGGTCTTGAAGCACAAAGTCAGCAACACAGGGTCGTAGTCCGTGAGAAAAATGCAGTGAAAATTGGGGAAGGAATGCGGCCCCACCCCCACCCGCACTGCTTTGCTATTTCAGGGGAGTGGGCTTACTCCCTGTGCTGGTTCTTTGCTTTGGGTATTCTGCAGTCTCAGTGTCCTGTCTGCCTCTTTTAGGAAGAGTATTTACATTTACCAGGCCCTGTGACCAGAGGAGGCCTTGCTCCTTGTGTTTTTGTTCTAGTTCTGTGTTTTAATTCACTCTCAGAGACGGTTTTCCTTTAGCCTGTCTTGCTTGGCAGTAGGCTCTCGTTCCTTGTTTTCTGGTGGATAAAGTCTTTCAACAGCCAGGATCTATGACTCCTTTCTCCCAACATTTGTGTCCACTTTCATGCTCCAGCCGGAACCTTACTGTAACAATGCAAGGGTAATACACAACTGTCTTTAGAAATACCCACATTGTCATTTTAATTGAAAGTAGATATTTTATTTTTTTTTAAAAATTCCTATGGGTATTTTGGGGGCCTTCTGTTTATCAGGATTCATTTAAAACTGTTTGAACTACCGTGGCATGCCACTGAGTATAGGTCTATTGTGACCGCATGCCTCTATCACAACTATCACAAGAAAGATGAAAAAAATTAACAAAAAATCTCTAGACCTGAATTTCTTTGCTTATTAAGCTCTTTTTGGAAATTTGTATAAAAGTGACCTCAGTGGGGAGAGAATTTTTAAAATTCTTTTCTACCCCCTCGTTTTTTCAGGTGGTGCAGTCTTTGGCGATGAGGCTGAACTCAATATAATGTGTGAATTCTCTGTCTTTTTCTAAGTTAACAGATGCACATTTTCCTCTACACACCAGCAGCTGGCATGGTTTCCCCCTTTTTCAAAAACAAACCACTGAAACACAAGATGAGGGCTGATAAGAGAGGAGTCAAGAGAATACATTGAGTTTATCATCAGAATATTGTCCCTCACCTCAAGCACCACTAAAACAAATTTTCCTCCCTCAAAACTGAAACGACTGAATGACTAGTTTTGGCATTGCAATAACTGATAATGAAAATGTACAGTTTATTTTTTTTTTTTTTGTTTGTTTATGGGCCAAATCATTCACAGATATGATTTCTGTGGCTTCACATTACTTATGTTTAAGATGTTTACTTTCATGTTATGACAAGGGTTATACAAGGTACTCTATGTTTTTCACACTGAAAAATGTCTTACATAGCACTGGTTAATCAAACATTGAATCAATACAAACAATAATTGCCTGTTGAATTAATTTATCAAAGGTTGAAGGCTTTTTTGGGTGCAAACAATCAAAAAGAAGCACATGATGAAAAGCTGCTTGGTTTGCGAACTGCGGCTTGATCAAAGTCATAATGTATGTGCTGTCAGTGAGAATGATGGCTTATATAGGAGAGTGTCGACAAAAATGGCCACTTATATGATTATGAAAAAAAGACCTCAGTTTGGTTCTGGAAATCCAGTTAATTGTGAATTTTTATGTACAACGGCAATTATCAAAAAGCTGGCACATTATGGAAAATGCAAATAAATCTGAAAGGAGTGCTTTGAAAAGACCACAAACCCTCTGCTATATTAAAACACAACAACAACGAATTATATGATGGTTTAACCTGTTAATTCAATTAGGACTTTGAGCATGTCACCCTCTGCAATGCGTAATATAATTAAAAGATTAAAGAAATCCTGCCTAATCTTGGTGCATAGGGCTGAAAACAAATTCTGAATGCACGTGATCTCTGATTCACCAGATGTTATAGTCTTAAAGACTGTTATTCATTTGTAATGGATATCATGACATGGGCTAGGGAATAGTACTTTAGTAAATATTTGCAAGTGAACAGGATTCACATGACATTACTTTTATTTGGCAGATGCTTTTATTCAAAGCGACATACAGCAACATTCACCTTTACAACCAGAGATTCAAGTTGAAACTTTATTATGAAAACCAAAAGCCATATATCAACACTATCCAAATGCAACACCGACTTCTCTGGGCTTGGTGTTATCTAAGATGGAAAGTGGCACAGTGGTGGCATGTTTTGTAGTCTATTCCAGGGATATCCACGAATTTGATTGGTTTAGATGACACCAGACTATGGAAGTTTGATTGTCATCACAGCAAATAAAATTCCATGATTCTTAAACTCTTTGATTTTGATACAGGAGCCTTGCAAAGTTAATATGATCCCTCTACTTCAAAAAATGGAGCTAACTATTACTGGGGTACATCTTTCCAGGGATTTCTCAGTTTAAGGAATTGTACTGTTGTGACGGTGCGTTCAGGAACCACATGCGAGTACCAAAATATCCAAAAATCGTTAGCCTTTATTGGAAAAAGGGTCAAAACCAGAAAACACAAGAATTGCCAAGCCAAAGTCAAAATCCAAAAATGAAGTCGATAAACAGGCAGGGGTCAAAACCAGAGAAGCAGATGAGCAACGGTACATAAATCAGTAATCCAAAAATCGTGGTCAGAATCCAGAAGGGTAGGTCGTACACAGGGCGTCAATAACAATAATCGTGGTCGTACAGAAAAAGGGTCAGAATCCAAAAGTAGCAAACAAGAACAAGAAGGGCAAGGCAAGATCAAAGTCGTACAAAAAATGTCGTATTGAGAAGCAATAATCAAAAGGCATACGAGGCTCTCTGCACTAGTGAAAATTGATCAACGTTCTGACAGGGTAAAAGCTGCAGTGAAAACCTTAAATGGACAAGAGGGAAGTCACATGCTATGCAGGGTCAGATGAATTGGATAAGAACTAATAACAAAGGGAAAATACACATGGGGAAGTCCTAAACACAATAATTGGCAGGCACCAAGACATGGACAGGATTCACATAGAGAACCTATGACAGATAAACGGCTCCGGTCAAGGAGTTCTACGTGCACAGATCAAGGAGTGCAGGATAGCAATTAAGCACGTTCGAAAGATTTCGCCGAAGCACAGGGAGATACAGGGAAAGTAAAGCAAGGGGCGGAGACTAGAACAGGGCAAGAGCTGAGATTGCGTTAGTAGTAATTAGTAGCGGTGCAACTTTACAAATTAACCTAAGTGCTCGTTAGTTAGTTAGTAGTATGTACATGCATTAGTTAGGTTAGTAAATATAATACAAAATATAAATGTTGGTAGATTAGTAATCAAGGAAAGCAGGGCGAAGGAAGTGAACGAGAATTGAAGTAATAATGTGAAACACCAGAAACCACTGAAATCACCCGAAGCATGTAGGCACGCAGACTGGGAGGACGGACTGTACCATACTGATCACAAGACAGGGGTGACAGAAGTGCAATGAATACAGAAATGGCATACACAGAAAAACCAGGATGTATAATAAGCAAAATCAATAAATAAAAGACATGGCAAAACCAGAATCATGACAACTGTCCTCTGTTATTGTTATCGAGCCAGCTTAATTTTATTTTGATCATAAGATAATATAATACTTTAATGTCCGTTTGCACGGAAATTTATCTTGCATTACAAACTCCATCCTTAAAAAGACATTTAAATCATTCTAGACAAAGACAATGTTAAAATGACATACACAACATAAAGTCGTTAAAAATAATTCATGCACATGTTAAGGGATGTAACAACACTGAGTCCAGCAACAGATCAATAAATTACAGGGGGGGGGGTGTCTATCTTGCCCCTGACTGTTGGTTTAATAAGGATACAAAGTGAGGAAGACACGAGTATTTATATTTATTCTCCTGTAGCTAGGTACCCTAAATCTCTTTCCAGATGGTAGAAGCTGGTATTCCTCATGTAGCACATGAGAGGGGTCAACTGCAATCTTGTTGGCCAAGCTGAGAGTGTGTTTGTTCCAGCTCTGGAAGAACTCTTCCTCCACTGTTTGACCCACCAACTTTGAACAGATGCTCAAGAGTGTGCGTATTCTGGCCTTTAGCTGGACTGAGAGGCTGCAGAGCCATACCGCCCTTCCGTACTGTATTATGCTAAGAATTGTTGCTGAGAAAAACTGATGAAGAATGTCCTTGCTGGCACCAAATGACCTAAGTCTCCTCAGAAAATAAATTCGCTGTTGGACTTTATTACAGATGTAATCCACGTGCTGTGACCAACAGAAGGCGCTGTCCACATACACCCCCAGATATTTAAAGTATGAAGACTGTGTTATAGGTTTTCTGTTAACGATGACTGGCGCAGGCACGTGTTGTAAAGTTCCAAAGATGACCTCCTCTGTCTTAATTGGGTTCAGTATGAGAGCATTGTTATCGCACCACTGGACCACTTTATTCACACTCTCCTGATAGAGGTCAGGCTGCGTGTCCTTTGTCATCAAAGCCACCAGTGCTGTGTCGTCTGAGAATTTGATGAGGTATTGGTCCGGTGTAGTTATGGTGCCGTCATTGGTATAAATTGTGAAAAGCAGTGGTGAGCTCACACATCCCTGTGGAACTCCGCAGCTCGTTGTGATCAGGGGGGAGTGTGTGTTGTTGATCTTGACCAACTGCTGTCTGCCAATAAGAAATGAATAATACCAATGAATCAGACAAGGATTTATCTCCAACTGATGCATTTTGGCCAAAAGTAGATCAGGTTTTATAGTATTGAAGGCGGTAGAAAAGTCTATAAACAATACTCTTGCATATAGCTTGTTGTTATTTGGTAGGTCCAGGTGTTTTAGGATGTTATGTATGAGTATTTTATGTAAAGCACTGTATATCATTTGTAAATGGAGATTTGTTACATGCTGTTTTTGCTGCCTTGCTGGTCAGCTATTTATTTTATTCATCAGCACCCTCTGGTGGTATGTCTGTAGAAAAACATGATCTGATGCAATACCACTTCTTTGTGTTGAAATAGACTAGTGCTTTCTAGAAGCTTCTGGCATCTTCCTGCCTGGAGGGGGCGGGATCACCCAGGAATCCTGTAGATCTCTCCAGAATGATGCTAGTCTATATAAATGCTGTGATTTTGCTCAGTGAGGGAGTTTTTGTTTTGGCAACAGAGTTACATAGTGGCATTAGAGTGTTATTATAAGATTAAACAGTGGATTATTTGTAGAAGTTTTTTTTTTATCAGTGAAGAATAAATTTGTTTAAGTTGTCATTGCTGGTTTTCTTTGTTGTGATTTTCAAGTCATAACAAGGATAAGTTGTGAGAGGGTTGCAACAGCATCCTGCGTGTTCCGCCGCACTTATAGGCGAACTGATATCGGTCCAGTTTATTCTGTACCGACCCAGAGAGCAAGGGGCAAATAATCCTTTCCAGTGACTTCATCAATATAGAGGACAGAGCCACAGGTCTGTAATCATTACACTCCTTTGGACATACCTTCTTTGGGAGTGGGATCACATGTGAGGTTTTCCAGGCTGTGGGGACAGTGTAGGTATCCAGTGACTGTTGGAATATGGGCTGCCAAACAGGAGGAAGCTCATTGCTGTATGTCTTTTAGACAGTAGCCATGATGTTGTCAGGGCCACTGGACTTCCGTGCATTGAGGTGTCGGAACGTCCTGGCCACCTGCTCCACTGACACCTGTACTCTGTCCTCAGGGCGTACGGAAACAGCCCTCAGAATGTTCATACACCTCTCTTCAGTCCCAGAGGCCTCAAACCTAGTAAAGAACGTATTCAGCTCTACAGCAGATGCCATTTCATCAGCTGTTACAAAGGCCTTCTGTTTTTTTCTTGGCATCAAAGCCATATTTTTCATGACACTCCACATTCTCCTAGAGTCATTAGCCTTGAACAATTCCTCCAGTCGGTTGTTGTTTGTGTCTTTTGCCTTCCTTATCCTTCCTCCTCAATTCATGAGTGTTTCTTTGTTTAAAAGCCAGTTTCCTCTCATTAATGATATGTTTAATATCCTTCTTTATGTAAGTTTTGTTATTTGGGTACACTTTGACTGATTTTGTGGGGATTGCAGAATCTATACAAAAATTGATATAGTCTGTTGTCACAGTACGTGCCGAATCTAAAGTGCCCTCCTAAAATATAAGCAGTTTTTCGTTCAAGAGATTAACTGTAATAGCAACTGTAAATACAGATGGACAAACTTCACAGCTTACTTGTCGATTATGTTATGGAGGCTAGCCAGAGTTATGATTACTGCTTTATAAGCTCTACAATCGCATAAAGTTATAATTTTATTATTCAATGCTCTGCTATGAAAAAACGTTCATACTTCATCATTATGTTCAAGTAATGTAATCTGCTAGTTAGCTGTAGTAGGCAATATCACAATTTTTTGTGGCACAACTGTAGTAGTGGATTGCAAGAGCAATCGCTGTTTTACAATTCATTCCAAGTGCTGGGGTTTCAGTCACTCTTTGAATGGGCTGACAAGCTCTTAGGAAGCACTCAGTAGAGGGCATACCTCCGCCAATAGTGCTATCAGTATTAAAGCCACACACACCCATTAAGGCACTAGCACAAACACGAGCTGTTATTCTCCCGATCCACTCATAGAATGCAAGCAGATCGCCATTAATTCACGCCCTCTTTATCCTCTCCTGCTTACCCCAGGGTCCTAATGCTATGCCGGCTACACATAAACCCAGGGTTACTACCAAGAAGGGCCACCCTGTCCTTGACTTTTGATGTACACGCACCAGAAATTAATCAGTTTGTCCTTGACCCATACTTCATCCTTCCACCAAGTTTCATCCAAATCCACCCCCAAGTTTTAGAGTTATTTTGTTCACAAACTAACAAACCCACAAACAAACGAAGATGAAAACATAACCTC
Organism: Gymnothorax javanicus; assembly: GCA_029692085.1. Classification (NCBI taxonomy): domain Eukaryota; kingdom Metazoa; phylum Chordata; class Actinopteri; order Anguilliformes; family Muraenidae; genus Gymnothorax; species Gymnothorax javanicus. The sequence continues at coordinate 190,490,947 of CM056193.1, forward strand.
TGCTCTCCAACTTTGTTGGAGGTGGAGGTAAAAAAAAGTCTGAAAAAAGGACGCAACTATGATTGCTCATTAACATCAGATGAGCCAAAATGCAATATAATCTAAGTGAAAACAAAACTAAACTGTAGTACTGCCTTGAAAGTTTAGTCAGTCTTTCTGAGATCCACAGTCTTTGTTGCCTTTGGTGATCCACTGAAGAAGGCAGATTTTCAGTTGTGATGCACAAAGCCGAGGTCCTACGTCCCTTGCAGCAGCTACGCCGTTCTACTGTTCCGTTCACCAAAAAGAATATCCTTTTCTACTTTCAAAAGTTGTTTTATGATAGTTTCCATAGTCAACCAGCCGCAGCGTTGAGTGTCAGCTAGTCTGTTGTGATACTTGCACTCTAGAATTTAACAGAGTTCCACAGAGTTGTGAGTTCTCTAGAGGTAGTCAGGTCTCATGGAACTGCAGTGTGTGTGAGTTCTAGATACAAGCACTGTCCTTGTGCTTGGTGTGTGATGAAAAATAGAAAAGAGAGGAAGAGGGAGTAGTTGTTCTCATCTCGTATTATAACTCGGTGGGGGGCAGGGAATTGTAACTCCTTTGCTGAGTGATGAAGGTTAAGAGTGCTGCTTAGGCAGGTGATGTCATCATATGCGCTGCACGTTACTAAAGTGACAATTAATGTTGCGTATGGAATGTCAGCTGATTGTTTTGTTTTTTTTGGTTTTTTTTTTTGATTGTTGGTATTGTCTGATTGTTGGTACCCACACCAGTTAACGTAGAATGAACGTGAAATGGTAGTTAGCTAGTTGAGCTCACAGTGACCACAGACACTTTATTCTACTGAAAAAGGAATATCTTATGCAAAAAAAAAAAAACCAACAAGAACAGTGGAAATATGGAAAGGGAATTCATGGTGGAAGAAAATCGTTGTGGCACTGTATGTCAGAGTTAGTCCACAAGCTTTGTATTTGGGCATGGCGTCAACTTGTTACGTCACTGCTTGGAAGCAGCAACTGTTGTTTATGCATATTGGGTAATTACAACCAGATGGGCTAATGAGCCTCAAGGTGACTAAGTTTCAATTGATTTCAAATGATTGTAACATAGCTGGTAATTGAAATTCTAATGACCCAAATCTTTGCAAGGATCTGAGTAAATAATCACTCTCTGTCCAATACAAGGTTCAGCTTCTCTTCTTTTTAAATCTGTCGTAGTCCTCATTGCATAAGATCCAAATGCACCAATACACCAGCAGATAGATACCATCAGATACCCCAGCAGCTACGAGGCACTGCCTCTGTTTGCCGGGGCTATATTAGCCTTCCAGAAGAAAGTGGCCCCTGATATAATGCATCTACCCTTTATTTTGAGAAAAAAAATTATTTATACAGTATATGAGAAAATGCTTCCAAGTAAACAGCCGCTAAGCCACGTATGTAAAAGACCTCACCCTTCCTTGAGGATAAATCATTCATGTCTCCTACTTAGAACAAATAAAGTCCTTCCTATAGCCCTGTGTGTGCACAGAAACGATGAGCAGGGAAGTGCCGCCTTGATGATTTATGTACGAGATCTTGAGGGTGGGCCAGGCCTCGCTTGCCTCCTGGGCTGCGGGTGATAATCCGGCAGGGCTCTGGGGTTCCAGTTCCAGGTGAAGCGCCCCAGGGACCAGTGATTAAGCCTGGAGGCATCAGGTGGCTGAGGGGACCGCAGTCAGTTCACCTCCTGTCTCAGCACAGAGCTCTGCTTTTCTCTGTTTCTCACGCACATCCACACTCACTCACTAATGTGGGACAGGAGCACCGTCCCCTGCTTCTCTTGTTTGACAGCTTTTACAGCTATGGTCGCCCTGAAAGGGGTCTGGTTTTTGTGTAAACAAATGAATTGCCCAGTCATGTAATAGCAGCAGTTATGGTTTTCAACTGTGTTTATTTCGCTGTGGAGAAGGTGATTGTGGTATTTCACTTTTTTCTAAAATGGCACCCAGACACCTCTGTAACATTCAAAGTGAAAAATTCAAAGCCACCATGTTAAATCACTCCAACAGTAATTATGATGGTATTTTACATTGCAAGTTCAGAACCATGCAAAAAAAAAAAAAAAAAAAGTGAATTTCCTTCAATGCTAACCTTGCAGTGTATTCATACTGTATTCTTACTTTGTTTGAATACCTATAGTTGATATGCAATCTGTGTGCTGTCATTATTCAGGAGAATTAATTCCGTGATTTGACGGAATTTAAATCGCGTATTAAAATGTATTTTCTGTCTCCCAATTCTTAATGAATCACAGTACACATGTACTGCTGTACAGTATAAATTGGCTTCGTAAGCAGGCTTTAAAGTCGGGAAGTTTTCTAGAGCACAAAGCAGACACTAGATGGCTGCAGATAATGGGAAAAGCAGCTAATGAAAAGCGATTCGAGTCTCAGGGCCCTCCGATCTGACCTTGTTAGGGACAAATATCTCACCCACACTCGCATGTCCTTTCAAAAATCAAACTGGATTCCTTTGATTTTCATTCAAGTGTGTTTGATATTATTATTTAGAACTTAAATTCTGTTACATTTCTCAGTGCACAAGTATTATAATTTCAGTGAAGCTGGGTTAATATCAAGTAATTACAGCCAGTCTCACATATTATTGATTCATTTTAAGATACAGCATGGAGTGCAAACTGAAAGGAAATATTTTTAAAAATCAACAAGGTCAGAATGATTCAGGGAGCTCCGTAATGTGGCGGTCTGTCCATCTTTATCTCTCCCCTCTCACCTACTATATTTGCCTGAATATTTTTACAATATTGAAATTGTTATGAATAACAGCTAATGTCAACAAATAGTTAGTGAAATATGGAATCAATGATAACACATAATAAAATGTAATATAATATGATACACAGTACACATAATAAAAATGTAATGTAAGACATTTAATAAACATGTAATACAAATCCATCAAGTCAATATTTTTAATGACTATCCAATCACAGTGATCAATCTTATCAGTAATCGCAGTCAATCTGGCCATTCTATTTTGGGATCCAAAACCTGCAATAATAGAAGGAAAAATGTCTTGTGCGCCACACTTATTTTTCTGGGTTACTACAATTTATTTGAGGATATGGTATAAAACAATATTTCTCAAAGGAAAATGGGGATATTTATCTTTTCTGTTGGGTGAGATTAAGCTATTTCACAATCAATAGAGCAGCCAGAATACATTTTTATTGGGTGCATTACACTGCAAATGAATTGTAGCACAGTGGAAAGCCAATTGCAAATGTGATGGAATATCTGAGAGCACTGCTTTGACAATTGGTTACATTTCCAGAACATGTAGATTAATGGTGTTCTGAGTGCACCACATTTTCAGCCATTATTAGACTCCATTATATTACATTCAAAGGCCCCAGCCGTACTGTAACAAGAACAATTGATTATCTTTGAGCCAAGGGGATCTTAATCTTAACAATAGGAGGTATTACATTTATTTTTAAAAATATGTTCTGCTCGCCTATGAAATATTTATCACAGCAGAGTGCAATTGCAGATTTTATTTACAGTTGGTATTTTTTCCCCCCCAGTTTAAGAATGGCTGGGAACATCTTTATCTCACTAAATTCAGGCTGATTAAGGGTTTTCTGCAGTGCTAGTAAGATTGCTTGCCTGTCCGCAGATCTTAACAGTTTTTTATACAGTATGGGAGCAAAATAGGATATTTGAACATTAAATCTCTTAATCAAGAATAAAAACAATTTTTAAGGTTCTTATCCTGCATAACTGACTTTAAAGGTAAAAATTTATTTGGAAATAGCTTTAAACTGAGCTGAGTTTTTTGTTCAGAAATAATTTAGTATAAATATTAGTAGCATAATTAAAGAATAGTATGGCCATATCCGTATGGACACCTGCTCACACAACCTCTCATTCCAGCATCATGGGTAATAATATGTAATTTATCCCCCATTTTCTGTTGGTGTGTTTTGCGGTTTGTCTCCTTTAATTGATTTATTGCCTTGTGTCCTCCCTTGCTCCTAGGTGTTCTCATTTGTATGCAGAGCTGCTTTTGTGAATGTCCTGTTTATATAAGTTCATTGTGGTTTCATTTTGGTGGCTGGATTGTCATGGTTACACCCTGCTAAACCTTCCAGTCAGTTTTTGGTAAATTAATGATAAAGAAAAAAATAATCACTCTTTGGAGGCGTATGAATTGGAACAAGCGCTCAAGCTTTCAAATCGGTCTCCAGGAATGGGATCGCATCTTATTAATCTACTGTTCTTACCTGTTCCTTTGAGTCTGTTTGTTAGAAACACTTCCCAAGCCATCATCAGTCTCCAGGATTTGGACTGCGTTCCTGCTAAACCCCTGGGTTCCACTGTCAAGCAGTCCTCCTTCTGCGAAGGGGATTCACCACCCGGCTTCTGCTCCAGGAAAACTACTGGCATGGACACAGACACGGCCCTACTCTCTCCAGTCAGTACTTAGCTGGACTGCCCCTCCGCAGTTCTGGACTACAGCCTTTCCCTCTACTAGCACTGTATTCCTGTTGACAAGTACTCCTTAGTGGATTTTACCCTGAATCTGTGTTTGGTTCCTTCTCTGGATCATAACAGCTAACAGTCTTCACTCTTCTGGGCAGGTTTTCCACCAGATGTTTAAACATTGCTGCTGAGATTTGCCTCCTATTCCCACCCCAAAAAAAAAGCATTCGTGAGGTTGTGCAGTGAAGTAGACATTTTGACCTGGCAGGAAGTCAGCTCCACATTTAATCTCAATGGTATTTCATGGGGTTGAGGACTTTGCAGACAAATTCTCCTACCTTGCTCTCAACAAACCACGTATGGTCATCACCCTGTCCATGGTGGCATTGTCATGTTGAAATAGAAAAAGGCATCGCTCAAACTTTTTGAGTACAAAATCACTGTGGGATAGCTTAACATGCTCCAGTATGTTGTCGAGATTTTATTTTAGTGGAAACAAGAGACCTCACCTAAATCATGAAATACAGCATTAAGTATATTTTTGCAATTTTGAAAAAAAGATTAATTTGATGGCAGAATAAGACATAAAACAGAAAAAGACCCAAGTAATATATTTAGTGTAAGAATGGTTGGGGTGTGCTTTAATGATCTGCTCAGGCTGCATTAGGTTTAGTCTAAAGAGCTAATCTTTCCCAAAGTTTGAATACAGTTTATAAAGAAAACATTTCCATATAAAAAGTCCAATTATTTCACAATAAAAATGATCAAGATGCAAAACAACAAACATTTGTATTCAAATGTGTGGAAACCATTGTTTTGGGTATATTAATGATTTTGTTGAACCACAACAATGCATACATTTTGAAATAGACCACGCTTGGTAATGAATCCCATTGTGAATATCAAGAAATATGGTGTAACTATGGATGATGTAATTTGCATATTTTGTGACTAGCCAAATGTTAGTAAAAGGCAAACAGGTCAACCAATTAAAATGAGGATGTGGCCATCAGGTGGAGATACGTAGGGTGATATCTATGCAGACTCCTGAATCGACTTTAAGATTGACTCACTTAATATAATAATTATTATAATAATATGTCTTGAAATTATTTGTATAGAAAGGGGGATTATTTGATGTGTTCTGCTTTTACTATGACTGAAGAGGGGCTAACGCAATGCCTTCAGCTTTTGACTCTGTTTCTTGTGAATATGTACTCTTATGTTTTGTGTAATCAACAGTCATGAAAATTATGTACAGGCAAGGGTTGAGGGCCAGGGATAAAAAAAAGTCCAAACAAAAGTGCTATTAAAGAATCATTCAGAATAGCGCAACACCTCAGGAGTAATGTTGCATTTTATTTCACCGCAAATTATTTTTATTAGTCATAGCTCACAAGAAATATTTTTGTACAAGTTTCTGAATGAATTCTGTAAAATATATCATCAAAACATTGGGTGGTTCAAGGTAAAACAACTGTTTCTCTCTGAAAAAGTACAGTAATGTCTCATAATGTCTTTCGAATCTATGCATGACAAAACATTAACAATGTTCATTAAAATTTGTCTGATATGAAATCTGATATGGGGCTTGTTTTGCTTATGTATTGCACCCCAGAATTCTCAGATTATGAACCATTTATAACTACATTGCATGACTATAACTTGCACAGCTTGCATTCTTCACTCGCTGAAGGAAAAACTGAAGCCAAATTGCCACAAGAACAAACAGACATTGCTTCTGGATGGCCTAGCGGAGAGTCAAAAGGGAAGTAAGCCAGCGTCTGGTGATGTTCTAACTTTGGGCACTTATTGGCTGCAAATGATTTGCAATCCATTATCAAAAATGTCAATTTTCTTTATGATTATGTTAGTATGTGCAACTACTTTTGAACATCTGAACCATTGGGTGTGGGGGCAGGGAAATTATCAAAATGGGGGTAATGGACATTTGCGACAATATTCTTAACAAAACCCTTAAAGTGGGGAGTGCACCATTGAATCACATGTCCATCATATCATTTCAAATCCATTGGGGTTATACACAAAGCCAAAATTATGAAAATTGGGCCAGTGACAAATACTTATACATTTTTATGTATTTCAATACACTTTTATCAAGAATTCTGGGAATTATCAGTGCATTTCTCCGACAGAACAAAATTTGAATAAAGACATCTCTCAGGGTCTCGGGGAGATGTCGACGATTCCAAGTGCTAAATTTGACGACAGAGGCTGCAGTGCTTTCTGCTAAATGCATAGCAGATGTAGATGATACCTGCCATGCAGCATATTTTACGGTAAGTGTGCCGTAAATCAGAACCATATTTTGGAGCCGCGGGTGTGCTGGAGGACGAGAGGATTATCCACCCATGTCATCAGTCCCTCAGCTGATCGTTTCCTGCCGGCCACATCCTACTACTTATCTGATATGTGAAATATAAACGAAGCATAAAAGTAATTGAATTTCACCGGGTGATAAACATGCATTCGGAGCCCCTGTCGGCAGGGAGCTCCTCTCCAGCCTGGCCCGGGTTGATGTCTGTGTTGAGGTGGAACGTTCGGCATAAGAACAAGAACGCTCGTAGGCAGGGAGATGCTGACATCCCTGGTGTGATCTTCATATTTCACGATCCATTCGATGTTTTTTTTTCCCTTTCTCTTCCACACCACACATCCATCCACTCACCAATTTCAGAGCACAAATCGTATTTTTCAATGCTCAGCTTGTTAAGGTGTAGGCCTATCACTCCGTCAATATGATCTTTGGTCAAAAAACTAATTTTTTCCAGATGGTTCTTCGCAGTTATTTGAAACCAGGAGACCCCATGAGACTTATTTCCTGCTGTTGTAATTAATAATCTAACCGACTTATAATGATGAATTATAAATGCTGTCACAGATTGAATGCTCTCCCGCATAAAACAGTGTTTGTGGGGATGGCGAGAATGTTTTACATACAGAGTGAGAGATGATCCTTGTCAGGTTGATGTTTTTACATTTTTAATACTAGGAGGCATTGACATTTTTATTGAATGGTAAATCCTGAAACACGGAAAGACATATGTCTGGATAAAACTGCAAGAAACTTCATATTTTGTGAGTTAAGCCTCCTGATAATAGCTTTATTTAATCTATTCCAGAAGTTCAAACAGCCTCTAGCTTAACCCAAGCAGGCAAAGTCATGTAACCAATGTTGTGACATATTTGGTTTTTGTTGTTATGAAAATGCAAATCTGAGGAACCTAGAGAATGCACAGATAACAATAGAGACAACTCAAATTCCTCTTTTCAATTCAAATTATGGGCTGGGAATGGGAACGGACAGATCTCGTGGGATATGTAATGCAGTTTCCAAATGATCTCACTAAAAGGTTTGTTTGAAGATCTACTCTTCCATGCAGGGAGTAAGAAATGATGAGCTATAGGGTCGGTGCTTAATTACGTGCAACTTTCAGATCGCATTGTTTTCTCACATACGATACACTTTCTTTTGGGGATGGATTGTAGTCAGAACTTGATTTACTACCACTAAAGACGGAGGTAGCTGGTATAATTATTATGCGAGTGTTGCAATGTGTCATCCTCCAAAAATAAATCATAAACACGCTTTCCCGTGAAAACAGAGCTTCTAGCACACAATGTGTCAAATTCATGCAGTATATTTGGGTTTAATGCACTGTAAATTTGATGCTTTCATTTTCCTGTGCGCTCACTAAGAACTTTGATTAATTCCTGCAGTGCGAACACATTTTTTCCTTATTTGTGCATCTGAATGGAAGTGTTCCAAAACCAAAAACAATTAACAAAAATATGAATGTCCATATGTCAATTATCAATTCACAAAGTCCTTATGAAACTGATTTTGATATTGGCATTACTTATTGCTTAAATACTACTGCCACTACTACAAAGAACATAATAATAATAATAATAATAATAATCATAATAATGACAATGATGTGAGTAACTTGCTGTTCACAATCGACAGTGAAACCCTTCAAACCCTTGCTGAATTGCATTTGAGGCTCTCTTGTCATGCTCCGGCTCCTTTTGTTTCTGACTACCAGTAGACTGCTAATACAGAATCCATTTTTGACAGTATAAGCAGGCTATTATGACTTAATGGACACTAGTCACCTTATATGCCCCATTTACGGGCAAAAATATGTATATTTGATTCACTAACTACTTCAATGATGCGTGGATGAGTGTTTGTGTGTGTGCACTCGCGCGTGCGTGCGTGCGTGTGTGTTTGTGTGTGAATTTAATTTACAAAAAACACGGCATTTTAATAACAAAACCCAGTTATTACAAAAAACAGAAAATACAGATTAACAATATGCATTCATACTGGCTAAAGGAAAAATCTAGAATCAATGAATACCATTACTCCACGTTTAAGTAAATGTACACCTATCACCAAAGGAATATGTATTGTTCCGCTAGTACCAGTTTTCAAAGTTAGGACCATTAATTTTCAAGAAATGCTTTAAAGACATTGCGCTTAGATGGTGATAGACCAATTGCATTGATTTTCAGGGCTAATGCTTCGCAAGCAAGAGGAAGTTTTTCCCTGGAGGTGTGGTGAACATCCCCTCAGGTTCCGTGTGAAGCAAGGATAATAAATCCCAACTTACAGCTGAATACAAATTCTCAAGCGGGCTGAGGGAGCCAATTGACTTCTGGTGCCTCAAATTCAAATTTTAATTTTAGCTTACTCATTCTGATACACTGGCCTGAAAGCAGAGCAGAAGCCGAACGGATAACTAATACTACTGTTGCTGCTACACAGCTGCAGGCACTATCCGACAGTATTTCTTCATTCACTGTGGATGTAAAGAATATCCAGGGTTTGATTGAAACGTCCTTTGAATCTGAAATTTCAGCATTACAAAAGCTTTTCATCTCAAACGCAGTTCGGCGATCAGCTCGGGAAAGTGTTTGAAAAACTTCAGACTTGCACTTCCTTTGCGAGATAAAGAGAAATGTTGATTGTAGGCAGAGTTTAGATGTCCCCAAACACCCCTGACTGGGAAGAGCAGGCTACTGAAACAATGTTTTGGCTCCCTGTTTAAAGACAGGAGGCCCTTTGAAGGCTGGTGTCATTTCCCCCCTTCGCGCCCCCTTTGCGAAGCATCTGCAGGGGAGCACCTGTACCTCCGCATTTCCAGCCTGCTTGCCATATTTACAATCAAGTGACATGGCAGCCAGACCATTACCGATCAACTCAGCATTAATCTTTCATCAATTAATCATTCATTATTTATGAATTAATGTACAGATCCAGCTGTACAGTCTCAGGACTCCTCTGCAGCGCCATCAGGGATATTTTCATTTTCCCCACCTAACATGCACCCTCCCTCCAACCAGAGGGAGAGAGAGGGGAGGGAGATAGAGAATACATAAAAATGGATAGAATTCCCACAGCTGAACAGGGCAAATAACTGAGGTTTAACACAGAAGGAATTGCAGGAAAAAAGTCTTCAAGGCTTGCTATGTAGGATTTTCAGTTTGAAAATCTCATGAAGCAACCTTGCGCAGTCATTGCTACTTTACGATGCACCTGTGTCAGTCTTGACCTCTGGCCGACTTGTATTTTTCATTCAAAAAAGTGTTTGGGAAGTTTTTATGTTTACTGTATCTGAAAATTGTTTGGCTAAGAGGGAAGCCAAGCACTAAAGGAATAGGGAATGAATGACTTATTCAGTGATGTGGCTTAGTTAGTGAACAATTCTTGTCTTGGTAGATTTAAAGGACTTCTGAAAGCTAATTTAGACTTTTTTTTTTTTTTTTTTTAAAGTACATATCATTTATAGGTAAACAAAAAACATTCCCAACACACTTTAACTCTGATTTATGATGTTTGCCTATTTTTAAATTCGAAAAACCTTTTGTTATTCAAAATGCTGCAGTCGTATGCATATTTCACCCACTGACTTTGGGACTTTCCAGCAAAGACGTCACAGAAGCATCCTCACGTTCAGCGAAACAAAAAAAATTGTATTGAAACGATCAGGCAATTGAGCTGTATTTACACGTTGTGTATTTTAGTGGACCACTAGCCATAGTTCATGCCTTGAATTGATGAGAAATGCCATTCTGCACTGCATATGAATGTTCCGAGTGACTAACCTCGCCAAAAAACATGGATTATCTACAGCTGCTACGAGGACTTCAAGACCATCCTGGATTACATTCATCTCTGCTCGAAACATTTTTTTCGACAGGTCAGTTAGCAAGAGACCCCAACTGGATGGCAAAATATGGTTACAGGAAAAGACATTTCAAGGGTGATCAGGGTTACACTGATTAAAGGGTTTGCTCTCTTCAAGTATAAGAACAAAGAATGGAACCTCAAATTATAAAGTAGGCTAATTATATTTTACCATGTTCACATATTTATTTTTTCGACTAATGTTCCAAGCTATTTAGTCTTGTTTCCTTTAAATCCAAATTTCAAAGGAGGCCCAATGAAAAGATTATCACTCGTCCTGGTTAAAAAGAAGATGGTAAACAATGCTCACAAAAATAGCTTACTCCATGGAAGATGATCTGAACTTACTTTTAAGCCATACCTTTGCAGTCACTTAGGTTGTTACTGCGATCAAAGTTCCTAAGTTAATCCGTGAATGCGATATTTAATTTTATGAACACTTTCGTGTGGCAAGGCATCAAATGTACCATTCTGTGTTGTTCGCCTCGATGTCCGAACTGTCAATGGCATCAGAAGGGTCTGAGTTGTCGGAATCGTCTAAGCATACTCTCGAGATCTGGTTCCTCAGTGGTTCAAATTGAAATGGTTGTACATTAATAACATCTTTTACATCTGGAATGTTATTCAACTCCATGTTCTAGGCAAAAAGTTGCGAGAGCCACTGAAACAAACTTGAGTAATATGCGCTGCCAATGAGCTTCATATGATAAGCATCAATTTGATATGGTTCCAGGGTGCTACTGTGACACGGGTCACGTGACCGGCAATCTCATTAACTTTGGGAATTGACCCCTGCTGTCTCGGACAGGCTTGTAAAAAATAGTGATTAAAAATAATTTAGGAAGTATTTGCATTTGAAAATGGCCTTGATATCTACAGAATAGCTATGTTTTCCTGAGGTAGGACAACCTAAACTGGCTGTTTTTTGAATTAGTTTATTGGCATCCTTTAAACAAATAGCTGGTCAGCTGGCAGTAACTCAGTTGTCTTTTTCTATTTATGAATTAAATTAGGTAGTGGTTTGGTAGTGCTAATGGCTCACAAGAATTGCAGAGGGTCTAGAACTGTATATTGCTGATCAAAACTTCAAGCAACATTATGCAACTATTTAATTTTAAAAACCAGCTTCAAAATCGTGTTTATGATGCACATGGATTGCCAATAATACATTTTTTCATTTCCACTCTGAGCCCCAAAGGCCTATTCTTGCAGTATGTAACTTTAGGTCGGGATAGAGTTGGGTACGATCACCTGTTAAAAGTGTGCTACACTTTATGGAGCCAGCTATGTCACAGCACCAACTATGGGTCCTCAGCTAGCTATAAGAAAACGCTAGCCCAGTATATATGGACATTGTGGCAGAGGCCAATAGATCAAAGAGGGATTTACAGAGGAAGCTATGAACAGATAATGAGAGAGTGACTAAGTAAGTGGGTGGACAAGGGTAAAACTTTGACTGGCTTCTAGTTTAAGCTTTGCAACATATAAGGCTGCAAAACAGATCCTGAACTGACCTGCATGCTGTTAGGCAAGTTAGTATTATTAGCTGGTTTGCAATGTCATGTGTTGTTGCTCTTGCTTAATGTTTGACCGTGTCAGCTAAGTCGTCGAATCACTAGTTTTTGATCATAAGCCAAGCCAGCCAATTTTGACGGATGTCTGACATCAGTCCTGGTAATGTGTTTTTACTTTGAATGCAGTCCAGCTAGCTATGCTGGCTAGCACAGCACTCAAGTTTGCATCACTTTGTGTCAAGTGAATCCAAGTTTGGGGTGTTTAATTTAGTTGACTAGCTTCTCTGCATCTACTAGTATCCCCCAGCATATGGCAAGATTACCTAGTGTTAGGGAAATTTACAAGAATCAAACAGCAGAGTGTACCCCCTTTACAAATGTTATTTTTGAAAGATTGTGACGTAGGTTGTAACTTTATCGGTGTCATCCCTGTTTCTCTGAGTTTTGTGGTTTTCCTGGTTACCAAAAGTTATCAAACCTCAGTTCCATCTTTGGCTAGTGTGTCTTAGGCTAGTATGGAAATAAATTTTTAAAATTTGGTCAGTCTTTGAAAATATCACGCCATATAAGCCTTGACAGTTTACAAACTTCCAAACCCATCTCAGCAAGCTTGTAAAAAATTACACTGTCAATTGGTTATTATGTGCAGTGTAGCCTATATGATGTCGCCAATGGCCTTTTATTTGATCACACACTCTCCAAATACAGACACTTGACAAACAATGTATATGGTCGGAAAATGCCAGCTAAAAATGCTAAACTTCATGTCATTATTTTATATTATTCTTTTTTTAATGTGAGTTTTCATCTCTGACGATGTCGTCTTTGCCGATTCCAAATCCTTCAACTTGTCAACAAATGCACCTGAACTGCTTTCCAAAGGAGGTGGAGGGTGGAGGCGGGGTCTAAATGTGACTTGTACAGCCATGTTGCTCTTAGCAAGTGTAAGGACACAGTTTTGCAAAAACAAAACAAATTCTTGGATAATAGTGCTTTAAAGCTGGATAATTTCCAATCCACATATTGGTGTCATAATGTCTAGCTACCTGTCATCAACTAAGTACACTGAATAAAAATATAAATGCCCCGTGTCAAATATTGATGCCACATGGAGTTAACAACTTTAAGTGCGCATATGCTGACTTTACTTGTACAATAGGGATATTTCTCTTGATTTGTGTACCATTTTTTGATCCATCTCTCTGTCAGTGAGCATTTGCTCAGTGATGCAGTGATTTCACTCAGTACATGGGTGTGGCATTTCCAGACGGTGATCAGACAGAATGAGCAGTACCCAGACACTCCTTATACTGGGGACAATAAAAGGCCACCCCAAAATGTCAAATTTTGTCAAAAGTCATCATGCCTTCAGATGTCTCAGGTCATGCGGAACGTGCCATCAGCATGCTGGATGCAGGGATGTCCACCAGAGCGGTCGCTGTGCAGCTGAATGTTAACTATCGGATGATAGGCCGTTTGAGAGTTCGTTTCCGACAGACGGGCAGTACTGCAAATCAACCTCATCCACGCCAGCCACGCAGACCACACCAGCACAAGATCGCTACATCCGGCTCGTCCATCTGCAGGATCGGCTCAGATCAGCGATACGCGACAGTGGATGAGACCGTTGGTCCGCACAACAGACGCATCACACCACAGACAGTCCGTAACCGCCTGCGAAAGCCAACTTGCATGCTCGGCGTCCTCACCATGGTCTGGATCTCACCGCTGTCCAGCGTCGAACCGACTTCGCATGGGCAAACGCACACGCGTTCGATGGCCCTTGGCACGCTGGAGAAGAGTGCTATTCACAGACGAATCCCGGTTCCAGTTTTTTGTTAATAAAAACTCAAAAATTTGACATGGGGCATTTATATTTTTGTTCAGTGTAATATGGGTGAACCTTTCAGCCCAAAAATCATAAAATAACCTGTAAAAGTGATGCATTTTCTCTGTCAGAGAGCAGGTCAACTGAATCAGGCCAGTATCCATAGTTGGAGAGTACGCTGGCATGCCATAGGCCAGGTTTCAATTTGTGTAGCTCCCCGATATTCTAAAGGAATCTGTAGCTATCACCTAGGGTAATGACACAACGGAAGAAAATATTTGCTATAGTTCAATGGCTGCAATAGATAAATAACACTAAACTACTGAAATGTAAAACACAGAAAGTTGTTTTACTTTTTTAAGTATAGTCAACTTGCTGCAAAGCATTTTTGTGTTTGTTCAACTTGAATTCCAAGGAATCACACAATGTCATTCTTGAAAGAACTTGAAATTGAGCACACTAAAACATGGTACTGTGGTTCAACAAAGAATTCAGGAAAAAAAAATGAATTACAAAAAATGAGTAGTTCAACAAAAAAGTTCAACTACCATATAACTTCTGTATTTGCTTTTAGCTCATCTCTCAATATCTAACCTTTGCTTCATGATTGTTTCATTGCAACAAAGAAAACAAAGATCAGCAACAAGTATCCCCAAATGAGTAATGTTGATTAAAATGCAATTTTGTGTCGAAATGACGTATTTTATCTTTCTTGTTACTTTAACAAGGAAAACTGGCCATATAATGGATATAGCACTCGGTCTGTGCACATATTCTCAGATGTGGCACATGCAGAAATATTGGCCCCTAAATGTTATAAATTGTTATCCTAATTAAACGTATCTCATGGTAATTGGCTGAATGCCAACATTTTCTTCTAAACCTGTTGCTAAGAGACAAGCTCAGAGGTTGCCGAAAAAATGATGCAGACAACTCAAATAATCTGAAAAAAACCTTGCCACTCAGGCTCTGCACTGTCGTTGTTTGTCAGGATGACGAGATCAAATTTAACTCTTAAAGTACCCCCAACAATTCAACTTGACAAAAATGAGCATCAACATTCATTCCCAGACAGCACAAAATGCAACTACTGTGACTTGCAATCTCATTACTCTGATATTTTGCAGTATAATGTTGCAGTGAATAACATTTATTTTAAAAATATACTTTCTTTCTTTGTTTCTGACCTTCTTCCTGAGCAACAATTATCAAGCTACATTCCACATACTGTAGGAGTGTATAACACTTTGATCACACTTTAAATTGGAAGATGCAATGCTGAACATTTTCCAGAAAATATTTGGTGACTTTGGGTCAATTACATATGTTTAACCGAGATTAACCTGGCAAGTGATCTTTAATTCAGAGGTTGTCAATAAACATGTCAAATTTGTTGGAGAAATACATTTTTGTGGCTTCATCATACCATCATACCGTTTTCATGAGAGGCAATAATTGGGTAAACCAGAGAGCGTGGTCACGCTGCGTGCAAATATACAGAATTTCATTGAAATCACACTGTTTTGCTGAATTTGACTGCAAGATAAAGTTAAGACATATGACAGTTATATTAAGGCCTGGACATACTGTACTTACCTATAGGGACTTATAAAAGGAGCATATAAATGGCTGCTACAAAGAACACAGTGGTACCGCCAGGGCAAATAATTGAAGAAAAAGTAGTTAGTGTTCACGATACGTATTAATATTACAATTACGACAATCTCTAAATGAACTTGCCAACCTCGACCGCCAGATGGATGTGATATACCTTTATGAATAATGAAATTTAATGACTTTTTCGCTGAACCCTGTGATCTGTCAAGCCCCATTTGAAAATAATGATGCCTGACAGAGCAGAGGCTAAAATAATATATGGTGCAGAATACCTGTAATGAACAGAAGTTACTGAAACATGAAAAAGGAGGGGGAAAAAATCTCACACTAAATTATTTCAGTGGTCATCCACTCTATTCTGACATACATATTCAATACGAGAGTGAATGCAATTAAGAGAGGTCCTTCACATATAAAATAATGAAAAATATGTTTGGACTATGACATCATTCTAGACATGAAAGCTAAAGGAAGACCTCTTCATATTCATCAGTACCATTTTCCATGACCTTATACTGCAGTCTCGTGAACCCGCCACCATGATGTGCCTCAGATAACCCCAAACTTCCTGCTGTGTAAAAAACTGGAAACTGCCCCAGTTGAGAGAACATCTAAGAATTTATAACAGGCCAAGGATGCAGTGTGTATTGTGAGCTCAAGATTTTGGAGTTCCCAATTTGCTGTCACCATTGAACATTGCAGCCTAAGGCTTCTTGTGCCTAAGAGGAGTCCTGAAATCTTGCCAGTGGGAATCATGCACTTCTAGCTATATATCCAAGGCCCCGGGGCCAGCCAGGAGCAGCCAGCACTGAGCTATAGATAAATGCATTCTTGCCACAAGTAGCTGTGTTTAGGTGCTCTTACTTGCGAGTTAAGACCATAAATAAATAATGGAAGAGGAAAAATGATTGCCGTCGCAGACATCAATCGTAGTTTAATACGCAGGCTTCCCTGGGCTGATCCTCTGGAGCCCCAAAGGGCAGGGCTTTCCTGATTTGCCCAGATTTTAAAATTATTACAAAGACACATTTTTCATGATTTAGAGATTTGCTGTATGGCTGTGTCTCAAACTGCACACTTCTGCCTACTCAGGAGGATACGCCCAACCGGTCTTGGGCGATCAGACTCTCCAGTTAACTTTAGTCTTGTTTTAATACCATGAGTGCCATTTTGTATACCGTTTAAATGACCCACAGCCTTTTGTGCACCACGGATTATCGGAGGAACTGACCCCCCAAACCCCTCCATGCTCTGTGTGACGAGGGTAGAGGCAGCTATGGCTCCCTTTTTGCTCTTGAGGATATATTTTTGCATATATTTTTTTTAACTGTCAATAAAATATTTATTTTCGTTCCATAACATATTTAAGTTATGCCAATAAGATGATTATATGTATATTTAATAAAATAAACCATTGCAACTGAATATGAGTCATATTTTCTTTAAAATAGCAATTTGTGCAAAAAACGATCACTTTTTTTCACTGTTAAAAATGGACACTGTAACCATGCTGTATTTGAGTCAATATTTGGTTTATCACTGAAAGAGTCTTGTTGAGAGTAAACACATAATAAAGCACTCTAGATTGGTATATGTCTGGGATATTATTTTATTCCCATTCCCATTTTCAATTTTTATTGTTATTTCTCAAATTATTCCAGCTCAATAATGTAGTTACCCAGCTTGGCCACTATGTGGTGCTGATGTGTAACTGGACTTGAAGTGTCACAGGTCATGATAAAAGTATGACATATTTGGTACCGTGTACCCTTAAGCCATGATAGTTGATGTAAAATGTGGTGTTAACCGCTTTTGGACGACAAAACTGAGCCACTTTAGTAGCTTCCAGGTGGCGCCACTAGCAGGCAAAGTGAGATACGGACCTAAATATTGTCCGTGAGACACCAATATCTATGTGCCAAGTTTCATTCATTTCCAGGGGGGGTCAACTCCTCAAACTCCTCAACTTCTTCAAAAAGTGCCATTTTCTCATGGAATGGCGCTTAATGTCTGCTGATACACATTAAGTCCTCAAAAATGTTTCTTGTGCTCATATATACTACAATTTAAAATCAATACATCAATGTTTTATTTGTTTTATTTGTTTGTTCATGAAGCAGGAAGAACACGGAAAGGCTCATGTCAGGTAGTAATTTTTTTGGAAGCTACTCACACTATTTTTCCACCAAGCAACAAAACCAACACATCCTCATTCCGACTCGTCATATAGTGACGCTGCTTGACCAAATGTTGATATACGACGCAAAAGGAAACTTTTGGCATCCTTATTTGACGCTTACCGATTAGGGTTCGGGTTACGCTAGGGGTAAGGGGGTAGGTTTAGTTTTAAATTGGTATCAAATAATGACGCTGAAAGCCCCCATTTACGTCATATATTGACGCTTGGTCAGGTAGCGTCACTGTGACGCGTTGGTACGAGACTGGGCTCACAAAACCGTGGGGAACATTATCCCATGTGGACTGCCCATGCATGAACTCAAAAGGATGTATGATCGCTGGGGACACCAATGTCCCGACCGCTAGTGGGGCCATGGTTAAAGGATTAATATTTAATTTAATGTATTCCTGAAAACCGCACATAGTCTGCAACACTGTATTTGTGGTAGCCATATGAAATGTGGTTTGTGCAAATTGATAATAATTCATTGTTATTAATTAATAAATTAATTCTGGGAGTTAATGCATTCAGTCCTTTGATCTTTTGAACAAAATGCAGGACACACAGTGGAAAAATCTTGCTCTCTGTCTCCATTACTTAATGCAAATAGCTTGTTTCTAACCAAGCAGGAAAATTCTCCTCACAGTGAAAATCACATTAGCGGGGGCTCAGTGTGAAAGTGCCATCCAGAGAGCATGAGGTCTAACTAGCTGTTTGTGCATCTTTCATGCATTATTAATAAATTGGCTATAACTGTACGCATCGATAATTAAACGCTTAAGTGGTAGTGAAAGAAATGAGGTGCTTGTGCTTCCCGGGCGCTGATGAAATCAAGGCACCAGACACCTTCATCACTTATGAACAAATCTCCACTTGCAAAACTCCAGTCCCCTTATTGCTCCTATATTTGGATTGTTAAAGAATTTTCAGAGAAAACATCAAGAACCCTAAAAACATCATGAGGACATCAGGTTATGTCTCTCCTCTTTTATGCCTTCCCTTATTGTGCCCCAGTATAGTGAGCAGCCATAATTTTAGAAAGCTCTCTTTACCCTGCGTTGATAATTTTAGTGAGGCAAGACGATTGACTCCTCTCCTCTGAAGTATGCGCTCTATGTCTGCCACTACAGAGTTCACACAAACCGTCAGTGCAATGATTATGTAGCCGTCAAAACATTGCTTGTGGCCCCTTCGACTTCTTTGCCCAATATAAAGGAGCAGAAAAACTTGAGGGAATCTAATCAACTAGCAGGGTTTACTGGTGTGCAGAAAAACACTATAATCTCATTTCCTTCCTTATTTCACATTTGTACTAATTCTGCATCTCCTGCTGGGCGTTCGGCCACAGGAATGTAATGACATGATTCAGATTGGACATCGTATAACAGGCTACTTTGTGTCTTAACACTGCCTTAAAACAACTTAAACTTCTACCTTTTTACCTAAGTTTTCCCTTAAGTTGGTTCAAAGTAAGAGAAAGTATTTTATTCATATTATAGGACAATGTCAAATATTATCTGCTGATTACAGTGATCCAGTGAAGCTACATCACACTGATATTGAGGAAAATATTCAAACTCAGGATGCCATGTTTTTATGGCCACTGCATAACATGAAATGGGAAAATAACTACATCTTGTCCATCATTTTGAGCACATTTGCCCGTAATACACTGGAACATATTTAGGATCATTGGGAACCTTGATCTCCCCCAGAATTTAAAACAGGCCTGAAGTTCTACAGGTTTGAATACAGCAGCTGAATTTAACAGGTCCATAGATTGGTCTGCAGGTTTTATTGGGTTAACGGGAGAATCCAGTTGACATCCCTGGCATACAGCTGATAGTATTGTCCTGACAAGAGAGAGTTGAAGCACGTCAACCTGTTTGGGCCAAACGGTCATTACCTCCTCAGAAGAAAACAGTCATACAACCAAAATGTCCTCTAGCCTTTTCGGAGTGTTTTGAATGGACTGTGATAAGGGGTAGCCATTTTATGGAGGCAGTCAAGGACAATATAGCAATGCTCAGTAAGTGTTAATAATGTGGTAACATTGGAGGGCATACTCCCATTGGACGGCTTCAGGCAAGCTCCGGGGGCCCCCGGCTGTGCTCTTTGGGAGAGAGAAGTGGGGCACAGAGATTGAGGCGAAGAAATTCACCAGCTGCACTGTACCTGTTTAGGGAACCATATTATTCATGGTTGTTCATGTGTGCAGCTAAAATATATTTTCTGCAGTCACTTGGCACTTGGAAACCATAATTCAGGGTTTTGTCATTGTGAGCTAAGCACAGATTCAATCTCCATTTGATTTACTGAGGATCAGGGTTTGCAGTTTCACATACAGTATGAGAAATTAGGCCCCCCTATATCTCAGTTTCTTCGATTCACAGATAATATGTACACAATGGAAGCCAAGCAAATATGAAGTTATTTGTGCAGTCTTGCATTTGAATCTCCTCTGCATTCACGGTGTATCCCAGAAGGAGTCGGACAAACACCCACAAATCTTTTTTAGGGTTATCAAATTCCTTAGGCTGTGATAGGAGTGCTACCTGTTTTACTCACCAGGAGAATTTGGTGGAGGATCACTGATGGGTCCTTTTGAGAAGCCGCTCTGTCATTTTCAAGCCCTTGTGACAGTTGATAAGTGCACTTGGAATTTTAAATTCATTTTATGCAAATGGAGGAGTTTGATGCCCTGGCTAAGAAAAAAAGGAAAAAATCTGGCAGTTCTGCTGTAGTTGGAGCTGGCACTATTGTGAATGCATGAGGACATTAAGTTTAATTTTCATACAAGTCTTAACTCTTCCCATATCTTGAGAGGGGCAAATGTGAGTTTTTTTTTTTTTTTGTCTTGCATTGTGATATATCAACAATACACTAGTCATTATACAAAAATAATTGCACTCTTAAGTTATATAATGTGGCCTGAGGCAAAGCGAAGGTTGTGACTCTTGAAAAATTACAATTAAATTCCAAACTTTGCTACAAGTAGCACTACTGCAATATTGTTAAATCCTTGCGAGTGATTGGTTGACCCATGGAGGTTAAAGGAAGTCAATTTTCTGTTTCAGATTGTGCACTTCCGGGAGACACAGCAACCGATACACTTTGCTTGTAAAGCAACACCAGGTCAGTGTATGATATTCAGCATTAACTCTATATAAAGATGGACAACCTAACAGCACCCTAAAGTTAGGTCAAGAAATCTTGATTGCCATCTAGTGGCTGGCTGCAGTACAAGTTATATGCCCATCCTCTACATGTTAGTGGACAGGACATGGGCCTCACTGAAATATTTAAGTATATCTCAAATAAGTTTTTTCCAAAGACTGTCTCTCTTGTTTTAAGTAGTTCTTTTCATGCTGACATATATGCAATTATTCATTTTTTTCAGATTAGTTTTGTTTTATTCAGTCATTTGATAGTATAAAAATGGGATGTTAACTCATGATTGACAGCTTTGATTGACAGCTTCTCTAACCGAAGTCATCATCTGTTGATCTTCTTCTGGGCATTGTACAGAGGTTGAGTGTGACCATCGAGAAGAGATATAATGTTAACATTACACACCCATAAGTTGCTAGGTCCTAGTACAAATCGACATAACCCATTGTGATTAGCAAGTCCAACAAAAATGGATTATAAAACGGTCTTTGCTCTGAACATAGCACCCTGTACTGTTTGTAGAGATGCTACTGTAGAAAGGTATAGCAAGCTAGCTAGTTAAGCAATATTTTATAATAGGCCACTGAACAAAGGAACTGAAATCGGTGGTAAAAAGCCCATTACTTTGAATATAGCGTGATGAAGCTACTGTTCACAGTATTGTTATGTTAAGAGCAAAGGGCTCTCTGCAATTAATTTTCACTGCTAACACAAGTGACCCAAAAACTGATAAATTGAGATTCAGAGATTCAGTAGAGTAACCTGCGTTAGCTTGGTAGCTAGATAGTTAGAGCTAATGTTACAACCCATGACAGTGGGTAGTCTATTCACCCATAGACTCTATTTACCTAATTTTTGTAGGTGAGCAAGCTTGGATTTTTAAAGTTGGTTTGTATGATATATTGGGTTAGCTACTTATCTGTAGTTAATGCATTAGCTTGCTAGCTAGTACCGGACATTGGTTAAGCAACAAACCACCATGGACAAGGAAAGCGGCAAACGTATTTTACCATCATATGACAGTATTTGGAAAAGATTGGAACTATCGAACCCTTTAACTCGCATTCAGTTGTAGTAGAACCGGTCTGTTGTCTATGTTCCACTCGCAGCATTGACCACCCACAGAAGGAGCCAGTTGGGCTAAAAAGGTTCAGTGGATGTGATTATGGGTACAGCAGGTATAAAGTATGGGCGGGACCTCAATACTGCGGCTCAACCCCCCAATCACTACTGCGTAGACTCTGCCTCCAAATGTGCAAGATGGCAGCCTCCGTATATATTTTGGCTCCATTTTTGTATAGTGCTAGGAAGTGGAGATGAGTTGAATATCTTTATACACAGTCTATGGTATGCAGCTTCAGTGTTTTCTTCCATGTGAAAATATTGATAACCAACTCACAGACGTTTTGGCTGTATCAAAGCAGCTTACAATAGTTTAACAGTGGGGAACCTAATTGTCTGCATAAAACTCATTTTTTGGGCAAAAAAAACAAAAATTATGCCTTTATGTAAGTATATGTGCGTGTTTTAATTGTAGTATCAGGGCAACTTACAACTCCATGGTGGTCATTATATCAAAATAATTGCACATCTAATGGCACTTTTCCACTGCATGGTACGGGCTATACTCGACCCTATTTTACTCAGTTTCAGTACCAGATACTCATTTTTCACACAGCATAGAGCGTGTTCAGTTATAGGCAGGACCAACCATGAAAAGTGCTGAACGTCATCATCAGCGCAGTTCTAAATGCAACATACCCTCATGCGACACAAACACAGGAATGATTAGGTATTTTGAAATGTTGTTGTTCTTGGTTCTCAGTAAAAACACTAGATGGCTATTTATCTAGCTGTTTATCCATTTTGGCATAATTGTTTTAGCGCCCTAAGCAGTTGTTCTCTGCGTTTAAAGCTGGTACCAGGCTTGCTTGCATTTAGCTGCTAATTGTTGGCAAGTTGCCGTGCTTTTGACAACTATGTGTTCCCTACCCCCTTCATCTTTTAATTTATGATAATATAATTGTTTTGCCTGAAAGTTGCTATCTGATAATGTGACCCAAAATGTTTGTGTTAAATTAGCTGACAAGAAAGCTAGCCTGCTGGTTAGTTTGGCTACGTACAGTATTGACCTACTTGAGATGCGTCTGGTTGTTTACACTTCACATTGTGTTGTAGTGAAAATCATCCAATTCCATCGTAATATTAATTCTGTTATGTATTGTGTCAGCTTGTCTTGTGTAAAGCGAATGACAGTTCCCTCTGACCAATCAGAAGTCTTCAGCGCATTGACCTCACATTTTAGTATCGGCTTTGCTTGCTTGAAACCTTTGGCTGAGGAGGTATTAAGAAAGGTACCTGGTCCACAATAGATTTGCATAAAAAATCGAGTAGTGTCAAATCGAGCAGAGCCGTACCATGCAGTGGACAAGGGCCATAAGTGGTTAATGACTCTCTGCTTCACACATGCAAGCAGTTTCATATAATGACCAGCAGGGAGTTGCATATTGCTTAATTAACAGCTTGCTAAAATTGTACCAATTAAATTTTGGTTGGAACAAGAAAAGGCACCATGACCACTGCCATGGAGCACCTTTGGGATGTGATGGAACAGGAGATTCACAGCATAAATGTGTTGCTGACAGATCTGCAGTAACTGCGTGATGCTGTCATGTCAACATAGACCACAATCTCTAAAGGATGTTCTCAGTGCCTTGTTGAATCCATCCCATGAAGAATCCAGCCTGTTCTGGCTTGGGGCAGAGGCAAAGGGGGGGTCCAACCAAATTATTTGAAAGAGGGAACAGAGTGGCCACTGAATGTGTAATGAGAAGTATGAAAAAAAGAACATTGAAAAAAAAAAACAAAAAAAAAACAAACAAACAAAAACTGTAAAATCACACAAGGGGAAACACTGAGCTTCATGTGTAAATTTACTGAAATACCGATGAGACTTTTTAAATTTAGCCAGATTCCTTTAGTATGAAAGAGTCAGGCAGAAGGTCATATCCTGACAATGGCTTTGTTTTCTGAAGCGTCTCTTACCTGCGCACCTGAGTCCCTGAGTCATGGGTACAATGTAACCCAAGACAGGTAATGTGGACATATCGATTACAAACAACTATTCCTGTCCTTAACACCCAGCCAAAGATTCAGCACAAGATAATTGAGACCTGATGAGAACTCCATGTTCTTGTCTCACAACTAATTATAACATTT
The DNA here is from genome assembly GCA_029692085.1 of Gymnothorax javanicus. Lineage (NCBI taxonomy): Eukaryota > Metazoa > Chordata > Actinopteri > Anguilliformes > Muraenidae > Gymnothorax > Gymnothorax javanicus. The sequence goes on from CM056193.1 coordinate 190,515,163, forward strand.
AAAAGAACAAAATAGTATTGTGCTCCAGGGATAGATACAATTGCATTCAAATAATTTATGCTCTTAGGGTGTTTTTTTTTTCTTCTTTCTTTTGGCAATTTTTCTATATGTTTTAAGTTGGAGTATTAGCTGCTGGCTGTGTTAGGTAAACACAATGGCTAAATAAATTTGTTTATTTATTATTTCAATATCATGAATTTTCATGTTTTTTTTTCAGTTTATCTGAACATGTCCTGTCTTTAACAAGTCTCCCTATTCCATTCAGTAGAGTTCCTAATTTTTCAGAATTTTTTTCCAAAGTATTTGATGTAAATTGCTTCAAATTATTGACTGATTATTTCATTAAATGAATTAAACAATTAGTTAAATTACTAAATAAGTATCTTGAAACAATTATTTTAAAATGGTTTATAAAAAAAGACCTTCCAACATCGAATATGCGAAGTGGCTACAAAAATAATCATACTTAGAATATTTTAAGATACTTTTTAAAATAAAAATAATAGTTTGCAAATGAAAAAGTGAATTACAAGAAAAAATGTGGAAATCACAAGTGCAACAATGATTTTCATATCTCACTAAGTGCGCTCCCCCCAAATGGCTTTGTGAGGGTGCACTAAGACTAATATGACTAAATTATAGTTTTTAGCGCATAGGACAAATAACTAAAGAATAATAGTGAATCATAAAAAATTCTATATTTAAATGTCAACATCTAAAGGCCACATCTTCCACACCTCTCTTTAGTGATTCAGTAATACAGATTAAAGTTCTCTTCTTAGGATTGACTCACGAAACATACTGAATTTAAAAAGAAAAAGAAACTATAAAGGAATCAAGTCTCATTTTATAAGCTTTTAATACTTTGACATAAAATGAATTTTATTGTCGACAAATGAAGAATAAGAGAAAGGAATATCTTGATTTTGTCAAGATATCAGAAAGACTTAGTAGCTTCACTTTTTGCGATAAAAGGCTTTGAATTGGTACTTGCAAAAGTAGATGTATCGGGCTGGGTCGTAGCCAATATCCACCTGCAGTGAATAATTATTCTGGAACATTCTAAGACAGCTTATTTCCACACACATCAGGCAGCATTTGTGCATATCTCTGGATGTTTTGCCAGCTATATAGATCCTCATCTGTGTCCTTCATCAACTTGACAGCTTTTTCTTCCATGGAAAGATACCATTTATTATTAATCTAAGGAATACTTATTGACCAAATCCTGGTTTACAGAACGTTCTTTGCACCATGTAATCATTTCTGTCACGACATTAAAATCCACCATCATCTTGTGACCATTATTTATTCAATTAATAATTACGCTGAGGTATGGGAAAGCAAGAGGTGAAATCCAGAGAATCCTCTTAATAATTCAAGGCTGACTGAAAGGGCTAGAAATGTGCTGCATTTAACATCTATGCTAGTTTTCAGACTTCTTACAACTGAGCAAAACATTGAATGATAGATTACATTCAAAACATCCTTCCTATTTGTCACATAGTTAATACCTTTTACTGTCAGACATGCATGGCTCGAGATAGTAAACTAAAAATGGTAAATTTTTAATTTTGTAATGCTTAGTGAATGATGGTGAGAGAACTTTTATTGATTGAGAGAGTCCAATAAGGACCAAGTGAGATTTGTTTGAATTAAATGTAATTGGTCTCGCTCTAAAAATGTTCAGATCAATTGTCTAATGCATTGTATATTTATAAAATTGCCGCTCTTTACGGTGAATGAAGGTACAGTAGAATTAGAAAAGTGACATGTACCACAGTCACTGATGTGCTATGAACTTGAGTGAGTTAATTTCCAATTGCTCCTTTGCAGTCAATTTCAAGAGTAATGTTTTACAATAAAATGTGTAAAAGGCCAGTGCAGTAGTCACAGATGTTGAATGATGCCCGATGAAATGATATTAACAACTCTGTCTCTGCCAATGTAAATCCACACAAACTTCATAACAATACATAAAATAAGCAAATTAATTCTAAAGAGAATCTGGATAGTGCAAGACAGCGCACATAACAATGGAAAGTTGCAAATAAATTAATGTATAATTAATTATGTTTTAAACCAATGCTGGATGGGGCTAATTTTACTTTCCTTTTTCAAAAAAAAAAAAAAAAAAAACACAATTGGAAGGAAAAAAACAACTCACTCTCATGGGAGAATAGAATTTCTTTTATTCAATATAAAATTAGCTTCCTCGCTAGCTTCAGTTCGTTTCTGTTTCACCGTGGGATTTCAGATGCTGTTGTATTCGATTCTTTTTATACACTTCTGGGAACTGAGCACTATTGCTTCTAGCCTCATCTTAGTATTTATTTTCAATTAACATCACCCTGCTGTTTACAGACAATCTGCCCAGGTCATTGCATGTCAGTGTTCTGATGCGTCTCGGCTGTGTCCCTGCCTTTTGTGTACAGTGAACAAGTTTTCTTAACAAATCTTAAAGACAGGTGGTCAAAATCTGTTATTCAGATTAAAATTTTAAGGTTTTTCCCTTTAATTTCTTTTCAACTTATATTAAAACCAAATTTCAAAGTGAAACGTACATTCTCTATCATTATAACCACGGTAGGGTATAGCCTGTTAAGTTCTGCCCATGTTCAACTATCGTATTACTTTATACTCATTCAAGAAGCCCACAGCCTGTGCTTATTTCATCTGGTCAACTGAATGGATTTCAAACCATAAGACTGATCTTAAGACAATACCGCATGAGACAGGTGTGTAGCACTGCCACATCTGAGAACACGATTGCATTCACAATGTTTGTTCTTACTGGTCCTTTCTTTCTCCATTATTACAGTGGTCTGGTAGCCTTTGGTTGAGACCTACAGGACCTGGACATGGCAAGAGCCTGGCCCTGCTGCCAAGTGGTATGCCATATGGCAGGTGTTGTCGTGTCTCGCGAGTGGCAGTCATACTTCAAACGCCCGCTTTGCACCTCTCCCCATTACCTTGTGAGGGGAGCTCATTTCCCGACCTGCTGCCAGATAAAAAAAAGATGAATATTTTCCTCTCGCAGGCCCTGCTCTGCCTAACAGCAGGCAGGAGCCATGGCGAGAGATTGGCTGAAACATGAGGATTAATGGGTATTTATATTTCATTAAATTTTATGCTCACTGGAGAATAATGTATCACTCGCAGATATTGAAACATATGTCAACCCTATCCACTTACGTATAATTCAATTTGACTTAAACGCATTGATCGAATTTTATTAAAGTCCAATATATCTTCTAAAAACGCTCGCTAACACAATATTGCTGCTTTGTATTCATCAGATAAAGTGGAGCAATAGCGCCGTAATTCTATTTATGCGATTTTTTTTGTCTTTTGGCGTGGCGAAAGGCAGAAGATTACCACCGAGAGAGACGACTCATTACAAGACGAGCCAAGGTGTGTGTAGTACTCTTCCTCGCCGATTGACGAGCGTATTCTCAAACGCTAGTTTGGTCCGAATATTCATGGGCTGCTGGGTGTTTTATTTGTTTTTTTCCCCACTGTTGTAACTGTTAAAAAAGAAAGATAAACACAGCTAACAGGCGCGTGTTTGAGGGTTTTCTCACTAAATACTGCTTTGACTTCGGGAGGAAGCTCTCTGCAGCTTATTTACAACCTCAACATCTAGGCCATACTGTCTCATCACAATAATATCAGCACACAAGCAAGCAAAATTAATGAGTGAATTCATTGTTATCTTTCTTTCATTTTGCTATAAATAACCAGAAATACCATTGTTTAAATTTGGATTTTTGTTTTATTTGCATTCTTATTTATTTGGTGAATTACATACTCCAGGTGGGTTCATAATGTAAGACTTAAAAGATGGAATTGTAAATATCTGTAGATTTGAATTTTGTTTAAAATTTAGTGGAAACATACTTAATGAGGCACTTAAAAACAATTTAAAATAATTTCTAATCAGAATTCACGATGTGGTGCATTGAAGCCGAAAGGTCTTCTTTTATTTATGATGAGCATGACCCTATTATAATGCTGACATCCTGTAGCTACACATTTTGTCAAACTTAAAGGCAATTATTAGCCATGAAAACCCATCTGACTATGGTAAGGAAAGGTTCAAATAAGGGTTAATATCTCTTTTCATTGTCAAATAATTATATGATTTTCCAAATTAAAAGTACTGTTTTTATCATTGCTGGGATTAATGAAATGCAACATTTTTCCTTCGGAATTTGAATCCCAAAAATGCAAGCATTAAACTATATGTATAAATGCCCATGCATGCATAGTCTAGGGTGTACGTCAAATTATGCTGACATCATCCACTGGGTACATTATCCGATGGTGTCCATGGATTAAATTATGCACACGTCATCTCATGCATTCACTGCCCTATAGTGTACATGCATCAAATTATCCTCGCTGGACATCAACCTATTCATACACTGCTCTACAGCAGTTTTTATTTCAGCCGTAATATGACGCCCTAGACTCTATTAATTAGCAATTTCAAGAAGCCCTCCAACTGTTGAATGAGGTGTGCTTTGTTGGGGTGGGAGTGCAGTCCTACAGGACAATAGCTCTCCAAGAACATGGTTACCAGAGTTCTATACATTTAATAAACTCCAAATTCCTCATTCTATACATGCATTCCTCCAGTTCATGCGTCCCCATATGCATCAAACCTTGCGTGCATCCCCACTTGCATCAAACCCTGCATGCATCTCCACATGCATCAGAGCTTGGATGCATCCCTACATGCATCAAACCTTGCATGCATCCCCGCTTGCATCAAACCTTGCTTGCATCTCCACAAGCATCAAACCTTGCATGCATCCTCCACATGCATCAGAGCTTGGATATATCCCTGCATGCATCAAACCTTGCGCATCCCCACTTGCATCAAACCCTGCATGCATCTCCACATGCATCAGAGCTTGGATGCATCCCTACATGCATCAAACCTTGCATGCATCCCCGCTTGCATCAAACCTTGCTTGCATCTCCACAAGCATCAAACCTTGCATGCATCCTCCACATGCATCAGAGCTTGGATGTATCCCTGCATGCATCAAACCTTGCATGCATCCCCGCTTGCATCAAACCTTGCATGTACAGTATCTCCTCATGCATCAAACCTTACATGCATCTCCATGTGCATCAAACCTCGCATACATCGCCTTGTACATGCATCATTTAGATGCAGAATGAGACACTGCCCTGCCCCTGAGTCTGGACACGAGCGCAGTCGCAAACGGAGAGTGGAGCTGTGTCTCAGATGTGGAGAAATGCTGGTGGAGTGCGACACAGGGGCCGATGTGCTGTCAGGTTTTGTTCTGTCTGTCACACTACACTTACCTCCTGCTGTTTCCAGTAATCAATACAGGCCTGAAATCACCTACTGTTACCCACCTCTGTTACCTCCTATTTTGTCCCTTCATAAATAATGAATCCCCCCCCACCCTCCACCCCCGCCCCGACCATCCTGCCTCCACCCCAGAAACACTCACTCCTTACTTCACAAAGGGAGACAAGGACACACACACACAGACACGCACTGGCACATGTGCAGCGCTCCGAGTCTAAAATTTCTATTGCATTTGCTAATCATTGATCAATAATTCAGGGGCCTCTCTCTCCGCTGAAGGGTCTCGGCTTCCTGCGGCATATGGCACTGGGCTGACGCTGTTCGGGTTACTGTTCCCTTATCACAATGGCAGCGAGGGAAAACAAGTTGTTTAAAGTTGTTTTCCTGGCCTGACTTTTGTTCCCTGCTTGTTACGTTTAATGACTGCACGGCAGCAGCGGTTATAACAGCCAGTGTAATTTGTGGTGTTAGCTGACACGATGCTTATCTGTCGGCCCCTTCATTTCCTCCTCTCCGCCGCCGTCACATTTTTTTTCAATTACCCTTACCCTTTTTGTCATCGGTCCAAAATTTCTGCTTACATCTGCAGTTCTTGTAAGGTTTACCTTCAAAAAACATCTTCAAATAAATAGTTCATTTTTGTATTTTTGTTGTTTGATTTGGTCAGTAATTTCTGGTGTATCTTCTCAGAAAAAAGAAAAATCTAAAAATAATTTGTTCATTTTTGTATTTTTTTGTATTTAATTTGGCCAGCCAGTAATTTCTGGCGTATCTTCCCAGAAATGTATATTATTTGATTTTTTTGGTATATCTTCATTAACATATTCTTACCAACATGCTTGTGTCACACAGAATGCGCCAAAAAGCGTTAAATTATGCATAAGATCCTTTATATTTTTTATCATTATGGTTCCAAAAAAAAAAAAAAAAAAAAGCCAGCACACTTAAGACAGACATGACAGTGACAAAGATTATGAGAATTTTTACGTCATAAAAACAAAACATATTTCCACCATGAGGCAAAATAAAGGTACAGCAAATGTAAAAACAGAGTGAATATAGTATTTCACTCAACAAGAAACTAGTGAGTGCATTACAGAGAGAATTCAGGCCTGTAGATGCATTGTACCGATCTGTGCCTTCACTTCTGGAGGGTCCCCAGCCCTTTGCCAAGAGACTGAATGAGTCTGCGGTGAGAGTTTAGCTGGACCCGGGCCCTGAAAGCAGCTTTCCTCCCCAGGAGAAGGATGGCACCTCCCAGGCCCGCATGTGCCAGCTGATGGATGGAGGTCATTGCTGGAGTCCAACCTCTGACCCACTTTCACACATGTCAGCAGCCTTTGTTTCGAATATGACTCCTGCATCTCTCAGGGTTAGAGCGCCTACATACGAACTGCATCAGAAAATGAGCTTGAGAAAACAAAATTACCAATTACAAAAAATTGATTCGCGTAAGTATATTCATTTTTTTCTGTCAGATCTCACTGTTACAAGCACAAATCATACTACATATTTAGCCCCGTAAAATCTAAGGACCCATGCATAGGTCCGTCAAATGCGACTCCTGTATTCAAGTCTGCGGAACTTCAAGCTTATTTTAAATTCTAGTGGAGATCCCAAGGTTTCCAACGATCCCAAATATGTCCAGCTGAATTACAGGGAAATGTGTTTAAAATGATGTTCCTGATCCTGATCTTTTCCGTTTGAGGCAATTCTGAAGCCATTAAAACATGGTGTCCAGGGTATTAAAATTTCCCTCAATATAATTGTGATGTAGCTTCAGTAATGAGCTGCAACCAGCAGATACAGACCAAATATGTGACATTGTCTTACAATATGGAAAAAAATGGCTTTTTCAGAACCTACTTAAGGGAGAGCATAATTGAAATGTTAGAGTTTAAGGGGTTAAAAATGATAGGGTTGACCACTATTGCCACCACTATTTCTGCAATTACTATCATTACTGTTAGTCGTGTAAGTGCTACAAGTAGGTAGTAAGCGTACTCTTACTTTTATTGTTATTATTATTATTATTATTATTATTATTATTAGCAGCAGTAGTAGTAGTCGTATCCTTGTTCCACTGTCCTCAGATATTTATTGTTTGCTATAATCATGGTTAAACAATGAATAACATCATTTTTTCGCTGTGTATCATGCTTCACCTCACCCTGAGGAAAAACAGAAGGAACAGCAATATTATGAAACCGAACTCTCCCCTAACTCCCCACTCGCCATCAATTTCGGCCTAATTCTAATGAAGAGGCCTCAAATGACTTAATTTGGAATGAAGTTAATTGGGTTTGGTGCTACAGTGCCCCGCTTCCTGCTGGAAGCCTTTCCTCTGTTTCCCCTACTTTAAACAGTGTCACCCTGTTAGCCCAGACTTTAATTAGATCTGGCACCCACCTCATAATGATAAATGCTGCGATGATGAATGGAAATGCAAATGCGTGTGAAGTAGCCCAGCCATCAAAAGCGGAATATCATTAACACTTTCCTTCTGTCGCATCGATCACTGTCAGAGCCCGGCTCACGACATCAGGCTGCAGCGAGAGGGGATAAGAAAGGGTTAACTCTGGCTGGCTCCTTCCAAACATAGCTTTGTCTTGCGTTTTCTGTATTATTCCTGTGGCATAATTTATATGCACACTCAGAAGCCACTTTATTAGGTATGGTGCTGTGAAACTGTTGGGTCCGATATGCTATGGGGACCAATGGGCCATATCAAGTATTTGCAATCAATAGATGTCAGAGCAGCATAAAATAGGTAAAATAGTGATATGGCTCATCGGTCCCCAAGGTTCATCTGACCCCAGTCGACCCTGTTTGCCTTCTTCTCAATCTTTTTTTTTTGCATATTTTTAAGACTTCAAGGTTTCAGATCATCAATCTAATTTTAATATCAGACAAAAGATAACCCAAGTAAATATGAAATGTAGTTTTTAAATAATGATTTCATTTAATCAAGGAAAAAAGCTATCAAACCCTTCCTGGCCCTATTTGAAAAAGTAATTGCCCCCCCTTTTTTTGCTAAATCAACCAATTAAACAAATTAAATTGATAACTGGGTTTAATTTCACTAGATAAACCCAGGGGTGATTATTGACAGTCCTGTTGAATCTAAGCATCACTTAAATGGAACCAGTCTGGCAGTGTGAAGTAAGCAAAAAGCAGCACATGATGCTGCAATCTTAAGAAATCCAAGAATAGTTGACAAACAAAGTTGTTGACATCACTCAGTTTGGAAGGGGCAACAAAGCCATTTCCAAGATGCTGGGGCTCCAGTGGACCAGGATGACAGCTATTATCTGTACACGGAAAAAACTTGGAACAGTGATAAACCTTCCCAGAAGTAGCTGGCATATCAAAATTCCTCCAAGAACATATCGACAACCCATCCAGGAGGTCACAAAAGAACTCAAACCAACATCTAAAAACTACCACCCCCACTTGCCTCAGATAAGGTTAGTGTTCACAATTCCACAATAAAAAGGAGACTGGACAAAAATGGTATCCATATCCATTTGGATAATATTTATTGACTGATGAATCAAAAATGGAAGTTTTTAAAAAGATGTGGGTCCCGTTAGATGCGGTGTAAAACTAACACAGCATTCCACGATAAGAACATCAGAACAACAACAGTAAAACACAGGGGTGGAAGTGTGATGGTCTGGGGCTGCTTTACTGCTTCAGGACCTGGATGACTTTTTGTAATTGATGGAACCATGAATTCTGCTCTCTACCAGAAAATCCTGAAGGAGAATATCCGGCCATCAGTTTGAGAACTAAAGCTCAAGTGCAGTTGGGCTGTACACCTGGACAATGATTTAAATTACACCAGCAAGCCCACCTCTGAGTGGCTCTCAAGAAACTATTGATGGTTTTGGAGAGGCCAAGTCAATGTCCTGGCTTGAATCTGACTGAGATGCTGATGCATGACCGTAAACCAGTAGTTCATGCTCGGAAACCCTCCAGTGTGGCTGAATTAAAACAATTCTGCAAAGAAGAGTCGGCCAAAATTCCTCCACAGCAATATGAAAAACTCTGTCATTGCAAATGTTTGATTGCAGTTGTTGCCACAAAGGGTGATGCAACTAGTTGATATGTTTTGTTGGCAATTATTTTTTCACATGGATGATGTAGGTTTTTTTTGAATACCTCTTTATTTTCAAAAAATGAAATGATCACTTAAAAGCTGGATTTTGCGTTTACACGTGTTTTTCCTTTTGTAAGATTATGTGGATCTGAAACATTTAAATATGAAAAATAAGCAAAAAAAAAAAAAAATCGGGAAGGAGGAAAATACTTTTTCACAGCACTGTACGCCTCTCTCATACTGAATTGGATCGACTTTTTCCCCACAGAATATCCTGAATACTTTGTGTCATGGATTGAATGTAGTGCCGGAAAAATTCTTCGAGATTCTGATCCTTGTTGACATGCATAACACAGTTGCTGCAGGTTTGTCGGCAGTGTATCCTACAGAATTTCCCTTTCCAACACATTCGAAAGCTGCTCAGTTATATTGAGGTCTGTAACATGGTGCATTATCCTGCTGGATGGATCCATCAGAATTCAGGTAGACTCCGGCGATCAAGGGGTGGATACAGTCAGCAACATGGCAGTATCATTGAAATGATGCTGAAGTGGTATTAAGCGGCCTAATCTGTACCTACAAAATATTCCATTCACCATTACAGTACTACCACCAGCCTGAGCTCTTGAGTGTTATGGAAAAATCTAGTCAGTAACAAAAGGAAAAGATGGGAAAACTGGATCTCTCTGGGGTTAAGCTCTTGTCCAACAGCAGAACTGACTATTATTTATTCAATACATTATAAGCAATATTTAGAAAGGACTTTTTTTTTTTTTTACTCTTTTTATCAATATACCTTGCAGTATGACTCACCAAGTTTTCCCATCGAGATATGTAAAATAGCAATTATCAGAATGGTGGACAAAAATCTAGCAATTATGAAATGATTTCTTTATTCAAACCATAGCCATACACACACTGTGTAACAATCTTAACGTATTCAATACAAATCACAAAGGTCACTTAACAATTCCCTATGGCGTTCTCTTTTTCATGAATGTCCTTCATGACCAAAACTCTGCATAGGAACTGACCTGACATCATGTGATATGTATGCTGCTTCATTATTGGCTGATTTGACTTGCCAGGTTTTCCCATTCCAAAAAAAATAGAAAATTTCATGTGGAAAAACCAGGTTAGATTAACTCGCTCGGTTTTTTCTTCACAAAGGATTAAATATCAATGACTTGCTAGGCTTTGCCATAGCTAAAAAAAAGGGAACCAGGGATTTTTAAAATATATTTTACTATATGTGATGAGCCAAAGCCTAGTAATGGCAAAAATGGTCCTAACTCAGTTTTGACCAAAATTAGACTTTCTAGGTTCTTCCATAAAGCTCAAGAATTGTTGACACAAGGCAGGATGGATCAGTGGATTCATGCAGATTCTGACCTTACCATCTGTATATATCTGGAGATATTGAGATTCAGCTGACCTGGAAACATTTTTCCAATCGTCAACTGTCAAGTTTAGTTGAGTCTTTGCCCGCTGTAGCCTCTGTTTCCTGGCCTTCGCGGACAGGAGTGGAGGGCAGTGTGGTCTTCTGCTGCTGTGTCCCATTCATTTCAGGGTTCAGTGAGTTGTGTTTTCAGAGATGCTTGTCCACATTACACTGTAACGTGAGGCTGTTTGAGTTACTGTCGCCTTCCTATCAGCTACAACCAGTCTGACCAATCTCCCGTCTCCTTTCTCAATAACAAAAACTGATGCTCACTGGATGCTAACAGGACTGATGCTCACTGGATGTTTTTTTTTTTTTTCATACCACTCTCAGTAAACTCTTGAGACTGTGAAAATTCCAGGAGGTCAGCAGTTTATGGGATACTCACTTTAACCTGTCTGCCACCAACAATCATTTCAAGTTTAAAGTCACTTCGATCATAGTTTTTCCCCATTCTATATACAGTATGTGTTTCTATGTAGTGTATACGTATATACATACTAAATACTGAGGTTAAACTTCAAAAGGAATAAGTTCTTAATTACAACGGGTGTGCCTGTTTCTCTGTGGATGAATGGCTGGAGGGATGGGTGGGGGGGCAGATAGAGAGCAGGGGTGGGGGGTGGGAGTTAGGTGTCCAGTTAGCCTGCCGCCCAGACTGAGCTTCCCTGAGCCTGTGTTAACTGTACCCCAGCCCACTGTCTCACCGGCGACAGTACGCCACAGCCACAACAACAGGGACAACTGTCATGAAGACAATTCCCTCCTTTTCTTTTTTCCTCTCTCAATTATTCAGAGACCAGTGTCAGACAAAGCTGCTGAGCTTTCTGCCTGCGGTGTAAAATAAACCACTTTCTGATTCAAATCCTTCTCTCCCGACTACATATACATTGCAGTGGCTATAATTCTTTGATAAAGCTACCGGTGTAATTTGTATGAATGACTAAACAGTAATTTAACCTAATTCATGAATAACTATCAGCTGTCAATAACTATAACTGTTTGTAGAATTGAAAGATGCTTAGAGAAAAATAAATAACACCAAAGGCTACTGCAATATCCGCACTTATTTAGTTATTGATTTTGTAAATTTAGACCTCAATCAAATTAATTTTGACAGAGAATTGCACGGGAAACTAAAACTTGCAACAATGGAAATGACGGCTCATAAATTAATGTATTCAAACCTATTCTATTTTAAGAACAGTATGTTGAAAAAAACATGTAACCTACTTTGAATACAGGGAAAATGTATGTGCCCCCTTATTGATTTTTTTTTCTATTTCTGACGTATGTCTATAAATTTGAGATCTTTCAATAAATTTGATATAGGAAAATGTACAATTTTAAAAGTGTAATTTCATTTCTTGAAGAGAAAAAGTTATCCAACACCTACTGGCCCTCCAGGGAAAAGCTGTTATCTCCTAACAATATCAAACTTTAATTGATAATTTGTTTAAATTTGACTAGACATGTCTGGGATTAATGAATGCTACTCCTGTTGAGTCTAAGCATCACTTAAATAGAACTGTTCTAGAAATGTGAAAAGTCTAATAGGTCTGGCAAAGACCCACACCGTCCTGCAATCAAAAAAAAAAAAATCAGAAGTGATGAGAATAAATAATATCAAGTGTGGATGCTATAAAAAATGTCTGGATTGGGCTAGGATGTCATTTCTAACCGAAGTGAACACCACTACATGCAAACTGAGCGATAGTAAACCTTTCCATGAGTGGTGGGCCTCCCATATTACCTCTGAAAGTGCATTTGCAACTTAACCATGAAGTCACAAAAGAACCCAGATGAGTATTCAAAAAACTGCGGGCCTTACTCGCCTTACAAAAGGTCAGTGTTCATGATCCCATCATTAGAAAGAGGCTGTGCAAAAATGGGATCCTCGCTAGAGTTGGAAGGTGAAAACCACATTAAAGCAAAAGCAACATGAAGGCTTGTCTCACATTTGCCAAAAAAATTTATGACCACCAAGCCGTCTACAATAAATTTTTGTGGACTAGTGAGTTGAAAGTATGACTTTCTGGAGCATATGAGGCCTGCCACATTTTGTATAAACCAAACATGGCATTTCTAAATTTGAACATCATACCATCTGTCAAACAAGGTGGTTGCGTGGTGATTTGTGGTTTGCTGCTTCGCAGCTTAAGCTACTTGCCATAATTCATGCAACCATGAATTCTACTCTCTGCAAGAAAATCCTAAATGTCTGGTCAACAATCCATGATCTGAAGGTGAAGTGCAGTTTTGTTATGCAGCAAGTCATTAATTGTAGCACAAGAGCAAGTCCAACTCTAAATGGCTCAAAAGAAACAACAAAAAAAGATCTGTTTTGTCTAGTCCAAATCTTAACTTGAACCCCACTGAGATGCTAACAGTGGCATAACCAGTAATTAATTTTAGGAGAACAATAACTTCTTAACATGGGTAATATAGGTGCTTGATAACCTTTTCTGTTGGGGCACAAAAATATAAACTACATTTTTTGTTTCTGCAAGTTTTCCCTGTGTTTCAAAATATTATAAAAGGCATTTTGCATGAAGATGTGAAAGCATACCATGTGACATGATAGAGGTATTCAGGAAGAAGGAAATACTTTCTCATGATACTTTACATGTTTACGTGTTGTACATAAAATATATTCAGCTCAGGTGATGTATGAGTTAGTAGACCTATGTATATTATGGCTGTAATTTAGTTTTTTTTTTTTTTTTTTTGCCATGATGAAACACTACATGAACATTACAATTTTACTACTCGTACAGCCGTATCAAGTTATATATCAAGTTATTCCACAAAATGGTCACTCTAGAAGCGCTAGTTCACCATCTATTTTGGAATTCATCTGATTCAGCAGTTGAAGGATTGCTTCCATATTTGGGTCACAGATGTGGCAGGTATACAATACATTCATCTTCGGAGGCACATCTGGAAAATTCAATTGATGTCTTTCATAAACAATGTTATTTTTACGAGATAATGCTGCTGTTCTTTTTCTGGTTAAAATGTTATGGTTGATGTTCGCTGAAAATGCTGTTTGGAAGATATAAATAATGCAAATATATGCCTAATTACAGCAGAATGAATAGTTCCAGTCAGCGAGATGGCTAAAGCCCAATTTCCAGTTTCACAGTTGCAGCAATGCATTCTAACTAGAAAAATATCAGAGCTGTTTTGATTGCCGCATCTTCGTATCCGAGTAATTCGACCACAGCAGCAGCTCTGACCAGCAGCCACTACCACAATAAAGTGTGGCCAGACAGCATGTTACAAAGAAATGCAATGAAAACATTCGCCTTGTCCACTGGAGATGCTCTGCAATGGATTACTCTCAACGTAGAAGCATTTCATCAACAGCCTCTGTATAGAGATTCATTTGGAACAAACAGTAAAGATGACATAATATTAAATTTTAACTAGACTGATTATCTGGCAATATTCTGAACTGAATGACTCAGATTAAATAAGCAGACAAGGTATGAATTGCTTCATCATATGGGATTTTTTTTTTTTTTTTTTTTTTTGGGGGGTTCAATGAGGATAATTAGCAATTTTACTGTTGATGATGATGGTTATTGAAATACTAGTTTGTATTCTGTCTTCCTCAGAAGTATAGACTTTCAGTAAATGAATTATTTGTATAAACATGACACTGCGTGTGATCAGTTTGCGAAATGATTGGACTATAATGACCGAAATACTGCCACATTGTCTTGAGACTAATAGTGTAAGATTTAGTTATGTATAAATTACCTTGTTGTCCTTGAAGCGGTAATAAGATATTGTGTGTGCCTTCAGGTCAATGCAGTAATTGCACTGGGAATACTGTAGGGGCATCATGAAACTGCTTGCACAGACAGATGAAAGGAATTCATTGTACACATCTCTTTAAATTCTTTTGTTATTATTTGCTTTTTAACCTATTAGTAAGACCACTTTCTGTTTGGTAAAGGGGATTTATTACACAATGCATCTTTTAAATTTAAGAGAACTCAAATTAGCAAGGTCCTTTTATAATGAGTATAGCTCATAGCTCTTGTGAAATCCAGTGCTCTCAGAATATTACTTTTACTTTTTTTGTCTGGAAAGGGCTGCTTTTCTATAATATTTTGTGTGAACCCATTCTTATTACCAAGGCACCATATATCAGCAGTTGGGCCCTGGGCATCACTATCAGTGGTGGGCGGTGGACGGAAAACTGGGGGGGCGGAAAACATCCCTTGAAACGGATGAGATCAGTGACCCGATTTCAATCATTGTTCTAGGTCAACATGTTAGTTTCCCTTATAATGAAATGTTTAGGCGAGTGAATAATAAATTCTATAAAATGTTTAATTCACATGCCTTAATAGGCAACTCTTCACAAAAAAACCACTGGATTTTCCGCGTTAAATTTTGTCACATCCTAATCAAGTCAAACCTGTGCATAATGATTGTTTAATTGAAAAAGATTGAAATGCACTCTTTTTTGCGTTCAACTGGTGCGTTTGATTTCTCGTCTTAACGAAGACAATTAGCTACACCTGAGAGGGGAGAGTTCAAGTGTCTTTTACCAGGGAAATTAACTGAAAACTGATCAAGACTAATAAGCAGTTTAAAGACATGTTTATCGCCCTCCTTGTTCTCTGTCCACCGCCCGCCACTGATCACTATACAACAAAAAAGAAATCTTTTGCGTCATCTCTGCCCATTGTCGGTATCCTAGGTATCTTAATAGACTTCCAACAATGAAAGTTTTTGTTTCTAGGCAACAGAGCCAACCAGTGTGCTTCCAACTACCCCAGATGCATCAACCAAAAAAAATCTTACCTCCACTCTAATCGCAAATCAATGTAATAAATTCATGAAATTATAATTCCCTTTCCTCAATCCCATTTAGCAATGACATCGAATAACAACGCCAAAGGACTCTCTTTGCATTGTATATCCACAGGCTGCTTGGCTGAAATTAGAGGTGGACAGAAAAATTCCTTTTAACTAGTCTTGCCCTGTTTTCAATCAATTTTCATGATTAAAACGTTTTCAAATGATTTAAAATAATCCATCGGCAGTCAAACGCACAACTTTCTTTATAATGCAATGCTTATGGCAATTAAATTGTAATTCCAATTCAGAAAAATATTTTATCATATAACTGTAGTACTTCCCCCATAGCCCAGCTCATGATTTTTGATATTTCGCAAGGCACATATCACTTTTGCGAAAATTTTACTGGCTGAGAGCATGGGAAAAAATTGCTCCGCATTAGGTCACGCTGACAATATTTAGCCAAACTGAATACCAAGAGTACCTTTGGTTAAAACCTAAAGGTATGTTCTCACCAATTTTCAGCTCACCAGCTGCCACTGATGTCAATGTTTGGGCAGAGTGTCTCGACAGCATCACTATATGACAAGCCAGGATTAGAAAGTGTTGCTTGTGCAGCCTTTCAAACCACAGCAATTCATGTTGCACGGCTGAATTGACCAATACCAAGCCCCGCCTCCCATTGTTACTGTTGCTAGGTCGGACAACTAACCAGGAAACTTCAGCCTTGCCTGAGTTCAAAACAACGAGCATAGCGGCGCCGGTTCCGTTCACCGATGTCTTGCATGCGAATAGGTGTTATTTTGGCATCGACATTTTGTCACCCTAAATTTGTGCTTTTTGGAGGATGAAAAGCGGCAAACTTACTAATGGGAAGATCGAAATGTGACTCGGTGTCAACGTTTAAGTGCGAGCAGAAAAGTTAACGTGACTGAGGCTTTTAATGACCCTCTGAAGATCACTGCTTGGAAGTTTTCCCCGTTATAAGAAACGTGGATGAATGTCCGTGTACGTTATCAAATTACTCTCTGGTTTCCTCACTCCATTGTACCCTGGTTGAGTATATTTGCCGTCAACTGAATTGTTTATATTGAATCATGTGGCTAATGCCAACGTTGTTAAAAGGAAGCGCTAGTTAACTCTGGCTATTCCTTTGACCAAGCTTCATGTTTGCCGGAAAGCACCTGTCCCATTGAAACACTGCTCCCAGAAATGATCACTGCACAGCAAGGATCGAGGGGACAGAGAAAGCTTTTTTCTCCTGATTTCTAGCTAACAGCCAAGCCTTTCTCCCCTCCTTGTCTTTTTAACTCTGCATAAACAGACAAAGCGACTTGTCCACTGTTTTAAATATTATGCAGGTAAGAAGTATTGTCGTTGAATATCAGTTACAAGTAGCTAGCTTGTTAGCCACCTTGTTAATTTTATTTACTGCTCAGTTAATGCAGTCCCCACGACGGTAAGGGTACCAAGGTAGCTCGCTGGTGACCGTTATCAATTGCTAGCGTTTGTTGTTAGTCAGCGGTCTATTCAAGTCAATGGGACGGCTAATTAACTAGCTAGCATGAAACGTCTTATTACAGCCCTTCAAATGAGTATTGCTGCAAAAGGCATGAGAATACAACTGCGTAGCTTTGTTTGATAAAAGTGCCTTCTGTAATATTCTTGTGTCGTAAATTTTAATTATCTTGTGAGATTTATCACCAATGAAAAAGACACTAATTTCACAACTGTTTCAGATCTTTTTTTAATTAGTTTAAGAATACATTAAAAAGCTTATTATGGTTTTGGAAATGGAATGAATAACACGTCTTTAACACGGTCAGCATATCGAGTGTCACTGTTACATGTCCCCCGCACACATCGTTTTACCATCGTCAGAAACCCAAAGTGCCTGGTTCAGATTTTTTTGTGAGACGGCTGCCTGAGGTGAAAGTTGTCCGAGGTTCGGTCAGACCCCTGCTTGCCCCATTGTGACGTAGCTGAAAATGGGCGGGGCTTGGGATCGGTCAATTATCATATCCACTCATATATCAAGCTAAGAGCTCCACTGTTATGTGATGCACTTGATTTACGAATATTTCTGTTAATGACAGCCAAATCATCCATGAGCTTGTCAATAAGGGCAGCATTATAAAGGGACAGGTGTTAATGTGTCTGTTTTTTAAAATAATACTGAACCTCTTGCTTTAAAAAAAAAAAAACCTTGTAGAGGAAAAAAACAAATTTGCAAAATTAAATATAGATTAAATTTAGGAGTTTCTTCAATTTCAGCCAATATTTGATCTATAGCAATAGTGGCCAGCCACATGAATCACTGTTAATTTTATGATTTATGTTGAAGGGTTATTGACATGTACTGCATTTATCCCCATGGAAGATATTTGCATTGAATTTGAATTTGAATTCGAAGAAACTACCCAATATTAAGCTGTTTTGCATGAAATCCTGAGTATTGGCAAGGGTGGCTGACATAATCATTGAAGACAGCTGGAACTACAGCTAAAGATACTGTTTACAGTAATGTTACACTACCGTTGCACAGATGTTTTGAAAAGTGAAAACAATAAAAAAATAAATAAAAGGCTGATTTAAAATGCATTGAAGCTTTTCTCAATCGAATTTACCCAATTTTCTTTCTGTTCATTGTGCTCCATCATATTTTTGGGTTTTTCTAATCTTTGAATGCTGGGTATTTTTCAATGAATAGAATAGCATAACAAGAAATCTATTGATCTTATTTTCAGAACTGCTACTACGTCAATGGTGTCAGCAAAAAAGAAAGATCTGAGTTAAACATGAAAATGTTGATTAATCAGCTGAGGTCAACAGAAAAAAAAAAAATATCCAGAGTGCAACTTTCCCATTGAAACTATTGACTTCAGACACCCTCACAGCCAGACAATGAGCTCATCTAATAAGGGACCGTATTTGTAATCAAATCTGTCATTAACTATTAATTGGATCAAAAGTTCACCGGCCATTGTTGCTGCCTCAAGTACACCGTCGGGGACTTAGTGGATGAAACTAAATTAGAGCGAGGGGGTGACGCTTATAAATAATTTCCCTGGCCTGCTCTGTTTACCACTGGCCCTCAGTGTGGAGGTCAACCTGGAGGCCAGAGGAGCGCAACCCAGCTTCATCCTCAGTGCAGCCTGATCACCATTCACCAGAGACTTCTGCACTGTCACCGGCAAGACTGCTCTTTTTTTGCATGTCGGGTTTCGTACCATTACTGCTGTCAGGATCTGAATCTGTATAGTCATGTTTTCTGTATATATTGTATTTATTATTACCCCGCCCCACCCGAAGGGTGAGGGCAAGGGGTATTGTTTTTGGTTCTGTTTGTTTCTGTGTTTGTGTGTTTGTTTGTTTGTTTGTTAACACTCTAGCGGCAAAACTAATGGCCAGATTCACCCCAAATTCGGTATAGGGATTGCCACTGACCCAAAATAGATCCCTATTGAATTTCGCACAAGCAGGTGAAAGTATGTGCGAGGGGCGGGGTTTGTTGTGCCTGGCACCACTTGTTTTTTATGTTTCCCCCTTTTTATTTTAGAAGTTCTGTATATTATTCTATCATTCCAGTTCATGTCATGTGCCGCAGGTTTTCTGTTTTCACTCCTGCACTTGCACTGACCCTTGTTCATTGTTTAATTGTTCCCTCATTTGTAGCCACACCTCCCTGTAGCTCCTCACACCTGCACGCAAAGCAATTAGGCTTAGATTCCTTTTATATTCCCCCATTTCTGTTCAGTCCTGTGCCGGTTTCTGAAGCCACTTCCCTGTATTATAATGAGCATTTTCTGGTTCCTGGTTATGATTTGGTTTATTTTTGATCACAATTTTGTCTTGTTCCTTGCGTCTGTTTGATTACGCATGTTTGATTTCCTGTTTGGCTTTTTGATGTTCAATTTGTCTTATGATTTGGCTTTGACTTTTGGACTGTACTTTAAATACAATTCTGGATTTGACCCTCTCACTACCTGTTACTGGCCTAGATTACCTCACCACAATTCACAATTAAACCTGTGAGCTGGATCTTCATCTGGACCTGAGTTCTGATCCTGCCCGTTGCCAAATGCTTTACAAGTGTCGTCCACAAAGCCACACCGCACTCTGAGCCGATGTGGATATTGATTGTCATGAGATGTTCAACAGAACTACAAAAAAAGATCAGATAGTGTTGCTTTTTGCAGCGTTTAAGCAGTTAATTATTTCACTTGCACATTATGCTAATTATTATGACATTAATATCAAATCTCAAATTTTCTTGTGTTTTCCAAAACTTTTCTTGCCTAATGTTGTCAAAATCTTCAGAATGGCAGCCTGTGGTCAGTAGATTTGGTTCTGTTGATTTCTCCAGGTCACAAACATGTCCTTCAATCAGACTCCTAATGAGAGAAACAGTAAGTATAACCTGGAGTCGTGTACAACAATATATTGAATTGAAATGTAAATTTAAACTATTTGTTAGGATTCCGTGATCTGTTTTCATATTGTGTGTTGTTTTCCCTGCACTCATGTGATTCCATTTTTCCTGTTCCACGGGTATCTCTCTCTCTGCGCATCTCCTCCCACATGCCTTTAATTGCAACTTGTCAGTCCTTCGGTGTTTCCTTGTGTTGTGGCATTTCTTGCCTCACCTTCACTGTTTTTCCAGTGTTTCTTACCACCTGTCCCAGGTCAGTTCATTTGGTCTGTGAACGTATATACATTCACTGTTCCCATCAGTCTCTATCTCCGCACCTTCTCTCCCACCTGCAGCTCCTCCCTCCAAGCCCCTCATGCTCATTTACCAGTTCAGTTCACCAAGTGGCATTCCAACACGAGCAGGGCCAGTATGTCTTCTTGCGAAGTATGAAACGCTAGTAATAACAAAAAACAAACATTAACATGTTACTCACAGACATACCACACCATCTCAAAGTCATTGTGATTATGCTTGATAATCCAAAGATGGTAAGAAAACTAGGCTGGATATCAGCCAAGCGAACTAATGTTACCTACATGACGTTAGCATTAACTACCAAGCCTAGTAACTAGCCGAATGTATAACAAAACCTACCTAGAGATGAGTAACATCTAACTCTTTTTTTAATTATTTCAGTTTACTAGATGGGAGCCCTGTCTCCGAGATCCAAAAACTGGACAAGGGAAGAAGAAAGACTGCAAGAAGACAAGCTAGTTTGCATCTCTGTTCACTAGAGCTTAGTCTGCTTCCCAGCAGCAAACTACCAAGCAACTGTTCTGGCTTTATGGGGACTATTATTTTCAGTGTCTCACCAGGCTAAGGCCACGCAAAGCTACAACGCCATGATGTGCCTTTATGTGCTTGATAGCCTCTGTTATTAGAGCTACAGTTTCTAAGTATTACACACCCTCAACTATTGTGTTACAGATGGATTGCATTTACATTATTATAACTAGAGCCCAGTCACTGTAAATGAATGTGCAGACCAGCGCTAATATAGAAGCATGCTAACACCTCGCTTTCCAACACAATGCCAGTAAATCTTCCAAACACTTAAGCCCCGTTAATGTGAGGTTTCAATCGTTACAACTCCACCTCCTTCTTTGTTGACTGCTTTTCTGCCAGCGGTTTTGGTCTTTATTTATTTATTTATTTATTTATTTATTTGCTGGTGACGTTAGCTATAACAATTATTCTGTTGTTGACAACGGAGGAACTAGAAGTGTAGCTCAAGAGATTTTGACTTCTCAGGATTTTCACTTTTCAGGTCCATCACATAGTCATCCAAATTTACTGTCAGACTACTTCAGTTGCTGATACCTGAAAGGGTACTATGACATTTTTATAACATAAAACACAAACACACAAAAAAAAATACCAACTGCAGCATTAACCTCCTCCAGGAACTGGGCGCACACAATATTGGACTCTTCACCAAAGGAGAGGGCATGCGTGGAGGAGGGGGGCCGAACAGCGTGTGTATGAGAAGTGATTGACACTGTATTCGAAAGTCCTCCTAGCCCTGATTCGTTAATTTTGCTCGGGCAGGATGGATTCTTGCCAGTGCCATTGGACGCACTGTTAGGAGTCCGTGCCCGATTTTGTTTTTGTTTTTTTTTTTTTTTTTACAGATTACCTGTCTCATGTCCTACCGTCAGTAAAGAATGTTAGTTTTAGCAAACATGAATAAAGTTATTTTTATAAAAGTTACCAACCGCAGCTTTAATGTACCTTGAGTCACTAAATTACAGACTGGGAAGGCCGCTGGGGCTTTGGTCAATGAAAATATCGTTCTTTGGTGGGAGACATATTGTACAAATCAGAATCAGAGATTTGGGAAATACTGGAGATGCTTGCCCAATGAGCAGGGCATTTCTCTGGCTGGCTTCATGGTGACCACTCTAAATAATTAGAATTGCGCACAATAATGCTAAAGACCATACTTGAGACTCAGTGATCATGTGACCACTGGGCCTTTCTCCGCCACCTCCCACCCCATGCTTGCCTATGTCGCATTTTTAAATAAGAAAATTTGCAGTTTGAAGAAAAGTTTCACTCTGGGTCAAAAGCTTAATGCAGAGTTAGAAATTTCAGCTGCAGATTTCCTTTGATATGCATGTGCGGGAGAGAGCCTGACAAAATGTGTGCAGTACATGTGTGCAGGTCATTACATAAAGAAGTAGCCACAATGAGTGGAAATTTAAATTTCTGTTCAGCCACCAATATTAATTCCTGATGACAACAGCAAAGTCAAGGGAGTGAAAGAAAGCCCTTTCGGACCGAGAGCTTGCAGATGTTTACACCAAGCATGTAATGTAAAAAAAAAAATTATCCATTTATTAGAAGCAGTCATAAACTTAAAATCATGCACTCAGTTGGCCTACTGCTTAGGCAGTCCATAACTGGCTGGTTATTATGCATACTTATCACTGTACACCATGAGGCAATGTTCCTACTAAATAAATCAGAATAAAAGTTTCACATTAATGTTCCCAAGCGTACTAGCCCACAATCATGGAAAAGTATTCTTAATCTTTCACACCTGGGCCCTGCTTCATAAACAGAGCAAATGAACAAGCTGAATATGTGTACTTAAGTAAAAAGCCCAAAATCTATTCAAATCTTTATGGACAGAAGCAAGAAGGGCTGATCTGACTTTGAAATCACAGCTATTCCAACTAACTCAGTAATCCTGCTTTGTGATCCACTTATGAAAAACATTAAGACATGATCCAATTTTTGAAACAAGAAATAGTAGCAGTAATTTGAAAAATATATTTGTGAATGTGAGAATGTCTGCAACAGATGAACAAAGTGATAGCCTCAATTTACTTGATTCAAAGGATTACTATAGGTTCTAAATTACACTCTTGGGACCTCCCTCTAAACAGTCACAAAGTATTGCCATCTTGAGACTTACCTGAGTACGTACAGTATATTATTGATGTGTCTGATTGCTCCATGAGAAGAAACTCAGACTGAAAGGCCAGTTGATGTGATTTTGGGCCCTAACTGGATTCATCCAGTCAGAACTGGGTGAAAGGATTTTACCTGTTTGCACTCACAAGTTTTGGCTGATGGTTGATGAGGACTGGGCGAAAGCAAGTGGACTGCTGAGATCTTGGAGCATCAATACAATTGAAAAAGGTAAACTAAATTAGTTACATACCTCTGGGCTGAATCTTCTCTAATTAAGGAAAATTGAATAAGGCAAAAGGGTTTCCCATGCTATCATTTACCATCCATAATAATATGAGTCATTGAAAAAAAATTATGAGCATTCATTACAAGGCAAAACGTTTATCCAAAATGACACGCAGTAAGTGCAAAAAATAAGGTTATTCGAAGCAGCCATACCCTGCATCAGAAAAGTTACAATTTGTATAGAGCACCGATTTGCTCAGTCATGAACAAATCAGGCTGAATGGTTGGCATGCATCAGCTATATTTGAGCATTTACAAAAGTACAGACTAGTAAACAAGCTGAAAATTGCAGTTAGGAACAACTGCTTCTGAGCAAGAACAGAAATACAAGGACAGATTGTAGATAAACTTTTTAAAAATGAGGATCAGTTGTTCCTGAGATATGGGTGTTTAAATTTTCATACAAAGACAGTTAGAGTAAACTTGATCAATCTGGTTACTCTTCACTGGGAAATTCCTTGGAATTGGCGTAATCAAACAATCAAAGTGTGAAACTCATTGCTTTTTGCTTATTCTGTCAATAGGTGCAACCAAGCTGACGTCGTGGAGTGACGATGCGTACTGAGGTGAAAATACAGGCAGCACCAGCAACAATACTGCTGTATTTGAACCTGGTTAGTGCAGAACTCATGAAAGATTAGCCCCCTAACCTTAGTGCAATCCTGTGTGATAACAGGGTGTACAAATAGATAGGAGGGCTAGCAGAGTATCGAGGCACATCGGGGATGCTATTATGTGACAGTTGATGGGTCCCGTCATTCGAAATGCCTCCTAATAAGTACACGCCCTGGCTACCTTGCCAACGAGCCTGGCTCTGTGGCGATGTGGTCAGCGCGTGTGACTCTTACCCGGGTGTCTGGGGTTCAAACCCCCACCCGGGCCCTCCTTCGGCCTGCCACAATTAGTTCCCATAGAGAGCCACTTTCGGGACATTAAGAACCATGCCTTTAGGCCCCACTTTGTACTTTGCTAACCCACTAATCTCGCTTCCTAGTACACCACCCTCGACAGCGAGATAAGACAATCATATTTACGGTGCACATTTCGCTTAGCTAAGCAACATCAGCTGACAAATGAATCATAATTACATCATAGTCTTTAAAATGAAAATTTGAGGTCTGTAATGTTAGTATGTGTCGTTGTGAGAAGTTGGTTGCAAACATTTTTAGCTAGATGAGGTTGCCAGAAAGCTATCCTGTAATTTATCTATGTAATTGCTAACTAAGTAAGTTCTGGGTTGTTCTGTGTTTATGTAATATAATAAAGGAAATACAGATTTAAGTGAAAGTAATGAACCTTACAACTGGCATATATTCTTAGTAAATTAGCAGTGTATATGGTAATTCAGTACAATAAACAATAATAATAAAACTGAATAATAATAATAATAATAATAATAATGAATTTTTGAAATATCAACATAGCACTCACCCCCCCCCCCCCATTTTAAAAAATCTAGCCCCCACCCCTCAAAAGCCAGAACTCTGAGCATGAATGGCAATTTTATTATTAATTTAATGACATATTCTGTCAATATTAGCGACAAAAGATATTTTTTTCAGTATATTATGGTGGGCTTCACATAAAAGAAATACCTTCCCACAGTATTTTAGAAGTTCATGCAACAGTGAATTAAATCAGGATGTATTTGATCATATAGCTTCATTAGCTAGAAATTAGTCCAGGCATATGCAAACTGCTATTCGACATAACAGTGGGCATGTTATAAAAATTTCTTAAACATTATTGCTTGCTTGTCCTGTACTTCATTCTGATTCAACCTCCTATGATGGGTATATACTAATAAATTCATGA
Source organism: Gymnothorax javanicus (assembly GCA_029692085.1). Lineage (NCBI taxonomy): Eukaryota > Metazoa > Chordata > Actinopteri > Anguilliformes > Muraenidae > Gymnothorax > Gymnothorax javanicus. The sequence continues at coordinate 190,540,367 of CM056193.1, forward strand.
TTTATCCCCAAATATAATGGGTATTTTTTTTTCCTGCAGACTGGGTTAATTAGTAGATTAGACGAATACTCAGTGCTGGGGATGCTTGCAAATTCTCAGAGGGCCGTGCTCAGCTGCTAATGATTTGTGCGAGGATTAATTTGTATTCAAAGGCCAATCATAGAAATGTAGAGGAATAATAAAAATAAGAAAGTCCTTAGGGTCTCTCAAAAGAGAAATATTATTGTATAATACTGCTATATGGAGTTTGGCTAGTTCAGGTAGCGTAGAAGTCCTTTTCAACCCATCTTCTGATTTTTTTCTTTTTTTCCTGAGAATTTTTGAGAGAGATTGCAGTGACAGATTGGGAGGTAGGGGAGGCATTTAAAAATTCATAAGTCTTCCCAGATAACTAGTGACTGGAGTCAGAGCCAGCATATATTTGAGCTGGAGTCACATGTTAGCAGCCATCCTTCAGATCTTTAAGATGACTCGATATGTTTCAACCAAGTCATCCGTATACCTTTCATTGAATTAGCGCATTAGCACAGTTAACACTTTTCTCAATTTTATGACTGTCTTACTGATATCATGAAGACTATCTCATTTAAAAGAGTTAACTTTTTTAAACTTTTACACATCTGGCCAAGCAAAAGCAGACTTTGGGCTCGATTTTTCTGCATGCGCTGCCTGATGATATGCGCAGCCTAGGTTCCCTCAGACGCAAGGACTGACTGGTATTTTTCTGCCAGGGCTACATGCAAATGGGGGGAGAGATAAATATTGAGTGCTTGGTTTTATCTCAGGGGTTCCATATCTCAAATTGCACCAGTGCGAAAATCATTTGAACGATACCACCTTGCACATCCTCATTTAAAGACATAAGTCACTCTGTGTATGACTGCATATGACTTGGGTGAACCATGACTAAACCAATGCACAACCTATTTCTAAATACACCCGAAGGTGCTGACAAACACCTGTAATTGATAGATTAATGGTATTAATATCAATAATGTGTGAACCTCGCCCCTGACGGGCTGTTACAATGCAGCAGAACGTATGTCAATCACCACCAACCACATAGCTTCAATCTCTCCACTTGTTTCGGTTTTCGTGGTGATGATTTAGTTAAGTATGATAGTGAGGGTCAGGGCTGTTTTCTTCAGAGCAGATGGGCATCTTAATGCCGGCTCATCTCTCCATCCCCACGTCTCGCCAGCGAGCTGCGGTCGGGTGTGAGGCAGAGAGGGCAGCCCACAGGACAACGCAGGAGGGCGAGAGGAACATAGCACAGCTTGTTTGCAGAAAATCCGGTTATTTGTCTGAAGCTTTGAATTCAGAAGTAGATTTAGTGAGTCCTAAAGCAATTACGACTCACAGAGAAGAGGCACGAAGGCAGGCAGGGCCAGGAGCCAAGTGCTACATTTTCTTTTTTTTAGCGTTGCCTTCATCCCTTCAGTGCTGCGACCCGGGTGCTTAAACTGCAAAATGTACCCAAATATCTCCACGCTGCACTGCGCTCTTCTGATAACATATTTAATTGATGGCAACAGGAGACGACTGAGGAGCATCGGGTTTGCAATGGCGCTAAGTGTGTGAACTAAATCTGTGTTCCTGCAATAAAAGTCTGTGCGCTCTTTCAGATTCTGACACCGAGTTGAAATTAACAGCCTGAAGAATGGCATCGCAAAGATTATCTTTAATCTCCTCTGATATTAGGTCAGTTTATTTTGTCATAACACACTGCAGTGCTTGTTTTTAAATTGCACTAACTCACTGGAACATGGTGCCGGATATTACGAGTTTGACAGTATCAGTACATGGTTTTATATTACTGTACATTGAAGGATTAGTCACTCTGAGAACATTTAAGTGATGAGCAAAATTAATTTCACCACTTTCACTCGCCTTTTCCATTGAATGCTTGTTCAAATCTTGCTTTATATATGAACTATAATCATAGTTATAGTTTTTTATAGTGGTCATTTTCATTCACCACTACTTACTTTTGCCCAACTGTACACCACAGCACTTTTTTGAAATTTACAGAATTACAGAAATGATTAGTCGCAATCACAGTTCAGTGGATCCACTCCATGCTTGAAAAGCTTGCTAACTCAATACCTTTGTATAAAGTGGATACCCCTGTTAGGGACACAGCCATTTCACCCTAAATTAAAATTACACCTCACTGTTGTTGAGGAGATGCTATTTATTTTCTTATATAAAGTCTTATTACTCAAGAAGCAAAGCACTGATAAAGATTTTCAGAGCAGTAACTATCAGATCCAGCACTCTCATTCTGGATTTGCAGCAGTTGCATATTGGTAAAATTCCAAATAAAATGACAGTATCTCTATCTATATGTTCCATTTTAAAGTGATTTGACCTGAAAAATCCTGCTTTGGGTTGGCTTATCTCCTTGTGTTCTTGACTACCAGACAGATTGTAAAGATTTGGTCAACTGAAAAAAATTACTTCACCTTCATTTGCTTGAAAAGTGAATTCCAATTTGATTCCAATTTCATTGATATTACATTGGATGCAATGTAAACAAATAATTATAAAACATTAAGGCACGTTCATATGAATTAAACGGCTTTATGTTTCTAGTGTGGTAAGCTTAGCTCACACTATGAAAAAGAATAAGCTCCTTCAAACATTGTTAAAAATAAACAGCATGATTGTCATGGAAATAATCTGACTTTATACACGGCAAACCCACGCTTGGACTGCTGTCAATCAGTGAGGATGATGACCCAGGCTGTTCTGAATGCTGTAATGCAAACTGCGCAAGCAGGTACTGTGTCTCTAAGTATTACACTTTTGATCTGCATTGCAGTATTAAAAGCTAAACTTGGTTTCAGAAAAACCCAGCTTTTTCAATAACCATTTGCTTTGCAGTTAGATGCTGAAAGTGTGGAAAGATGCATATTGTGAGGTCCTTCCATCAACATTTGAATGGTGACATAGCAGACACATTTTGAACAGTAAACTGAAGGGCTGCAGTCCCTATATGGGTCACACAATATGCATGTAAATGTTAAAAATAGTTTAAACTCATACTCATTGCTCTCAAATCTGCTGTGCAGGAGTGTAAAGGGAAAATGCTATATTGTTTTCACTGTTCACTGAGTATGTACTGTACACTCTCAGTGTCAGCCAGGAAGCTTGCTGCATGGGTCAAAGCAAAGGCAGTGCAGGGCTGTGAGTGAGCCGGCCTGTGCCACGGAGCTTCGAACGGCGAGCGCTGACCGCTGCGAGGACCATAAACCTCTCAGTTTGACGACCAACCGAGCAGTAAATTAATTAATCATCATTTTATGCCTCATCAAGCACTTTGCTCAGCCTCGCGACAGGGGACGTCCCAATTAGCCAATGAGGAAAGCAATTGTTTTGTTTAGCTAGGTGAGCGCTCGACAAACGGGCAGGGCTTGACAAGTGGATAAATATGTCATCAGTCTGTGTCAGCTGCCCGAACGCCTCTCCACCTGTAAATTGGCGGGACTCCGCACGGCAGGACAGGGAGTGACCGACATCTGAGGGGGTCAGTGCTCACACCACGCTGTGTCTGCAAGATAATGCAGTTTTCCAGCAACATCCTGTCCGACCTTTTCTCTTCTTTATTTTTTTAGAGAAATCCCCTGGCATTCATGCCAGGACTACTTTAATTGAGACTGCTTTTTCAGCATTTTTGGAGTTGCATATAAATAATATGAAGAGTTTGTTTCCTAAACACAATATATCCATGCTACTCATTTTGAGTAAATCTGCTTTTTCTATGTTGCCACCTATTGCATTTTATAGAAAAACACAAAAATTGGCCATGAAAAAATACGCCTTATAGTATGAATTTCTGAAAACGGATTCTTGCACCATGTGTAAGAAGCACAGGGCTATCGCTCTATGGTATGATATCAATTTTTGTAATTTTGGCACTTATTGCTTTTCAGAAACAAAGTCTTTATATGTTAACTCTTCTTAAGTTAAAAAGCTTTTACTAAACAGCTAGTTCATATTCGAATATGAACTAGCTGTTTAATAAAAGCTTTTTAACTTAAGAAGAGTTGCCTTGGACATTTTGCTTTTTTATGTTTTGAAGTATTTTTCCCGACCCTGTCCAAAGAGCACCTTCTATTAATTATTGATATTTTGAACGCCGTAGCCCTTTTCTTTCACGTTTATATTTCTTTATATGTTAATAGTGCATTTCATTAGAGTTACACTTTATCACTTTGGTGGTTACTGAAAGCGAAGAGCCAAGGCTACAAGGCTACATCAAGGGACTTATTGCTTTTCTCCACTGCTCATGGTTCCAGGTTTTGTGTTCTGTTCTCGTGCATTAGCCATGGATGCATTGCATAAATGGTGGCACTGCCATCGAAACCATCTATGTAAAATTCATGGTGCACTGCTTTTTTTTTTTTTTTTTAAGACTAGTTCTGATTTGGATTGATCTCATTGGACATAGCTGTTTATTGCAGTCAGCCCTCGATATTGTATTTGTCCAGGTTTGTGCTGTCATGACATACAGAGTACACTGTTCAGTCGGTCTCAGTGTCCCTTCAAAAATGCATTGGTTCTGGATCTACAAGAATATTATCCAGATCACCAACAACTATAATCAATTCCACATTAGCAAAGATTCTATTTAATGAATATTTGTGCATTACATAAGGGTTAATCATTCTGTTCAGGTATATTTTAACTTCTTCCGGATCTATAATCCAGAATATCTGCCGGATAACTTTCAAAATTGAATCAGCTCATTTTTGGACTACCACCTACCATCCTGTCAAATTTCATGCCCATCCGTTCATAACTTTCAGAGATGTCCTGTTAATAGACAGACAAACACAGGTGAAAACATAACCCTTTTGGCAGAGGTAATGAGCGGTCCTGGTGCCGTGGCGGTTGAATAATTTTTGTTACCAGACAGAGTGGTTTAAATATTTTCACCTGGGATTTTCAATCACAGCAGTCTCTAAAGTTTAGATACTTTATTGAACCCTGTGGGGTAATTTGTGTTCTGCATTTAACCCATCCTATAGTTAGGAGCAGTGGGCAGCCATAGAGCAGCGCCCGGGAACCAACTCCAGCTCTAAAGCCAGTTCCTTGGTCAGGGGTACTGGTAGGAGTGTTCCTTGTTTTTGTGGGCGGGGGAAACCAGACCACCCAGAGGAAACCCAGGAGAACATGAGGAGAACATGCAAACTCCACACAGAAAGGCCCAGGCCGGATTTGAGCCTACAACCTTCTTGCTGTGAGGCAGCAGTGCAAACCACTGCACCACCACTGCTGCTGGTGTAGTAGTGCAGGGAGTATTTTCTTGGAACACAGTAGGTCCTTAATACCAACTGAACATAATTTATATACAACAACCAACCTTAGTATTGTTGTTGACCATGTGCATCCCTTTAAAATCACTGCCAACCCATCTTCTGATGGCAACCCATCTTCTAGCAAGATACAGCAACATGTCACAAAGCAAAAGTTGTCTAAGTATGGTTTCATGGGCCTGACATTGAGTTCCGTGTACTCCAATGGCCTACTCAATCACCAGACCTGAATCCTGTTGGTCACCTTTTGAGTCCATCGCAACAGGAGACGAATGTATTACAACAGGGCAGCAGAGACTGTAAGATGCATTAATGACAATATCACCAGAATCTCTGAGGAAGGTTTCCAGCACCATCACCGATACCATGAAGAATTCAGGCTCTTCTGACAGCAGCCTTTTAACCAGATTTATTTAATATGAGCAAAAAAAAAAAAATCTCTGAAGCCCTTATCAGGTCTAATGTGAAGCCAAGTAGCAAATTGTGAACTGTAACAAAAGTTAATTAAAAGGATTTTCACCATTAGATGGCAATATCACCATCAAATGTTCCAAATTAAATATTCACAATAACATTTGTTTTTAAAAGTATAGGCCATTCATGTTTGTAAAGTCAACTTGTATGTATGTACAGTAGTACAGTTTTTAAACATATAAAGTCAGGTTTATAAATATTTGTTCTGGACAAAGTTATTGATGCTTTAGCTGTCTTCTTCCACTTATTGGAATTGAATTTAAAGAATATATTGTAAGCTCAAAATGCACACTTCCAGTTTTTATTTGCGGGTATCTAAAAATTGAGTGAATAATATATTTGTTATAAGTCTGCACTTCTTGTCTTGATTGTTGCTTTTTTAAGTCCTCTGTGGTCATGTACAAAGCCAGAATGAAAGATTTGGCACTTTAAATATACACAGCTCTGACTGTCTGTAGATTAAGTTTAACCCCTTTGCGCAGACTACAAATAATGCCTATATTTTCCTGTTATGCATGAGCCTATTTTGGCTTTATAACTCGGTATTTGTGTCACAGAGACAGTGGATTCCAGTTAGAGACAGTTATTCCAGTGAAGCAAGACATTTGGGAATAAAATTTCAGAATTTACGGACGCTGGCGTCTATATCTGCTCAAAGGGGTTATTATAAAGAACTGAATATATGCTGATAAGCCAAGACATTATAAACACTCAAAAATGAAGCAAATAAAGCTGATTCTCTCGTAACTACAGCACATGACGAGGACTGTGAACAGACTTAGACAGTTAGTGAGCAGACGGTTCTTGTAGCCTACGTGTTGGATGAAGAAGAAATGGATCCCGTGTGGCTTTGACCACGACCAAATTGCTATGGCCGGGAAACTTGGTAGGAGCATCTCTGAAGTGGCAAGGCTTGTGGGATCCTCCTGGTCAGCAATGGTGAGTACGTACTGACATCAGTCTGAGGATTAGCAAAATATTAACCATCAACAGGGTGTCGGGTGTTTCAGGCTCATTGAACTGAGGGGGCAACAAAGGCGATCCAGTCTGGTCCTAACCGACAGAAGGGTAGCAGTGGCACCAGTCGCAGATAATTTTATTGAAAACCCTGAGAATATAACTTTCCCAATGTGCCATGACTGCAACTGAACTAGATTAAAACTTACACTTGACTGAACAAGGATGTTCCAATGCTAACTACACAATTCTTTCATTCCTCTGTCCTCACATACGTTCTCTGCATTCTCTCAGAAGAGAAGGTAAAACGCAAGGAAAGGATTCAAGGAGTAATTGTCATTGATAGTAATGTGGCTATAGAGCATCAGCGGGAAAATACAAATAGCAGAACAGTGGGGCCAGCCACTGTTCAGTTCAGCTGGCATCTCTTGGACCTGCAAAGAAGAACACACTTCAGAAAAAAAGACATATTGTCTCCCTGTTCAAGCTGGCACTAGTTCAAGCCCTGGGAAAGCCTTAACATCGTTGCTACAAATTTCTCTGCTCATGACAGGAAATGACATTGTGTTCTTCATCTAGAGGGAACCCGAAGCCATGCTGGAGGCAGGGGTGGATAAGCAGATGTGTGAGCCCGGGGTGAGTCTGGGTGATTCGCTCCGGCAAAAAAACAGGCCTGAGGGCAGCGCCTACAAAATCACGCAGATGGAGATCCAAGCAAAAAAGATAACCCTGGCCAAATAGAGTCTCCTCTTCTGTGGCTCTCCTTTCACAGTAAATAAAGAGAAGGGGGGATTCATTTGCCCCAATGTTCACAGTTATGTTCAGGCCTTTCGCCTTACGGTAACATAGGTGAAAAGTCCTAGTAATATGGAATGTTCTCCTTTAATTCTGTGTAAAACATGACAGCCTGAGCCTTAATACAGTGTGTGTGCGTGTGTGTGTGTGTGTGTGTGTGTGTGTGTGTGTGTGTGTGCGTGGGCATGCGCATGTGTGAATACAATTATATGTGATTTTTCCGCTTTCTGTTGTGAAATAGTCTGTTCCATCTCCTCCATAAATACTAATATGCCTTGAATATACCTTGAAGTACTTCATGAGTTCACAGTACTGCCCAGGGTTTTATTTCATAATCAGAATGAATCCAGGTGAAAACTGCCGAGGCCCAGATTCAAGGTCTACCAGGCAGCTGCAAAATGGACTTCCTCCACAGATGCCCTGATGTTTGACCCTGATATTGCCCAACAGGGACCACCCATTTGAAGGGTCAGAGAGCAGATTGGTCCCCTCAGCCATCAATCACTCCTCTCCTCTTTCAAACCACCCCCCCGCAATCATTGGCCAGCTATGCGGTGGCTTTGCAACTGCAAAGGGACAAATATCCCCTGAGGCCCACGATAAGGACCTCAGCCTGTGAGAGCCTCCTATAAGCCAGCTGGGCCCAGAGTACACACACTTCCTCATATGCAATCGCTCTACGCGTAACAACTCAGAAATGGAATAACGCACGCCACTTATCACATTATCGTTATTACCACAGGGAAATGGGCTACGGCAGATCTGATCTCATCGAAAAAATGATGAGAACACTTGCGAATAATGAAACCCGGTACTGTGTGAAACATGCTGGTTCATAATGGCGATACATCTGCTCCTATTTATCCTTCATAAAGTAACGCCATGGGGTGCCACAAAAGCCTATAATTAACTCTTATTATATTCAGTCATATAATTTTGTCGTCTAATGCCACAGTTGCCGGCAGATTTCAGTCAGTGTGCATTTAACACTCATCTGTATCAAATACATTTTTGAAAGTATTACTCTGCAGGATTCGCTATTGCACATATTTTGAGTCCTCAAGTATTCAGCAGAAAACATATATCAATATAGGATAATTTATCAATATAAAAATTGAAGAAACTTCAAAAACATTACGTCCACAAACCTACAATACTACGATATGGTAAACTATTTGATTCAGCACATCAGCCTTACTGGCTATTGTTTTGACTACCTAACATTTTATTTGCAATCAATAAATTTTAATACAAGATCATTTATGATAGAAGGTGTCACACATTGTCTCCACAGCTTTTTGATTATTTGTCAAGCCCATGAAATTGTAATTAAACAAGTGTAGAAGCGAGCAAAGCTCACATACCCCCGCTCCCCATTTTTCGCTCAATAAACTTCAGTAGCAAAAGACAAATCAATGGAAATACAATATGCAGTCGTATATACAGGTCTATTACCAAAAATGCCAACTTGGGGAGTTTAGTTGATGTGTGTATGAAGTGTGATGAAGCTACCAAGCTAAGTTTGAGAGATATGTATTCTATGAGCATCACATGGGCAATCATGTGTCCATGGTAATTGCAACAATATGATTACTGTAGAAAAAAATGATATATATATTTTAAAATATACACCCAAAAGTGGCCAGTGAAACATTGTACATTTGAATTGACAAAAATTTGCAATCACTACTTAAAACGTAGATAATAGCACTATCAGTTTAAGCATATCTTAAAAAATGAACAAAAGTTTAGGTACACATTCTCAGCTGCCATTACTTTGCTTTTCCTTGTTTTGAAACACATTCCAGAAAGAAGAAGAATGTATCAATAAATAATAATTTTAATTAAAAATAAATTTTGGATTGTGTGATATCATGAACTAGAATGTGAAGTAGCTAGCCAGTGCAAATGAAAAACATCTTTCTGAAAAATGTTGCCACCTTTGAAACAAAACAAAATAGCAGTAAAATCTCACCTATCATGTAGAATGTTGAAGTCCGAGTCTCACAGCAAACGTTTGTATAAGTCACAAGGAAAATGTTAAAAACTTGAAAAGGTTGAAGTTATAACAAGTCTTTCTTCGCAGTAGAATAGGAAATGAAAATAAAGTTGCAAATTTAGGCATGTTTTGGCCAATTTTCAGAAATGCCGATATAAGTGATTGTTGCATACTAAATTTAAAGGTTGCAAGTGTTATAGTTTTGTAGTTATTCTGGGGAAAATGAGTCTGAAAATGTGGTTGTTTTTGGTGTAAATCACAGAAATTTTGGGCACTAGTAATTGGAACCCACAAAAGAAAAATACCAGCATGAGGGTAACATGTATACCAATTCTAAAGTTTGTAAGTGATACAGTGAGACAAAGTCCAAAATGTGGGCCGTTTTTGGTGAAAATTTCAAAAATTTTGGGCACTTCAGAACTGAAACCCCCAAAAGGCACAATGGCACCCTAAGGGTAATATCCATACCAAATTTGAAGTTTGTATGTGCTATAGTTTTTGAGTTATGCTCCGGAAACGAATCTAAGTCCAAAATTTGGGCCGTTTTTGGTGAAAATTTCAAAAATTTTGGGCACTTCAGACCTGAAACCCCCAAAAGGCACAATGGCACCCTAAGGGTAATATCCATACCAAATTTGAAGTTTATATGTGCTATAGTTTTTGAGTTATGCTCCGGAAACGAATCTAAGTCCAAAATTTGGGCCGTTTTTGGTGAAAATTTCAAAAATTTTGGGCACTTCAGAACTGAAACCCCCAAAAGGCACAATGGCACCCTAAGGGTGATATCCATACCAAATTTGAAGTTTATAGGTGGTATAGTTTTTGAGTTATGCTCCGGAAATGATTCCGGACGGACGCACGCACGCACAAACGCACGGACGGACGGACAGGACGGAGCGCTATATACCCCCCCCGACTACGTCGTAGCGGGGGTATAATAAAAATCATTACAGTACTGAAATTATATTTGAATTGGTTTGTTTCAACAATACTTAAACTCAGTAAAATCAGGTTGTTTCAAGAATACTTAAACTAAGTAAAATCAGGTGTAGTGCATTGGTCCTACTTTTAAGCAGGCAGGCATGGGGAAAAGGAGGGAATAAGTTCTATTGTCATGTAGAAGCAGACATCTGGCAAAAAAATTGTCTTATTTAGCATGAAAACTGCTGCAAAGGCCAGTACAGCAAGGAATATGGTAACACCTTGAAAACTCTGATGTAGTTGAGGAAACATGAAATCCTGGAATCATTTGCCACGCAAATGATATCATGATATCATGGTTTCATCCTGAACTTTTATTTGGAATGGATCTCAGTTAAGACTGCAAGCCACAAATTAACAGCTACCTAACCTAACGAGCAATTTCACAGACACATGCAGATAGCAATACTGTAGCTAGCTAGTGCTTGACTCTAAACATAAAACAGCCATGTTTTCATATTAGCCCTGCTGCTATGAAATTGAAGTTCTCAACCTCACACAAACATGCTAGCAAGCTAGTTCTTAACCATACACAGACACACATGCTCACAACCAGTAATGTTTTAGTGAGCAACTTAGTGATTATACATCACACACACATACACATACACATACACACACAATCACAAATTTTAAGTCAGCATTGCCTTTTCAAATGAGCCTTTTCACTCACTCTCATGACACCTAACATTTCTCACGCATCGGAAAAAATTAAAAGACAGAATGAAAGAATGAAAATTCTCACTTATTGCAAATATGAGAGAATATATATCGAGGGCTGACTGCAATAAACAGTTATGTCCAGATGTTTTACATTGGACATAACTGTTTATTGCAGTCAGCCCTCAATATTACCATCTCACTGTCTACATCTCTACTGGTAATTATATGCACGACTAAAATATGAGCTTCTAATATCTCGCAGTGAATCCTGGAGCGTGATTGACATATACTGCAGGGTTGCTGTGTGCTAAAGTCGACGTGCTTGCGCTTGACTGGATGATACTTTTGGCCCTAACTTAGTTTCGACCAAAATTATACCAACTAGGTTTTTCCATAACACTCAACAGCTGTAGACTGAAGAAGTTCTCCATATTTACAGCACAATACAATGCACGTCGGCCATCTTTGCTGATCTTTCCGCCAAATATCCCACGGAGGTTTGCAGAAGGGAGGTTATCGAATCAGGAGAATGGAGCAGTGTTTGACACAGTCAAAGAATCTTAGTACTCTGAGTACCGATTTGTCAAAATGAATTGTGGTCAGGAATGTGCTTAATAACTGTAGGTAAAAGTCATCGGCTCCTACTGTGAAGTCTTCAGGAAACTGCGCCACACAGAATTCCCTCAAAGGCACAGTTGTGGAGCATGATAAATCACGGCACAGGTGCTGCACTAATTTGTCAAAGTCATAAATTCTACTGGGCTGTAACTTAGCTGTCACTGCTTGAAATGATTTTATATTGGCATGCTTACTCTTATGGCAGCTCACAATTCAAAGATTAAAACACAGCATATTTGGCGCTGAAACTTGACATCAGGTGTTTCAAATCACATCGTTATTCAATTTTTTTTTTTTACCCCAATACTAATCCTAAATTGCTCCTGTCCCAACTTTTTTTTGGATTGTGTTTTAGGCCTGAATGGCAGGAATGACTGTATATGTACAAAATAAATGACGTAAACCAGACAAAACATTACATATCTTGTTTCTTGTCTGCAATGAAAAAAACAAGTAAAATTATGTTTCGATTCCTGCTTTCTGTTTATCTGCACATTTTTCATACCGTCCCAACTTTTCTGAGTTGGCGTTGTAACTGGAGTTCCAAAAAATAGCTCCACAGTTTTTTAGCATCTCTTGCAGTGGAACAAAGATTTATTGCTTTGTCTTTGAATATTGCTGTGCCCAGGTGCTCTTGCCTACCTGCAGAACAAGAACGCCACAAATACTTAGAGTACATTAAAATGTGTTCATGCAGTAAATTCTCCTGCACTGTGCATTTTAATACATTGAGTTTTCCACCAGACATAAATGATGATAGATGCTTGGAGGATATTGGGAAGTGTGCTAGATCTTGGTGGGCTTACAGTGTATTTGTCTGTTTCCTTACTGAGTGCAACAGTTTGTAGTCTTAAAGGGGCTATGTCAATAGCTAGGCATGTGCAATTTGGTCGCAAAACTTATGCGAAACATCTTTTCCGTGGGCCATGGGTAAAGTCTGGCGTTCGCCATGACAAAAGGGGTGAAAAGCGGGTGAAAGCATCTGTCTTAACTAATGCTCACATATGAGTTCCTCAAAGCCATATTTTGGTCTCGGGAAGTTAAAAATAACCAAAATTTCCTTCCCACAACATAATAATGTCTGATAATGCAGCTCTCTTCTTTTATAAATATTTTGCGCCGATAACATGAAAGAAAGCTGGATTCGTTTGGATTGTTGCGCTTCCCCTTTGTAATGGCGAACGCCAGACTTTCCCGTGGCCCACGGAAAAGATAAGTTTCGCGACCAAACTGCGCGTGCTCAGCTATTGACATAGCCCCTTTAAAGCCCGGGTGCAAATAAGCATTTTTTAGCCATGGATTCCCATGGCAGATACCCAATGGACTTTTTGCGGTGGGATTTTTTGTCTTTTTTTTTTTTTTGGTTGTTGTTTTCTTTTTATTGTGAAAGAAAAGTTTTGTGGTTAATGGAAGCGAAAAAGTAATCCATGAGAATGCACACGACTCTGGCGTTTCTCTCCGTGAATTTTGAAGTTGTTATTTGCCTTTGAAAAGCAAGTTGCCATTTTAGAATTAGGGGTTATGGCAATCATGTAACAATATAATGTAACAAAAAAGGGCATTTTTTGAGAGGTGAAAATGACTCTAACTGGCTCTAAAAAAACTTTTAACTGCATGAATTCCTGGCAAATTAACACTGAGTGATATTTATTCATTACTATTATAGTGAATAGGGATTACTGGCAAATTCTAGGACCACTGCTACTTACCTGTGCATTACATACAGTCAGTGCAGGCAGATTAGTAGTGGACAGGGCATGCTGGTGGATGGCAGACATGACACCTACGTCATGTCTTCCTGTCGGAGCTCGCAGTACAGTCTGTATACCTCACTAATGGCTGCTTTCTGCTACCATGAAAATAAAGTCATGTGGCATCCCATGGTATGGGTTAGAATCAACATATTCTCATCCTGAGTCGTCATATAATCACGCTACCTGACCAAGCGTTGACATACGACGTACAAGGAGGCTTTTGGCGTCCTAATTTCATATTTAGGGTTAGGGCTCGCGTTGGGGTTAGGGGTACGGTTCGTTTTCGCACAGGCATCAAATAAGGAGACCAGAAGCCTCCTTTTTTGTCGTCTATCGAGGTTTGGTCAGGAAGACTCACAAAATGACAAGTCGGGATGAGACTGGGTTCTTAAAATCTCCCAACATTAGTGTTCTGGGGTTAAGCAGTCACATGCAGCAAATAACATTCAAATGGATAGGAGTGGCCTGTGTCAGTGCTTTTATAATTGTGGTTTAGAAACTTTAAATTTGAAGTTAAAGCTGTTTACAAATACAGGGAAACTGGAATTCCTTCCAGTTGTTCAATGTGTAGGGAACTAGCCATCATTTCCACAGCATTATACAGCCTCTTCCAGGCAGTACAGTTTAAACACTGCTTAGTGCGCTTGGATTTATTTCACTCCATGTTCTATTGAAGCAGAAGTCAACATTAATCAGACAGGGAATGGCTTCCCAATCATCAGTCATCCTATTTTGGTGATTGCATTCTTACTGTCCTCCCGTATATCTGGTTTAAAACCACATATTTGCTGACAACACTTCAATTTTCATCATTTAGTCCCCCTGTCTTGACAGCAACTACAGAGAATAGTTAATGCTTAAAGATGGAGCAGAAACTGCGCCCGTAGAGTCACCACTGCCTTTGGTGGCAGACGCAAACTGAAGGATACAGGCTAACTTGCCAGCTAGTTGTGTATTTAGTAATCTTATTATTGCTCGACCTTAAGGACAAGGTCTTTTTGAGCTTTGTCTGCATGTTCACGCTATAAGTCTTTGGGAAATTATTTTACACACAGTATAAAAGTGCCACCAGTTTTTTAGATGGTTAGTCATCATTTGAGATACAGAATGAGCGCATCCTTAAAAAACTAGCTACAAGCTACGTGACCCTCGATAAAAGATCAATTTCCGTGATCAAGATCTTTACAAATTAAAGAAATTCTTTTCTATTTTCACATGCACAGTTTGAGGCCTGTTGGTTAGCATCCAGAAACAAGGAGGAAAATAGTTTTTCTCAGTTCATTTCACCTGAACAGAAGGTTCACTTTGTTCACCCCAGTTAAGCCATAAGACTGTCTTTTCCTCTTCACTGTTTCTGTTGCAAGCTTGCGTTATTTTCCACATCACAAACAGACCTGGGATGCGTTTCCCAAAATCACAGATGCTAACTCAAGTACAAACTAGTTGGGCCCATTGACTGTGAATGGACAAACTATGTAAGTTGTTAACATAGTTAGCAACTATGCTTTTGGGAAACGCACCCCTGTTTTGCATACTGCTCAGTTACCAATTCTGTCTGTGTCTGTACTCCCTGCCACAGCCTTTATAGACCTCTCCACCTCTCTTAACCTCATTGCACAAGCATACATTTTTTCACACTTAGCTCAGTTCCCTGGCCAATCAGAGCAGAGCTCACAATCAAAGATGGATGCCTGTTTTTCAAATGAGAGAGAATGACTGGTAATGAATCACCTTGTAATTATGGCTTTTATTTTTGTTAGGAATTGACAAACCAACATAAGACAACTCATTAACTATAGTGGGACATTGTTCAAAATGGTAAAATTATATTTAAAATGACTTTCTAGTTGTGTGTCCTACAAAAATATCAATTTCTGGATTTTTTTTATCACTAAATTCATTTGTGCATTAAATTTGAAGTAAAATTTTATTTAATACAACATATATCTACTAATTAATTGCACAATTAGTTCTAGTTTAAGATCTGTTATGCAATCCCATTTTCCTGGAACTCAGAAACTTCAAAGTCATTTAGAGGTCCGTCCTCTTGAGCTGATTCAGCCAGCTGCTATTTCTCCTCACTCTGCAGTGCACCAGCTGAGCTGCACAGTCACACTATCAGATAAGTGCACCACATTCGCAGGTCCTGCGGAAAGACTTGCTGCTCACTTATGAGTGAAGATAAAAACAGTCCTACAACGTGAAACCCTCCCTCTCTGAGTAATGTCTCAGACTGACTGACTCAATTTAGAATTAATTGCGGTATCTTAAGGACAAGCTGTGGGTTCAGGTCTTATTCTGGGCTTTTTAAGTAGAGTTGGCATGTTCTCTTCATGTCTACGGGTTTCCCCACTGGGTACTCCAGTTTGTTTGTTCCTACAGTTTTAGAAATCCATATCAGGCTAACTGGAAGACTTTGTGTTGCCCAAAGGCATGCGTGTGTCCATAAAAGGAGTTTGTGCCCTGCAGTGGATTGGTCAGCTGTCCAGGGTGTGTTCCTGCCTCTTGCCCAGAGGATGCTGGGTAAGGCTTCCGCCCTTCGTGACCTTGATCAGGGATGAAGGGGTTTGGTACTGAATAGACAGAGGTGTAATGGATCTTTGGCACAACACTATTGTAGGTAATTTCTCATGAAATCTCCAAAGCTCACCAGTTTATGACTAATTTTTTTGGCTTTTTTTTTTTTTTTTTTTTTAGTATTATTAGACACATAATTCAGTTAAGGGGTCGTCGCAATTTTTTTTTTTTTTTTTTGAAAATTTCATTATTTTTTATTTTCACATACAACGTAAAATAAATAAAATAAATAAAGGAATGCAGTGAGATGCCAGTAAACACCAATAATCTATGTTTTTCCTCTGCCTCAATTGTCACTTGTGACTTTAAATGCAAATTACTGAAAATCACAATTTTGACTGATTTTCAACCTTGTGGCATTCATAAAATTGTTAATATTCATCTGATTAACTTGAAATTTGGACTGAAGTTGTATCTGTTGGAGATACTCTTTACCCTGAAGAGTACCCTTAAGGTTAGTTATTAGCATCAACTTTGTAAATGGACTTTTTTTCAGTTGTTCTTATATCAGTACATGTAATCATGAATATACCATGAAAGAATGTCATTATTTTTCCACTGCACAGCTTCTAGCAATTTTTATAATTTTATTTGTTAGTTCTAGGGCAGCTGTTTTAAGACCCAATTTTATTAAAAGCAAGACATCTCCATCAAAATTGGAGGAAACATGGCACCAAATAGACAATTTGGCAAATAAAAGCAAACAAAAGCTTTCCATTCCCAAGATAATTCGGAACATGCTGGGCAAATTTATATTTTCAAGGAGCCTCTTGGTGATCTATCACCTTAAGATAACTAGTAGCTAAAATGTACAAGACATATGAGAAAACTGGCTCTGAGAAGGAGACTTTTCTGGCTTTGGTCTTCCAATCGCGCCGGCCCCCGAAAAGGTTCAAAGTTTGATGGTAGAGTCAGAAATTATCCTGCGAAATGAACTCATCCAGAAAACATGAGCCTTATGCAACAATTCTTTTCCGGTTTACATTCTGTCAAAATGCATGAAAACAAAATGTGAGCATTTTGTTTGAACTTGTCTGGACGGAGATATCGTGCTGAAATAAACTGTTTTCTTCATATAGCATGCAGTGCCAAAAAAATATAAATAAATACAATTTTTTACAGTTCTGAGACCTGCGGAGATCTGGTGCGCTCTGGTGATTCCACATGGAATACGTCTTCTGTCAAATTATTAGCTTTTATTTTGCCTTAAAGCACATAATAATCTTGACCATAGATTTGGAAGATTTTTATGGCAGTAATTTATATCAAAGATCAAAACATACATTATTATCTCTACTATAATTTTCAAAGGCCTCATGTGCTATTTTCATTTAAAAAAAACCTATAATATCCTGACCATGAATCTCAGAGCTGTTATATCTTCAATAAACTGACAAACAGGTTTATAAAACAACAGTAGCAAAATGCTTTCTCAACAGTGTTACAAATTATAAATCATTCTTTGCTTCTGAAACACATACCACTTACCCTTGCAGTTAAATGAAGTCAAAGTTGTTTGTGATTGTGTACTGCTGTTTCTTTTTTTTGTTTGTTTTTTTTTTTTACATATCGCATATTTGTACATTGCAGTAAAAAAAAGTAGTAGCCCCTATTTAATTAATCTATTTTTGCATATTTGACACAGCAAATTGTTTAATATTTTTATTCAAACTTTAATAGCTAGTGAGACATGGTGAACGTGAGGAAATGCAAAATAAAGATTTTTTATGATTATTGAATGAAAAAGTTCTCCAACATGTATGGTTCCGGTGAGAAAGTAATTCTGCCCTTAATAGCTGTTCCTCCATCAGCAGCAATGACCGCAACCGGAGATCAGTCAGTCCTACACATCGCTGCGGAGGAATTTTGGCCCACTTTACAAAATTCCATTAATTCAGCCACATTGGAGGTATCATATGTAAAAAGTATTGTAAGTCCTACACTGTTCACCTGATTTGAATGTAAATAAACTCAAAGCTGAACGTCCGCATTGAGCTCATATTCATCATGTACTTTCAACTCCAATATGCTGTGATTAAATAACATTAACTTTGTCAATTTCCGAATATTTATGGACCCTTTAGCTTATTGCAAAGTGGATTTCAATTCGTAAATTTTATGCCAAGAGTAGGTAATCAGCATAATCTTAGGAGACAATGCCGTAGACACAGAAAGTTTCATAAACTATTTAAAGTGACTTTCACGAGGAAAAGTGACTCCCATGAACAATTGTCGGTCCAGTGTAGCGCTATGCAGCTCAGGTATTTTTCCTGTAGCGGTAGAATTTATGAGTGTCAGATATCTGAAAACATCCTGGCGGTCAGACTCAGCCAGAAGAACACTTATAAAATGATCACCAAGCAGCTGTTTCAACTCTTTAATATACAAAAGTACAACTAATCATTATCCAAATATAAAATCCAGAAAATTGTCCTCTTTCCAAATCCATCTTTCTCCATAAGTGGTTGGCCAGTCAGTCTGATGCAGCACATGGGCATATACGGGGACTGAAGATGCTAATTTTTTTTCTTTTTTCCTAATTTAAGCTGTTCATGAGCAAATTTAAGGTGTTGACATGCATTTTTGTCAAGTCTGCGTGCATTTGTGGTCCATGCATCCCCGGGTGTGGACTAGTTATATTCGAATAGCATTCTACCATCTATATGCCCAGGGACACAATGCGCTTTAACTGAACTGCATTTTAGTTCACTCCGAGCCCAGATTCAAGTTTGACCTTACTTTTGAGATCAAATGCGTGTTAGCTTTGTACGATAGTAACACAGTTTTCACCAAACGCCAACTTGTCAAACTCTGTTTGTAATTAAATAAACCTAAAATCATGAAAGATCATAAATATTTTGTCAACAACAGCCTTCGCGAAGAGACCACAGATAAGATGGCCACATCCTACTATGAGCACCCAATCAGCTCATTCATTTGTTTCATGTTCATCCCACTGTTTAAAATAAATATATAAATCAAAATTAATCAAACAACATTAAGAATCAAACATTAATCAAATTTGCTCGGTTATTTGACCTAAGACTTGAGATCAGCCAAATTTCATTTATTAGAGTGGGCAGCAAATCAAATAAAATCCTGTTTCAGCAGATTCTTTGGAGTCTGAACAATTTGGAGGAAGAAGTCAGACACTGTCTACAGTACAGTAGTTTCAATTCAGAGTTGTGTTGTCCTCATGAAAATATCCAGTTATTTTGCCTCAGTGAACTTACTATAACAATCTGATGCATATCATTTGAAGAGACAGGAATTAGCTACACTGTGACCCCAGATAGTGTGGTGCACTCAAATGTTTTGTGGAAACCATTTACCTCAAAAATTGTGTAAGCCAACTTAGTTTACTGGTGTAGATGGTATATAAAAATCATGGTAAACATTTTGAAAACTTATTTAACCATTTTTACTGTAAGTAAGTAGTTTTTACCAGAAGTACTATGAGCACAAGATCAGTAAGTTGGCTTTCACAATTTTTCGAGGTAATCGGTTTCCACAGAACATTTGAGTACGCAACAGTATCTGGGTTTTCAGCAATATGAAAGTGTCGGGTATCTTGACAGTAAGAAATGTCCTCAGAGGGTAAAATATGAATATAGTTTATATTAATCCCCTTGAAAAACTCCAAATGAGAGAATGGTCACATCAAAAAGGATCCCAAAATTTTCACTTAAGGATTCGTAAGTCAGGGAAAAAGTTCATGCATAGTCCCACGAGGGTGAGCTAATAGAAACAGTAATGGTGAGACAACCAGGAAAGGGATTATTGTTGTTAGTGTGTAATGCTGAATTTCTCCAGTGCTTAAACTGAGCTGTTTGCTTTTGGCAAAACTGGAGCGCTACTTGCTATCCTGCAGACAACAAAGACAGGGGAAAAAAGCTTGCATTTAGATGATGTCACTCAGGTAAAATTGTACTGACAAGCTTTTAATTAAAGTTTTCCCACACATCTTTCTCACTGTCCCCGGGAGCTGTTGTTCATTATGTGCCGACTGCCAGCCAATTCAGCGTCGAAGGCAAGCCCTTTCTTTACACAGCCGTTCCTGTCAGCAATAGAGCTCCGTGTTATACAGTCTGTTTACTTTCTTTATAGGTGCCATCTTGCCGTGGGGAGCCAGTCATGTACGCTGGGGCACTTATGGAAATAATTACACACATCTACTGTTGAAAGTATTGTGAAAAGTAATAAAGTCTTTGTGCACAATTATCCATGGGCCCTAAAGTACAGACCCTTTTTTAACTGCTTCACCCATATTGATTGTTGCAGGAATGATGGTTAGCGTGTTCAAAATGGTGTATTACATTGAGGCCAACGCTTACAGTCCAGAGGCAAAACTGACAAAAGAATGTTCAGTGCTGTTAAGTAAATTGTAATGTTTCATTTGCACAATCTTTTTATGATATATAAAAGTGCAGGAAAGAACAAAGATAATGCTTTGAATAAGTAACTTTTCTGAGAATCCTGTTGTGATGAAATGGATACCTACTCCATATGAGGAGCCCTTTCATTTCTGCATTCCAGCATTCTTTACCACAGTAATTCAATACCATTTCTGCAGTCACTCATCGTTATTGACTGAAGTGTTTAGTCTGTATATTTGATTATCCACGGGTTATACTGGTCACAGCCCACAGTTATGATGATCAGTCAATATGCCATTACCAATAAGTATTAGTTTGCTTTCTTGCATGATGACTCTATGACTATTTGGTTTGTATATATTTATCTTTTTGTATGCGCTGGAGCTTTTTATGTCATTTGCCTACTTTAGATTCATGAATACAATATGTAACTATTACATGAGAAATGAGTGGCGGCTTTTCTACATATGGTGCATGGCAAAGCGACATTGGATCTGGGTCAAGCATACTCAATATGTTCGCTAGACTATAACAATTAAATATAATGGGCTCTGTTTTGAAGACCTTTACACCGTCAGCAAACACAAGTGCCGATGATATCGCAGATCAAAACTGGGTGTGTCTAATTCCATTTTGGTTGTTTTGATGACAGCCGATAGTGCAGCTGTAGTGCTCTAGTCAAAAGGGTTGGTCTTCGATGAATTATTACCAGTTGAAGTGGTGGGGGTTTGGCCAATCAAATCAGCCATCATCAGTCTCTTGAAAACCAGTGCTTTAGCACCATAGCGAATGGCAGTTTGGTCAGGTGAAGAACAAGAATCTAGCTTGCATTAATTAATGCCGCCTCTTTCGGCCCTCTGGGAACCACTTTCTAATGCAGTAAGCAGTTCAATAAAGTGAGGTAAAGAGGAATGCGAGAATAAGCTTCAAGTAACCCGGAGACCAGATCCACTGGAGGGGGAGCTCCTTTCGCCAGCAGAGGACATAGCTACCACTACCCTCCCCATAAAAAGCAAGGAGGAGTTTGGGAGATAAGGGTTGATTCACCAAGTAATGTGTGTTATATGAGAAGATGTGGGCAATTTATTCCGTATACAAAATGGCACTCATGATACTAAAATACAAGCAAGACTTTAAGTTAATGATTTGTACTTCCCCCAGTGACCCCACACAAATAAAATATTCTCATGCATGATAATTATCCTTCTCTATCCCCCTTCCATTAGATCCCACTTCCATTTTGTAAGCATTACTTATAGGGTATATAATGAAAGTGAAAAATTGAAAAGGAAGGAAAAGCAATATGAATGATAAGCGTTTATTTTTGAACAGCATTGCTGGCTGAAATTTAGACTGATGAAAGCATCATAGAATGACAGAGTTTGCGCTAAAAGGTTGTCTGGATGAGTGAAAATGTAAATGAGGTCTGTGGTAATGAACTAGCACAGCACAAACTGGGCAAAGGCCATAAATATGGGTTTTGTGATGTACAAAATTTGTGAACATGCACTATTACCACCACCTGTCTCCATTTGAAAAGGCACAAAAATAGAGCACAGTGTGTCACTGTGGATAATAATTGATATTATTTTTTTATAATTAGCCTGCTAGCCAGCTGCTTCAAAGTCACTGACTGCTAAATATCGAGCATGGTAGCAAGCTGTGTAGCTACCCAGCAGCCAAAATGATAAATCTGGCCAATTTTCAGGTTCAAGTTGGGAACATATTTTGGTTTGTGATTGCATATATAAAAGTGCAACAGTTTACATTGTGAAAGTAACTATTCAAGTGATGTATAATCATAACGCTGAATCATTTCAAATCTAAAACAATGATGTAATTTACAAATGTAGCCTGAGTAAACAGAGAGCATGTTTGAATCATTTCAGCAGTTGAGTGTAAAACATTAGCAAACACCCATATTACCCCCATGATGAAGTTGTCCCTGTGAACTTAATAAATTATTGTTCTATTTTAGAAGAATTTTTTTGCCTCCAGTGCTTTCATTTAATGACCAATTCAAAAAGGAGGAATTAACATTCGGACATTCAGAAAATGGGTTGTTTGTCAAGCATTAACCGCTGATTTCAGTCCTGCCAAACATGATGGTTGTAGCACACTAGCCTCAGCATGCACAAGAACCTACATTTGTCAAGCAACATAAGCAGTTCTTATGGTAGTAAGAACTACGGTAGTTCGTTTGTGTGTCATTCATTCAGTCATTTTTTTTAAAATTATTATTCCACAAGTACAGACAAGGCAGTAAGACAACTGAAAAAAGAAAAATATATATATAGGCACAAAACAGGAAAAAAAAAAAGGCCTAGTAAGGAATGGGTGGAGCACATACACCCATGCGCATATGTATATACCGATACACAAACATATGTACATATATGTACACACACACCTATAAATATACATACATTATATAAGTTCATCTGTGCGTACCAACACTAAGGCTTATGTGGACACAGAGACAGACATTATTCTCAAACAGACACTGGCTTAACTGAGAACAGCAAATCCACCTAGGTACAATGAAACAGACCTTGAAATATTGAAATGGACAGTCTAGGTCTAACGAAGTCCAGGTATGGGCCCCAAATATTATAAATATGATCCATTCTAGAATGTAACATTGATGTCATATATTCATTAGGAATGCAATCCATAATAGTGTTATGCCAAGAGTTCTTAGAGGGAGAGGATTCTTTAATCCAATAAAATAAAATCCTTGCAGCAAATGTGAGCAGGTTAAATAGCCTCTAATAACTATATCTAGTAATGTGGCAATCTGGAAAACCAAGAAGCAAACACACAGGGTCCAACTCCACAGGCACATGAAAAATAAAAGATAATTCATATATTACACTTGACCAATATCTCTGGATCTTCGGACATGACCAAAAGCAATGAGTAAGATCACCAATCTCAATTTTGCATTTGCAACAAAATGAGAAGCATTGGGATCCATTTTATTTTTAAGGGCAGGGGTGATATAAATACGATGAAGAAGTTTAAACTGAATAGATTTAAAACGATTGCAAACAGATATATCATTGGCATAAGTCCAAGCCTGCTGCCACTCATCATCTCCAATGGTAACCCCAAGGTCCCTTTCCCATGCCATTTTTGAGGCCAGGGAAGTTGAAGGTAGATTAGAGATGAGAGCTTTGTACAAAAAAAAAAATACTAATGCGTTCTGAAACTTGTGAAGATAGAATTCTTTCAACCTGTGAAATCGAGCAATCAGTTGTAAGTGTGGTATCTTTAGTAATAAAATGTAAAATTTGTAAATATTTGTACTTGTCAGATTTCACGAGACCAAGCCGATGCTGTAACTGAGGAAAGGATAATAAAATCTGCCTATTGAACATGTCACCTAATGTAGTCAGACCCCGTGGGCATAGCCTCCTGAAGCTCCGGTCCGAATGGCCAGGCACAAAATCTGGATTATTTAAAATTGGGGTAAGAGAAGATGTTAACTCAGCACGACCTTCTAACTTACGAATAAGGCTCCAGGGTTTAACTGTACAGAGAGTAATTGGATTAGAACATAACTTTTTAAGAAGTTTGGAGTCTTTAATAAATAAGAGATTCCATAAAGGACATTTTGACTGCGAATTCTCAATGTCAGTCCAAAATGATATCGGATCGTTTTTAAACCAGTTCGCTATCACACGAAGGTGCGCAGCTAGTTGGTAAAGTCTTATATCGGGTAAATCCAGGCCCCCATCAGAGCCACCTGTTTGGAGTTTCGCTAATTTTAGTCTAGGTTTCCTCTTACTCCATATATAGGAGCTTAGCCATCCTTCGAGCTCCTTAATGACCTTATTAGATAATAATAGGGGAATCATTTGTAGAGGATATAAAAGTCTAGGAAGAATATTCATTTTTATAAGGACAATCCTGCCCAACCATTCATTCAGTCATTCTGTCTGTTACCGGGATAGCTGCTACGCCGGTCAAAATCAAGTCCTAGAATATGGCTCTATGGGTTAAATGCCATGATCTCTTGGATTTAAATTTGCCAGATTTTTGAGATACAGCTTTGTTTTTGAGTTATAGCACTATTTGATTACCACGATGGCTGCTGTGAGCAATCAAGACTTCAACGAAGAAAAAGCTCTTCACAGACACACATTGCGCACTGTGTTAAATACAGCACAGCGTCGATTTTCGAACTTACTGCTGTATGAACTTTATAAAACATCACAAATGATTTCTCCCCCCACACAGTGTGCAAATGAACAATGCTTTAATTTATTGCTGGGCTTCATTAAACCTAACAACCGCAGTCTCGCTAAGCGGTCCTACGAAGCTGCTTATCAACTTGTTATGTCAACCGGGGCTTTCCCAACCTAGATATCTGCGTGTTCACATAAGAGACAGCGTTTGTAGCATATGACCAATCGTCTACCAGCAGTAGACCAGCATATTTTACAAATGAAGAGCAAATGATCATATCAGTGGAGGTTCGTCGGCCATAACAAAGGGAAGCCAAAACCTCGCCCTTCAAAGCTTAATGACTTAAACCTTTCGCAGTTTTCTTTTCTTGATCAGCAGTTGCTCATACGAATTGGTAGAAGGACAGTCAAATTTATTTTCGATAGCAAATGATGACACAAATTATCAAAACATCTATAAATTAGTTTGCGAGGCTTCTTTCGCAAGAAGCCATGAGAATCCGTTTTCTACAGTCTTAATACTGAAGTAAAGAATGCGATGTTGCTCAGCTTATTGCTTAATGAACCTCACTAATCAATTTGTGAACCTATGCCGTTCACAAGCTACTTCAGAGCGGAATTTATGAAGACGTAGGCCTATGGTAGTTTACATGGTAATTTATGTGTGAAAGAAAACCCCTCATAATTTCGTGGTGCAATGTATAACAATGCAATCGAAAATTAATTTGACTGTCCTTCTACCAATTCGTATGAGCAACTGCTGATCAAGAAAAGTAAACTGCGAAAGGTTTAAGTCATTAAGCTTTGAAGGGCGAGGTTTTGGCTTCCCTTTGTTACGGCCGAGGAACTGCCACTGGATCATATTTCAAAAATATGAGGAATACAGGATCATACAGATCAAAGACAATGCTCGAGACAATAGGACACCCACCACAAATTGGACGGGGGTGTGAATTACATTCTGTCAAAATGACGGACGGCCTTCAAAATGTTCCGTCATTGTTAAAAAAAAATCCATCAATGACGGAGAATATTCGGTTAACGCGACCTCTGTCCCTGCATAGTATGAAAGGTGCTTCTCTCCAAAAACCTATTGTTGTTCTCACAGAGTCTGAATCGCATTAATTATTGGTCAGTGTTAAAGTCGAGCTGAAACGGCATTTCGAGAGTATCTAACTTCCGTACCGTGACGTATTTCCGAGCAAAACAGCATAGACAGGCAGGACATAACGTTGGGCGGAATTTGATTTGACCGTTGAAAAGTGGGTGTACACTGACAGGACAGCAGCATCCGTCAGGGAGAGAGAGACGAAGCCCATCCCATGCTCCATGTAGTTGGTGGAGCAGTCCGCTGTAAAATGCCTTGTGCATAATCTGGAGCTGTCACAGATACCACTTTCCTCGAAGTGAATAAATTCTAGCCAGCGGGTCTGTAGCCACGGTATTTTGGGGAAACGAAATAAAGATTGAGGTGGCGAACACCCCAAGACGCACCGATGTACCATGCTAGCTAGCTAACGAATGAATCTTAGCTCTGTGCCGCCAAAAGTTTAAGATTGATTGACGGGTGGATGTCGTGATATTATTGGTTGAAATTGGTTGGTACTAGCTTACGTAAGCACAAGGCATATTTTGTTTTGTGAAAGGTGTTTCCCTCCATAACTGTACATAAATGTTCATCAGACTGCCACTGGTGGGTAAATACTTGAGTATGTCAAGCATAGATGCACAGCTAGGGCACTCAGACATGTCCACACCCAATTTTATAGCTTCATTAAGGGACATACTTGTCACTGCTGTAAGCACCGAGGCATCAGCGCCTTCAGTGCTTTCATTTGAACATGTGACATAACATCTGTTCTACAATTTACAAAAATAAGTCAGGACAATGCTATGCCACTTGACGAGTTCTGACACCAGTTTTTGTGCCTCCCTGTGATAGCTTTTAGAAGAAGCATATGAAAGTATTGTGTTGCTGGGTTCAAGTAAAGTTTAAGGTTAAAGTCCTACAAAATGTTGCAACCAATTTACTGCTTATCTCACTTGGGCCATGGATCTCATTTTGAAGCTGTTTTCTAAACGAATACACCAATCAGCCACAATATGTGAACCACATGCCTAATATTGTGTTGTCCCCCTTGGGACGCCAAAACAGGCTCTATTAACCTGACCATTCACTTGAATTCCCAAACTCAGGGTTTCCCAGCAGAACATTTCCCAGAGTATCGCACCTCTCCACCAGCTCATCTTCTTCCCTCAGTGCATCCTGGTGCCATCTCTCTCCCAGGTAAATGATGCACACGTACCCATCCAAAGCACTAAGAAAATGAAAGAAATAGGGACTGATTGGACCAGGCAATCTTCTCCAAATGCTCTGTTCTGATGCTTACGTTCCATTGTAGGCACTTTCAGTGGTGGACTGAGGATAAAATGGGAATTCCAAGGGGCCTGCTGCTACAAAGCCCTATATGCAGCAGGGTGCGATGCATGGTGTACTGAGACACATTCCTTACATGAATGTCTTCAAAATTCTCTGCGATTGGGGCCACAGTAGCCTTTCTGTCACTTTGAACCAGACAAGTTGGCCTTCATTGCTCTTGTGTATCAGTGAACCTTGAGTGCCCAAAGCTCTGCTGCCAGTTCATGGGCTTTTCTTCCTTGGAGCACCATTAATAGGCACTCACCACTGTTGACTGGGAGCGCCCCAGAAGCCTAGTGGCTTCAGAGATGCTCTAACCCACTTGTCCGGTCATAACAATTTGTCCCTCACCAAAGTTACTCAGGTCCCATTTCCCCGACATCCAACATGTTGTCTATAAGAACTGCCTGTTTGCTTATAATCTAAAATCTGTCTACAGTCTTTAACATGCACCTTAGTCACAAGTCAATATTATATGCAGCCACTAGATAAAATTATTTGCCTCCCCTGTGAGTGGTTTCCATTTTTTGGCTCATCAGCATATTTATATCAAGGTTTCTTACTCTAGTCAGTGACACCTGTTATATATGCGGGCCATGGCTTAAAATTTCCATCTATTCAATAAAAATGAACATGTAGCCTATAGCCATGCTTGTACAGAATTTCAGATGGGAGTGCATTCATGCAGTATCAGCGATGGATTGCACCCAAGCACCATATTAACAGTTTGATAATTTCACTTTCACATTGAGCACAGAGGGGGCAGCAGAAGATAAGGTTTCAGTCCTCTTGTTTTGGCTTTATCTAACAATAGCTTTCACATCAATATCTGACAAGGTCATAAAGCCATGTTTGGTATAGCGGTATATTTCCTTTTAGTAAATGCGGTCTCTAGTTTTTATTCCATGAAAAAAAAACAAAAATCATGATGAAACTTTGATGCACACAGACTCGCAACTATCCTCTCGCATGTATGTACAATGTGTAAGCTCTAAACCATTTAATGCAAAATGCAAATGCACAGGAAAGTAAAAATAAAATTTGTGCATATAGTATAAATGCATTTATATGCAATTTTCTTGGATAAGAATGCAAAATATGTCAATTTCATACAGTTTCTAATGGTCATACTCCTGAAAAGTGATTTAAGCAACAGCATAGGGTGCCTGTACACAATTAAAGGTTCATTTTAAATATACAGCATATGGTGTGCATTGACCCACCATTTTTATCATCATTTCTCTTAGGCACTCTCGTAAATGAAGCAGTGAAGAACATATAAAGCAGAGTCCCTGGGAAGAAGTAATGCTCAATGTGTTCTTAGCACAGAGTAAGTGCTAGAAAATGAAACTAGAAAATGCTGAAAAATTCTCCCCGGAGAACACTTGCTATGAAGTATGGTTACTGTTCAACAGACTGAGAGGAACTGAAGTCACGTTGCTTAGGCTTGTGAAGCAGTTGAGAACAGTGAGAGTCTTTTCAGATTATGGACCCAGTTTACCTCCTCTGACATAGTTCTCTCTCAGTACTGGAGGAGCACTGTTGCAGAAGCAGATGGATGATAGAGTGTAAATGTGCTGCAACGCTTGCAGATAAAGCTGGATTGCATCTCACTGTTCAAGAAAGAGATTTAGAAAAGGGATTTGATCTGTCTGGAATTTCAATCGATGGAACAAGCATGCATGCATTACCCCTTAACCTCTACGTAAATATGCAGCCACATTTTAAAGATAAACTATTCAATTATATGTTAATTCTTGACAGAAATAGTCGAAATAAAATACTGCTACTTCTAAAAGTACTATTACAACTGTGAATAATCATAATAATTATAATAAAAATTGTTTCCAATATCAGTTTGTTTCTGCATGAATCTTTAACTTATTACTTGCGCATAATAAGGCATCTAGAAACATATTTTTTTGTCTAGAGAAATATGTCTATCCAATATTCAGACTTCCCTGCTCTGTCCCACACAGCTATTTAATTAAATTGAACATCTTAATCTGAACTTCAGTTCTCAATACTTTTCAGGCTTTGGTTCAGCAGCAGGTGAGGGGAAAGTGCTTGAATGTGACTTTGGTGGCAGATTAAGAGAATATGTCCCAGCGATGTCGTGCGGAGGAAGGCTTTTAGCCTGTTCTGTTGGCTCCCTGATGGACAGCCTCCTCTTTAAGCAGTGGAAGTGTGCGGTATAATTAGGCGGTCGAATTATGCTGAGCACAGCCAGGCCTTGCTCGGTATTGAGTTGCCCGTCTTTCCCCACCTTCCCGCAGCCAAGAGGCAGGAAACAGCTGGCGTGAATTCTTGAGTGCCTTTAATGAATTGAAATCTCTGGCATTAGGATTTGGTGATTAAATGAAATAAGACTAATATTCCTGGGTGACTTGCTTGAAAGATGGCTGTCCTGAAAGGGATGTCGGGCTGTGGAAGAGATTCCCCCGCCCCTGTTCTGGGAATGACCTTATCTGAGGGGCAGGGGGGTATTGGGGTGGGGTGGGGCAGATTGGGGGGTGTATGTGGCAGAGGAGTACTGTTTTGCTCTGGTGGGTTGCTTTCAATTTAAGCCATGTGGGAGAAACAAAGTGGCACTTTGTGTGAACCTCAAAGAGCTATTCTAATATTGTGGTGCTACAAGTGAACATTAGAGGGCATTTACAGGGATTACCGTGTGATGTGTGACCACACTTATGATGTGATTCTCATTTGTTATTACAAATAGTTTGATCATCTGATCCCTTAATGCAGATAAATCGAGGTTCGCAGAGTTAACATTGAATTTCAGGCATCTGAACATTCTTAACCCTTTATCGGGCGAGGAACCATATTTGGTAACTTCAGTCAGTATCCAAAGTGGCGCCCTCATGCCTCTCCGTGAGGCAGTAGACCTGCGGCGATTTCTCCCAGCCAATCAAAGAAAATCAGGCAATATCACAGGCAGTGACATTAGGGTGTTCGACCAATCAGCAGTGCCCCTAGAGCGTCTCAAACTTCTTTTCTTCCCCAGACCTCTCACAGTGCGGTTGTGTGCCCTTACCCAGTCCCACTCACAAGGACCTAACATCATTACTCACGAAATAAAACTGATGAAAACTCACGCATTAAAAAGTTGAAAAGGTTTACTAAAAGTTGAGATAGGTGTTGTTTGTGTAGGATTTCTAGAAATTAGTGAGATTTTACATGAAAAACAAAAAATTTGGTACTGAGCCCAAATTTGATCACATGCCCTTTTCATCTAAGCCAAGAGCAAGTGATGGTTGGACTATTTATGGACATACGCCAAACGCGCAGTACTTTTTTACGGTCAGCTTTTTAGGGTATTTTTTAGTGCCCTATAAAGGGTTAATGTCACCTTAAATTCCTGACAGTTTCTATTTTCAAATGTGTTTGTGAAGTAAAAATGGTCAGAATGGTGCTTGACGTCATACCTAAAGACTTCGACACCTCAGTAAATACATGTGTATGTACTGAGGAGAGACTGTATTTCAGAATTTCCTTTTGGGGAAAAAAAGCTTTTTTTTGCAAAATGAATATTGAATTGATGACATGAAATATTTCAATGCGTTCGAATGTTAATGTAAATGTGGAAAAATGTTGACAGGGATGCTTAATTTCTGTTGTCATCACACTCAAGGAGCAGACTCAAAACAAACTTTCACCAGTTAGGCAATGTGTGCATCACTGTAGAGACACTGCATGCTAATGTTTAACAAAACTTTCAGCACATTATCCTGTCAACTGTTGCAGTCTTCTAGATGCGTGCAGGAATTGAGTCGCATGCTATTCACTCAAATACTCATTTCAAAGGGCAGTGTAGAGTCTCCAGTCAGTCTGTTGGAGGATACCAGAGCACCCGTCCCAGAGAGAACCTCCAGAAACACGGGGAGAACATGCAGTCTCCATGAAGAATGGCACTTGGCTGGATTCGAAACTCTGACCTTTTCGTTGCGAAGGAACAGCACTACCCACTGCACCCCTGTTTCTGGGCAATGTTCATGACAGGGTCTTAGCCTTTGGCTTTTTAGTAATGTCCTTTTTGACTTGTACAACTCACAATCATGTGATATATCTGTCTATGGTCTGTTTTAGACCTTTTTTACCATTAGCTTTGAATATTTGAGCTTGGACAATAAAAAATGGGCTTCAGCCAATTGCTACACAAAGTACAGAATAAAGTAAGGACTGCCAGAGGAAATGGTATGAGACAAATGTAAATTTGCTGAAATATTAATGACCTGGGGCCTCATTTATAAACGGTGCGTAGGCCCAAAAAAGATATGAATGTCACTTTCTTTGCAGATTTCTGATTTATAAAAACAAACTTGACATGAAAAAAGGGAAATTATTAAGATTATGCACAATGTCAATAAATTCCAAGTCCATCCTGATTAAATAAATGAAAATTCCATGCAGTTTATTTTACCCATAAGTTTATAAATTAGGTTATTTTCCACAAAATGTCATTTTTATTTTTTTATGCGTACGTATTATTTATGTATGAAATCCACACAAATTTTTATAAATAAGGCCCCTGGTCTGCTGCTGAACTCTTCTACACAGAGAAACAACATACCACCTTTACACTGGACTTAATGCATAGAAGTTCTGTACATTGTTTGCTTTTTGGGTCTTTATGCCGGGCCCAGTCTCATCCCGACTCATCATACAGTGACGCTACCTGACAAAGCTTCGATATGCGATGCAAAAGGAGGCTTTAGCGTCATTATTTGGCGCCAGGTTGAAACAAACCTTACCCCCTGACCCCTAACCCTTAACTGGAACCCTAATCCTTAGCGTCAAATAAGGACGTCAAAAGCCTCCTTTTGCGTTGTATATCGACGCTTCATTTGGTAGAGTCACTATGTGACGAGTCAAGATGAGAATGTGTTGTTATGCCCACACGTTAGAAAACATTTAATGTGACTTTTAGCACAATATGCTTTTATCAATGGTGTAGTAAAAAGCCCTACAGTGTCCTCCCCTTTTAACATGAGATTACACTAAACCTGTCCTAATTTACATTGCCTGGTTTGCAACTTAACATTGATTTGCTATGTTGCAAATACTGACAGCCCAATTTATTTTAAAATAGAATTATTGTTTATTGCATCACAAAGTTATGTGGCATTAATGATGACACAAAATTTCATTATGTCTTTTGAAGATTATGAACTAATGTTGCTCGTGGAACAGCGCAGATTTGTGTAAATTTGTTTTCTAAGCTTCTTTTATGTAAAGCTGTTATGTGCCAATGTTCATTGTGGTCTGATATGCCTAACGATGTTTTCTTCTTTTTACGCGTATTCTTTTTAACACTGAAAACATCTTGAATGAATCAAGAATGTTACGCTCTCATCACAAATAATACCATACACTGTGGAAAAATTACATTTCGGCTAGCTATCGCAGTATTGACACCATTGATAGCATAAGAATTGAAAACTGTGTCTGGAAAAAAAAAAAAAAACATTGTAACTTCAATAGATATTACATTTTCATTTCAAAGAGCTCATGAAACCTATCACTGTATTGAAGGACCTTTGGAAGTGAAAATGGCATTGAAATACAGACAATCTGAGAAAGAAAAGCTTCTCATTTTGATTTTAGCGGCAATTACCATGTCAAACAAGATGTCACTCAGAGCAAGACCCTGCTTAATTCAAAGCCAGTAGCTAATCATTGTGTGACACCTGGCGATTCCTGTAGATCAATTTGAATCTTCACAATGTCCAAACTGAAATAAAAAGTCAGCCAATGTAACTGTTTGGTCTCATTTAATCTGGTGAATTTTTAATTAAAATCAAATCAACTGCTTGGAGAGCACAATGATTTAAACACTTTATTTCAACCACAATTCAAGAAGAATTGGGAAGATATCCAAATAAAAATAAATTGCAAATTCATTCATTCATTTTATTCAGTTGAAATAGTACAATGACAAAATAACCTCACCAACTCCATTTTAATGTTTTTTAATAATAATTGTTTATGATGTCTGTGACAACCTCGCACTTCCAGACTGCTCCTTTCCACTTGCCTGTCAGTCCATTTCAGAGGAGCTTGAGCCCAGAGAAGTTGGCAGTGTTTCTGAATAGTGTTGATATATGGCTTCCTTTTTGCATTAGTAGCCTTAATTTGCATTTCATAATGTTATGGTCTGAACAGTCTATCTTTCACATTGTTTTGGAAATAATGGACATGTGTTCCCAGGACCATAATAGAGAAAGACCATCAAATGTTATCAGAAACTTGTTAGAAGACCGCATCTGTAATGGTCTGGGGCTGCATTAGTGCACCAAGCATGGGAAACTTGCACATCAATGAAGAAAGAACTGACACATAAGGGTGCACGTGCATTTTGGAACAAACAAATGCACCTAACAGAGGTCCTCTTTGTCAGGGAAGCCCCTGCTTGTTCCAGCAGGATAATGCCAACCCACTCCCTGCAAATATTACAACAGCGTGGCTTCATAGTCACAGAATCTAGGTCAGAGGTGGGCAATGAGGGCCGTATCTGTCCCTGGTTTTCGCACCAGCTTCTGGCCTTTAATTAGTTCATTATCTAAATTAGCCAAACTATTTATGAAATCTGACATTTCAGGCGCATTTCTTTAAATTATCATGAATGAACAAAGACTGTTCTTGTCTCCCTACATAAAACATTTTTCTTTGATCGAATCTTTGCACAAATCTATATTTGCGTTTGCAACCAATTAGCTCAATTAGTCAGGGTAATTGATAGAAATAAAAACCCGCATACACACCAGCACTGCAAGACCAGGATTGCCCAACCCTGGTCTAGGTACTAGACTGGCCTGCCAACAGTCCAGACATGTATCCCAGTGAAAATGTGTTGCAGATTATGAAGCACAAACTTTAGTACAAAAATGCAGACCCCAGACTAACTGAACTCCTATAGCAGGCAAAACTGGGAGAAAATTGCGCTTTCGCAACTCCGAAAATTAGTGTCCTCAGTTCTAAAATGACTACTGAGTGTTATTTGAGGGAAAGGTGATGTTTCACACCGATGAACGTGCACCTGTCTCGAGTTCATTAGAATGTTATGCACACATCACTTTTCGGCATAGCTATTATTTATGAAAAACAATAAAGTTGATAAGTTAAAACAATACTGTACTCTTTGAATTGAGCACAGATTTGCTAAATACTGCTTGCTGTATTATTTTCATTTCTCTACTGTCCTAATTCTTATAGAATGGTGGTCGTCATTAGATGTCAAAAAATGTGGAAATAATAATGAGATTTAAGAGTGGAAATAACATACATTTGCTTGCTTTACGCTAGCCCACTAATTAATTAGAAATATAGCCTGACCTTCTCTGAATACCATCCATCAGATGTTATTTTAGAGTCATTAAAAATTAGAGCAGATTTAAACATTTTGATTAGGTTTTAAGCTTTTAGAAGCATGCATTTAAAATAAACAGCATGTTATTAAGCATATCAAGCCTCCATTAAATGCAGTGTGTAACACGATTTTCATACTTGCATTTATTGCTAAATAAGCAAAGCGAACTGGAGTAGATTAAGAGCATAGTTCAATAAAAGGTGAGGATTCCGCCTACTCGATCTTACATCTATGTCTGTGATCAGCAGTTTTATGCCGTTACAGAGAACAACTGAGGTGTCCATAAATTTGTTGACATTTACAAATGCGTAGGTTGGAAGCTTAGATATTGGTGAGTTGCATTTTAACAATGTAGAACAATAGCAATGCTGGCAGTTGCGGATAGTTTGAAGAAAAGTCAAACTGAGGAGTTTAGTTCAAGGCAGCCTCACAGTAAAGCCTCAAAGCTCTTTCGTGGTCAAGTGGGGATTGGAGGCTTAGGGAGACTTATTATCTGTAAGATTTGAACATTCATGTTTGCTTTCGCCCACCTCCTCTCTTTCACATTCATTTTAATGGAGTGCCCTTGGCTTTGTGCCCCTTCAGCCCCCTGAACCCCTGACTTTGAAGATCTCTTTTAAGGCCCCTTGGCTTTGAGCTCTAATTATTTCTTGGTCGGGCTATCAGGTTTATTCAGACTTCAGAAGTGCAGTTGATCAATGGCCCAATGTATTTATATCTACGGCAATGCAATGCTATTCAAAGCTTCATACTCTTACATATTTTTATTTAAGCGATTCCACCAGAATTTATCAAAAAGGTGACACCGTAAAGTATTCAACCTTAATGTTTTACCAGCAGATGGGTTTAGATGTGGCTCCTGCATCAGTATCAATCAAGGGACTTGTTATTGGTGCATTCATTTTGTAACTGTTTGCCGACTATGACCAGTTCTGTATCGTAGAAATACCATATAATTATGAGTAAATGAACCTGAGCATCAGGAAGAGATGTTCTTTACAATGTTGACAATCTTGTTTCAAGAACTGTGAGAGGAAATTCCAGGAAAAGAACATCATATTTCTGTTCAAAAGAAGCTGCGATAGAATATTGGGGCTTGTGCAGAACGTGTACTGCATAGAGTCACTGGTATTTGTGATCAGTTTGCAAACCAGGTTTCTGAAAGAGTGAGTCAATCCTGCATGAAGCGGGTAAGCAAACCAGTTTTTTGTTTTGATTCCCTGGTAATTTCCATGCTGTTAGGTGCATAAATTAGGTGTTTAAGTGCAGTTATTTAGTAATATCCCATCTGTATGGACTGACTAGGGTAGTGCCTGTTTAATTGCTGCTTGTGCTGTATAGTGTAGAGCCCATTCAATTGCTGCTTGAGCGGTATCGGTGTTTGCAGCTTTCTTGGTTTTTCGAAGATTGCACCACCAAACAACTTCAAACTCAGCGCTGCACTTCCTTGGGTTCTCAGCAATGCATCTGCCAAATCTGATGCTGATCAGATGAAGAGCTGTGGAAATATGCTGTACAAACTCACAGAAAGAAATATTTTTTTTCAAAGAGACACATTCAAAGCTGCAAACTCACAGAAAGAAATTTGCCTGAGGCAAGTTTTATACTGCATCCAAGAGCAGTGCACATTCAATAGCTGCTGAAAGCCTGCCCCAGACGGTGCAACTTTGCCTGAGGCAAGTGACAAAGATATTTTTCCACAAGTTACTCACTGTGTGGGGGCTATGTGTGCCAATCACAATGCAGACCACATGATGATGTGCATGATACAGAAAATGGCAATCTGGCCATGCAACTAATTTATCCTCGGCCAGGATGAGGATGTCTGTTACAGTTTTAGAGGGTGCTTTTTCTGTGTCATGTGACCCGTCTGCACATCATATGACGGGTCTGCACGTTCCAGATTGGCCGAGCACGCAAAATTGCATCCCCCACGCAGTGAGTAATTTCCCCCGCGGACGCGAAAAAAATCAGCATGGTAGATACACTGCTGCACTGTTACGATGCATCCTCACGATACAACATTGCCTGATGCAGTATACATGCGTGTCACTTGCCTCAGGCAAAGTTGCACCGTCTGGGGCAGGCTTAAGTGGTACTTGGGCTTGCGGCTTTCTGGATTTCTCGAGCTGCACAGCCAAATAACGCTGCTTTTCCTTAAATCCTCAGCAATACACCCACCAAGTTTGAAGACGATCAGATGACCAGCTCTCAAGATATGTGAAGGACACACATGCATACATACACATATACAGAGATTCCTTGCTTTATAGTATGATAATATAGCAAAGTTAAAAATGCCCATGATTTAGGAATGAGATGATGGATGACATAATGTGTCCACATACTTTTGGTTATGTAATGTATAGTATATCTATGGCAACTGCAATGGGTAATCACAGTCATCATAAGGGTAAACCTATAAAAAAAATGCAATCCAAAGCAATGTTTATTGTTTCCATAAAATATTTACCCTGTAATGTATTATGACTATACACAGTAGGAGAGAGGGGAGCACATTATCACAAATTTAACTCTTTCTTACTCATCTTAGGAGCAACACATTGCAGTGGAGCAAATATTATTCAACATAAAAGAATGAAGTCTCAAGAGGGGTTGTTGTGAATATGAAGTTTATGAATGAGATCTGTCAATGTGTGTGAATTCTCGTTCATGACTACCAATTATGCTAACATTAGCTCTAACTCTCAAGTTTAGTGTTACGCAGGACTGCAGATGCTCTACTATAAAATGCGAAGTGTCCATTTTTTGCTTTAGAAGGTGTAAAAATAAGAAACCCTTGCAATCTCCTATTCTTGTGGCTTTGAACATGTGTAATCGAGGCTTTGACCTCTGGAAATGATGTCACTCAGTGCAGCTATTCAGTTTTATAGGTTGCAGTTATGGCATTGGAAATATGTGCAGCATGACAACTTATCCGTTTGACAGTTTACCTCGATCTTGTCATGATCCTGACCAGGAATCAAAAATGGAGGCAGAGTACAATCCAACAGAAAGGTTTATTGATTGTAATACGGTAGACAGTGGGACGGAGCCCAGAGGAGGATAGCACAGTTCAGCTCAGCTGGAGTGTGAACTTCGCCAGAGCTGAACTGTCAGATGGCAGGATGGAGACATTTAGCAGGAACATAGTCCCAATCCTGACGATCATAGAAGGCTTGGGAGCTTGTTCCTAATAAACTGGGCAGAGGAACAGACTTGAGAGTAGATGAACAGAAGCGCAGTCCCAATGCTGGAGACAAAAAAAAAAAAAAAAAAAAAAGGCTTGGGAGCTTTTTCCT
Organism: Gymnothorax javanicus; assembly: GCA_029692085.1. Lineage (NCBI taxonomy): Eukaryota > Metazoa > Chordata > Actinopteri > Anguilliformes > Muraenidae > Gymnothorax > Gymnothorax javanicus. The sequence continues at coordinate 190,578,162 of CM056193.1, forward strand.
ATTGACTGAACTCAGAGGAGTGCTTCCATAAATTACTATCATTAAAGGTTATAAATTAATTTCAAAAGACAAATTGTTTTACTAGCGAATACTGAATGGTGCCAAAGTGCATAAAACAAGTGACAATCCTGCAACTTGCGATCTAAAATTAGGCGGTATAAATACATCACACACATGTGAGGAGGGATAACTGAGATAAGACACAGCCGGTACCAGGGAAGCATGCAAGATACCAAACAATCAAAGTAGACAATACTTCTGATTGACACACAAGCAACTTGAAGGGAGGAGACACAGAGGGCATCCACAAGAGGGGAGACAGATCTCCCCTGCCATTCAAATATTAGAGAGCCTATCCAGACCTCTTCTCTCACATGAAATTCCTGTCTTCAAGTTCAAATTGTTTGAATGCAAATGCAGACAGGCCCCTGGATTTTCCTCTTAGCACTCTCCTGTGATCTGGAAAAACCTAGTACGTATGTCACTTTTGGTGGAAACTGAGTTTGACCCTCATTTGCTGTAATCTAGAGCAGTGAAAATCTTAAAACACTTGCTATTTGTGTTATTTTAACTGTCAAAATCAAGTTTCTATTTTTTTTTTCTTTTAGTAAAAGTCCAAAATCTAAAGGTTTTTGTTCAATTATGAGACCCTTGCCACTGATAAACTCACTAGGTTTTTCCAGATCACAGGAGCACTGTCATGAGTTTTCTAATTATGGTGCACATATTAGTCCAAAGCAAACCAATCAGTAATGACACAGGTCTGCGATTGCAAAGGCAAGTGATTTGAGACTATATTCTGAGTGGCACTGCAAACATTATTTTTGGGGCGGTTCAAGTCAGAGTCGGCTAGCTGGCATAATGTAGCCTATGGTACACCAGACCAGCAGTGACTATGAGCGGTAAACATACCATGGGACATGTTTGAGAAAAATCGGACGTCCTTTCCTTCAATATGTCAGGAGCTCGACAGTGAAGATGGATAACTTTTGCCGTTTATCGGAAAACTTTGGGACTTGAATGATGTATCCAATTGTTACAGCTGCAAAGGATTGTGGTCCATATTCAATCATATTTCACCATATTTCATTTCTTACAAGGTTGGTCCTGTGTTTTCTTGCTGGAAGAAAGCAAACACAGAGCTAATTGTCTCCTTTTCCTTATGAAATAAACAATTTGGATGCTCCTGGTCATGGTGACCAGTTTAAGTATTTTCCAGTAGAAAGCAGAATTCATGGCTCCATTTATTATGACAAGTCCTAAAGTGGCAAAGCAGTCTCAGACTTTCACACTATCCCCGCAATGTTAGACTGTTAGTAAGATGTTCTCATTGTGGAATGTTGTGTTAGCATTGCGCTAGATGTAATGGAACCCATGTGTTTCAAAAAGTTCCACTATAGTCCACAGAATATTATCCCCAAAGTCTTGAGGGTTATCAAGATGTTTTTTTTTTTTTTTTGGCAAATGCATGACAAACCTTTGTCTTCCTTTTGTTCAGCAGTGATAATCACTTTGCAGTTCTCCCATGGATGCCATTTTTGCCCAGTCTTTTTCTTTTTCTTATTGTGGACTTGTAAAGACAGACCTTAACTGCAGCAAGTGATGCCTGCAGTTCTTAAGGTGTCAGTCTGGGTTCTTTTGTGACCCCCTGGATGAGTGCTCCATATGATTTTGGAGTGATTTTGGTCGGCCAAATATTCCTGGGAAAGTTCATCACTGCTTCAAGTTCTCTCCATTTGTAGATAACGGCTCTCACAGTGGTTTGCAAGAGTCCCAGAGCCTTAGGAATGGCTTTGTAACCCTTTCCAGACTGATATAGGTTTTAAAAAAATTGTATCTCGTCTGTTCTTGAATTTCTTTATATTGCAGCATCATGTGCTGCTTTTTGCCTACTTTACATTTCCAGTGAGGTTCTATTTAAGTGATGCTTAGATTCAGCAAGGCTGGCACTAACCATGCCTGGGAGGGTCTTTTGAAATTGAACTCAATTAAAATTGTCTTACTTGGTAGATATAGTAACTAAGGGACAATTACTTTTTCACATAGGGCCAGGTTGGGTTTTATAGCCTTCTTCCTGCAATAAGTTTACTCATCATTTAAAAACTGCATTTTGCATTTACTTGGGTTATCTTTGTCTGAATTAAAATTAATTTGATGATCTGAAACATTTGAGTGATGAATATGCAAAAATAGGAGAAATCAAGAAGCAGGCAAATCCTTTTTTCACAACACTGTGCTCATAACAATATTCAGCAATGTTATTGGTAATTTGTCAAGTTACTAGAACAAATGTATCCCTGTTCTGGTGGGACAACAAACAACCATTCCTACATCCACTCTGATATTGGCAGTGTTCGGCTCGCAATATTTGCCATTTCGGATGCTGTGCAACATGTACAAGCAATTCCTCAATTCACCTTTAAATTTCCGCATGCAATACCTTTTTACACAATCATCTACTGAAGATAAATAGGCTTATGTTTCTGTAGCAGCCTGGTGTGTATAATCTCTGTTGACCTTTACAATTTCCATTTATATTATACAATAAAAAGAAACATTTCTACTACATTATCCAAATCTGTGTTCTGGAAGTTTTTTTCTTGTTTGCTCATATTTTATGAGGATATCAATACCTCTGGACTCCAGATATTTTCCGGTGAAATAAGAAAAACAACAAAATGTTCTACTTGTGTCGATGAGATCTGACATTGCTGCTACTCTGTAAGGTCACTGGAATCCTGGGATTTGATGCTCTTGGACCCATTTGCTAGATGGCAATTAAGTTTCCCGTGTCGATCCTTGTAAATACCTGTCCCAATCATGTAAACTTCCATAAAAGCGATCTAAAAGGAACTTCAAAGGGGCAATAATCCTACTGGAGTCTCGGCTATAGTTCCAGCAATAGACCTGAATCTTCCTGCCGAATTTGGCCTGTATTTGTCTTAGAAGGAGGTGCCAAACACACCGAGAGAGAGAGACAGTGGGATAATACTGCCATTATCTTCCTCAAGTGTGTTGGCTTTGCGAGACTACATTTTGTTTCATTTTAGCAAAGAAACTGAGGCTTAGCCAGAGAGCCTTAAAAGGAATCTCCTCAGTAATTTGAGCTAATGAATTTGTAACGGGCTCAGGGCAGACCTTAGGCTAAGCTAGCAAGAGATGCTATCACCTGAACATGCCCCTTTTAAAATGCACACCTCTTCTTCTCTCCCTTTTTTCTCCCTCTGCTATTCTCCTTCTCTCTCACTCTCTCTAGCTCTCCTTTTCACTCCGTCTCACTTTCTCTCTCCGCATTCCTGTAAAGGCAGAGAAATATTAACATTCAATCCAGGGCAGCTAAACAGAATCTTAATTAGTCCTGATGCTACTGCGTACAGAGTTTATTCGCTGCATTTTTTTTTCTTCCAACTAATGGCTGCTGCCTGGATAGGTTTCCTGTTTGGCCTCCTCAGGGGAGATCATGTTTGCCTACAAAGCATGACAGAGATGTAATGTGCTCTGCAGAAAAAGGGGAATGAGAACAGAGACGATGAGTCTGACTTAATTCAGTTCTAATGGGGAGGAAACAGTCAGATTTTTTTCGAGGGCACCTCCTGTATGGCGAGCTCTTTTTATTCCTGTATTTACCAATAAGCGAGGAACACAAACATATTCAGGTAGTTAAGCGCTCCTCGAGTAGGGTTAAATTTTGGGACAGAAAACATTGTATTACTTTAGTGATCTTGAGGATGTGAGCAATGAAATTTGGGACAGAAAACATTGTATTACTTGTATTTTTACTGTATTAAAAACCGGATTTCCGTGTCGCCCAGCTAAGAGTAATGATGGCCGTTATGAAATTAAAAATGACTGACATGGTGAAAACACAGTGACGTCTTCTTATGCCTTAATGTTGTGGTTCCTAACCTCAGTTCTGGGGTCCTGCAGTGGCTGCTAGGCCTTGTTCCAATCACGATTGCAAACGTAGGATTTTAACAAGCTGTTATTTTGTCTTATTTAGGTAAATTTCTTGTTTAGAGAAGTTATTTAAGCTCTTAAGCCATATTTTGACAGAGATATCCATGCATGTTATAAAGGATAGAATACCCTTGAGCATATTGTGCTTGTTTTCTATATTATACATAATTCAGGAAATATTTTTAAACCGATTAAATTAGGCATTGAGAAGGGCGTTGAGCGTTCTGTAAGTTCATTCGAAATACTTTGTTTGAACTTATACCTGTTTTCTGGGATGTAATTAACTCCTTATCATTTATTTGCATATTAATTATTTTTCACGACCATGTGTCAAATAATCCTCACCAGAAAGGAACTTACTTATTCTTTAATTTGGTTGGTTAAATTTTTTCCCTCGTTTAATGCAGTTGTTTCCAATGCATCACACTGTGGATATGGAGTTTTTTTATTCCTTATATCATGCATGGCTATTCTGTCAACATGAGGCTAGAGGGTAAATATCAGCTCTGAACATGAAATGCACCCAATTAAGACAAATAAACAGCATGTGAAAATCCTACAATTCCAATTGTGGTTGGAACAAAACCCAGTAAACACAGTGAGCCCCCAGGACCGACACTGGGGACCACTGTCTTAATGTAATTTACATACACAACGGATATGTCGCTTGCCTCCTGTAAATTGAATATTGCCCGCATAATACACACAACAACCACATATTAGTTAAGAAACATACAGAATCAATATTTCACCCTTTAGTCCGCTGTTGTGGTGCTCATATTATCATATTAATGCATTGAATTGCACAAAATATAAAATATTTTCTAATGTTACAAAATATTTTGACATCTGAAATTAATATTTTATGAAAACAATAAAAGCTACCACGATGAATTTGAAATGAAACAATCCAGATGTGTCGTCCCTATGGTTTCAAAAGTAATTGAGCAAACTAACATCTTTATCAAGCCTTGTCATGTTTATTTGTTTTACGTGGTTGCAAAACAATGACTGCCCTAAATCAGGAACTTATAGACATCACAAGATGCTGGGTTCCCTCCCTGTGATGCTCTGCTTGGCCCAGTTTTCTTCAGTTTCCGCACGTTCTCTGGGTTTTTCATCAAATGAAAAGTGAACTCATCTGGATTCAGGTCAGATTATTGACTTGACCAGTTTAGAACTTTCAGCAAAGTTGCTCTCGCAGTGTGCTTTGTGTCATCATCCACCTGCACTGCGAATCACTGTCTAATTAGTTTTGAAGCATTTAGCTGAATCTCAGTGAATAATATAGCCCTATAGAGATTCAGATTACATCCCACTGCTTTCGTCAGCAGACATGTTCCATTTGCAGCGATACATGCCCCTACATAAGTATGCTTCTGAGATGAGGTGGCATGCTTCAGATTGTGAGCAGTTCCTCTCCGTGTCCTATCCTTCTCTTCAAGTCATTCTGATACAAGATGATCTTGTCTAATCTGTCCATAGGATCTTGTTCCAGAACTTTCCACACTTTTTAGATGTTTTTAAGCTTCCCAGTCTATATATTGTGATAACCCCTTTGAATTTTCCGTAGGGATGTCCAGTTTGCATGCTTATTTTTCCTAACGAGGTTGTGGTACCGCTTCTACTCTAAACCACACTTCAGCCAATCAGATTGTATGTAACTGGAATTTTACCCTAAATTGGTTATGACAATATTTCGGCGTCCAGTCTTGTGTCATCTTACTTTGACACAGAGACATTTTCTTTCAGGAGTGAGGTCTTGATCTGGGCAACTGTAATAAAGATTTTTTTGACCAGGGAAAGAAAACATCTGTCATCCACAGGAAGTACGTGGTCTTCTGGGGTCTTCTGGGGTCTTCATGGTCTTCTGGGGCTTTTTGTATTCCTTAGCTCACCAAGTGCATTTTTCTTAAGAATGCACCAAGTAATGGTTTTGACCGCACAAAATGTTGTTGCTCTCTTTCTCTGAGGGGTTTCTTTTGCTTTTTGAGCCAAAGAATGGCTTGCTTCATTCCAAATGCAAACGCCACAATTGAAATCATCTCTAGACTTTTTACTGTATCTGTTCTCTAGTAAATTATATTATGAGGGAATAGCACAAGCCTGGCCAAGGAACATCTCTGCCGTCATTGGTCCAATTAAGTTAGTTAGTTTGGATGTAAATACCCTCAAATAAAGCACAGAATCTGTGCTTTGAGCTCATATTCATGTGATACACAGATTCAACATGCTGTGGTTGACAGCAAAAATAACAATAGCTTCAGCATCCTAATATTTATGGGCCTGACGGCATGTATTTTTAAGCCAAGGATATACAATTCTTCTAAAATAAAAACGAAAAAAGACCCAAGAAAGTGATTTTAAAAAGTCTGATTATTTTTAAAGCAAATTAAATTTTTTATGTGAACTGAACATATGTTAATCTTCATTCGAATTTGTCTGATGAACTTTGCGCTTGATTGCGTGGTCACATCTTAAGTGAGAAAATTCACACAAACAAAGTAAAAAAAATAACAAAACTGAACTAAATACGTATAATCTAGATCCTGGAAAAGAAATCCAGTTCAAGTTTGCCCATCTTTTATTTGCTTCGCAGATAAGGTATGAAAAAGAATAGCCAATTGTGTCATACTCAGGCAAAAAAGACTTTATTCTTTAAAGCCATTATGGCTATATTTGAGCTAATTTCCTCTTCTTTTTGCTTGCAAATGTATCTTTCCAGGTAATTGCTTTAAAATGCATAATTCAAAGACAGTAGTACATGTCTTTTTCCAAGTACTTACAAATGCTGCACCCTAAATGACACGGCATGTATCTTCTTGCCTTACAGACCTCAGTACTTGACACAGTATGAGTGTTAAGAGGTGGGGATAAAATGATCCAAAAAGCTACAGGCAACTCAGATAAAAGGTACTATGAACTGAAAAAAAAATCATAAATTTTCTGAAATAAAAAAAAAAATATAGACTTCATAATGACTGTCAACTCAGAAATATATTAGTAGTTGGCATATAATACCTCATTTTACATCGTAAATCATGTTGGGTAAATGAGTAAATTCATTTCAGATATGAACTGCACGTATTACTCCTCAGCGTCTTACATTCAGCGCACTGCCGGCAGTGCCGGAGTCGGCCCACTCAACAGCAGCGCTAGCGATTTGTTCATAATTGCAGTTAAACACTTTTTACCTTGAGTTTTGACCTAACCATGTCTGCATGTGGACATATTGCTGCTTAGAAACGGCCAAATGAATAAATTAAGAAAGCATTTTGAGTCTTTTTCTCACTACCTGAATCCAGAACTGCTGCGAGTTGGTGACCTGATCCAGGCTAATAGTCCTGATGTTCCTATATGAATTTTGTTGCGGAAAAACGTCAAACGCAGATATAATTCCTGCCTTTTTGCTCCTCTTGATCAGCAGGCGAGTGAATATTCTCTCTGACACGTTTATGGGGGCAAAGACCTTAACCTCACTCTTGAAAACCCTTCTCACTTTGATGTCTTTTATTTCACCCACCTGCAATCTATTTGTTTGCAATTTTTACCTTTTCCTTGCAAAATTATATTTATGGCCTAACCTTAACGGATAGCTGTAAAAATGAACAGGAAAGCACAACTGCTACATTTCACAGGATCATCTTAGCACTTGAAACAACAAAGGCCAGCGTCATCAACTTATTTACAGTCACATATTAATTTATTTGCAGTATGTTGATCTGGTTTGACTGGGTGCAGCAAAAGACCCAGCCTGGATTAACCTATCTGGTATTTTAATTCCTTTCGTCATGATTATTCAAATTACCATGGTAGCAAAATTGTGATTATGCTGAAACTGCAAATAGACTTTAACCTGAAATGTATTAATTACAATTTAAAATGTGCCCCCCATATAGTTCATAAAGCACAAAGCTAAGAACAATTTTCAGTGCAGAAACAATGCCCTGATGGTTTTGAGATAACCTCCAAGACATGGCCTGTCCTGGGAACCTCTGTGTGTGCTAGTTTTTGTTCCAACCACAGTTTTAATCATCGGTTTTAAAGATGCTGTAGGTTTGTTGTAATTGGTCAGATTTCATGTGAAGAACAGTTTTGTTTACTTGTATTTAACCAGGAGAATTCCAGAGAGTTCATCTTTCTCTTTTTCAAGAACGCCCTGGAAGAAATGCTGGATGAAACAGTTGCAGGTGAGGAGGAACAGAGAGAGACTGGAGTAAAGCCCCTGGAGCAGTTTTGGGGTTAAGGGCCTTGCTCAAGGGCCCAACGGCAGAGTTCCTCCCAACTTCATCTCTCAAGATCAAGCCAGAATCCCAGGCCCTGCCTGGAGCTTGAACCAGCAACTCTTCAGTTACCAGTCAAGCAACCAACCACAAGGCCACCCTGCCGTCCGCTTAAACCAAATTTGTACAGAAATATCTGCGCACACAATGAAGAATAAAAATTCCATGTGATACACTGTAAACAACAGCATGAAAATAGGGTTTGGGGTCTTTTTTTTTAGCAGTTAGGAATCTATTGGTAAAATGTCCCATTGTAGTGCAGATTCCAATATATGTAGACATGGAAATTCTATTTCTATTTCTCATGGCAAAATGTGGCTTCAGCGTTGTAAATTACTGCTTCATTAAATAAATGCTCCACATTAAGAAAAACTGACTGCGTCTTAAAATCCTACGATTGCAACAGTGGTTGGAACAAAAGCCAGGATACATAGGGAGGCCCAGGAGTGACGCTGAGAACCCCTGCTCCAAGACGTAGCATTGCATTAGTTCCTGTTTTAAGGAGCTATAACCCACCAATTCAACCTGTAAAATCGACCATAGTGTTGGTAGCCAAGAATAATGTATCGGAAATGATACACGGTTCCACTGATATTGGTTTTATTGCAAACCGTAATTTTCATATTGCCACAATAAAACTTGGACAGGTTAATCTCAATACCAGCAAAGGGAAACTAACCGCGCGCCATGTGTGAATCGCCCGGTTAAATTCGGAGCCACTTAATTGTGTATTTACGCAAAATAATAATAAAAATTGTTGTTATTATTATTATTATTATTATTTTATTAATAATAATAATAATAATAATAATAATAATAAATGTAATAGTGGCCACGAAAACGGGTTTCGAATGTGTAATCATGTAGCAAGCCTATCAGTTTTACTTTGACTCTTCGGTACTCAAGCAAACTAAAATACAGGAAGCCCAAATGGTCTGTCTCTCCAGCCAATATAAAGCGGCGAAGGCTATATTGTTTTCATTGGATAAGATAGGCCTACGTACTCTGGACTGGTATACAATAGTGAAGTAGCCTGATTTAAAACAGCGACAGCAGGTGTAGTGGGTTGAGGAATGTCAATTAGCCATTTGTGACAAATCTGCTAACACTGTTTACACAGGTAAGGGAAGTGAAGAGATAATCTCACAAGCAGTGAGTGTGATTATCAACGGTAGTCCAAAAGCACTGCATTGATTTTGCCATTGCGAGCGTCTCGAGATGAGCTTTTATTTCTTCATGTTTTGCGCTTATTTTCCCTTCCTCTGTTTCCAATCAGACAGAGGTGATTGAAGTTCTTTTCATGTCTTCAAAGGCGGCTGGTGAGCTGTTTTACAGAAACAATAACTCTTTATTGAGAACAAATGTTGACATTTGAGGGGAGCCGAGAAAGCCAGACTCTATCAGGAACCCGAAGTGGAAATCGCCTCTGGTACTATTTGACAACAGCAGAAGGTCCCCAAGGATCGCACCTGAGATTAAAGCCTGCATTTCAATAAATCAGCTCTAATTGAACCTCTCAGACCTACGACGGCATTGTTCGTCCTTCCAGCGCAAAACTGCCGAATTCAAAGACGTTTGAGCTTGGGCGCCAAGTTTAAGGGGAAGTAACTCCCCGGAGTACTGTTCACCTCGAACGATATTTGAATCAACTCGCAATGTGTCAAAACTAAAGTTTTAAAATTAATGATAAATACAAAAAGCATACAAAAACTATTTTTCATGATAAACATGAACAACCTCACTTAAATTTTCACCAGATTGGTTAACGAAAAAGAAGGAGAAAAACCTACAGTCTTACGTTCCCTCTTGAATAGCCAATAATTAGTCAATTAAGTATGCCGTTCTTAAGATAGGACATGTGCAAATCACAAAAAAAAAAAAAAAAAAAAGCCCTACAGCGCGAAATGTGCTGTGGCAACACTTCAGAAATGAACCAGAATGTGATATGTAGTCCATTGTAATAATAATAATAATAATAATAATAATAATAATGTTATTATTGATAATATGTATTATTATTATTATTATTATTATTAATAATAATATCAGTATTAGTATTATTATTGGTACTATTATTATTATTATTATAGTTGCAATTTAGAAGAGACCAGTACTCGCGTTAACGTAAAAGGACACATTCTCTAAGGGGAAAACAGGCATGTCAGATATTGTTATATCCTGCAATTCCCTTCAGAGGACCCCGGTCCCATTGTTACTACGAGATGCTTAGACACGATTTTATAAATGTTCAATACTGCCTCATCATAATGAACCCCGACTGACCGCTGTAAACTCAGCTGAAAGCGCCCACAATCACCCTGCTCGAGACTAATAAAGCTTTAACTGAACATCATTATTAATCATGGTGAGTAACAGATGAAGGTCTGGAAATAAACGCGCAATTTATTACACCCAAAAGGCTATTTTTACGGTCGAATTCTAAAAGTTGCGCACAGTTTTAAACCACAGACTGGCCTTCTGCCGTAAAACAAGTTTCATTTTGTTCAAGAAGTGGGATCATTTACAAAACACAGCAAGTCAAGATAAATCGGATGATTTAAAGCGCTGCGCACCGTTCATTAATCTTCCCAACGGTACTAAACCTACTATTGTACTCACGTGCAATTGTTTTTGAACCCTTCGATAAATTCATGAAATTGGTCGCAATTTCATGAACAATTTCGCCAGAAAGCATCCTTTGTTCAATGAAAAAAAAAAAAATCTATGGGCTATCTAGATAAGCACTGCACAACTTTACCAGCACATACCAGCCAGTTTTATTTACAATCAGATATAAATTATTAAAATTATTCTTGCTAACAACCAACAAAGATTTTATAGCTTTCAATAACGTTAAAAATAAAAAGGCATAATTTATTTACAAAACAATTTTCAAATTCAGTTGCAATACAACTTGCATAAATTATAGGCTTTTGCCGTCATTACAAAAATAAATATCAAATGTATTTCACTTTTTAAGTTCTCAAGTCTTCCGACACATTCCTCCTAAATTATTTATCTTTTACAAATAAGCTTTACAGTAGGCCTAATATCCACACCTATAGTAGGCCTATACAATATATCCCGTGGCAATGAAGCAATCTTGGGATCCTGAGAAACAGCATATGTTTTGAAGTCACAAACATTGGAAACCTAACAACAAATGCACATTTGATTAAAAACGAAAGTGAAATAATACAATGATTATCATATTATTGTTCTTTAAATATGTGATTAGTTTCAGTATGAATTTAGATATAGTCTAGAGTGTTGCAGTCTTCGTGTCAAGGGTGGCACAATATGCGATCCGGTAAAAGATAATTGTTTTGTTTGAAATAGGAAGTTGAAGCGATGGCTTGTTCGCTTTTTCCTCAAAGCAATTGTGACACCTACCTGTGGACCAAGGAAATAAAAACCAAAATCAGCCACAGTTGCGCAGAATTGAAAAAATAAAAATAAAAAATAAACAGTTAAAATGCACGGTGCCTTTTAATAAAAATTAAAAAATGTCAAAACAAAAATTCAAACATCCACACAATATATGCCTTTAGTTGAAATAAAAACTGTGCTCAGTTGAAAGGTCAGCTTTCATTCCTGAAACGATTCTGATTATTTAAGTACTCTAAATCACCAAGACGGCCATGGCATTCATGACGTTTACGGTGTTTAATTATCACTTACCTACCGCTGACTGACGTAACGCGTTCTAACGATATAAACACTGCCTACACTGGCTAATTCTCCTTCAACCCCGCCTTCCCATAAAAAAAAATTATAATAATTCACCCCAAACCGAACGGTTAAAAAAAAATCTAATTAACTTACTTGCGCAATCATCTTCTCAACTTGATAGGAATTGTTGGGCTCCTACTGTGCACACGTCAGAGGTGTCTGTCAAAAATACAACCCCAGTTTTAGTCACGGGACTCTCATTTCACAGCTCCCTATCCCTGAGTAAGGGGAGTCTTTTATTTTAAAACACCGGGACCCCTCATGCAAAAGCGAAGTTTAAAACACATTTCCCCCGCAAAGGATACGAAGCCTGGATAATGTTCCTCGAGTAACACTGAGATAAAGGCCTACGCATTCTCCTTACAATCAAATAGCTTCATTTTGATTTATGATGGAAAATTTCGATATTTGTTTTGCAAGTAACGCTGAAAATTGACGAAAACAAATGAACATAGGCCTACATAGTGAAACAGCAGATATTACAGCCGGTGTATTGTCCTCCAATACTACTTCAGCCAAACAATCACGAATAAATGACAGGTCACAGAAAATCTGACACAGAGCATGTTTGCGAATTTCCATTCTAAATAACATGATTTTCACCTACCTTTCTTTGAGTCTAAATTAGAGGGCCTGAAGTGCTGCTCGAGATGGTTCGGGTGGCTCTTTATTAGAGAGTCATTAGTCTGTTTATGAATAGCGGCTGAGTTCAGCACAGTCTGAGTGAGCCCCTCATTACTAGTCACAGCAGCAGAATTGTACCGTAGGATCCCTTGACCCTGCAAAGAACTGAAGTTACTGTAGTTTGTATAATTACTGTAAAACGGCGAAGTGTAATAAATAGGCCTTCCCAAGATGGAAGAAGCTGGGTAGACTGTGTTGGCTGGGGACGTGGTTGATGATGCTGATACTCGCACGCTTGAAGGACAGTTTTGCCCGGGGTGCTGCTTTTGGTCCGAAGTGGCGATTTCTGCTAATGACCACAGTTTAGGTTTGATGGTTTGACTCTGCGGGCCTGATGAAACTCTGCTGTCAAAGCCTGCTTTATTGTTGACTCTTGACGAGTCTTCGTGGTGGTGATTTAAAACTGGGGCTTCCACCCCTGTCAGTGGCGATGATGTCACTGGCTTCGGTGACAAGCCTCGCTGGCGCTCCTCGTTTTCGATGTCGTGATCGTCATCCTCACATTTGTCCTTAATGTCTGTCCCAGACTCGATATCTCCAATCCTGCAACTGTTTTTTTCTCCGTCTGATTCCGCTGAGCAGGAATGGTCAGTGAGAATGTCAACGTGTAAACTAATACCTTGAAGAAAAAGAGGTAGAGATTTAAAAATAATCCATCTGTCATTAACGCGCAAAAAAAGTGCACATTACATTGTTCCACATGAACATGAATTAGATAATTAAGTCGAATAAAATGCATTAATAAATAAATTAAATAAATACATTGAAATTTTTTACGATTGGGCATAGATGGACTCTTGCTTTTATTGATGTCGGTAAATAAACCAACCCTACAAAGAAAACAAATAGCCCATCACAGTCTAAAAAATAAATCGGCCTACATTTTCGATCGCTTTGTAACTGATAAAGCATCCCGTACTTTACTGTTAAATTTACTAGGCCTATTAAGAGGAATAATGGTGTAATTTACCTTCATCCTCAGCCGAAGTTTCACTGTTGTCAAAGTTTTTCTCTGAATGGTCGTCTTTCCTTTCCCCGTCCCCGTCATCTTCGTCCTCGTCTTCACTTTTATTCCGAGGTGCCCATGTCATCTTGTTCTCCTTTTTGAGTCTCCGCCTGGCATTAGCAAACCAAGTAGAGACCTGCGTGAGGGTCATTTTTGTGATGATAGCCAGCATGATCTTTTCTCCTTTGGTTGGGTAGGGGTTCTTCCTGTGCTCCTGAAGCCAAGCTTTGAGGGTGGCTGTCGCATCTCGTGTAGCGTTCTTTCGGTAAGCAGGGTCGTTCAGTTGGTATGGGTATCCTGGATTTCCATAAGGGTGATAACCAATTGCTCCGGCCATTCCAGTTGTGTGTGCATCGTACGGGGAGCCCTTTGAAATAAGCAACGGTCACAATCAACTCTTCAGAATACCAGACATAATAATGTTCCCAGTTCGGTTATGAAAATATCGCATACCTCATGAGTAGCCACACACAGTAAGTAAATGCATAAATGCACCATCTTCATGATTTCGCCAAAAGAATGGCTCAAATCACACAGAATACCGTAAAATAATAAATCGTTAAAGGGTAGTGTTTTCCGTAATCACCCTATCACTTCGTCCATTCTCTTTGAAGAGGACTTTTTGATGGGGTTTTGTTGTTAGAATAAAGACCAGCCTTAACGTATCACTGCAGTAAAGCGTCCCAAATCCAATTTGCAACTGAGTAGGCATGCACCTTTTCGAAACGATTTAAGCACCTTTTAATTAGCATTTTAATTCTCATTTCACGTTTAAATTGAGCTTATTTAACTTTGCTTATGCGCAAATACTTTAAAATCATATTCAAATTACTTAATTTAAGCTCGAGAGGGCGAAAAATTTAACAATAAAATACCAAAAAATTGCTTTAGGAGATACGTGGCGAGCATTGATAAGATCAAACTTGATGGCTTTAAAAATAAAAGCATCGAACTATTCGAACTCACTTGTGATTGTTAAGTGAATAAATATGAAAAATAGGCCTTAATAAATGTTAAGTGTAAGTGTCTTAAACATTGTATAAAATATAACGTAAGCTATGTGTCAATGTCCCCTTTAGAAAACAGTAAAAATAAACTCTCCAAATATTTTTCGTTGAAAATATAGGCCTTGACTATGCTTTTTTATAACGGCATGCACTTCAGTGCAACAGTGGCTTCAAACACAGCGTTTGCGATTCCTCGAAGCAGGTAATCCGTTATAAATGACACGTTTGGCCCATATAATGATTATATAAGTGAAAAGGATACTCGGAGTAACAATGTAGGTAATTCAAATGCGCAGGCTTTGTCTAATCAACAATAGCACGTCAATCATTTTCAGAACACACTTCAGTACGCGTGCTGGTCTCCTAAATTGTCAACAAAAAGTAGGCAATCAATTCCACCCCCCTCCAAAAACTGCATATTACCATGTATGATGGGAATCCAGTGGCAGGGTCCGTGGGGTAGGGCAGCGGGCTCGAAAAACCACTAGCCGAAGCTGTAAAAGCAGCCGATCCCGGGTAGGGGCTGAAGGCTGATCCTGACGAGGACCGTGCCAGCTCTTCGCTTCTTGGGGCGGTCAGAGACGAAGCTCCATAAGCTGGGCACGAGTAGAGCGCCAAAGAGCCTGGGGGCTGGTAGAGGTAACCCTGAGGATACGACATTGCTGTACGGGCGTTTGTTTTGTTCTCCTAAGTAAGAAAGGAGTTCAAATCAAACGATATCAAAAGACCGACCCGCGCGTAAAACAATCGGCAGAACGAGGTAAATTAAAAAACACAACCACAAGGATCGACAAAATGCCTACATGGAGGCAACGACACGATCCCCTAGCGCCCGTTGTTTTTAGTACTCAGAACTATGAAGTGAGGAGTTGAAGGAAGGAGCAGTTGAGTTTCTGGAGCGCGCAGGAAAACAGGAACTGTCATTCCATCTCATCTGAATATTCCATCTCCGCCCCTCGCCTTGTGAAACGGGACTGAGCAACAAAACCGAGAACAGTGGTGGAGATTCGCGCTGAACAATGTTCGTCCCTTTAATAAGTCTTCAGTACCCATCGCAACCGGGATTTTATCTATTTTTCCCTCGTTACGTGTTGGACCGCTGCACAGTGAACATTGGGAAGAAGGAGACGAGTAGTCTATACTATACTAAATGCTGTGCTTTAGTTTATTCTATTTATCATTTATGCCTAATTTGTGATGTCGCCGTCATAACAAATGCTGATGCTAATTTTGAAAGGAACACATCCGAACTTGATTCCTGCTGTGTCGAGCTGACCAAATATAAATGTGCCAATTATGCGCCAAATATTAAAAAAGGGTTTGAGAAATAAAGTGATTTTTTTCTACGTTATTATTTTATTAATAATAAAGACAACAACAACAACAACAACAACAACAAAAAAAGTAGACCTGCATTAATTAAATTACAGAACATTTTGTTCAAATTACGTAAAGTTATTGTGAATCGTTTGGGTTTCTTCATGAGCGAAGTATCATGTGCAAGTATCAAGTTCAAGTATCATAAATAAAATTCCGATTACTCAAGAACCTAGGCAACGACATTTATAACCGAAACACAATTAAAAGCAATTCGTCCAGCGGCCTGTAGGAGGCGGTACTCGGCTTCCACATGGCACAATTTTCCTGCGACTACCGTTCTCCTTTACAGGGGTCCACCGAGTATAAACTACGCTTAAATCACAAAAAAAGTTAATTGAAATTCACGACAAGTCGCATGAAAGCATACTTATCTGCACACAAAAATGCCAACGAAGGTCAGAGTTGCAACTTAAAATAGAAAATGATGATGATGATGATGATGATGATGATTAGGCAATTATTATTATTAGGCCTATTATTATTATTATTATTATTATTATTAGGCCTACAGCTCGTAATACAGCGGTATTACGTAAATTCATTTGAGTAGTTAACATATGTTCCTCCTGTTTTTTTTTTTTTTTTTCAAAATTGACCTTTTTTGAAAAGCAAATTTGTGTGCAAGACGAAAATTCTTTATGATATTAATAAGCAGGGAGATACCGGCCTTCTAGAGTTTTCAAGATTGTATCAATTTAAGAGAATGAAATCGTCTTGTTCTACGTCAGCCCAGAATATCCAGATACATGCGAAGATTTTTTTTTTTTTTTTTTTTTTTGGTGGAGAGTTCCTCTGCAATTCGCCCACCCCCCACCCCCTCCTCTTCCACGCGATCAAAATATGATTACTCGCGAGAAAATCACTTCAACGCAATAGCAGTAATCTGCACCAAACACAAACACAAATTAATCGCTACATATAAGCAAGTATGAATCTAATACACGACCGTCCTCGAAATCTAAAAAAAAAAAAAAAAAAAAATGCTGTATTGGTTATTTCATCCCATTATAAAATGCAGGATTAAACTGTAAATGCAAAATTCAACATTAGATTTATCGCACTGCAGGTAGTTTACTCTGCCCGTGGAAAATTATTCTTTACAAAAGACTATTCTCAGCGCGTAGCATTCCCGTTTCAAAGTCGCCTTTGCTCTGATATGAATCAGGTCGCTGGGTAATTATTCTTTTGAAAAATATGAATATGCAAACATTACACCCATGCCTGTTGTTCCATAGCGATAGAAAAGGTGTGATACCTTCACACTCAAAGGCAACTAAATTTATTTTAGTTTATCTCAAATAACCAAAGCAAAAGCAAATGATTTCAGCTTCACCTTGTTTAGACTGAATAATAATAATAATAATAATAATAATAATAATAATTATTATTATTATTATTATTCAGCTGCATTGGTAATGTGAAGTAGCCTACGTGTAGGCCAAATATTATTTTTAATTTATGGGCAGGTGGAAAAAAAAATTCTCATTAGTCTGTGATGTGCGGAGCTTTAATCAAGAATATGAAGCGAACTAATACATGTAGTAATTTCTGAATGAAAACTAACGCCACAAGCGTCAGTATTATCATAGTAAGAATAGTCCATAACTGTGCCATAGCCGAACATTGACGCAATAACCGCCAGGAGTCAAATTCCTTTCCACGTTCACGAACTTTTTCCCCTCCTAAAAAAAAGGCACAGTATCTAAAACGCGGATCAGTGTTATATAGTTGTCAAAAGATTATTCGGTAAACAGCGTGTGACCAGACAGAGTAGTCCATGAACTGTTTTCGACACTGAGGGAACGATGACAGCTGTTCTGTGCACAGCAGGGGGCAGTATCTCCTCTAGCACGACCTCGTCCGGCTCTGCGGGTTGGTTGAGGCCGGTCGTCGATGCGACTGGTCAGAAGTATGTAGCAGGTTTATGGTCAACTTAGGTACGCATAATCGACTCTCAGCAAACACTTGGGTAAAGCGAAAAAAATAACTCATTCAAACAACCCGGTTGGAATATCAATGACGCCTGCATGAATTAAATTGGTCGTATTTAGACCCACATTCCCTCTTTATTTTTCCTTACACGCACCGAACGGTTATTTGATGACACATGAAAACACGAGTAATAAGTCCATTGCTGAGGCATGCTTCGTCTTTAGTTTAGTTGGTAATTTTCGCTGGTTTATAGTGAGAAGTTTACAAGCAGAGTTTATTCTTGGGAAGGCCGCCACAATACAGAGGAATATATGGCAAGTTACTGCAAAACTTTGCAAATATCTCACAGGTCATCCAATAAGGGGCTACTGTTAATATTTAATTGACATATTATATGTTCTAACATTCAGATTGATTTGTACATCAAAAGAGCATTTTTTTCCCTCTTGATTATATACTGGACAAAGAAAGTTAGGGATCACCCAACTTTTCAATATTAAAATATGATATGGAAAAAAATACAAACTATCACATATTTCAAATTCAAAATTTGGGGTGATCCCTAACTTTATTTGTCCAGTATAAATTGTAGTGGTAAATCTTAATTACGAATCATATGCATACTGTACAGCTTATTATTCAGAAAGCAGTAAAGTTTGAATTGAAAATCAGGATAATTGGTATTGACAAGGGCGGTAATGGGTTGTCTGTTTAACAGGCATGATGAACTCATATTTCAAGTGGAATATTTTGGCTGTAGTCGAAATTGCATGCTCAATTCATACTTTATAGACTGTGAAAATGTAGCAGGTCACTTTTTGTAATTTGTTGACACATGACATTCCTCCAATCACGAGAGCACAGTTATTAGAATGCTAAATGTTTAAATGAATAAAAAGGGTTTTTTTAATTGATAATATAATAAAATTTTCTGTTTCAGATCAATACATAATCGGCTTATTATAGCTATTGCATTCAAAATGCAGCTTTCAAATGCTAAAAACATAATTTGCTGAAAGTCCCAATAGGACATAAAATCTTTGGCCTTAATGTTATTGATGCCTTTTTTACTGACATGTTTATAATTAAACGGTTCCTTATGCCCAATAAATCTGATTACACTTAGAATTTGAAAGCCCTTTGCTTTCAATCACTTCTAAGCTCAACACCAGAACTCTCTAAAAAATCAGATTTATGAAGGATGTCATGGAGCATGATAGAAGGAAAGGACTATTGATTTTTAATATTTTTTCCATACTTGTTTACTCTGGGATAATGCAAGGACTGTGTGGTCGCTTGTCTCAGAGTGGAAAGGGATTATTACCACTGCGTTTGGAAAAGATAAATCTCCCAGAATGACTGAAATGGCTACAGGGTACACTTTGATGCTATGTCGCTTCATTTGCCCTTACGACTAAATGATTGCTGATTTTATATTTTTAAGTTCCTGAAATTTGTAAATAAGTTTGTTGAGAGAAGACCGGAAGTGTTTGTTTTATTAATTTATCACTATGAGGCAAATTTTACTCTGTACTTCACTTTCACTTGGCTATGAAGTGTTTTTTTTTTCATAACCAACTATAGCTACCTTGGCTACAGTCGAGCTATTTATGCAGTCGGAGCGAATGGGGCCAGAATCAATATGGTCGGGGACCGGATGATTATACTTAGTCCCTGAGTATTGTTCACCTCAGTTACTGCTTTCAGATCCTGACTCCAGCAAATTTATTTGATCAGGGTTACGCACATTGAGAGTTTGTCCACCCTGGGAATTATTTTCGTTTTGCTGTCTTTCAGTTGCCAGTGATGTCACTGTCTTGACTTTCTCTGCTGTGGAACACATACTGTAGAATACTTTGGGAATCCTGTTGATAGATTGTTCTGTGGTAAAGTTAAAAATGAGGCCGCCTCATCATCATTCTGTGCTAAGGGGACGACTTCAGTTGAATTGAGGTCACGTCCATGAAGATGACATCAGATGATCATCATTCGTTGCATTTTAACTTTTAATTTTCAATCTATTTTATCAGTCTTGTAGTGTGTGAAGGAATGCACCCGTACGGTATTGAAAATACCCTGTATTAGCTCACATTTTCTTTGAACGCAGCTAAAATTTCCTTTGAACTTCCCCTTTGAACACCGCGAATCCCTAAATGGAAGAAGAACAAGAAGAAAGACCACAGAGAATACGGGAGAGAGAACTGGGAAAGAAAGAGGCATTGTGTGAGTGTACGTGTGTCAGCGTGTGTGTGTGTGTGTGTGTGTGAGAGCGACCGACTGAGAGATTGTTTTCGTGTGTGTATGTGTTTGCGAGGGTGAACGTCAAATGCAGTAATGTATGCAAAAGAATTGTGCATACAAATATTTGCGCATGTGTTTATGTACATATGTGTGTATGAGTGAAATAGTTTGCAATAGGAAATAACCAAACTGAATATATGTTAGTAGATAAGAGTGGTTACTGTTCAAATACTAACTAGAAAAGTGTAGTAAAATTAATATGAACAGATTCTGAGACCCTTATTTACATTTTTTTAACTTAATGTTTTTAAGTGTAACTCATTTAGGCCCAATCAAACTGTTTTTTTTTTTTCATTAAAGGTGGTCATGGTTCTCTGTGATTTTAATACCACAGAACATCAACACATCCATCACATTTAGTAATTAAATTGTTATTCAATTTAAATTGTGTGCTCACTCATTATTCGTGTGATGAATAAATAAATAAATTCTCATTCACATAAAACAAATTACCCAAATTTTCAGCACTCCGCCCCCCCCCTTGGTGTGAATACTGCACCTTTCCTACTTGCAGTTTGTGGGAAAGCAAAGCGCAGTAGAACAAAACGGGCCAATTTGTATTTGCGCTCGTGAGAGTGATTTGCTGGAATTGTCAGTGGGTTAATGGTGGAAGTGTCTTTGGTCTTTCGCAATGGGCCCTCCAGGATAAGACGGCTTTGGTTTCTCCGCCAGATTTCTAATCAGCAGTTGCCCATGTGCTTGGCAACGCGGAGGGGTAAAATTATTGTCTTGCCCCAAGTCAGAAAACCCTGAGACCTATCACTTTGTAAACGGGTACCTCAAGGCTACCGAAACGGGCCTCAAATTCCAGGAGCCTGAATGGAACCCACAGCCGGCGACTCCTCGCGCTCATAACTGTGCGCTGCCCCGAGTTTTCACAGCCAGCGCCTGCAATGTGATTTTCAATTTGCTTGGCACCAGAAACCATAGATTTGCAAGTCATTTTGGGGGGCGAAACAAGCAAACAAGCCACTCTGATATATTGCTTTCCTGTTATGCTACGCTAGTATGTTAGCCTCTCTGAAGGCTAGCATAATATTGTAATACAAGTGATTACAGTCTCCTTCCAATGCAGTTAATAATTTGTTTGGGAAGAGGGCTTCAAAGTTGTGAAGAATGCTTGTTTACAGTGCTGATTTCTTATCATGAAGAAAATAATATAATGTACCTGAGCAGCCTGCTTTTTATTTAGCTTTTGCTATCTTTGACTTCTTTGTTTTTACACATTTCTTCTGAATTCATAAGAGCAGGTTACAGTGACCTCAGTGAGAGTAAAGTTCCAGTGTAAACCACTGCGTCTCCCACAGGAAATGAGGCCATTTTACCTTCCTTACTTCCTCCTCCAAAAAAAAAAAACGCTCCATGGTATCAAAGAATTAAATATCCACAAATCTGCAAATATTTGCAAATATCAAAATATTGCTTTCAGATTTTGTAAAAATATATTTTATGTAGTTCATCCATAAAATGCACAGAAAAATATTATCTTGCAGTCTAAATAGGATGCAATAGAATTTTTTTTCATGTTTTATACTGAATGTCTATTGGCTGATTTTAAATTGAGGATAATTTTCTTTGATGTTACCTCTCTATAGCAGACAAGACCATCTGAACTTCCTCTGCATGAGCCATGCCTGTTTTTCTTACGAAACCAAATCAGTCACTCTACGCCATGCCCTTTGAGTAATTAGGTCTTGAAAGTGCACACACACAAACACACACGCACACACACGCACGCACGCACACATATATTTTTGTAGAAATTACGCATATTTAAAGACTCGAGACTGAGGGCAGATTCACTGAGACCTTTTACAAGTGCAAAACCTATTTGCACATACAAAATATAACATTTCAAGTGATTGGTGCAGAAAAATCACTCTGGACAATCACTGTTCCAAGTAAATCTAGTCCTGAACGACTTCCCTTAGCTGGCAAACACAAGCACAACTATTTAGCATTTAGTGATGTGTGTGAATTTATCCAGCCCACTATTTAATGCCCAGGCCCAGCACTATCATCATGATGGATCAATTTCACTGGGCTAACAGTGGTTATTCAATTAATAACATGTTGACGATTACTCAAACTGGCCCAAATCAGGGTCTCAATTAAGAAGCAAGAACAGCCTTATTAAGAGTGACCCATAAAGGTGTCAAGCTGTGGTACTGAGGACAAGTAATGTTCTATTGCTTTAAATACATTTGTTGAAATTATCAATGGGAGGAGAAGAGGATGACCTCCTTAATAGCGTAATTATTGAGAAAGAAACCCTGAATCCACAAGAAGTAAATCAGTCGTCAGCTTAAAGAACTCTGCTCACAGGATTAAAGTTCATGCATTTCCCAACCATATTATTTCTGTTTTTCAAATGCATCAGATTATGTGACACAGATCCTCCAGTAGGGCTGTTTTGATCATGAAATTTTGAGTGTGGATTAGTTGTTCACATGCTACGCTGTGTACACTGCAAACTGTATACACAGTATTACAGTACATCATAGTATAAGCATTACTAATAATTCCGTAGTTCTCGGACAAACATTTTGAGAATGAAGTTCACGCAAAACACTGAAATGCTCTGAACTCTGCACGTGATGGTGAAATAAACCTGACTTCTGCAAAGCCTGGTGGCCTTGATGGATTTGAGAGCATGCTCTGGGATGTTAAGTTAGTGAATAGCATCAGATGATAGATTTCTGACTGCTGGCTTCCTGACAGTCCTGGTAAAAGCATCTTCTACCACTGTTTTTTTTTTTTTTTTTTTTTTTGCAAAAGTCAAATGTGACAAAGCTGCGTATTATTGGACTTTCATTCAGTTTGAAATCATTGTTCATTTCAGCAACCTCCCACCCACTGCAACGGGCCGCCATCACTTCTGCAGCAGCACTGTGGGATCCAGAATTCCGGGAGGGTGTGTGTGCTCTGAAACAATATTTGGGCTAATCTCTCCCCTCTCCTACAGTACATACATTTATTTCAAACAGCGTGAGCCAAATGTTTCGTTGGGCAAACCTACTGTGGTTAGACAGTGTAAAAGCCAGTGCATTACTGTGTAAAGACTCATGAATTCCTCTATGTAAAGTAATACAAAGCAATCAAACAGTAATGCAGTTAATGATGTTGGCTCGAACATTGTGGTCCTGTGGTAATACACAACAATTGTGAAAACCTTATCTTGGACAATTTTTTTAAAAATACTTTTAATAAGTGACCTATTGTCTTTCAGTGTGTGCGACCTATGGAATTCAAACTAAATAAATATTTAAGAAATGCAACCTACAAGTATGTTCATGACTATTTTACAGGTTATTAACTTGTAATAGTGAAGATTCAATAACTTTAAGGAAAATGGCATATTACTAAATCATCATTTGTTAATCATCAGCTGATCCATTTACATTTCACAATTATGAAAAAATATTATTCAATTACACATTATTTGCATAAAAACATGTGAAACACATATATGCGTGGACACTTATGAACATCAGTGGTTTAAATTAGTCTGTGCTCAACTACGTGAAAATTGGCCTGGCTCTTTGTGAAGTTTATTTCTTCTTTCAAAATCAAAATGAAAGGCTGCTCACTTTCAGTATCCTTGGTTTCACACCATTCCAGGGTCTCTTAATAGCTAAATTCTGAATTATAGTTTTCTGATCACCAGGAGAAGGGAGTTCAAACATTACATTGACAGCAGACGTTGTTGACGATGATTGACTGCAGTGTTTTTGTGAGTCTGTTTCCATTTGCGCTCGAGCCAGAGGAAACGCACTTGATCCGCGCCATGTAAGCATTAAGCCACTTTTCTACCCTTCTCTGTTCTGGAAGTGCAGTCACAAAGGCAAGTGAGCCAAAGGTGGAATAACCACAAACACGGGAATTATGTGCTGAGTGGGATTTTACATGTGCAAACATCATGAGTCGGATTGATGAGCCAAAAAGTCAGCTAAATTAAAAAAAAAAGATCAGGTAATCAATTTGGAATCCCTACCGCTACGATGCTTCTGCAACCTTAGGGTTGACGCAACACAGTATCATCCCGACTCGTCATATAGTGACGCTACTTGACCAAGTGTCGATATCTGACAAAAAAGGAGGCTTTTGTCTTCCTTATTTGACATTAAGGGTTAGGAGGTAGTGTTTGTTTTAAACTGGCGTCAAATAAGGACAACAAAAGCCTCCTTTATCGTCGTACATTGATGCTTGGTCAGGTAGCGTCACTGTATGACACCCCAGGATGAGACTGCGTTCGTTGAAGATATAGAAATCCCTAGAAAGAGGCTGCTGACAGACTTTTAATGTCAGTGGGGTTTGTGAGCATTTCACAGAATCTGATAAGGTTACTGATGACAAATTCTTGTTGATTTGTTTTTGTCTGAATGGAGTTACCTTTGTATAGTTTGGACAATTGAAAGTTATGATGATACTGACGTATAACTGTCTGTATGGACCTCGCACTGGCTCTTTAGTCATGTTATCAGGTTGCTTTTCTAGGACTGAAAATATTTGACAGGAGTTCAACAGTGGTGACTTTCAAAAGGCTGCTTCAAGGTCATTTTGTAGGATGGGGTTCAGAGGGTTAAAGCGTGAGTAGATACAGTATGTCGGGGGGTCAAGGTCATCGCTTAAATTTGTTTATTTTTAGTCATAACTCTAAAACGATTAGAGATAGAGAGGTGTTTATTATAATAACATATAAGAAGTCACATATGAGCTTTCATTTGGCACTATAACCTTTGACCTTGAGTGACCTTGAAAGGTTAAACTGAAGGTCACGAATTTTCAGTCGTACCCAAGAGAGACCGCATTGGTATGATCGAATCAGAAGCTGAAGCACTAAAATAAGTGCTACCAGGCGAGATTTGTTTTGCCTGGCAACACTTGTTTTTTCTGCCCTGTCAATACAAACACGTTATACATACATGAAGCACGTCTGAGATGACAAACGTATTTCAAAAGGCTTTCATAAGGCCTTTCAGAAATAATTTTGTTAATATATTTACATTATTGTATGCAACTGTGCGCAAGAAAGGATATTTAAATCAACAATTACTGTATTTTTAATTTGTGGAGTCTGAATCACTACACGTGTTCATCGGAAACATTTTCCAGTTAGATATTGCACTTCATTTCTGAACAGTCCGAAGGTGAATTGACAAATGTGGGCTATTTTTAATAAATGATACACACATCCCTCTGAATAAGCCGAGGACAGATGAAATCAGTATGAATATAACAGGCTGCAGTGTACAGACAGACTGCTGTCAGCAGCACCAGGATGTTCCAATTGTCTGGAAAAACAGAGGCCTGCGTTGTCGAGCTGGAACTTACCTTTACCTAGAGGCTAACGCAGAAGACAGCTTCTGCCAAGGAAAACTGTAAATGAAATGAGATTCACAAACCCCGGAGCTGGGAATAATCCAGTGCAGGCGGACAGTACGATTACCCAGGACATTTAGCGACATGCCAGCAAACCGTGATACAAGGCACGAGAAACGCTTAAAACGGGTCTCTAATGAAGACTGCATTTTCTGCAATGATTCTAATACTTTGGCATGACAATATAAATACCCCCCCCCCGACCGATTCTGCCGCAGAAATTGGCAGCTAGCATGCTGAATCCCAGCAGACTCCTTTTCTCTGTGTTGAGAGACTGCATCCACTCTGCATTGCAATGCTCTCCGAAAACGAACGGCCACGGACAATAAATATTTATGTCACGCAAAAACGCATTTGATATTGAAAGACATAAGAATTTGTGAAATATGATGCGTTAAAATAATACTGAAGTTTTTTAAATTTCTTTTTATAAATTTGGCATCTCCAATCCCACCCGAGTCTGGAATGCCCAATCCGAGAACTATGTACAAGGCTTGCTCGTATGCACAACAATTATTGCAGATTTAAAGCGGTGTATTTTTCTTCCTGTCATTTGAAGATTCCAGGTGCTGTGCAGTTCATGAAATGGGAGGTCAGGACAGTTTTTTTTTTTTTTTTTTTTTGCTTCATACGTCAAACAATCTCCACAGTGCTGTT
This sequence comes from Gymnothorax javanicus, assembly GCA_029692085.1. Classification (NCBI taxonomy): domain Eukaryota; kingdom Metazoa; phylum Chordata; class Actinopteri; order Anguilliformes; family Muraenidae; genus Gymnothorax; species Gymnothorax javanicus. Next base: position 190,604,483 of record CM056193.1, read on the forward strand.
TGTTGTCAATGCCGTATTAAGGTGGAAAACAAATTCAGAAACACTCCATATCCCTATTTACTTTATTTACTGGATAAAACTGTATCACTCCCAAAGAAATCCACTTAGTGTTAAGCATCAATGAAAAGCCAGCAACTTCCTGCATAAACTGAGCATGCTTTTGAAGGCCTAAACCCCTCAGGTTATTGAATGGAAATTATTTCCACCACTGAATGCATCCTGTTAAATCTTGCTGAATTTTTAACTGTATCTGTTTATTTTATTCATCTATCAGTACAGAGGTGTAGTGCACTGACTTGTGATCAGTATCAACTATCATGCTGCATTCTGTATGCGCCCTTGTTATTTTACAGTTTGGGAATTTTTGTGAGTCAAGACACACAACCAAGCAATTTGAAATCAAAGACAGTGCAGGAGACCGCTGGCAGTGTTACATTTCAGATATTTCAAAACAGTTCTCAATGGTGGATTCAGCATTGAGATCTTTCAGTGGTGTTCTATCCAGACAGACATTGACTGTAGGACGATACCTCTTATGAGTCTCTTCGTGGAAATCACTGCAGTGTGAGGGGATGTGCAGTCGCCTGGGTTAATTAGAAATGGATGTGCATGTGTGCAGTCAAATCATTTGTTGGAAATGATGGGCCTCCCCAAAAAGCCTTGATAAAAGGCTCAAAAATGAGATCGAATGCAAATGGGCCTTGAAACCGGGCAGGCCACACGCTGGCTGTTGGTCAAGTCTGAATTGTCCTGAGAGTAGAGTGCTTATGCAATGTGTTGCAGCTTCTGTTAAAATTCAGTGATTAAACGAGTAAATACTTCCCAGATTTGTACCAAGAAGGGCTGTCGGTTTATTTATTCATAACGTGCCCATGAATAATTTAATGGTCAGCAGTTTTTGTGTCTGGGGGGAATCAGGGATCATTACTGGCGATGGCAAAGGAAGGGCTTGGGCCGTTTCATTTTCATATTTCATTGGCAGAAACACATTGACGGCTTCTTAACAGTCCCCATGCTGCACAGTCTAAGGGTTGGGGGAAAGACTATTATTATTATTATTATTATTCAAAGCATACATACTTAGTGTGTTAAAGGTGTGTATTCTAATGTTAATTGTGTAGATCGTGCAGCGTCATCTGGACACTCAAACATTTTGAGTGATTTTGAATACGATACAGTATATAGCAACATTGAGATGTTAATTATAATAATAAAGGCCAAAAATAGAGGTCTTAAGATGAGAACAAAATAAATTACAATTCCCGACAAATGACGTACAAACAAAACTAGTATACACGACAAATGGGACGTGTGACAATAGCCAGCCATTTATAATGGACTGCATTTTTGTTGTTTGCTGCATGAAGGAGGGGGACCCCATGAACCTGCGTGACCTCAATTCCAAATTAGAAATAAATTCCAAGAAATACATAAGTGCCTTTACTTTGAGAGCCTACCCCAGAGCGCCGTCAAAGCAGCCATTTTAACGTTGGCTACCTTTGAAAGAAGGTACTGTAGATCTCCCTTCCATCCATATTTGATGGCTGCCAGGATCGCAGATGAGAGCAGAGCTGGGCCCAGCTGGCAGCCTTTGCATGAAGAATGCCCCGGATTGAACAATCCTCTTATCCAAACTAGAGTCTTTTTTATCAACAGCTGCAGAATTGAGTGATTCTATTTTACTTTTGTTGTGCAGTAGATTTGTTTCTGACCATGTTTACGTCTTCCAATTAACAGAAGAGTGGCTCTTCGCAGCTTCCACAAATCGATTTCTTAAACAAACACGGAGACAATAGCGCAGATTTACCTGGTCAGTTTCTGTTATCTAGTGCCGCTAAAAAACAGCTTCTGAATGCTAATGTACCAACTGTAAGCCTTTCTCCCCCCCGTCAAATTAAAATGATGAAGATACAATGTGCTCTCCCATGAAATATTCACCGATATTGTTGTTCTGTTCCTTTCTGTAACTGACGTTTATTTGGGGGATGTTCAACAGATATGAATTAGGAATTTGGACAACTGGAACAAATGGGCATTTTCAAAATGAGCGTCAAGAAAACAATAGAGGGCTAAGTATCAAAGTATAAAGCTGGTCCCAGAAAAATACAAAATAAATAAATAAATAAATAAAAATCTTCAATAAAAAAAAGTGATTACCTTTCAGATTGACTGACTAAGGTTTGCAGAGCATTAGATAAAATTCAATGGTTTGCCAGTGGGGAAAAAGTGAATACATTGTTGTTAGGTCAGTAAAATAGTGAAATATCGCACAGTATAAAATCTCATTACATCTTTGACGTACAGAGACAAAGATGTAAAAATACAGAATTTAAACTATATGACAATTGCAGTCTTAGTCAATGAACACAATGTTGGCCAGGCTGTTGAGGTACATATTCGAAATCTGCATTCACGCCCTCAGCGATGCAGTGTTAGTTACCATGGCATGATTATGTGGTCTGCCTTGAGACACTGGCTTTAATGTATTTCCCCTATTTTTTATAGTGTTTTGGCATCATAAATAATACTGTTTTCCTCAAAGCCACTTATTGATCACAAATGACATTATTTGCGAAGGACAAATCAATAAAAATGTTACTGGGTCTAGTGGGTAGTGTGCTTAATTGTTATATTTGTTTGCCACTGATGACATGCCATCTCTCGTAGGAGATTGGGGCCAAAACACAGTTATTGATCCAGTCATCGGTGATGGATACTGACATTCTTGGGTGGCTGCTGCAGAAAATTTATGGAGACAACTTCTGCAGGAAAATGTCTGTATCAGTCTGTCTGTCCATCTGTCTGTTTGTCTGCCTCCTTAACCACTTATCTGTGTTTGTCATCTCTTTTAATCCCATGTATTGGAGAATGTAAAAAACACCAAGACCCAAGTTGTGTCTTATGCTTAGAATGCAGATCTTGAACTGATAAATCATATACAGTGGGAGGCATAATTCCTTGGACAGTGATTTGTATTTTTGTTATTTTGGTTCTGTTGGCAGAGTCAGACATCAGATCTGAATCCAACTGAACATGCATGGAACATGCAGAACAGGATATGGGAGGCAAAACAGAGTCACAAACAAGCAGGAACTGAAGATGGCTGCTGTACGGGCCAGGCAGAGCATCACCAGGGAAGATACCCGACATCTGGTGATATCTATACGTCACAGACTTCGAGAGGTCATTGCGTACGAGGAATGTGTGAGCGCGTGTTATAAATGATTACCTTATTTTACATTATGTTAAACAGTCCAGTATTTTTTATGTGCATGAGAATGGGGTGGGGGGTGGAGTTGTGTACAAAATGTGCTGTCATTTCTAAATGGCTTCATCCGATATGGATGAAAACACCCACAAATTAAAGCTGCCCGTTTGCACTTCAACCTCATTGTCTTTCTTTCCTTTCAAACTCAAGTGTCAGAGTACAGAACCAAAATTTAAATGTGTCACTGTCCAATGAATTATGGTGCTCACTGTGTCTTCAGGAAAGCTCTGGAGCTCTTGAGAACATGAAAAGAAAATAATAGGCTTTATCACTGAAATCAGCTCTGTTGGTCATTACTACTTTGTAAATGCTAGTTTTGCTTTGGTTGCAATGTGAAATGCACTTAAAAATATCACATTCTCTACAGTAATCAGTTCCATTCTTGCTGCCTTTAGACTTAACCAATCTGTAATATTTGAATTTAAATAATATTTAAATACATTGCTTATATCTCCCGGAACTCCGCAGTCTTCAGGGTGATGTCTACAGTGACAGAACCGGAATTCTTCTGATGTAATTATGTAATGTTTCTTGTGCACAGTTATAATCCAAACAAACAAGCAAACATGGCCAGATTCTACACAGAAGGAAACAATGCTTTCGCTCTTTCTTTTTTTTTTGCATCTATACAATGAAACACTGCCGGCCCAATTTTCCCTATCATACGCCATACATGCAAGGAGAATCACTATCTCTACTGTGAATCATCAAAGCAGTGGCTCTTTTGTGTCTCTGTAGACATATATGCATACATTATGTGATAGCCACAAGTAGGCATGATAAAAAGAGCGCTGATTTGTGAAAAGAAGCTAGGTCAACTTAAATGGCAAGTCTTCGGCCCTGGGCTTGGCTTTATGCGGCGCCCCATGTCTAGAATTTCCATTGACTATGCGTCATATTACGCAAATCACCTTTATATGCTATGAGGAAGCAGTACCACCATGAAGGGAATGGTCTCTTCCAGGATGTCAATGGCCCAATCCCCTCAGAGCACAAGGGGTAACGGATGAGTCTAAGAAACGTCTAAGAAAGTGCTCTTTGTATCCATCATCAAAACACCAAATTAGGCAATATCTCTTGCAAGGAAGTTACTCCATCCCTCCACTGAATTTTTAAACTTGCACACCCTATGCTAAGACGTGCAGCTTGTGGAGGCCCAACCCCTTTCTAAAACTGTTTATGTTGATTTTTTTCCATTAATTTTTCACCTGTCTGTACAAACGCATGGAGTAAAATGCAATCAATCAATCAACCATCAACAATCACTGATATCAATCATCAATTTTCAGATTTCTTGTGAAAGCCACATGACATCAGTGTGACCCAGCCATGTCTGTAGCTCAGGGATGTCTTAGATAGATAAGACATGCTTTATTGAACCCCTCAGGGTAATCTGTCCCCTGAATTTGACCCATCCTAGACCTATCCAAACTGCTGCGGGTGTTCGCATTGTCAACATTACTAGCTAGCTACACGACAAGGCACTGGTGAGACTTTTCACGTCTGTCGGTGGCATTTTTTTCAGTTTATTGATTTTTGAATGATAAATTTGTCCATTTTCAGAGTTTGTTTTGGTGGCTAGCAATACTTGCTAATAAATGAGTTGCCAGCTTTGCACTTTAATGGTCAAACTGACAACATTTTCAGTTGGACTGTGCGTTGTGTGTGCTACTGCAAACAGAACCAATGGAGCAAAGGCTTTCCCATGATGGGTTAGCTTTCACAGTGGAGCTCAGCAATGTCTCTGGCTGCCTGAGACCCCGAATATACATGGGATTGGAACCAAGTTTGAAAACATCTGGCTTGGCATTATGACTTAAATACTGAGGCAGCTTAAAAGTGTAGTTTTCTTTGTAACAAGTGAAGCACATTGCAATGCAGTTTTCTTGCTAACTTCGCATTCTAACATTAAATGGCATAACGTAGTTACTTGATATTAATATTCCATATTAAGACTAATCATGGAGCTACAGTAAAAAAAAAAAAAAAAAAAAGCCATAAAGAACCAACAAGGTTCATCTGCTATGAATGATAACAGCACATTTCACTAGATTGTACTTTGTAAAAATGAAAAGTTTGGCCCAGTGGTAATGCTTCAGGGAGGTCTTAGGGTCACTAACATCACCTCTGTTCACCAAGAACAAACAGAAATGTGACATGATTCGATTCCAATCAAAACTGTGAGTTACTGCAGCTGTAATGTGAAATTTGACCAACTGATGGTACCACAAGAGACTTTACAGAGCTACCACAGTTAAAAACGTCCTTCTCCATGCGCCAGGAATGCTGAAAGCTGATTTGACAGGATTTCCGTTAAAGCTGTTCGAAATATTGCAGCTTCTAAAAGTTAAAGGTCTGGTCTGGTGGTGGCTCTACAGCAAAGGTCATAGGGTGCCCGACATCAATCAGAAGCCTTCTCTGTTCACCTGAAGGAAACACAAGAAGTATGACCTGATTACCATCAAAACTGTGCAAGTTCTTGCATTTGGAAATGTGAAGTTCAATGTGGTCATCGTGCCACAAGAAAGGTTTCAGGCTTACCCAATACAGTAGGCATCCTCCTCTAGGAATGAACCCGAGAAGTTTCATGTGTACCTACAACATCTGTGAGGTTAAGGGACTCAGACTGGCCCACCGTGCCATAAACCTATCAAACCAATTCTGACAATAAGCACCCTCGGAGAGACTTGACAAAAATGTACTAAAGGGGCACTGTGTTTAGATTTTTAGAACAGAGTGAGATCTCAAGGACAAAAGTTATTCAAGAGCAAATGATAAACAGGTTTGACGCTAGTTAAATCCATAGACTGTATTATCTTGAGGTCTTGTATACTGTATGGGCTCTTTTAATGTCAGTCCTAGGGAACACGCAATTCTATTTTTATTTTGTGCCTCTATCCTCTGCACACTAGGGGCGCCAGAATGAACTTTGTGGATGGCACTTCAGTGGGACAGTTTTATTTATTCACTATAAGAATTTTCTACAGCCATTAATATTAATGGAACCCATCTGCATTTGATTTATGAGGTGAAATAAACGCGCAGCGTCAGGCTGGAGACAGGAAATAACTCTGCTGAGTCACACAGCCCTCTGCAGCAGCCCAAACACCTTGCAGGGAGACTTTCATGGCTGTTTGAAGCCCTCACAAATTTCAGCTGCTAACAGCCAAAAAAGACATCGAAAAACAGACCTCTCGTAATGTATTTTTCATTCGTATGCTTCCACTGTGTTATTTCAACTTTAAAAAAGTTCTGCTGTTTTTGTATCATTTTCAAAGTTTGATGATCGTTTAGAGAATATATTAATCACAAAAAGCAATATTTGATGCAAAATGTTTTAATTCACTGAAAGCCTCAAAACACTGGATATTAAAACTGTTCAGCCCTGTCGCGTTTGTCAGTTCCCCCTTCATCATCAAGGCATCTCACCACAGATCTTCAATCACCGTTACAACCAGATATACAGTATTTCAAACTACATATAATCCCCACTGAGCAGACTGCAAGGGATTTTCAACCAGAAAATATAATTTAAAAAGCCATGTGGTGTCATGGCTATGATACAGTGATAATTTGTGCCTGTGTTCACCCAAAACCTAGCTTTTCTGCCTATATTTCATATTATCAAAGTTTCTGGGGAAGTTTCTAGATAACTAGGCTACTATTATTAGCAGGCAAACTAAATTCAGTTATGTTTGGTAGTTATGTTTGTTGACTGGCCACAATGGCTCGAGAATGAGATGCGAATATGAAATTATGCAAAGCAGTAACATAATCTACTCCTTTCAGTTTATATGTGCAACTATTTGAAAATGATAGGTATTTCGTTGCCTCCTGGATCAACTGGTAGCCATAGCTTGCGTCAAATTAATCCGACTGTGCTTCCCTGACATTCTGAAATGAGAAGACTGCCACAAGGTTATGTGATGTGGCCGTAAAGAAAGTTTCAGCGATTGATTTGCAGAGGCAGAGCATGTAGGGCTAAGTGAGATTACAGAGGCTTAAATTACAGAATTTTGCTGTGCTTTCTGTCAGACACTCCCCTCAGTATTCTGAACATCTCAGTCATTGCTTGTCTCTGTCTGGTTTGCTGGGAACGAGAGTCAGAAATCGGAAGTAGTTGCCTACATTTGGTGCTTGTAAGTTACTGCATCACACCACCAGCAATTATCAAGAACTACAGCTGCATTGGAGTGAAAAGTCAGGACTTGCATTAGAAGTTTTATACAACACAATCTGCGATTTTGGGCAAACTGACTGCAATAACAACGAGTTAATTACGAAACACGGCTCCAGCTGGCCCATCAGCCTCCACTTTCAGCTCAGTCCACACCTTCTGAGTGGTAGCGCTTAGTGAAAAACTATGTCTTGAGTTGAGCCTTGGACAATGTGAGGCTGATTGATTTACAACATTATGGGCCAATGACACAAAAGGATCTGGCTCCAAAAGTGGAGCATGGTTTATGGGGAATGGAGAGTAAACCAGTATCAGAGGACCTAAGTGGGTGGACAGGTGTGTAAGGATGAAGTAGGTCAGAAATGGGGCAAGCTTGTTCACAGCTTTGTGTGTGATTATGAGCACTTTAAATTAAATATGGGCAGATATGAGAAGCCAGTTTAGCTTGTGAAGAAAAATGGTGATATGAGCAGATTTTCTAGCATGGCTATGTAACCTGGCTGCTGTGGTAGGTTGAGTTGGGTTTGGGTTGGGTGAGTGAGTTAGTTAGTTTATCAGTACAATGTGCTTGTAGTTTTATCAAATCTTAGCGTGACAGCTATAACAATTCCATTTGCAGAGGCACACAAGACAGTTTATTAGCTCAGAAGTCAAACTAGAATATTTTGGATGAAAAAAAGCTACTTTATTCACCATAGAAATTCCAATCATGATCTGTCTTTACTTATGCATAGCCAATGGTAGTGTAGGCTTGGGGTTACTGATTTAATTTCTAGAGATGTCTGGTGGATGAGGAAAAATAAAGAAAAACATACTGGTCACACATCACTATATACTGTCCTAAATACTACCTGTATATAAAAGAGCAGATGTTTCCATTCAAGAAATCAGACTGGGTGAGAGCTGTATGCTATTTCCTTAAAGATCACAGGGCTCCAAAAATTTTTCAGTATTTTTCTGCCACTACATTATTCAAATTAACAGCTTATTAAAAGCTTGTTCTGCTTCTATAAGCTAGCTAACACAGACAAGAGCTTATTTAATCAATTCTCTGAGTGGCTGAAATGAATATGTTTACCAATATTAAGTTTGATTTGGGTGATGAGTCTGAAATAATTATAACAAGGCAATCAGAGATGGCAGACTTCACCCCATTCACGCAAATATTGGCATGTGCGGAAACACAAGCAAACAAACAAACACACAGAGCCGCTAAAAACAGTACTTCACGCCCACTCCGTGGGGTGAAGTAATTAGTGTTAATGAAGTTAACGTTACTGATTCAATTCATTGCCATGTGAACTCACGGATCGGTTTGCACAACTAAGCAGCAAGTTTTTGATAGTGGAGCTACTTTCTTGCAGCGCAATTAAATCTATTAATCACAACTTTATTTGAGGCAAAACCATTAAACTGTTGCTATTAGATCAATACTGTTGTATAAAAACAGTAGAGCACTTGAGGCCTATGTGTAATAGTAAATACCATCACGGCTGCGATGATCTACAGCACTCGCCTTTGGCTCAAGTCTGCAACCAAATCACATCCATGATGTTTTTTCTATGACACATGGCCTCCTGTGTTCTGTTGCTCAGTAATACCACTATTCTCCACAGATAACAGTCCCTTTTCAAAAGGTGTCATTTTATAACTAAGGAATATGGCTTTGACCCGCCTTGATAACTTAGTCAAGAAGCTAAGAATTAAGTTAGGCTTCCACTAGACTTGCATTTCATTATCTAGTTGCAAGGAAATTGTAAACACAACATTTCTTTCAGTTTTAAATTATGGCAACATTATTTACATGTATGCTGCTGTTTCTGTTTTAAAACTAGCTGCTCTCCATTTTAGTGCAGGAGATGTATATAGGACTCACCACTGTACTGTTTATCAAAAGGTTGGATGGTTATCACTGACTAAAACAAGGCATTTTATTTATCCATAAAACATTGCTTGGCAATCTCCCTGACTGCCTCAGCACTCAGATGAGTGCAAAATAAAATAAATGTAGTACCAGATCTTAGGATCACCAAATCTTATTTACATTTTGTGTAAACACAGTATTGGCATAAGTGCTTTTAAATATTATGCTCCTCAAAGATGGCTCAAAGTGTGCAGGCTTCATTGAAATTATTCCCTCCCAGTTGGTGCTTTCAAGACCCTGGTGCAAATCTGAACACTTTTGAGTACTGTTTCTAATTGTTTCCACTAAATCTAGCATTCTTGGCTTCAGCTGTAAAGTCTGACTGTATTACTGTTTCTAATGATTATTGTTATTTTTAATGTCTCGTTTTATTCTATTATTCTATGTGTGTGTGTGTTTTTTTTTTTTTACTACTGTAGATTCAGGTCACTCCTGTGAGATCTTGACCTCAGCGAGATCATCTGTCTGAGTGGCAAAAAAGTAGGCTCGACTTAGCTGAAAGTCTAAATGTCTTCTAGATGCATCCTAATGATCTAACAAGGAAAAATACATACATGCTTTTCCAAAATTTTCTACATTTTACTGACATGTGGCAATATAGTATGGTGGTTTAGGTAATGTGACATTCTTGCTTCAGGAGGATAATCAATGAAGTACTTATTTCTCATGTGGTATTAATCACTTAATCCCATTAATGATGAAAAATCGGTGTGATACAACCTATGAGATATAGGTTTGGTATTACATGTGTAATACAGATTTTTCGCACTGTAATTGGTCAGATTCCATTCATTGGCAAACACGGTAACGTTACCAATCCTCCTGCTGATAACCATTAACCATCGCTTGCGTTAGTTTCTAGTTTGCGGTATATTCAAGTCAAAGGGATGAGTAATTTGCTAGCATGCTAGTGCTTTTTGCCATTCAAGTAATAAGTTACTGTTTTTGAAGAAACTTGAATTTATCAATTTAATGATGGAAAGCATTAGCATGCTAGCTAGCTAATTATTTACACTATTGACTTGAATAGACTGCCAACTAGAAGCTTATGCTTTTCTTTAATTTTACAAATAATATGACACTCACATTTACGTGAAAATAGTATCTTAAATTCATGAGCCCGAGATATCAAATTTATGAAACTCCAGTGGTAATTTTCATTTATTCCTCGCTGAAGGTTCGGTTACATTGTTCTGTATTTTATCATAAAAGCTGCAATTTACCATTGTAAGGCCACGCCTCCAGCACTCCAACTCACCGGACCATTGAGATCCGGACAGCATTCCCCCACAAGACTGCATTGGTTCCACCACAAGCTTCATTACACTGACGCAGTTGTTCTGGATAGTTTCCAAGGCCACTTGCCATGTCAAGGTGCAAACTCAGAGAGTTTTACTGAAAATTGACGTGATTCAATTATTATTGAAAAAAGGACCTTACAATCATTTCTAAAGGTTGAAATGGAGAAGTTACATATTTTAAAAAGAACAAGCCATCTTTAAAATAAAAAAGCTGAAAATTATGATATTTCCTAACTTTTGAATGGACGGTGAGATGCCTAAATTGATGCAATTACAGGCTGAAAAACATTTAATCATTTGACTATTCACTCATGGAGCTTTTGACAAAATGGCAAACCTTTTTGATAAACCACCCTGCCTTTTGTGTCAGCTCATTGTGTGTACAGTATGATCATAATTGAATCAACTGTTCCCTCACCTGTTTATTTGTGGAATGTTCCAGATGGGTGTTTTTCTGAAGTCTCCACAAAGTTTCCAGCTGTTCCATTCCCCTGTCCCAATTTTGACAGTCTCGCTGGCATGAAATTCGGAATTTCTGGGTATTTACAGTTTTCTGAGAAATCATCTTTATTCTTCGATGAAACATCGCTATCTTGATGGGAGTGGCCTCTTTCACTGCCCCACCCACTGTGCATGAGACGTCCAGTGAATAGATGACTATGAAAATAATTTGAATCATGTGCTATGGCCCTCACAAGTCACCAGGTCTCAACCCAATTATAAACCTATAGACAAGTTTGGACCAAAGTCTTTGACAGGGCTGACCAACTCCATCAGGGAGGCACCAAATGAGAGAACGGTTTTGGAAGAATGGTGTTTCCTCCCACTGGTGGAGTTCCCAAGACTTGCTAAATCTATACTAGGGTGCAAGTGGAGCTTGTTTTGGTGGTGCTTGGTGGCCCAACATGTTACAAAAGACACTATGTTGATTTTTCATTTCATTTGTCACCTGTCAGTACATATATACAGGAAGTCCCACAGAGTGACATATATGGGTGGCGGGAGAGAAATACATGGTGACAGTGATAGAATTTACTTGATAATATCTGTAAAACAGCTATCATCAGGCTGGCAGATTGGAGGCCATCAGACCATCTCCAGCCAGCGATCAGGACACTGTCTGACACGAGGTGACGATGTTAACTTCAGCGCTGAAAGGGGGCTATGAACTATGATCAGAGATAAGGCCCCATAAATAGAAATTCATTTTCTTGCCATGCAGTGAATGTATGTGTCCTAGGCCCTGCAGTGTCTCACTCTCTCCTGCTCTGAAGGTTACAGAATGAGTTATTTGTTTCAGAGACCGTGCGGTTTTGTGCCAAGGCTTAACCTGACCGCACAACCTGAAGGGACTGCACTCATTGCCACTCATCCACAAAAATAGTCGTCAGAGCATTTTTTTTCATCCCAGCATAAATCTAGGAAACAACAGCGACAACAATGAATAGCTCGCCGCCCCACACGTCGTCAGAACATGGGGACTTGCCATTTCCAGAGCATGCCATTAATAAATAAAACTTGTGTTTTTCCATATATATATTTTTTTTTTTTTTTTTTTTTTTCGTTTTGCTTAGAAAGTTCTTAAAATGCCAATGTCAGTGCAGCCCTTGTGATGAATTATTGATTCCAGGACAGCGAAATCAAAGTGTTCTGCAGTGCACGCACTTGGCATTTCTTAACACTGAATTTACCAAGAAGTGACACTAATGTGTTTATGTCGTTCGCACTTGTTTACAAATAGGGGCGAGTCAGGCCTTTTTAATCCACGTGTCCAGAGTGGATTGGACGAGCCTGAAAGCGCTGGAGGAGGAGAGAGGTGCGTTAAAAAATGTATAAAGAACACGTCGTCAATATTTTTTTTTCCTCAATGCCAGAGAGAAAGGAGCAAAAGCTCTTCAAAATACCCAGGGAAAACACAGTTCAAATAGTGTGAAACTGTTCGAGGGGATCTGAGAGATCCGTCCACAGCTTCAGTCGACCAGGCAGCTCCCCTCCCTCCTGTCCCAGGCGAGACTGTTCAGAAAGAAATGAAGCTAAGGAACCAATTTACTGAGTTTTGTTCGGCAGACAGGTTTTCTTCAAGTAATGAGCCCTGAGTTTTTACACCAGACAGGCAGGCGAGCCAAGGTTTCAAGTAAAATTCCGAGGATAGGTACATACTCTTTCTTTACTCATTCAGGCCAGAAGAAGATCAGCCCTTTCAATGTGTTTGTGAAGCATCACTTTTATTTGGGTCTTTTTATTTGTCTCTGCTGAAGGCAGGTGATTTACAAACATGTGCAGACGTAACATCTTTTGAAATGCAGTCACGGTCATTAGCGAACAACATTCACCATTTGGTTGAATTAGTCTGGCAGGTTCTTCAATGTTACCAGAATAAATATCGACTAGTTGGTTCATAAATCATTATTCTTCTTTAAAAAAAAAAAAAAATTAAATTAAAAATCCTAATGGTAAAACAGATTTGAATTGCAATACCTTCAAGTGGAAGCTAAATGTCAGTCCCATCATGCCATATTGACCAATTAATTCTAAATTCCATAAAAATGATATTTAGAATTTGAAAATGTGTTTTCTGTGTATACTGTGTCTGTGAGGTTACAGAGAGATGTTCACACAATTTTGCCTCGATAGTGTATATACACACTATATGTAGAGTTTGTTTCCAAAACGCAATAAGTGCCAAAATTCCAAAAATTGAGATAATGCCATTGAGCGATAGCCCTTTCCTTCTTACGCGTGGTGAAAAAAATCTGTTTTTAGAAATTCATATTATAAGGTGTATTTTTTCATGGTCAAAGTTTGTGTTTTTCTATAAAATGCAATAGACGCCAACATATAAAAAGCTGATTTACTCAAAATGAGTAAAATGGATATATTGCATTTTGGAAACAAACTCTTCATATAGCCATAGCAAGCATAGCATAGCATAGCAATATAGCAAGCATAGGTTGCGGGTTAAAATCCAGCCTGGGTCCTTCCTCTGTGGAGTTAGCACGTGCATGAAAAATTTTGAGTGCTGGTTTCTCTGCTGTTGTGGAACCACATCAAAACTGTGCTAAAATTAAAACTCAAACCAGCCGAGTCTTATTTGAAATAGCTCTCTGATAAATGAACTTTAAAAGAAGGCAAAATTATAAGCAAATAATTAGTGCTCACAATTTTTTTTTTCAAAAAATGCTCAAAAATGTGAAACAATAATCAAGGTAAATGACAAAACAGCTGAAATATTCAAGAGTGCAAGGATTGCAATGATAACACTTGATACTCAAAGATCCACAAAATTCTTTACATCTGTTGAAAAAAATTGGGGTAATGATTTCACGATTGGAGCAAAGATTTGCGCATGCATATATTGTGATAGGGCCCTTTTAACTTGTATTTTTGTGGTGAAACTATCAACATTTGTAAAAACCTGTATATTTTTATCTGAAATCAAAATACTTGTTTACAGAATAAGTTATGCGTATTCACAAATTGCTCAGTAATTTTGTGGATTCGACTTAATGGAACACAAATAAAAAATAAGTTTGTGGATAGTATTTGTGGATCACAGAACGCATTCGTGGACTGGGTTATGTGTGTCACAAATATTGAAGACCGATAAAAACTTCCGTACCACTGTCACCGCTGCAGATCCTTTGTGCTAACACAATACCTCAAAACAGTTTTTATAAGAATCACATTAAACTTCTTTGGTTCATTCCTGTTGAGGAATCTCAGAGAACAAAGCCTATTGTTTTCTTTAACCTTACAGCCTTTCCTGTAGTGCCACCACAAGGTCAAACTTTAGATTTCCAAGTGGAGTGACTTTAAAGCAGGCGTCACACTGTCCCGAAATTGACACCAGATGGACACACGATAAAGGAAATGTTCAAATTCGGATCTGATCGTAAAAACATCGGGCCATTCGTGAGGGCATCTTAAGCCATCGTATGACCGCCGGTTGAGTTTCTCAGGCTCCGGCAGCAACTTCGTGAGCGGTGGCAAAATCTTTGGCATGCCAAAAAATTGCTGGAAGACCTTGCGAAGGTTCATTTTCGTGTTGAATTCGTGTTTCCATTTTGCCCTTCGTAAGGCCATCGTGAGAGCATCTTGTCAAATCGTGTCATCTTCGTCTTTACTTCGTGTGATCATTGGTGGCATCGGGCATTTTTTGCCTCACAAAGACAATAGGAAGGAAACAAGAAGCTGCCCGATTGCAATAGGAAGGCAACACGACTACATGAAGCCCTTGCAATGCCGTCGTGTAGCCATCGTATTATAGTACAATGACATCAAGATGGGACCACGGTATCGGCGAAGACAGCTGAATTTGAGTAGCTCAAGCGTTTCGCGTGTGTCATGGTAACGTGGACATATAAAAGGCCAGCCTCAGAGCATCTTCCTCAATCAGTCCTGTGCAACTCTCCAGAGCAGGCACAACGCATATTATATATGTAAGGGATAATGTATAGTGAGCCAGGGATTGTTGAAAAATAACTCCCGACGAGGAAATAGAACCCCGACGCGCAACTCACTATACATTATCCCACTTAGAATATGGCTAAAACATTTAAAATGTTAAAATATTAATATTAATAACAACGGACAGCAGCGCAGTGGTCATACCTCTGGAAATAAACACCGCAGAATTTTGGCGATTGACCTATCAGAATCGAGTATTTAAGAGTGCCATGTTATAAATATAAATAAGGCACAACGTATTCATGAAACTGATAACCGATAGTGAACTGGTTGGTTTTAACATCATACTTTTTTATTTTAACATTTCTTGTTCATAACAAAACAATAGTTTACTATAGAAACTTAGAGTAATCTGTTGTAAATTTACTGTATTACTCTGTAGTAAATATGCAAGCCATCGTGTGGCCTTTGTGTGTCCTGCGGGTAAACTACTTAATAAAAATTTGCATCTTTTTGTTGCTTTCGTGTGTGGTTCGGGTGCCATCGTGTGACCTTCTGTAGGCATCGTACTTGCTTCGGCTGTAGATTGGCTTCTGACCAAGTTCGGGGCCATCGCGTGAAATTCAATATTCGTATGGCCATCTGGTGTCAATTTCAGGACAGTGTGACGCCTGCTTAACAGTTTTCATGGGAATCATGTCAGACTTCTTGTGATTGTTTCTAGTGGATAGAGAAGGGCTGTTATTGATAGTCGTTATCCTATGATCAGAGCTATAGCATCACCATCAGATAACTCAAACAGCTTTAATGGGAATCGTGTCAAGTCTGTGCTAACATTCTGGCGCATCAAGGAGGAAGTTACTGATTGTGATAGCTAATGTTTCCTGTAGGGCCACTACCAGGTGAAACTTTACATTTCCAAGTGCAAAAACTATAACAGTATTTATTAATGTCACACTTCTTTTGATCATTTCCTGTGCATAGAGAAGGTCAGTTACTTATGTTGGTCACCCTATGACCTTTGCTGTAGCGCCACCACCAGGCCAAACTTTTCATATTTGAAAGCTGGAATTATTTCAAATGGCTTTACTGGGAATCATATCGTGTCACTTCAGGAGTAAGGGTCAAAAATGAAAATTTTTGGTCGATAGTTTCTGGTCACTGACTACGGTCTCGCCTGTACTAATAAACTGGAGGCGAGTTTCATCTGGTGTTTGTGCATAATGTTAGCCAGCTTGCTGCTGAGTGACTAATAAACCAAACATCAGTCTAATTTATCTTTCATTGAGAAACACACATTTATTGCTCCAGATGTGTTGATATCTCGTGATGGCTTGCTAGAACAAATAATTACAAGTGTTATTGCATTACAATAGGAACATAAATAATCATTGTAAAGTGACATATTATTGTGTAGCTGCATGATACCACCAACAAGATGCTACAGGATGCTTTAAGCAGTGGATAGGGGTGTGCCTCCCTGTCAATAATTTGCTGTGATCAATGAAAAATCAATGAAAAAAAAAACCGTATTCTCGCAGACAAAGGCGTTTCCGTTGTTTGGAACCCCCCAATCATTATCTGTTACGCTGTTCCTTGCCCCTCCCTCACATCAGCATCCCATCTACATAATAACTCATACTGTGTACACAGGTTATGCTGAAAAAGTGAAACAGTTCAGCACAACTGTTTTAATCATTTCAAATTAAATTCTCAGATATTTGGCCACTTTAATCAATCAAATTAATGTGAAGTCGCGTGACTCATTTGTGTGGAACTGTCTAACTTTTTTCAGTGTATATGGCTCACAAGGAGATATTATCTTGATTTTATTTATTCCCAATGATGAGGTTTATTCACACGCATTTGTTTACAAGTAAATTTGCACTCAGTGATCAAGTTAATGTGTTTACATTAGCATTTCTGACACCTTTTCCCTCTTTGCTGTATGCAGTAAACTCAAACGGCAACATCAGATGAACCAACTTACTGCGTCCTCACCATCAGCCACGAACCATTCATTATTCCACCGAGATCATAATCAGGACAGATTCAATTATTCCTCGCGCCATAACCGTAATGCAGTGAAACGACCGGCTATATATTCAAAGCAATATTTATTTGTAATAATGCCAGCCGTCTCTCTGTCACAGATCGCTGACAGACGCTGGAGCGCAGGAGAATGGCTGAAACACAGTGCGGTCAATTGAAAGTCTGCTGATTTATTTATGCAGTGCTGATTTCAGAGGCTCTGTTCCAACCATTTTTATTATTGAGCATGCATTGTTCCGAATGAAAACATTCCAGTGTAATACCTCTTAAAATGTGCCCACTTAAAATACCCGCCCAAAATGCTGATTCGTTCGGTGAAACATGGAATGTATAAACCTTAAATATGTGAAATGTATGCATTCTAGCTATTAGTTGTAGTTAAACCTTCAGCATTGCTTGTCACAGTGCAATTGTCATTAAGAAACATGGGTGCAGGGAGATGCAGCAGTCAACTCAGTTGCAGAGAGACAGATGACTAAGCTCGCCGAAATCAAAAATGATAATTTTCCTTTGATTTTGCCTTCACAGGCTTCAATGTAAACTGTCCTCATTTATGGAAGATTACAGATCTCTTTATTTTGGGAAACAGCTCAAAACAAAAAATTGGACATAATAAATATGTTGTGTATTCATAAAGCTGGGAGCTATATGCCATATCACCATTTAATTACTGTATATTTCCCGTGTGTGTGTGTGTGTGTGTGTGTGTGTGTGTGTGTGCGTGTGCGTGTGTGCAGGGGAGCGTTTCCGGCACTGAGTGTTTTAATCATAGTTTGTTTCAAAGGTTAAAGGCCATAGTTTGTTGCCGTAAAATTAATTCACATTTTGTGGTATTGTCAAAGATGAGGATTGCTCTGACCCTTACGTGAACTCATCAGTTGAAATGAAGTTGTTCAGTGAGCTGTAGAAGACAAACCTCAGTTCCAAGAAATTAATCAAATCCATCAGCTCCTGCTATGGGGCTGGAAAAAAGAACACATCGGCCTGACCCTGAACGGCTTTAGGGTCCCTCTGTCGATGGCAGTCATCGCTCCTGACGGATAATATACTAAATTATAGACTCTTAAATGAGATTTTTCACTTTATGAGTGTAGCACGATTAGCACGCCATGTTTCATGAGCTGGGTTATAGGTTTCAGGAAAGTACCCTTGGGGTGCCATGTCAAAGTAGCAGTAAAAACTAACATTATATGTTCACAAAAATAGTGAAGAAGTATTATTTTTTTCTTGTTCCGAAGGCACACATGAAGCTCAAGAAAACAAGTCAAACTCAGTTTGCAGAGCCTGTAATACCCCACTGAAAACGGAGAAATTGTTTACTACGACAGATTTCTGAATGGCATTCTTCAGTTCAGTAAAATGAACTTAAACAAGCAGGATTTTAGTACTGTGCTTAATACACTGTCAAGTGCAAGAGTAGATTTGCATCATGCATGTGAGTTATTGTTTTGATGCATTGGGCATTGATAACTACAGTCTTAACAAAATCAAACATTGTATTTCAATTACGCCATTTAAATTCAAACAACAATTTCCTTATTTTTGCCAACCATCATAAAAAATAACAATCAATTAATTAATTAATTATTGCATTTGAATGGAGACATGTGGCTTGCATATTTCTTTCAGAGGCCCAGCAGTGAAATCCATTTGCCTAAAATGCAGTCCTTTAACATTTTATGCTCCATTTCCAATTCTGAATCATTTCTGAAGCGGCTTAAGGAAGTCCTGCTCTAGACATCTCACATTGTCCTTCTGTTGTCCAGACAAGATAAGAGCGAGACTGGTTCACAGTTTTCACGGTTACCAACTTGCGAAATTTGTTTTAAGTTTCGCACTAAATTCAATCACACTGCCTCACTGTGCTGTATGAGTAAACTGCACTGTGTACATTATGCATGGCCCTGCACCGTACCGTACTTTCGCTTTTGAACCTGTTTTTCCAACGATAATTATTTCTTCACTGAACAATGAAGTTTGCTCACATACTGTTCATCATGGTGATTGGTGTTCACCTTAGGCTCTGTAGCCAATAGATACAAACTTTCTATGACTCATTCTGAAGGGATTTACAGAGGAAAAGCACTCTCGTTGCATTCGCCTGGCATCAGAGTTGCCACCGGAGTAGTGCTCGAAGGAGGGCGATTTTCATATCGCATCTCTCGGCGGCATCAATTCTAGACAGTTCTAAACTCCAGGAGATTTTTTAAACCAACTTTTAACCATTTCTGAACCTGTTCTGAACCCCCAGCTTGATGGTCTTACTTCAGACCATTTCAGCTTCTTTTGCCTGGCCACAATGCATTTAAAAGACAGGTATCATGACAGAATTAGAGAAGAACTTTGCAAATTTTTATCGCCAAACTTCGCCGACACATTCTTGTTCCATGTGATTGCCACTTACAGTATTTGTGTTATGCTCTTATTCTACTGCATTTTCTATGATGACCTGGAACCATTTGGTGTGACAAATATGCAAAAATAATTGACATCGGGGGGACAAATACTTCTCACCACTGTATACATATTACAATGTACTATATTTATAGAGGGAGTGAGAGAGAATACTTTCTTTGCTGTAATTTGTGCCTGCACCATTACATCTCCATCTATGCAATATTATACCAAAGCTGCCAGCCACTTACCCCTTTGAGACAATGCATCAGAAACTAGCCTTCCTTTTTTCCTTTCTTAGAGATATTTGAGGGGGAAAATCAAACTGTTCTGTTTTTATTCAGCTTAGAAAAACTTAGAAGTAGTGTAAGCCAGACCAGATTTCTGGCAGTAGACACAGTGGCAAACTGATTCTGATTTAATTTTTGTGTCACTGTGATTGTTTATCACTTCTCTTCTCACAATTTCTCTGCTCTGACTTGGCAGGAACATCGCTAATTTAATGTTATCATCTCTAGCTGTGATGGGGCTTTATGTTTTGTGTGATAAAAAAGCCGAGCCATGCTTCATGAAATCTTTTATTCAGGCTCATCGGATATTGAAACAAGAGCTTGCTTTTGAATAAAGTTTGACAATGAGGAAAAGAAAGAGATCTCATTATTTCTTTGGCTTTGACAAACCTTGACCACATGATTTACTGACTGTTCTAATATACAAAATGCAGAGAAGAGCCTTTAGTCATTGTTTTCCAGTGCATTACAATTTGGAGGACTAATGTCTTAGAGAGGGAAGGGGGGCAAGCTCTCGAGAGAGTGCTAGATGGCTGGATTTGGTTGAAAAGGATGTCTTTGCTCTGATGATGAGTTCACAGACATGTTGCCAGCTGGAAATAATAACTGCCAATGCAATGAGAAACTTTTAATGCCAAAGCTTTGGGTGACACACTTTATTTTGGCTGGTATGATAGTTTGTGTTACACTGCATTTTCAGTCTGTTGATCACGAAATATCCACCAGAGGCCGTATTTTCAAAGAATCTCATCTTGGCGCTAGGAGAACTCCTAAGCGGTGGTAAAGTCTCTTAGAGTTAACTCTTAGAAGTTATTCAAAAACCATGGGCTTGGGCTAACTCCTACATTAAGAGTAAGGGTTGTGGTTGACCGTGTTGCAAAGGATGACGTAGTGTTTCATGTACGCTCTTATCCACAATGTCCACAGTTGTTTGGTGGTGGGGGGGTGGTATCTGTGTCCGTTCCTGAGAACTGCCTGTCAAACCCATTCATTCATCATACGAAAATTTCTACTGTAAGTTGCATGTGAAGGATGTCTGGCATTGAATTTTGGTGGTCACAGAACCAAATGTGCGATGTGATGATTGATGATCAAACCATCTTCTGACAACGTGTCTTCCATCACAACTGGAAATACAAAATGAAAATTTCTTTTAGAGAAATACAACCTCAATTCCGAAATAGTTGGGACACAGTTTAAATTGTGAATAAAATCAAAACACAATGACTTTCAAATCACACCAGCCAGTATTTTATTCACAGTAGAACAGAGATAACATAGCAAATGTTGAAACTGAAAAATTTCACAATTTTATCCAGAAAATGCGCTCATTTCAAATTTGATGGCTGCTACAGGTCTCAAAAAAGTTGGGACAGGGGTCTGTTTACCATGGCGTAGCATCCCCTCTTCTTTTTGACTCAGAGTGGAGGCGTCTGAGCTTTGAGGAGACAAGTTTCTTGAGTTTAGCCATTGGAATTTGATCCCTCTCTTGTTTAATACAGGCTTCCAGCTGCTGGAGAGTTTTGGGTCTCCTTTGATGGAATTTGCGTTTAAGTATGCGCCAAATGTTCTCAATCGGTGAAAGATCAGGACTGCAGGCAGGCCAGTTCAGCACATGGACTCTTCTACTATGAAGCCATGCTGTAGTAATAGCTGAAGTATGTGGTTTTGCATTGTCCTGCTGAAATACACAAGGCCTTCCCCGGAATAGATGTCGTCTGGAGGGGAGCATATGTTGCTCTAAAACCTTTATATACCTTTCAGCATTCATGGTGCTTTTTAAAACATGCAAGTGTCCCACACCATATACACTAATGCATCCCCATACCATCAGAGATGCTGGCTTTTGAATTAAACGCTGATAACAGGAGGGGTGGTCTTTCTCCTCTTTAACCCAGAGGACATGACACCCATGATTTCCAACAAGAATGTCAAATTTGGACTTGTTTGACCGCAGGACACTTTGCCACTTTGCTACAGTCGATTTTAAATGAGCTTTGGCCCACAGAACATGGCGGCGCTTCTGGATCATGCTCAACAATGGCTTCCTTCTTGCATTATAGAGTTTTTGTGATGGCTGGTTATTCGAGACGGCAAATGCAGTGGCCGGAAAGAAAGGAAGCACAGCAATAAGTCAAACACAGAAACCAGACGGAACAGGAGAGCGGGGCTCGCGCTTCCAATTGACATATATCTCGTCCGTGAGAAAATAAGGAAGCAAGGCGAGCCAGGCTGAACGAACAAAGAAAAGATCTCGGAAACCGAGATCAAAATGAATAAGCACCCAAACGGTGCACGAACAACGAAAGGGAGAGAGGGAATCAGAGGAAAAAACTCGCTAAGAAACTAACGCTTTTCCTTTTTTGCAGCTAATTCCTAGCAAACTCTCTAGCTAGAGAACCTACGAGCTACAGCGCAAACGTAACCCTGACACTCTAGCAAAGGCGGCGAGGCGGAACCTGGGCTTAAGTAGAGTCCGGGCGCCGCCCATAATTAATGCCAGCTGGCCAAAGAATCCGATGTGGGCAAAACGATATCGTCCCGGACGAGAATAACAAAGAAAGCTCCCAAACAAACGCCAACCTCCAAAACCATGACAGGACCCCCCATCTAAGGGACAGCTCCAGAAGTCCCCAGGGAACCCCATGCACGGAACTCGGAAATGAGCGTGGGATCCAGAATATCCCGGGAAGGGACCCAGCAGCGCTCCTCAGGGCCATATCCCTCCACGAAAAACTGGGCCCCACGACCAAAACGCCTAGCGGCCAGAATGCGGGCACGGTAAACCGCCCCCAACCATTTCCGGCGGCGGGCGGGTGTGTCGGCAGGTGCCAGGACGCTTAGTGCTAACCGCTTAATACAAGAGACATAGAACAACGGGCGGATGCGCAAAGATCTAGGGAACTTTAAGTGGACTGTGACCGGATTGATCTTCCGCACTATCTTGAACGCACCAATATAACGGGGGGCCAGTTTTCGTGATTCTACCTTCAAGGGGAGATCCCAGGTAGACAGCCAAACTCTCTGGCCCACCCGATAAGATGGGGCCAAATGACGCCTTCTATCAGCGGCGGATTTCTGTTCAAGCCCCGAGCGTAACAGGGATGAACGGACCTTGGTCCAAACCGACCGACAACAGCGAATGAAATGGTTGACCGAGGGAACCTCGGAATCACTCTCAGTCTCAGGAAACAGCGGAGGCTGGTAACCCATCTGCGCTTCAAACGGGGAAAAGCCCATGGAGGAATTACTTAGTGAGTTATGGGAATACTAGGCCCATGCTAAAAATCGACTCCACGAAGATGGATTATCCACCGCTAAACATCGAAGAGTGTTTTCCAACGACTGATTAGTACGCTCTGTCTGCCCGTTAGTCTCTGGGTGGAAACCAGAGGAGAGACTCACAGTGGCCCCCAACTGCCTACAAAACGCCCGCCAGAATCTAGCCGTAAACTGAGGACCCCAGTCAGAGACAACATCTTGCGGAAGCCCATGCAGCTGGAAAACATGGTTAACCACAAGAAAGGCTGCCTCCCGCGCTGAAGGCAGCTTGGGTAGCACGACAAAATGAGCGGCCTTAGAATAATGGTCAACCACGACCAGGATGACCGTGTTGCCTTCAGACACAGGCAGTCCCGCAGTAAAATCCAACACGATATGCGTCCAAGGGCACCTGGGGATGGGCAATGGTTGCAGCAGACCAGAGGGAGGGAGATGGGAAGTTTTGTTTCTGGAGCAGATGCCACAGGCAGCAACAAATTCCCGAATGTCCCTCATCATACCGGGCCACCAAAAACGTCGGGCCAGGAACTGCTTGATCCAATGGGCTCCCGGGTGCCCCGTCAAGCGGGAAGAGTGTCCCCACTGGAGAACCTGTGATCTAACCCAAGATGGGACAAACAAACAGCCAGGAGGCTCCCCCCCAGGACCGGGATCGGTCTTCAAAGCCTCCTGAACCACCGCCTCAATCTCCTATTGAATGGGCGCCACAATTTGAGCAGCCGGAATAACTGGATCTGGGATGGGATCGCGATCAGAGCGGTCGAAAATCCGCGACAAGCCGTCAGGCTTAATGTGTTTAGAGCCAGGGCGGTAGGTTAGCGTAAAATTAAAGCGGTTAAAGAAGAACGACCACCGCGCCTGCCGGGAATTACGTTTCTTGGTTTGCTGAATATACTGGAGATTTTTATGGTCTGTCCATACCACAAAAGGGTGTTCAGCTCCCTCCAACCAGTGGCGCCACTCTTCAAGCGCCAACTTGACCGCCAATAACTCCCGGTCACCAATGCTGTAATTGAAATATGCGCATGGGTGTAGCTTATTGTCCCAAAGGGGGCGCTGGGACAAAATAGCACCCATCCCAACCTCAGAAGCATCCACCTCTACCACAAATAGGAGGGAGGGATCGGGCAAAACCAGAATGGGCTCTGAGCTAAAACATTTTTTTAATTCCTGAAAGGCAGCCCCAGCTGCTGGAGACCAAAAAAACGCTGAGGAGGTATTCTTTCTGATGAGCGCAATAATGGGAGCAGCAACCGCGCTAAAATTATGGATAAATCTCCTATAAAAATTAGCAAAGCCCAAGAAGCGTTGGACTTCCTTAACACTTTGAGGGGCAGGCCAATTCCTGACCGTAGCCACCTTGTCCGGGTCCATACGGACCCACCCCCTGGAAACAATGAAGCCAAGAAACGAGACGGTTTGGGCGTGAAAGGTGCATTTCTCAGCCTTGACAAAAAGTTTGGCTTTAAGGAGGGCCTCAAGCACTTGTCTGACGTGAAAGAAAGATGCTCCGAGAGAGTTGAAGAAAAATCAGAATATCGCCAAGGTAGACAAAGACAAATTTCTCCAACATCTCTCCGAGAACGTCATTGACGAGTGCCTGGAATACAGAGGAGGCGTTAACCAATCCGAACGGCATGACCAAATATTCGTAGTGCCCGCTATGCGATAAATGCCATTTTTCACTGGTCCCCACCCGGATCCGGACCAGATTATAAGCATTGCGGAGGTCTAACTTAGTAAAACACGACGCCTCCTGCAGACGCCAAAGGCAGAGTTCATCAGCGAAGGATATCGGTTCTGACGGTGATATTATTGAGACCCCCTGTAATCAATACAGGGTCTCAAACAGCCATCTTTTTTTTTTGCCCACGAAAAAAAAACCCCGAACCGCAGGAGAGGTAGACGGCCAAATGAATCTGCTAGCTAGAGCCTCCTGGATGTACTCTCGCATAGCTTTACGCTCAGGCCCCGACAGCGGTAGTATAACGAACCCCTTAGGAGTGGGTAACAGGTGGAGATTAATCTCGCAATCATACGAGCAAAAGGGAGGTAAAGTCGAGGCCCTTTTGCTTAATAAAAACCTCAAGCAGGTCAGCATAATCATTGGGGAACATTAGACAGCAAAACCAAAGTTCAGGGTGGCCCCCAAATCCTCACCCTGTTCAGAACCTGACATCTCAGTGACTGATTCAGAATCAAAAAATCCTCTAAAAGGTATCGTCCCTGGCTGTCGCCAATCCAATTGAGGATCCCATTCCAACCCCTCCTCTGCCCCCTTTTTTCTAGTTTAGGAGGGTAAGGTGAGACAACCTCCTCACACTCGCCTCCAGGCATCAGTCTGCCCCATAGCTTGATGTCTGGGAAAACAAGTCACATTCTCCCTACAATGGGACCAACAGTTGGTACCCCAGTGGACAATAGGATTATTCTGTTTTCCCCAAGTAATGCAAGGCCTATGCTCCCATAGCCAAGAATGCCCTAAAACAATGGGAAAAGCAGGGGAACTGATAATAAAAAACCGAACCTCCTCAGAATGACCACCAAAAGAAATGAACTTATCTAGCAGTTCAGAAACTTCGGGTTATAAATCCCGTTCCCAACGGGCGACCGCCCAAAGTTCTAACACAGCGGGGCTGTGAAAGAGGACAGGTGGGAACGGAGTGCCTCCTAGCCCGCTCAACATCCATAAAACAATTCACGGTGCCCGAATCCACGAACGCTTCAATAATAACTCTCTTGCTCCCCACAGTCAGTTCAACAGGGATTAGTGTCGGAAGGAAATTGGCTCCGCCTCTAGTGCCCCCCATACTGCTAGAGGGATTTCCCGTTTCCCTGAAGCTTCCGGCAACGTGGACGGGTATGACCCGGTTTATTACAATTCAAGCAGATTATTCTTCTGCGAGCAAGTTTTTGAGTCCGACTCTCAAACAAGCCATCTACCTGCATGGCCTCAACCGTAGTGGAATTTTCAGTGGGTGGAATGGGAACCGTACACTTGCAACAACAAGAGGCCTTGGCCCCGCTGCCAGCAAGCTGCAATCTGGTTTTTGTTTTCCCTGCGCCACGCTCGCGAGATGCGACAGTCAATTCGTGACAAGAGTGCGATCCATGAACTTCAAAGCTCTAACAGGGCTCCAGTGTAGCTAACGCGGCCCTTTACTTCTCAATGAGTGCATGACTAAACACAGTCATAAGAGGAGCTTCCGCCAGCCTGCTCCCCTGTCGCCAGGGAGCCGGGGGCCAAAATTGAAAACTCCGCTTACACCTCAGGTCCCTGTCTCAGATGCATCAAACACGAGCCGCTGGCCCTGACCAAATGACATCCTGGATCAAACACTTGACACCATTTCCATCAAGAGTTTCTACAGAATTCACTTAATGAATTAGATCTGATAAGGTAACACCAGTGCTGTGCCGTCAGCAGGATAAAATAAATGCAATCCGGAGAATCCTCCTTAATAAAACCGTGAAAAGCTGAGCCTTAAAAATAACTTCATTGGGCTTATGAAATCTTTACATTTTCCTGCCTCGCTATATCTTTGGGGCAATTGCAACTTCGGTTCTCGGGGAAGGTGTATGGATGGTGCTTGTGCAACATTTTGTGAAACTTGTAGACAGAGATCTAATACTCTCGGTCAAACTTAACAGAACGCTCTCTTGTGTCTGCAAAGAATTCTCCTGAAGGCGGAGTCTCTCAGCCAACTCAGCCTGCTGGCTGCCAAGGCTGGAAAGCCATTCGCTGAAGCCAGAAAGCATAGCTTGCTGGCTGATAGCAACCTTTTCAATCGCGGCCACTGCTGAAGTCTCCATGTTGGAGTGTACTGTGATGGGTGGTTATTCAAGACGCCAAATGCAGTGGCCGGAAAGAAAGGAAGCACAGCAATAAGTCAAACACAGAAACCAGATAAAACAGGAGAGCGGGCTCGCGCTTCCAATGGACATATATCTCGTCCGTGAGAAAATAAGGAAGCAAGGCGAGCCAGGCAGAACGAACAAAGAAAAGATCTCGGAAACCGAGATCAAAATGAATAAGCACCCAAACGGTGCACGAACAATGAAAGGGAGAGAGGGAATCAGAGGAAAAAACTCGCAAAGAAAATAACTAACGCTTTTCCTTTTTTGCAGCTAATTCCTAGCAAACTCTCTCGCTAGAGAACCTACAGGGTACAGCGCAAACGTGAATCTCGACACTTCTAGCAAAGGCGAAGTAGGCGAACTGGGCGGCGAGTCCGGCGCCACCTACACTAATGCTGAAGTGACCAAAGAATCCGGGAGGGTAAAACGATATCGTCCCGGACGAGAGTAACAAAGAAAGCTCCCAAACAAACGCCAACCTCCAAAACCATGACAGTTTTAGGTATCTGCGGATGGCACAGCGGATCAGGCTACAGACAGTGGTTTCTAAGGAAGCATTCCTGGGCCCATTTAGTAATGTCAATGACAGAATCATGCCAGTGAGTGATGCAGTGGCGCTCTGAGGGCCCAAGATCGGCATCCAGGAAAGGTTCGCCTTGTCCTCATAATAAGAGATTTTCCAGTTTCTCTGAATCTTTTGATGATGTTATGCACTGCTGTCGGCGAGACCTTCAAAGCCTTTTGCAATTTGACATTGAGGAGCATTGTTTTTAAAGTATTTCACAATTTTTACGCTAGCCTTCAGGTTGAGAGCCCTGGCCATCATTACTTGAGAGACAAAGCCTCTAAGACATCCCTTTTATAGCCAATCATGTTACAGACCCGATGCCAGTTGACTTAATTACTACAAATGTTCTTTCAGCTGATTCTTATTGTCCTACCGCCGCCGTAGCGAAGCGGAGCGGTATATCGATTCAGCCTGGGCCCATTCGCCCGTCTGGTCCGCACGCCCTGTTTGTTGTGAACGCGATATCTTCCAAGAACAGTTTAATCAATTTCATTCATCTTTTGGCTTCAATGTGTATTAGTATGATACGCCGACCTCAGTCGATTTCCATGACCTGGCAGGGGACATGGCCACATTTAGTGGCAACACTTGTATATTAATAGCTTTTTCAGCCCTTTTTTGCCTGTGTCCCAACTTTTTTGAGACCTGTTGCAGCCAGAAAATTTGAATTTAAGCTCATTTTGTGGATAAAAATGTAAAATTTCTGAGTTTCAACATTTGAAATGCTATCTATGTTCTATTGTAAATAACATATTGGCTCATGTGATCTGAAAGTCATTGTATTTTGATTTTATTCACAATTTACACTTTGTCCCAACTATTTTGGATTTGGGGTTGTATTTTCTGCAGGAATATTGTTCCATTCAATACTGCAATAAGATCATTCTCCTGTGATTTAGAGTTCCTCGTGATTAAAAGCCTTAAAGAGTGATTCAAATGCTGTATCTGCAGGACCAGCACAATTCCAGTTAGCTGAAAAAACCCTTGCCTTCCTCACAGAATGCAAAGTGAAGAACAAGAATAACAGATGCCATTATGTGACTGCATTACAGGTGTACCTTAAATCATACATCCACGAGTGAAGAGGACTCTTTCCACAGTCGAAAGGATCACTTTTTTACTAGGCAGTCTGCTTCATATTTTACTTGTTTACTGGGAAAAAAAAGGTAGCCATCTTTGCCCGCCCTCGCTAACCAGACTTCATGGGTAAATGTTATGACAGATGCTTCGCTAATCATTTTCAGGTGACATAAAACAAGTCTCATATGGTTGAAGTTCAAATAGCACTTAATAAAATGTATTATTCATAAATTTTGGCAACATGCAGAAATTAAATCACATTTAATCAGCTATCCATTTCAGGGTGACATAATTTTTGGGACATATTAATGCTGCGTAACTCAGTCATTTTTACATATCCTTACAGACTACTTGAACTCTGTGACCAAGACATCATGAGGGTTCATGTCCTCACCCAAACCTGCGCTGCTTCCAGAGTTTTTTGCTCAGCAAATGAAATGAAGACACGGCCTGCATCTGGGGCTACATTTTTCCTTGTTTCTCAGCCTCCTATTGACTTCCTTAACTTCAATTTATACAACACAGTGACAGCGTCAAGTCAACATGCGTAAGAAACTGGCTTCAGAAGAGTCAAAACGACAGTCCTGCACAAACAAAACAATTGAACCAAAATTGTTCATATGTGGACATCACTTTGAAATGAAAGATTCTAAAATATTAAAGAAAACATTATTTTTCCCCTAAAAAATGGGTTGATTGTCAATGGTTTTCATAATCATTTTGACAACCTTGTCAGGTCAAGTGACCTGAGTCATTTGTTGGATAAGTAAGAATTTAGGCTGTGCTGGTAATTCATTGAATTGATACTAATGGCTGTGGAGACCCAGCTGGAATGTTGAATTCCTTCCATATTATATATATATATATATCCTTTCCCAGTTATCAAAATTATTGTATAAAAATCACAATTTGCCTATAATCCATTGCCACTTTATTACATAGGATTAAAAAATTGGGTGATGCTGCCATAGCACATGTATTCCAAAACAAGCTAAATGAAGTTGAAGTCTGTCCTTTATAAAGACAGGTGGCAAACATGGTATTACATACTGTTTTTTCCTCTGTTTATGTTGTTGGTCAAAGTCTCAATATTTCAGTCCGCATGCCTCCATGTATGCTAACAAGTGCTCATGTACCTACATTAATAGTCTAGAGATGTAGAGGAACTGTTCAGATGGTTGCACTCGTGAATGAAATCAAGTGCGAAAAAATTTAATGGATTTAAATACAGTAGATCTATATCTTCGGAATGGTCAGGGTTAGCTCTTGAATTTTTTTGTCATGCTTGTCTCTAAGTCGCATTAGTTTTCTCTCATTGATCATATCACGGTCTGGCCGCAGCTTGACAGAGTGCCTTCAAATTAAGTGCATTTGGAATGTACTCTGTCTAAAGAGCTGTGAAGTTCAAAGAGAAGCAACTACCCGTAAAACAAGCTGTTATTTGGCTGAAAAACTAAAATGAAACCATCAGAGAGACAATAAAGACAGTTAGTATGGCCACATCAACGACTTGATAAATTCTGAAAAAGTACAAAACGATAATCCCAGAAATACCAAAAGGCCCAGAGGACTTTGGATAAAAAGTGTGGTAGATGATATTTCCCTAAACACTATCTGAATTCAGTAAGGCTAGGCTGTGATTTAAATAGCTGACATAAATTCCATTATTAACTTTTCGTAATGGGCCTAAAATTTCAGCAATTTCAGGGTATAGCCTTGACCCCTTGACTCCTGAATCATGTCCATCCATGTTTCTAGGTTTACCTTGAGGAAAGGCATTCTGTGCAATTTTGCGCATACAAGACCATCATGTTAGTCAGGCATGGAGGGGCTTGGAGAGAGTAATTTGTTTTCATGACTATTCTGTGTATTTTAATTTATCATTATTAAAATTTATTCATTTTGATAATAACTTCCTCTATATATACACAATTTAACCCTTTTAATCCAAACATGTCGTCACCGACACAATTGTGTTCGTCATTTTGTAAGTACTGTAATTACTGTGAGATTTGCACAATCAAAAAAAATCCTACTGTTCCTGAAAGCTGAGAAGTTGTGCTTCAGCCCACATATAGGTTACTATGGTAAACATGGCAGCATGACACTCTCCCGGGATTTTTCAGAGGCCTTAATTAAATAGGCCTAGTACATACACCAGTATATACACACTCTGCTCTGCAAAGCCACTGGCTGGGCGCCAACATGCCCATTACCCTCACCACTCTATATTACCTAAGCTGGACTGTGCTCATCTTGTTCTGGGCTTTAGCCCTTCCCCTGTTGCTATTGTATTCCTATCAATAAACTCCATCATTGTATTATATCCTGAATCTGCATCTGATTCCTTGACTAGATCATCACACCACCCCATCTGTGAAGCATGGTGAGAGTAGTACATGGCATGGGCATGTATGGCTGCCAGTGGAATGGGTTCCCTTGTACTTAGTGATAATGTGACTGCTGACAAAAGAAGCTGAATGAATTCTGAATTGTACAGGGCTGTAATATCTGCTGAGTACCGCCAAATGCTTCAAAACTCATTGAACGGTGTAACACAGTGCAGTTGGACAATGACCAAAGCATACTGTGGAAACAGCCTTGGACTTAAGGCCAAGAAGTGGAAAAAATATACAATGGCCAATTCAATCACATGGCCTGAATCCAGCTGTGTGTGCAGGTCACTTGCTGAACGAAGCACTGAGAGCTAAACGTCCAATTGCAAACAGGAACTGAAGACAACTGCAGTGAAGGCCTGGTACAGTATCAATGGCAAGGAAACCCAGCATAGGTTCCAGACATCAGGGAGTCATTTGCTGCAGAGGATTTACAACTGAGTTTGACCTACTAGACTTGCTTATCAACCCCATTTCCAAAGGAAGTTGGGATGCTGTGTAAATTTCAAATAAAAACAGAAAGCAATGATTTGTAAATGATTTAAACTCTAAATTTAATTTAATTTAGTACAAAGGCAGCATATCAGATATTAAAACAGAGAGGTTAATGTTTATTGCTTTTTGAAAAATATCTGCTAATTTTGAGTTTGATACTGGTAGCACATTCAAAAAAGTTGTAACAGGGCCATGTTTACCACTGTGTTGCATCACCTCTTCTTTTAATAACACTCTGCAAGCACTTGGGAATTGAGGAGACGAACTGCTGTAGTTTTGAAAGCAAAATGTTTTCCCATTCTTGCTTGATGCAGAATTTCAGATGTTCAACACTTCGGAGTCTCTTTTGTCTTTTTATTTTTGTTTTGTTTTGGTATGTGCCAGATATTTTCAGCAGGTGGCAGGTCTGGACTGCAGGCAAGCCAGTTTAGCACTCAGAATCTCTTACTACCAGGCTATGTTGTTGTAATACCTGCAGAATGTGGTGTTTGGTATTTTCTTGCTGAAATAAGCAAGGCCTTCCCTGAAAAAGACATCTGGATGACAGTATATGTTGCTCCAAAACCAGTATATATCATTCAGGATTAATGGTGTCTTCATAGATGTGCAAGTTACCCATGCCTTATGCATTAATGCACCCCTATACTATCATGGATGCTGGCTTTTTAACTGTGCACTGTGCACAAGCCAGATGCTCCTTCTCCTCTTTAGCCCAGCCGACGCGGCGTCCATGATTTCCTGTCTGTTTTTTAAAGCAGTGCCACCTCAGAACCTGAAGATCATGGCCATTCAGTATTAGTCTTTGTCCTTGTCCCTTGCATATCTCTCCAGAGTCATTGAATCTTGTAATGATATTATGAGCCAAAGATGATGAAATCAAGTAATTCTTTGCAATTTTACGTTGAGATATGCTATTCTTATATTTCTAAACTATTTGCCCAAGCACTTTACATCTGAAAGACCCAGCCTCTCTGGAATGCTCCGTTTATACTCGGTTTATATATGAATTTCTTCTGGGCACTTTAGTTTCCTAGTCCAAAAACATGCATGTTTGGCCAAACCGGAGCCTATGGTAAATTATCCATAGTAAGGAATGTGTAAATGAACGCTGTTTGTACCCTGTAATGGATTATTTATCTATTCAGGGTATAATCCTGTCTTTCACCCAAGAGATGCTGGCATCGGCTTCAGGCTTTCTATGACCCTGACCTTAAATGAGCCGGCTAGATATTGGATGGATGGATGTTTTTACACTGTTAGAATATCATTTTATTATAGATTATATTATATAATATACAATACATGACGGGTAAAATATCTTCATAAAACATGCTATTTAAAACTAAAATTAATTAAATATATAAATTAAAAAAACATAATTTAGATTACGATGTAATTTCTTGGACAACTATGGATGTTTCCATGTGGCAACGCTGAAGAGGGCAGTGAAGAATTTAGAAGACATGCGGAAATGCAGGGCTGACTTGCATGGGAAAAATAGAAACGCATCGGTCTGTAATAATTTTGTGAGCACCGGCTTTAGCCATTCAGCGCAGTAAACAACAGTGTGTGATATACTTTGGAGGATACGAGGATCATGCAACAGGGCTTTGTAATTTCTTATGTGATGGTCTGGCTTACAGTAATTAAGATGTTTAAATGAAGTATTCAACAATAAGTATTCAAATGAGTATGGAAACGTGAAGCCTGAAGTTTGGGTGCATCGCTCTGAATGTGAATGTCGATGATCCTCCTCTTGAATTCTCCCCGGGACTGGGGGGGTTGTGCAGTGTTGATCATGGCGTCGCACTGATAAGCGAAATGTTTCCAAAGCGTAAAGAATTCTGTGGTGTGTGAGAAGGATAAACTGCAATCTGCAGCGGCACACTGAACTTGACTGCTAATATTTGCATTGGAAATCAGGTGGAAGTTATGCTAAGCCCTCCATTATAGGCTCATGTATGTGAAAGGTCTTCCCTTCATTTGAATATAGTCTCTTATGCATGGGAAAAAGGCACTTGGGGGAGCAGTGGTGCTGGGATGGGATGGGGGGGGGGTTGGCATTTCAGTTTAGGAGAATGCATCATTTTTACGCACTGAGCCACTCGGGCTGAAAGCCATAAAATTAATATGTAGATATGATTTCATATATTTGGCATAAAAATATTTTCACATCTTTTGTGAATGTAGATGCACAGAGACGTGTATTTTCTGATTGATTCAGGTGAGTTTCACGGCATTTCCCCTTTTGAGAGGTTGCAAATTTTTGGGAGATTAATGGGACCGGATGGATGAGAAACAATTTAGTGAAATGCCTGATCAAAATTTAAGAATAGAGCTCAATATTGGATTACCCCAGTGATTCCCGAACTCGGTCCTCAGGCCCCCCCTGTGTAGACTGGTTTTTGTTCCAACTACAATTACCATTGTAAGATTTTAACAAACTGTTAATTTGGCTTAATTAGGTGCATTTATGTGTAGAGCTGTTATTTATCCTCTAAAGCCACATTTTGACAAATGTCCATACGTGCCATGAGGAATAATAATTCCATATCCACATTGTGATATATTTGAAACAACTGCATAAGAGGATGGAAAAATTAGCCAATCAGAGCAAGCAATCAATGGGTTCCTAATTGGTGAAACTGTGCACACATGGTCGCTGAACTAAATTTATGATGCCAGCAAATGATAGAGCCAAACCTGCTTTGTGTCACATTAATGTTGAGTTCAAGCACAAAATTTTGAAAGAACTCAAAACACCTCTGTTCAACAACCAAATCTGAAGCTTACTGATTTTCTCAGAGTCTAAATTGATTTATATAAAAATGCAAATTGATTTTGCTCTCAGTGTGAAAAAATAAACACAATATGTTCAAGGGTCTTTAATTCTTAATGGCACACATGGATGTCTCCGTCAAAATCTAGTTTAAGATGGTAAATAACTGTTTAAACAAGAAATACACCTAAATCAAACAACCATTTTTATTTTTAATCTTAAGATTGCAGTTGTGGTCGGGGAAGACCAGCATACACAGGGGTGCCCCAGGACTGATTTTCGGAACCACTGGATTTGACTAATGATGTAATTGAGCAGATCAAAAACAGCACGGCAATGGAAACATAATTAGTTGAAAACTGCCTTAAAAGTCTTCAGACATATTGCTGTTTTTTTTTTTTTTGCTGAGATACAGAAAAAGATACAGATAAAAAAAAAAAATCCATTTACAAAGCCTAATACAGTTGCCACATTCCCTATTTCTTCCATTTTTGCCTATTTGTCAGATCCTTAAACCAATTTTAATATTAGACAAATATAACCCTAGTAAACAAAAATGAAGTTTTTAAATTGGCATGATTTATTTCATTTATTGAAGTAAAAAAGGTGCCCCCTTCGTAACTAATTAAAAATAATTTAATCGATAATTGGGTTCAATTTCATACTCCAAGGGATAATTACTGCTAGCCCTGTTGAATCTAAATATTACTCAAGCTTTAACACCCAAAGGGGAAAATGGGTGAAATTCTGCCTGTTTTGACTTCTGCTACAGAAAGCTCTGTATCTCAGTAAGTATAAATGCCAGATATATGATTCAAAGCTTATTTTTAAACTACATAACTGCATCTATTTGACCAATAGTCAATTTCCACCTGAGTCCAGTTTCTAAAACATGTTTTTATCCATTTGTGTGAGGAGAATGTCTAAAAATCAAAACTCAAATTCAAATTTTGGAGATTTTTTTTTGTTGATGAGCAACAGCAGGTATTGAGGAAATGACACCAATCTGGAGTCTTTATCAATTCAAATTTCAGAGCAGTTTATCAAAAACATGGAAGAGCCCATTTAGCCATCTTTTTTTAAATCGAGTATCATAGAAAGCCCAGTATATCAAATACTATAAAGGAAAGGAATATGGCTTAATGTTGATTTAAAACTGGAGAAGTACAACTTCACCACCAAAGAGGTAGTTTTAAGCAACATCCAGAATCTGATATTTAGTTTCAACAATGTACGCACGTAAAATGTAAAAAAAAAACAAACAAAAAAAACAAAGAAAAGAAAAAAATATGAAAAAAAATATGAACGGCTGTGTAAGGGACAATCATGGGGGATGGTGGGGAAATCATGCTCTGAGTGTTTCTTTAACCCCTCTGTGCAGATTTAGATGCCAGCATCCATACATTCCAAAATTTAATTGCTAAGAATTTCTAAATGTCTTGCTTCACTGGAATAATTTTCCAGACCCTTTGTGACACAAATACTGAGTTATAAAGCCTTAAATAGGCTCATTCACAAGAGGAAAAATTGGTGTTATTTGTTTTCTGCGCAAAGGGGTTAATTGGTTTTTCCTGCAATCCAGCTGTACTCATTAGTTTCGGACTCATTTTAGATTTTCATTATTTAATTATTGCCTCGTTTCATCCCCCGTTTCACTCCCTGTG
Organism: Gymnothorax javanicus; assembly: GCA_029692085.1. Taxonomy (NCBI): domain Eukaryota; kingdom Metazoa; phylum Chordata; class Actinopteri; order Anguilliformes; family Muraenidae; genus Gymnothorax; species Gymnothorax javanicus. The sequence goes on from CM056193.1 coordinate 190,640,418, forward strand.
CCTTCAGAGCATTTTCCACTTTGTTGCTTGTCTTCTTGTAGATTCTAGTTCCTGGTCTCTGACTTCCCTTTGCTGGATTGTTGTCTGGCGTCCTTCATCTTCGGTGTGTAATCTACTAAAAAACCTAGTATCTGTTTGTCAGGGAAAATCCTGACCACAGACCATCCAGCTCTGTAAGCTCTTCATATTCTACTCATGTTTTGTTAATGTTGTTTGTTAAGGTCAACTTCGGCATAATCTGTGTTTTGCACTTTTGCGTGTTCTTAAATTCATGACCACATCGTTGGTTCTCATGGTCGCTGTGTTGGACGCAGGAGAAATGGGACCTGAATGGCTTTTTCAAGAGCCAAATCATAATGGCATAATGGCTCAAGTCAGCAGCAGTTAGTAAGTAATGACAGGGGTCTGGGGAAGGACTTGAAAGCCAAGCACCAGTTAAAGGGTATTTGCTGCCCAAAGCTCCTTGACACACTAAGGCAACAAAGGCTATTCCCTCTGGTCATAACTTATAGGAGGGCTACTGTGGCACAAATCACATAAAATTTTAACAATGATAACCATGTATTACAACACACTCTTCATACCCTGCAGTATATGGAGCTTCGTTGCCACAGAGCAGTTTAAGTTCCCATTTTGACTCAGTTCACCATCAGAACCACATGCATTACGCACTTCATCTTTGGAATTGGACCTAGGAGCATTGGAAGGTCGCCTGGTCCCATTTTCTTTTCTTCATTGTGTATATTGGAGGCATATGTGTGCGCTGTTTGCATGGGGAAGAGATGGCACTGGGATGCACTCTGGGAAGAAGATAAGCTTGTAGTTGGACAGTAATGGGCCGGGAAATGTTCAGCTGGGAAAACCTGGGTCCGAGCGTTTATGTAAAAGAGGACTGTGGGACCATGGCAGCCCTTTGTGGTCCCCAGGGTGGCACTGAGCAGCTAGAATGTGTGATGCGGGAATATATGATGCCGGACACCAATGTTCTCAGGAATTTTATGTTTATTTATTTATTCACAAAAAAAATAATAAAACAAAATGCCAAAAAAAAAAAAAATCGGATTTTAAAGGGAATGACAGCGACTGATCTTTTTGGCCATAATGGAACCCACTCCCCTCCACACCCTCAGGTATTTATATGGTCTAAGACCAACCCTTTTGACAACAGCACAACAGTCATTGTATTGCTTCACATCACGAAATTACCAGAATGGAGTTAGTCACGCCCAGTTTTGATCTGCAGTACGGTTAGCGCCAACGTTTGCAGACTGCATTCAGGTTTACGAAGCTTTACCCAGTGTCTTTTTCTGAGATGCCCCTGCCTATTCCAGGTGGATAATGCCAAGCCACACTGTGCATGTATTACAAAAAGTGGGGCGTCGTAGTCACTGAGGGCCTGCAGCCAGGATCTGTCTCCCATTGGAAATTCATGGATGCTTATTAAGCACAAAATACAACAATCAACACCCCTAGACTGTTGACCAACTGAAGTTCTATATCAGTCCAGAATGGGAACTAATTCCACTTCTGAAACTCCAGCATGAACTGCCCTCAGTTCCAAAACACCAACTGAAAAGTGATGTTACGAAGTCACAAATATACACCTGTCCCCACTTCATTTGCAGGTGTTGAAGAGTTCACATTTCAAAATAGACATTATTTTTAAAGGACAATGAAATTATTGAGCTAAAACATTAACAATTGATGTTTTGGGGTCAGAAAGTCTCCAAAGCCACAACCCCAGTTCCCGAAGAACTGGGACAATATGTGCGATTTAAATAAAAATTGCAAGCAGTGATTTGCTAATCCCTTTAAAGTTGTATTCAATTGAAAAAATTTGTCGGACAAAATTGAAGTGATTGCAGTTTCTCTTACTTTGTCCCTCACAGTGCATGCATTCAATACAAGCATCCACGCTCTCTTTCAGGTGGATTTTTATTGTGGTCATTAAAGTTCTTAATTACTGTCTTGATAGTCAAAATTGCTACTTTTAAAGCTTTTTTTTGAAGCATTTCACCATTATTAAAGCTCCACAACTTTCTGCCATACAGCATTGCTGTATTCTTTTGTCTAAACCACAGTGATGGATGACTGAGGTAAACTAGTCGGAGTCTCACCTCTTGTTTATGCCCCAGGGCAACAGGAAGTCATTCATAATCATTATTATGATTACAATGCAAAATTTATTGTACATGGGTTCAGATTCAAATAAAGAATTTTTTTCACTGCATTTTGAGCTCCTGTATTTTATTTTTGTTTTGTGCACAAAAGTATCATGAAAAAAAAGGCTGAAATTAAGCGTGATTATATGCATATTTACTGTATTATATTGAGGGTATGTTATTTTCGCTTGCAATACTTTTTTTTTTCCCCAGTAATGCTGGAGAACTAATGGACATGTTCATAGTTGAAAAAGAATTAAAATAATACAATAAATTGCATGTTGCAAACTGATGCTGTTCTTTCTTTGTAAAGTGATTTAAAATAGAATTTGTAATGACAGGGAATTGCATAAAACTGTGTGAAATTGTGCAGATAATCAGTTAAATCTCTGGACATGAAAAGATAATTGCATCAGAAATTAGCTGTACCTGGGGTTCATTCATTTGGTCATGGCTAGTTTCTTATATAGAAATGATCTGATATTCCAGCTAATTAAGATCAGGTCAAAGTTGCTGAAGGTCGGACATTAATGCACAGGATCACTGCAATGATAATCATAAACAGATTAGAAAGTTACGGTCTTTTATGGGGGGTTATTAGATAATTACTATGAGTGTGTGCGATTTAGAGCAATAAAGGATTATCGACTACAGAGAGCATGTCTTGACTGGAGATGACTCTGCACTGAGAGGAAATAACCCAAGCTGCCTGTGCAGCCGCAGGGCCTCATTGGCTTTGCTACTGCAATGAGGAGGCCGAATATTAATTCTTACTCTTATGATGGGATTGGCTTAAATCTGTCTTTTGAGGAAGCAGTTGAGCCGAACAACGTGCAAGCTTCTGTGTCTAAGGAAAATGCAGTTTGACTATGTGTGTGTCTGTGTGTGTGTTTGTGTGTTGCATGGCTTGATATATGGGTTTTACTTTTGAAATTTAACAAATAGGAATTACAATTAAACAAAAGACATTAAAAATGTATATTATTCCAAATGCTCTCTGTTGCGCTGTGCATTCTGTTGCATTTCACAGGTGAAGAGCTCATTCACTACTGTATGTTTAAATGTGCACAGTATTGTGATTATTGGATGAATTCAGAGTATTATGTTTTGACACCTCTTCAAAACATATATATACATATATTTCTTGAGTCACACTATTTTTATGCTGCCATGCACTCGTCAAGTGGTATCAGCCAGAGTAATATTATTAAATAATTCCCATTTCTATCGCACCCGAAAACTCAGACTTGCAGCACCTTTCTAATCTAAACAAATCCAAGAACACATGAAAAATTGTTATGATCCTGCTCTGTCTGTCTTGATTCTGCCATGTTCATTATTGTTCCTGCCATGCTTGTTATGTTTTCCCTAGTCCCTGTTATGTTTATGATCAGTTCTGTTAGGTTTTGCCATGTTCTGTTTAGTTTTTGTACTTTGCCATGTTTTCGTTTTTGCCATTCCCAATCCACTATTCTGTTAGATTCGGTCCATGTCTTTGTTCATGCCCTTCATTGCACTTTGTCTCCCCTGTCTGGTGTACACTTCTCCCCAGTCCTGTGTGTCACATGCTTAGGTGATTTCATGGTTTCTGGGTTTCAAACATTCCTTCCAATCTCGTTTGCTTCCTTCGCCTCTCTTTTCTGTTTTACTAACCAATACTAACAGTTTGTTATTTTGTTAAAGTTCTAACCCAGACTAACATAGTATATAATACTAACTTTAACGAAAACTAGGGATTGTATAGCTGCACTTACTAATTGATTAACAAGCTCTCAGCACTCGCCCTGTTCTAGTCTCTCTTGCCTTCACTTTGTCTCTCTTGCAATTCAGCGGATCCTCTGCACCTGCTCCACTCTGTCCTACCTCTCATTATCTGTGCACATTAGAACTCCCTCGGAGCTGTATGTTTTGTCAAGGTTGTCTCGTGTTCCCTGTCCGCGTTTTGGCTTTGCCAATTTCATGTGATTAGGTTCTCCCTCATGTTTCCCTCCTTTGTAATTAGTCTGATCCTCATCACCTGATCCTAATCATAGCATGTGACTTCCCTTGAGTGTATTTAAGCTGTCTTCTCACTGCAGTTCCCCGTCAGAACGTTTCCCTTGTTTCCCTGTGCTGCTCTTGTTTCTCGCCTTGTACTCATAGGGTTTATCTTCTGACTGGACCGTCTGACCTTCGATTTTTGGCTCTGCTTTTTGGTACTATTGTCTGCATCTGTTTACGAACCCTTTTGCCCGACTACGAGTTTTGTGTTTGCTGCCCTGTTAACGGTTTGGATTACGCCCACTGGATTTTGGCTTTTGCTTCTCTGACAAACCTGTGTCTGTGTACCGAAACCCACAGTATTGTTATTGCTGCCCTGGTTTTCGACTCTGATTCTGCCCTACTGGATTGTGATTTTGGATTGTGGACTCTGTACCGTTGTTTTTGCCCTGTGGGGTTTACCCTTACTTCAATAAAATCACTTTTGCTGCAACTTCCTGGTCTCGCATTTGGTTCCAGAACGGTACCTCACAAAAATAGAGTTTTGCTTCCATACTGTGCCTTTAAAACCATTTAACGCACACTTACTTATGTATTCACCCTTACTTATTTTGTAATAACGAGCCGTGTCAAGGTCTGAAAATAGACTTTAAACGGTTTGCACGGAGTTATGTCCTGAGTGTTCCCTTAATTGGTTGCCCCTGTGATCTAAAGAAATTCAAAAACAGATGAGAAAGTCCTTGACATCTCCAAGTCTGAAAAGGGTTGCAAAGCCATTTCTAAGGTTCTGGGACTCCAGCAAACCATGGCGAGAGCTATTATTTACAAATGGAACAATATTAGAACAGTGGTGAACCTTCCCTTGAGTGGCTGGCCAACCAAATTCCTCAAAGACTGCATGGAGAACTCATCCAGGTAGTCATAAAGAACCCAGAGTAATATTGAAAGATCTACAGGCCTCACTTGCGTCAGTTAATGCCAGTGTTCATGATTCCACAATGAGAAAGAAATGCAAAAATGGCATCCATGAGAGAGCAATCCAAGGCAAAAAAAAGCACTGCTGACCAAAAAGACCACAAATGAAACATTTGCAAAAAAACAATTTGATGCCTCCTGAGACTTTTTGGATAATATTCCATGGACTAATGAGTCAGTAGTCAAACTTTTTGGAAGGTTGCATCACATCTGGCATAAAGCTAACACAGCATCCTACAATAAGAACACATGGTGGTAGTGCGATGGTCAGGGGAGGACCTGGGGGATTTACCATTGCTGATGAAGCCACAAATGCTACTCTCCACTGAAGTAGAATGTCTGTGAATGTCAATTAGTGGCCCTACTTCACGCGTAGTTGGGCTGTGCAGCAGGACAATGATCCTAAGCAAGTCCAGAGTAAATTTTCCACTTGAGTTCACATCCAGAGAGGTGGACTGCAGTCCTATAGACCTTAAACTCGATGATAATATTTGCTACAATGGTGACAGGAACATCAAGATGCTTTCAGATAGTCTTGTGGCCTTTACCTTGACCGTGCTTGGCAAAAATAGTCTTTTCTTTCACTTCTCCATACTCTAATTGGTGCACACAATGATACCACACAGTACAGGGAGAGCTTTTCTTGATTTAAATTGGCTGAATGAATGATTAAAATATTGAAGACACCTGTGACACTAATAAAAGGGAATTGATTAAAGCCTCTGTACAACCCATTTCACACCTTGTTATAATGCCTTTATTACAGAGATAAAGGCTTAAATGACGTTACAGAACCTGTTGATGTAAATGATGGATCTGGGAATATTTGCCAATACAAATTTGTAAAATGCATTAAACTATGGAAAATAAGAGTACTAGTGCCAGATATTCATCCCTTTAGACACATATTTATTGTTCCATTTCAAATGCAGTGTGATCAAGTACAGAAGCAGAACATCAAAAAGTTGGTTACGGTCACTGTAATACTCGAGATCCTCAGGTGAACTCATTTCTTCTCTTAAACTCCACTTTTTATGACAAGTTTTAGACATTGAACATAAGTTACCATGTTCTCAAATGTTAAACTCAAAGTTGTCCATTGTCTACGCTAATTATGAGTTAAAACAAAGCTTTTCCTCAAGGTGATCACATTTGGTTGAGCTGGTTAACTTTCCTTTCTAAGTTTAATCACCTTGAATTTTATTACTGCGCACTTTTGCCCTATAAATTAATAACGGTTAGAGATTGCGGCCCCTCCCACTGTGATGCATGCAGAGTTCAATCGGCCACCAGACTGCACATCTTCTGCAGCACCAAGAAATGGCAAAACAGCCCCATCGCGCTATCCCATGAATGCACTAACAAAAATGTTTTATTTAACAGGTACGTCCAGAAACTGGCACACGGATGACAATGTAAACATCGTAATGTGCTTGCAAAGTTCAATAATGATGAAAATGAGCTGGGATTCAGCTCATGAAAGTTATGCACGTTCTCTGAAAGTGACAGGTGGTTTTTGACTAAGTGAAGTGCTGACATTACTCAGGATGTTCAAATGCCATGTTTAAATCCTTGTTGCCTGGCGAACAATGGAGATTGTGATGGGAAGGTCGAGCGAGGGGGAGGTCACTGGCCCAAATTGCTTTCCTGCCAAGCGACGGATTTCTCCTCGGGAACTACAAAGCACATTGGATTGGCCTCGGCCCTTGGCCGGCACAGAGAGCCGGCACGTCTTGTGGGAACACATTGACTCAGCACATCAGAGAATAGCTTCTCTGAAGCTTGCAGACGGTGGTCCGAGATGAATTTTCCATTAAACTCTTGATCTCCGATGCAGAGAACGTCAAACGGTACGTAATGGGGTGAGTTAGAACAGCGAACGATCATAACAGCACATCATATCAACAGTGAATAATCTAAATTAGAAAGCATTTCAAGGGCGTCTAGAGTTGTTCTCTGTACTTAAGATCTGGGATCTTTGATCCATTTACATAATTGAACTCCGTCTAATTGGATCTGCATGTTATCTTAAAAAATATATCACACATAAAATTCTTGGGGAAAACTACATAAAATTTATAACGCAAACTGCTGATCTTGATAATCCCTCCCAGAGTTAATATACTTCATAGGACAGATTGAAATGTTGAAAATGGGTTATCGTGCAATTAAACACTATTTAATTGGTACATGTTTTACTATTACATAGTGTCCGGGTCGATTTTAGCACCTTTTGACATTTGAGAGCTGTTGAAACCCCCTAAATGACATTCTTTTAGCCTGAAATATAATGACATCTGCTGCAGAGATCAAAAATATACAATGGAAATAAATCCAAATTTCATGTGTTAGTATGGCTGTTACACATTTTGTACACACGGATTGTTCTAAATGAAATATTAAAAGTATTCATTAAACTTAGTTTTCAGTTGACCAAATGGGGTCAAATCAAGGAAAAGAGTGGTTAGGGGAAATTTTACATCAGCGTTGTACACTTAGTATGTCAGTACTCTTTTTCCTCTGGGGACAATGGAAACAGAGCTCATGGGGATTATTTACATGTGAACTGCCCACATTTATGGCACTTTGCTACGCTGGCCACAGTTCCTACATAGTCAGACCAATAATATGAGTCGAATTAAAGGGTTAAACATCCCTGTAATATTTGAAGTACACATATAGTTAACAGAAAAAGTTAAAGGACACTCAATTTTGACCCAAGTATGTGAAATGCAAAAACTGAATATAACTCCCAAGTGTAGTTTACGTCATAGGTGTTAATCCAAGACATGGAATCATTCGATCAGATGACCCCGAAACAGGGTATCCACAGGTAAGACCAGAATCACACCAATTCCAGATCATTAAATCAAACAATTTCCATATTCATTTTAACATCGTCTGTGATCACCACGTACTTCATTACAGCTTGACGGTGTCTTGGGAAGCTCAGAACAAGAGAAAATAATGGATAAAAAAACTCCTTAACTTTTTTTTTTTGTTGAGTATATGTATTAAATAATATCTTTATTTGGGAGTTTGAAGTTCGGGAGTTCATTCTTCTCCAGTGAATCAGCAGAATAGTGGTCTTGCATTTTCCGGAAACATCCCACTGTCGGTAGTTAAGGCCTGGAGCGAGGCTTCATTCAGTCCCATAATTTCAGCTGCTACTCTCTCCTTTGATAGCCTGTTTATAAGCAAACAGGGGCTCTCGGTTGAGCTGGTTGACATGGCTAATAAAACACCGCTTAGACTTGCCTGCCTTAGCGTCATGCCCATGGGCTCTCGAGGCAGACACGCTGTGTGGCCCGTCCCCGCAGCCGCTGAGCCGGCAAAAGCAGGGTGCAGCCGAGAGGAGCCCCGCGCGCTTCGGGGCCGCTGACGAGCCGCCTCCTCCATCACAGGTGGCCAGGGAGCGAGGGGGTGTGTCTCTGTTAGCTCGCTTATCCCTGTCTGAGCCCAGAGAGGAAGTTCAGCTCTGCTGATTGGTGGCGACGCCTCGATCCCGAGCGGCTGTCCGTTAGCCTGGCAGACGGGCGAGGCGAGGACACTCAGATCCCGCCCGCGCTCCTCCGTGGTTCTGCATGAGTAAGATTAAGACCGAGCGCGTGCTTCACCCATTTGAATGGAGTGCAGAATTTGAATAATAAAAATTTTGCAGAATTTTTTTTGGTGCAGGAAGATGACTGTGACTGAACTCACCTCTATGGAAATTTAAGAAGGCAGAAGAAAGGGAATAAATGGTATCCACTGAATTTGTTGATCATGATCCAAAATTCCCTTCTTAAATTGAATTGTTACTGCTTCTGCGATAAGAGAATATTCCTTCGCATTGATAAATATATATATGCAATGGTGAAGATTGGGGTCCGATGAGCTATGGGGTCCGATGAGCTATGGGGACCAATGAGCCAAATTACATATTAATAATGTCAGAGCTGCTTTAAATAGCCAAAATAGTGATATGGCTCATCGGCCCCCAGTATCCCACACTATCAGGTGGTCAGAGAACTGATTCATGTTGGTATAGGTCTTTGCCCATGTTATTTAGTTCAGTTGATCCTGGAACAGGTAAAGATCACCAGGTCTTGCACGAAGCCATCTGCACTGTCACCCGCAATCACTGCATTTTTTTCTCCATTTACCTCTAATAATTACCCCCTTTCTGAATGTGGAGAAATCAAAGCAACCTGTCTTAGACCACCCAGGTCTCTTGCTTGTTTTTTCTTGCTCTGATTTAAGTTCAAGTTCTCTTTATGGGATAATCTGCACTTATCCCTGTGCACACAGACACGTTTGACTTCAGCTTTCATTTGGTGCTTGCTCTTTGGTAATACCTGGATATTTTTGCATACGTACAGTCCCCACCGCCTAGATATATTTGTAAGGAATGTCTGTTCCCTGATTGCTGTTATTCTTGATCACACTGTCAGCCGCAAGCCTGCGGTTCCATTCAATGAATTAAATGCAGAGGCAGTATTACAATGATAGCTGAACAGAGGATGATGACAGAAGTGCATTTGTATCTTGTGATCTTGAACAAATCCCTGCACTGTACTTCCACAGGACTAAGAGAACATGTCGTTCATGAGGCTTTCATTATGGTTGGTTTTTTAAAGTTGTGTCTTCTTTTACATTCTTGTTTTCTAAAACTGGGAAGAATAGCTTTAATATGTAATGTTATTTTTATCTGTTCTAAAATGTCTTGATTTTTACATTGCATTAGTGTTATCTGAATTGTCGAAAATTTATTCTGTGCAAAAAAAAAAAAAAAAAAACTTCAAATGAATGTCTATGTTCAGTTTGGAAAAACAGTGATTTGCACCCCCTTAACCCCCACCCCACCCCACCCCCATTCCAAACCCCAACCCCCAGATAAATGCTGACGCATCAGGCAATCATTTGTTTGAAAAAGATACAATTTATTTCTGTAAGTACTTGTTTTGCTATTTTTATTCGTGATTGCTTGTTTTAGAGTTATGGAAGGACATCTAGAGGTGCACGTTTATATTGCACAACTTTATAAAATGTAAAATGTGGCCTCCTGAAATAATGTATCCTAATGCAGACGCATTTCCTGTGCTGTATCATTCAATCACTCCAGATTATACATTAGATTGTCCTACATTTTAATTTCACTGATTAGCCAGTAACAAAATGTATTATGAATTTGCTGTCTAGCATTATTATACAGGGGTTACACTGTGGTACAGCGGGTAACACTGTGGCCTCACGGGTTATGGGTTTGATTCCATCACGGGCCTTTCTCTGATGAGTTTGCATGTTGTCTCCATGTTTTTGTGGATTTTATCTGCGTGTTCCAGTTGTCTCCCACAGTCTAAAGAAAGGCTGATTGGAGACACTAAATTGCCCGTAGGTAGAACTGTGTGAGCGAATGGTCTGAGCGCCCTTTGTAAGACTGGTAATCTATTCCAGGTGGGGTTGAATGGTAGGATCGGCCCGAGTGCCAGTTGGATAATGGATGGATGGATAGTATTATGCATCTGACGTGGACCATAAACAAACTATCCGTATCCTGCTTCACTTCTGCAGGCATCGGAGCACAGCAGACACTGCAGCACTGGGAGAGATGCTGGAAGAGCTGCTCACACCACCTGGGCCTCCCATCTCTGCTGGACCTCAGGATCTGTGTGCTCCAGGTCAAACATGAAAGGTTACATATCACTGAGTAGCATTATCTCTAAAAAACGGTCATCTTCCAAGTTTTGCTCATCCGGAATGTTCACTGGGGCTGTAGCTATTTATTCTAGCAACAGATAGCGTGATGCTCTGCGCGTGGAGTTACGGGTTTGACTTCACCGCGCTGACTCAGCCTGGGAGGACACTCAATGAGCAGGACAAACTAACACAAGGAACCGCACCCCATGTAGTTTCAAATCAAAACAACTTTACTTCCAATTATGTCGCAGGGAGTACAATTTTCATTGCATAATTTGTTATATCTGGAATCACCTATTAATCAGTAATTTTCTGGGTATGATGGCCTCTGATTAATCTACATACCAATTTTGAGGTTAAAAGTTGGTGAACTTTCCCCTTTGTAGGGATCATAGTGTATCGGCAAATCTAAAACACTTGCCTTTCACTGTGAGTCAGTGTCGAGCCAAACTTGATTCAAGATGAGCCAAAATATCATAGAATTTTACATTGTATAATATTGTGTATTGCCTGTTTTCCAGAATGTGACAATGGAGGTACGCAGTATTCCAACTTTGTCTTCAAAATGAGAAAAGAGTCATATCAATAATAAAGGGTGGCGCTGTGAGCCTGTGCTAGTTTCTCTCACAATGCATTTTCCTCTTTCAGAACAAAAAAACCTGAACATTGTAGTGTAATGACTGCAAGTAGTTAAAAGTTTGCAAGAAAATTGGACGAACATAAGAAAAAAAGTACATTCATAACACTTATCAGGAGGCATGAAGGGAATTGAATAAATGGTGCGAAATGAATACTGCTTCCCTTGTGGACGCTCAGTCTTAAAGGTGTATATTACCATTATTCTCGCCTCATTAAATAAGTCGTCTTAAATCCAAACCACAGTAGCAGAGATTGAAGGGTATTTGTGCTAGCTAAATAGTGTGGGAAGACTTAATGAAGGGTTCTGAGCATAAACAGTGTTCAAGGGTACCATTTAGCAACATGCATTCTTTGGAAACTCCCAAGGTATTTCCCTGTTTTATCTGTGGAAGTATTAGAAACAAGGGTTTCCTTTGATTCTTTCTCGGTAATCTAATCCCAAGATTTCACACATAGCAAAACCGAAAACAATCTCTGTACTTAACATAGATGTCACACAATTATAACACAGGAAGTGCCTCACTACAGTTCAGTATGCTAAGGCAGTTATTGATGTCACATAATGATGAATAAAGACGTGTCTTTACCTGAGCCTGGATTCAGTTCAAATAATTTAGGGTCAGGCTTAAGGGGCGTTAAGAAACTTTTTTCTTCTGCTTTGAAAATTGTTTTAACGACATGCAATTTACTATTTGGATACTGCAGGATGCCTATATGCGCGCAGAAGTACAACAACCATCAAATAGTCATTAAATAAAGGTTGTGAACTTGACAACAAAAGCAGGGTAAAGTTGAAAATAAAATCTCACATGAGGTTCCTTATTATGTAGACAGTAAGTTTTAACTTTGTGTGGCGGTGGCTGTGTGCAGTTGTGTGTCCGTGTACATACGGGTGTTTACGTTACTGATATAAGGGATTCAACATAACTGGCATAACTAAACACATAGCGTAATCAGCTTATTGAGCAAATCACGCTGGCACAATTTTCAAAAACTGAGAATGATTTACAAATGAGATTGCAAGTACAACGTAATATGTGACCAGCATAATTCCGATGACCTCTTTGCCCATAGCATTACTTAAGGTCTACTGCATGCAGGACATAGTTTTGCTTCTGATTTATATATATTTTTTTTTACATTATTAACTTCTTCCTCATTATTTCTTGCTACTTCATTGCTGTAAACTCACTCATTGTACTATACCATGGAACTGTGACCTTTGGTCGCATCGCCATTTTCAGCTGATTTTCACTACAGCCCCAGTGTAGTACTGAACCATGGTACCAGGAACTATGAGGTGGAGCTTACTTCTCTTCTGCATTTCTAAAACTAGAAACATGGCAGGAACTTGTATATGGTCCACGAGTAACAGAAAACCATTAATTTTTTTTTGTAGTTTTTTGAAAGTATTGATCCTGAGCTTTCAAATCATGTCTTATATGGAGAAGTCTGTAAGTATTTGGAATGTATCATAATTTTCAGTATTTTGGCTCTCTAGGGCACCACCATAATAATTTCACATAAAACAATTAAGAGGTGCTTGAGGTGTAGATTTTCAGCCTTAATTGCGAAAGGGTTTTGTTTTTTTTTTTTTTCCAAAACTATTGCATGAATCATGTAGCAATTTTGACTTTCTTATGTTGCCCTGTATTTCATGGTCTCAAAAAATAATTGGACGAACTAAATTAGTCATGAAAATATATATAGTATATATTTTCAATGCTGAGAATCCCATGGAGTCAAGGACTGCCTGAAATGTGGAATCCAGGGTTTCATCCATAGTGATGCTCTGCCAGCCCTCCTCTGCAGCTGCCTTCGGCTCCTGCTTGTTCCTGGGGCATTATTTTTTCAACAAGTGGAATGGATTTTCAAATGAATTAGGTTAGTGGAGGGGTATTCTGTGTCAAATTACCTGAAGAAACAAGGTTTTGACACCCAACATCTAAGATTTAGCAGAAACTTTATCAGATGGTGTACACAAATGAAAGAAGTGCTTTTTAAACATTTTTTTTAAATAAAAATGTTTAATTGTTTCCTAAATAATAGTTAATTTATATGGGCCACGTTGGGCATTTGAATGCAAATGCTTTTTAACTCTCAATAACTGTTAAATTACAACTTAAGGGGTGATCTGGGGTTAAATGGGCAAAATTTGATTATTTTTTCAAAAATTTTTTTTTGAATAAAAATATTCTATAATAACCCACCTTTAATAATCACTAATTGCTACAAGGATTAAAAACTGAACTCAACTTTTCAATGCGGTCTAATGCATTTTCCATTGATTTCCTAAGGTATTACTTTTTCCACGTTTCTCATGTTTGTGGCAGCCATAACTTTATTATTCCCCGCCACGAAGTGTGAGGGGGATATAGGTTTGAGCTCCGTGCGACCGTCCGTACGTCCGTGTGTCCGAGATAAAGGGGACAGCTTTTCTCAGAAACTATTAGAGATAGGACAATCAAATTTGGTGTGTAGCTTCAGACCATAAAGGCCTTGATGGAGTTCGAAAATGAGATGCACGCAATCATTTTCTCCACAGTTATTGCCCTTGATCCGTATTTTTGCACTCTGTCCACGGTATCTCTAAAGGGGACAGCTATTCTCAGAAACTATTTCAGATAGGATAACCAAATTTGGTATGTAGCTTAAGACCATAAAGACCCTGATGGAGTTCGAAAATAAGAGGCACACGATTATTTTTCCCACAGTTATTGCCCTTGTGGCATTTTTTGGGAGCCTCTCTTCATAGTATCTTTAAAGAAGACATTTTGGCGGAGGCTGTTGTTGACCATGTCTACTTGTTTATCATTGAAAATCAATAAAATTTGGGCTGCAGGTACTTTACTTCATTAGAAATGCAATGACATAGGGAAATTTTGCCTGTCACATACTTTGAATATTTTGAGTATTCGTTAGATTTTGCGCAAAATAATTTCAAAATTTGAGTAAAATGCCCCAAAATCACAAAACTGATAAATTGGGCAAAGAATGGCTATGTCATTGCATTTGGATAAGCAATGGCTTTTAAATGATGCAAGAAAAACTGAATTCAGAGTAAAAGAGGAATTGGTGCCAGAAGTTTTCTGCATATTTAATGAGCTTGCTCGGTTACCATGGCAACCGCATAAACAGAAAAATGCCAACTTGTGTCTTTTTTGGTGGTCATTACATATACCTCTTTAGATTAATTCTGAGTTGTTTCCTGGTGTCATTTTTCATTTAACCCCAGATCACCCCTTAAATTTGGGCCAGGTTTGGTGGTATCACTTATTAAGGGACAAAACAACAATTAAAAACCCCTCATTAGGCCTATCAACCCTTTAGGTTGATTATTTAACTGAATTGCATACAATACCACTGCACAATGTGGGACAAGACATACGGAACTGAACTTTTCAAATTAATTTCGGTACACTTGAAAGATTGTCCTCATTGAAAATCGTGAAGGTTATTTTTTTCTGTCAGGTAAATTAAATCTCCAAATTAATCACTTAATGACACAATATGTGCCACTGACCAACAAATTTTGGTGCACATTGCAGTCCTATAATATTCAGAAATTATCAGACTTTAGTAAACAGACATGCCATCAATAAATGCAAGGGGGCCAGCTCCCTTGGCGGCCATACATGCCCACACCATAACACAGCTCTCAGGCATGCTTCACAGATGAGCCTGTATTCTTAAGATCATGAGCAGGTTCTTCCCATCCCCATATTAGTCTGCATAGAGTTTTATCATATCATAATCCAGACAATCTGTAATGGTGAGGTGTGCTTTCTTATCTTATCTAGTGATTCTTTTAATATGGGAAATAAATGAGGAAAAAAGGAAACGTTTGTTACCATTAAGTGCAGTGCAGTCTGACGAGGCCCCATCTCAAGAAGGAAAAAGCTCAAACATGCAGGCTTTTTTAAAGTATCATAAAACCATATGTTTACAGTTTTAGAAGTAGGAAGGTAGGATGGTATTATTGAATTTGCTTATGCAAGCAGCAAAAAGATTTCTCTTTATTTTCGGAGGGTGCTGCAGTACAACCTGAATTCCTGCAGAATTGGGACATTGTATTAAATGGAAAAAAAAAGATATTATACAACAGGCGGTAATTTGTAAATCCCTGTAACTTCTATTCAATTTTTAAAAGTACAGAGACATTATAAGTAATGTTTTGAACCTAGCTTTTACTGTTATATGAAAATATTTGCTGATTACCTCAACCAAAAATCTTTAACTGGGCAGTAGTACAAATGTATGCATTAAAATTAACACAGAAATAACTAACGACTGTATTTTTTACTGAATCAAGGTTTTGCCATGGCCACTGCAGTCTTCTAATACCAATACGCTGATGTCCATAAATGGACCGTGAAATTTGTTGGTTTTGTCAAACGTCATTACACACTAATGGAGATGATTCAGAGCTGATATTTTGGCAAGGGGAGGTACCAAATGAAGAGGATCCCATAATTGTGGTGCACGTTATTGGGAGCAATATTTACCTCGTGATGGCAATTGTTGCTTTTTCCAATTATTGTATTTAAATTAAAAGTTATATTTTTGCTGATATTTTCCATTAAATATCAAGAGGATGACCAATAATGCCATTAATTAATCGCTCCTTTTGTTCATATTTAACAACAGTGCTAATGTCAGTGGAAGGCAGTGTTTATCCACTTGTGCACTCGGTCTGAAAATACTCAAGCCAATGATCAGCTATGAGCAGATTTTTTGTATTGAAATGACCTCATTAAATTATATACAGTAGGTCAATTAGGTGCCTGTCTGAATTGCAGCCTCAGGATGATGCAATTAAAATGATGAGGATTGATATACGTCCTAGGGTAGCCAGATGCTTTCATGCACCTCGACAGACGATCATTCCTGTAATCAGGACGCATTCAGAAAGGTTATATTCTGTTCTGGCGGCTCCAAAAGCATTGACAAAGATCAGCATTATTGATTGAGGATGCAGCAGCAGGCAGTCCACTGTCATTCATGCTCATTTGAAATTGAGCCCTTTCAACAGAATGATGGTGTGGGCTTCAGTACAACATAGCTTAAATTATGGCATGTGTTTAAAAGCTTATTTTAAATTGAAAAATAATATGACGCCTCACATTTATCCTTGTTTTCTGTAAAAAGACCTACTATTGCCTGCAATCTTCCAGCCATTCTGGCTTGTGCAACTTGTCGTGAAACAGCTCCATCTACCCCGGGAATTCAGTTTGCACAGTCGCCGAGCGTGCTTGTTGAGCCATTATAGTTAAGTAAAATGTAATTCCCCAAAGATTTATAAAAGCTGAATAAACTGCTAATGGTGCAACCCTCTTAAATGTGAACGTTCATGTCTCAACAGCACTCGAGCAGTAGGCCGAGGGATTTTTCTCATAAATCATTCGGTATTGTTCTCGTGTTGGAAACATTGCGGCCGTGTTCACTCGTTGCATTTTTAATGCATCACCGTATGTACAACATTAACTGTAACAGTTTCAAAGCAACAACAAGTCTTAGGAGTTGGTTTGCTGCTTACTTCACGCTGTTGCACTTGTGTGAGGGGTGAAGCTGGAAGGTATTACTGTAAGTGACATATGACCTGAGGGGGGCTTTTTATTTCCTTTATTCCTGATTTATGTGATGTCACATATATCATGCCCTCAGAGAGCTCAGTGGGTCGGTGATGTACTCTGAGCTATACAGCTAAAATCTACGCTGCTTCACTGTTTCAACTCACCTCTTCATGTTTTCAAAATGCTGAGCTCTTGAATTCTGTGCTTTACAGTGAACATGCTTAATAGTCAGTGCTTGCTGAGTTAGAAAAAGTGTTCAGTGTGGTTCATTTGAATGAGTCAAACTAAAGGGGCAGTGAATCCTTTCAGAACTGTCAAAAGAAAACTAAATATAAATATATAAAAATATTTCCAGGTAAAACATGATGAACATTAATTCGGTAACAACTGCAGGTATGCTTGAAAATTTATCAAGAGAAATTCAAATGTAACAAGGGCAAATTAAATGGAATTGCAGTTAAAACAGAGTATAACGAAAGAATATTCATTTGACCCAAGGCCTGCAGCCTTTATGTGTATGAAACACTGCTGGTGACCCTGTAGATTTACTCTGCTGTCAGCCTGCTGGGAGCAAATTATTTTAAAGTATTGAGCGTTCCTTGATGTTTTAAAAACATCGGGGAAGCAGTTAAACTTAGCAGGGATCAGATATCATCTTTAAAACATTTATTGAAATAAACGCTGGAAATTATCATCGCTGTGGAAGCCTAATGACAGCCATGTAGTGAATGATGCATGGGTTATATGAATTACGCGTGTCCACAGTCACAGATGTTACCATTGAGTTTATCCTCCCTGATATGTGTTTTGCATATCTGAATGTGTTTTCATGAATTTTTGTATCTTGTGATTGTGAGGACATTAATTTTCGACAACCTCTGTAATTTTTTTTCATTAAAATATGACAACTACTTAAATGTTTACTGTTTCCGTTAAAATTTGTTCACTTGCAAGGTCTCGCCATGCTAAGTTTTAAATGTTGGTTTGCATCCTGTGTTTCCACATTTGTAAAATGGTCTCTTGGTTATTGCAATCAGATATGTGCTACATTTTAATGAATACAAGCAATACTTCACAGCAACAATCATGTCTTATCTTCTTCTTAGTCAATAGCACTTTGGCTATTTGTGCCCATTAACCCTTTGAACCCCATAGGCCGGTTTGGCGGGTGCATAGAGAACATGCCATCACCCAAAATGTTGGGAAACTGGCCTCCAAACATGGAACCTTGATCACATAAATTTTGGTTGTCATGTGATCTTGTTTATGATCAGATGGTTTCACCATCACAGTAAGCTGGTTGGGCCTCAAAGAGAGGAAATGCTCTAAATTGAGACCTGACGTGACTCGGCACGAGGTATCACCTTTTGCGTGGCTCTTGCCGCATTGAGCACCCTTTTCTTCGTTGAAGTTGGGACATTTTGCATGTGAGATTTGGATGCATTGGTACTTATATGTATCACTATTTGCCTTTTTAAATGGAACCATATCAAGTTTGACAGATGATGTTTGCGATGGCATGTTTTCTTCATGTGGTTCTATTAAGCAGTCAATCAATGCTGATTTGCTTCAAATGTTTTTTATCAGGGTACTTTTTACACAAGTTTATCCATATAGACGTGACATAGAAACATATAATTTTTCATGGGGATCAATTATTTGGGGCTCAAGGATTTACTCGTGTTCCCGAGTTAATCAGGTATTTTCAACTGCCTCCTGAGTGCAGACATATGACAATATCTTTCAATATCTATCAATGATTTGTGGCATTTGTTGGCTTTCAGGTTCTGTTATAGGCTTTTGTAAACAAGCAAACCACAGATATGACAATGATAACCAGTTATTATAAGCCTGAGAGGGTAAAATTTTTTTTACAGTTATAGTATGTAGGCTAACACTTAAACAACTTGGTTATTGAAAATTTGCTTACTTACTAAAAGGGCAAGGAACGAGATCATTTTCATCTCTATGGGCATGGTAGGCCTACAAAGTACACTGAATTTGTTGACAGAAAATTGTCATCTGCTGGATATTCGACTTTTTGAACGATGGGTGACAGTGTGTCTAATGGCACCTTCTAAACAGGCTGTATTTTTCTACTGGTTCTCTCCAAAAGAATCACTGTCGCAGTAACTACCGAAATCGACACTTGATAAAATTTTTGGGTAACTTGGTAATTGTGAGTCTCCAGGAAGGGGAGGGTCAGATCCATGGGTGAATGGTGGATGACTCTGTGGCGTAGTGTGATGAGATCTTCTTTCATCTGAATGTCTCATAAACCAAAGCCATAGTTGTACATTTTAGGAAGAGTTTGGCTGATCACAAGATCTTTTTCCAGGGGTCTGTGGGATCTCTTAGGGACTTCTTTTTGCAGGATTTTATTTACAGTATTGATTTCTTTTTATTCTCACAAAATGGAAAACAATTGCAATCACTATAAAGGGGAGATATCCGAATGCAGCCAATGAATAATTAAAAACAAAAATCACAATAGATCATTAAGGCCTCTAAGCGTTTACCCATGAGATTCATGGTGAAAATCCAGCTGCACTCAATCTTCTGGGACACCAACTGAACCAGGGCTGTCTATTCCCATCCACACCGAAAATAAGGTCTCTTTGAAATAAAACGATAGAAAATATGCAATCCTGAAAATACAAAATCAAATACAAAGTGCTGCATGCAGCTGAGGTGGCATTGTCAGATTGCCATCTGGTTTCTCTCTGCAATCCTTTTGCGACTCTTGTTGTAATTCCTCCGTTATGTTATTTGCGCAACTCTTCACGAAACTAATATACGTGATTGCTCTTTGTGCACTATTACTATTTCATTTAAAACCATCCATCGTACTACATTGCTACGCCTGTGGTGTACACACTTCCTCTGACTGCCAGGTCTGTATTTTACAGTACACTTGTTCACTGATCTGTTCAAACGTATCCCATAAAAATGTAACCATCCAAACAAGCGCAGTGATCCACTTGACTTCTTCTTTCAGAAACTTACTTAATCGATTCATAGTAGAAGTTGTTAATTTCTTGGGAAAATAAAAACATAATTTTATCCATTCATTTCATTCTTGTCATATTTAGCCAACAATATCATTCACTGAGTCAACTGCTGTCTGAAATTTCAACTGAGTGCCAAGATCTGCTTTTGCACAAAGGTGTTAGATGGCTCAAGGCGAAGTGTCTTGAGAGCCACAGCAAAAAAAGTGCTTTTTCATGGACTAATTCCAATACTTGAATTACCTTATTTTGACAGGACAGAGATTAAATAGTAATGGATCTTATGGAACAAAGTGCTTGCATTTCAAGTCAAACTGGTCTTTTTTGCGTGTATGACTGACTACATTTTATGAATCATCGCAAAAACACACCATCACCATCACACATCACTGATTTTATAACAAACCTCATTGTGAGGTTGAAACAGAACACTGCTGGTGAAATGGATAAAGGAGGTAATTGGATTTGCCAGAGATCCATTCACTGTTGCAACCAGGAGGTGTGGTGTGGTGCGGATCATTTCTTCAAAGGCAAAGAGAGCGATCTCTCGCTTTACTGATGGGAAATTCATACTTGAGCTTGCCGACATGCGGTTATCCTGTGCCTTAGGGCATGAACCAATCTGAGGGGCCCACAAAGTTTTGGAGTGATGCCAATGTGCACCCAATCCCTGGCAGCAATCTTTGTGGAAAGCAGTCTTCATGTGCCATATCTATTGCTCAACTTACATCTTTAGCTTCTTGCAAATCAACTCCATCAGAAAAAACTGCCATCGCTGGGTAGATTTTAACCTCTTATGCGACAGTAGTCAGTGAGCTCATAAAAAATAGCCACTTTCACAAATATTGTCCCCAGATATTCAACCCTTTGTTTGTGTTTTGTTACAACCAAACATTCATCCCTTTTTTGATCAAATTTCCACCCAAATGCAAGTGCTTGCTGGTCTTGAACCCCTTTGACTACAGGCATAATAATAGTCTCTTCTGAGAGGTGACACACAGTAAATTCAGCTTCAGTAGTCAGAAATACTGAGAATATTACTCAAATTGAGTAATAACGAGGGAAATGTAAGTTGTTTTTTTTATGGCAATAGAAGATTCTGTATTTTCCTCTAGCCCTGTGGCACTATGAGAAAGCCTCATCAGCCTAGAAAAATAATAAAGCCGCAGCCAGAAGCCAAACCAACTGCTGGTTCAAATATCATGATACTGTAACCAAAAGTGAAAATTTTATGGATGTTTTTGTGTTAATGTCCATACATGTTCCAACAAAAAATTTTGGAGACTCTAAATCTCCCTGCATTCCTCATCACTGTTACATTGGGTTTTATAATACTTTTACAACTTCTCTTTTTCAGGGCTTTTTCCCCATCTGTAGCTGAATTTTGACTCCAGTGTAGGGGAGACTGGGGTCCGATGAGCCATGGGGACCAATGAGCCATATCGCTATTTTGAGATCAATCAATGCCAAAGGGGTTTAAAATAGGCAAAATAGTGATATGGCTTATTTATCCCCATGACTCATCTCTCATGGTTTGTGAGGCATGCGTGTGTTTTGGACTTTTCTTTGTGGCTCTCATTCCGGGACGAGATCGAATTCCTTTTCAATTGGATTCTTTTCCCAGCTGGCTGATTGAACTGGGGCGGCGCTTCCCCGGACTCTGTATAAGCCGGAAGTCCGCCACGCCTCCTTTGCTAGAGTGTCTGTTTGTAGCTAAGCACTATAGCTGAAGATATCTCTAGTCAGTATTTGTGTGACTTTATATCTTCCAGTTATTTTTGGAATTCCTTCCTCTTTAGGAATTTTCCCTTTTCTACTTTTGTTCTCTCTCGCGTTGCTTCCGTTTTTCGGACTATTATACGTCCTTTAGAAGCACGAGTATTTTCTGGTGGTCTGTATAATTCTCTGTGTTTGTATTGTGTCCGTACTGCTCGTTCTCTCTCTGGCCGCTGCGCTTGGCCTCTCTATTTTACCAGCCATTACATCGTCATTCAATGGTCAAATATTTTGCCTATTGTAAGCAGCTCCGTCATCGATTGATCTCAAAATAGTGATATGGCTCACTGGTCCCCATGGCTCATCGGACCCCAGTCTCCCCTACTTCCAGTTCCCAGGGCAAGTGTGCATTCATATCTGCATCACAAGGTCGCCACCAAAACTCCTTTGCTTCATTGACAACATCCTCCTTGTCAGAAGCCCTTGAAACAATTAGTCATTGTAAAAATGAATCCCCTATCTCTATGTCAGAGAAACACAGGTCACACAGCACCATAAGTTGTTTTCTGTTTCTATGATTATCTTTCCTTGCAAATTGCAAGCGTTTTCATGCATGAATTGCATGTTTAAAGTTATACCACAGCATGTCAATGAGATCTTAGTCAGGATTGTGACTTGGCCACTCTTAAACCTTTATTTTGTTTCTTTTGAGTGGACTTGCTTGTGTGCTTTGGATCATTGTCCTGCTGCATAAACCAACTGCACTTGAACTCTTGGTCATGAACTGATGGCTGGACATTCTCCTTCAGGATTTCCTGATCGTCGCCAGAATTCATGGCTCCATCAATTATGGCAGGTCATCCAGGTCCAGAAGCAACAAAGCTGCCCAAGACCATCACACCACCACCACCACCATGTTTGACTGCTGGTATTATGTTGTTATTGTGGAATGCTGTGTTAGCTTTACACCAGATTTAACAGGATCCATGTCTTCCAGAAAGTTCTGCGTTTGACCCATCAGTCCACAGAATATAACCCCAAAAGTCTTGGGGGTCATCAAGATGTTTTTTGCCAGATATAAGATGAGCCTTCGTGTATTTTTTTGATTAGCGATGGCTTTCACCTTGCAAGTTTCCCAGAGATTCCATTTTTGCCCAGTCTCTTATTGTGGAATCATGAACATTGACCTTAACTGAGGCAAGTCAGGCCTGCATCTCTTTAGATGTTCATCTTGGCTTTTTCCTGACTGCCTGGATAAGGCCTTGATGTGCTCTTTGGGGAATTTAGGTAGGCTGGCCACTCCAGGGAAGGTTCATCACCATTCCAGCTTTTCTTTATCAGTGGATGATGATTATCACCATGGTTTTGTGGTGTCACAGAGCCTTAGGAATGGCTTTGTAACCCTTTCCAGACAATAGATGTGAAGAACTTTGTTTCTCATTTGTTCTTGAATTTCTTTAGATTGTAGCATCACATGCTGCTTTTTGCCCACTTCACATTTCCAGACAGGTTTCATATAAGTGATGTCCAGATTCATCAGCGCTGGCAGTAATCATGCCTGGGTGTGTTTATTGAAATCCAACCCATTTATCTTTTAAAGTTGTTTAATTGGTTGATATACTGTAGTAACTATTGAGGGAAAATACTTTTCCACATGAGGCCAGGTAGATTTGGATAACTTTTTTACTTCAATAAATGAAATCATTATTTAAAAGCAGATTTTCATCTTTACTCAGGTTATCTTTGACCAAAATAAAAATGAGTTTGATGATCTGAAACATTTAAGTGTGATATACATGCAAAAATATGAGAAATCAGGAAGGGGGCAAACACTTTGTCACAGCACCATATGCCCTTTCAGTGAAATCTCTCCCTTTTCAAACTGTGGCTGAATATCCTTGCTCTTGAGTTTAGAGACACTAGAACAGGGGTCACCCACTCTGTTCCTGGAGGGCTATCATCCTGTAGGTTTCTACTCCAACCCTAATTCAACACACCTGATTGAAGTAATTAGCTACTAAATTGCCCAGCTCGTGATCTCGTTAAGTTGCTAATGAGCTGAATCAGGTGTGTTGAATTAGGGTTGGAGTAGAAACCTACCGGATGGTAGCCTCCAGGAACAGAGTTGGTGACCCCTGCACTAGTACAATAATCCATGATTTAAAAAATAAAAAACTATGGTAGTTTTGTGGGCAAAATTATCTTGTTAATGACAGCGATCCGAGGAGAATGGAGAGACTTGTGAAAGCCACAAAAAAGCCACAAATCCTCAAATAACAGCCATTTATAACGGTTGAGGAGAAAGTCAGTGACGCAGATGCACTGATCCTTGAAGCAGATGGGCCACAGGCAGCCGCTAAGGAAAGATGTGACACAGTGAGTGTTGGACCAGTATGATCTGAAAGATGGAAGATTGCAAACATGTTGCCTGGTTTAACAAATCTCGATTTTTGCTGTGACACGCAAACAACGGGGTCAAAGTTAGGAGTCAGCAGAATCAGACCATACATGGAACCATTCTGCTTTGCGTCTTCAGTGCTATTGTGTTGCGAGGATTTTTTCCCGTGGCACACATAAGACCCTGTAATATCTTAATGGCTCAAAGTAAAGTGGCATTGTCAATGATAATGTTGATCATTTAGTGACCACAACATGCTATTTTCCGCTGGTCCAATAAAGATGACAGTGACTTTTGCTTTTACTCTGAGCAGCTCATAATATTAATACAGCCGAGTGGTTGGTTGACTCTTAACCAAAGAGTTGCTGGTTCAGGCCCCAAGTGGGGCTTGGAATCCTGACTTGATCCGGAAGGATCCAATTGGGAAGAACCCTGCCGTTGGACAGATGAGCTAGGCCTTTAGCCCCAAAATCACTCCGGAGGCTTTACCCCTGTTTCTCTCTATGCCCTCCTCACTTGCAGCTGTTCTGTCCAGCATTTCTCCCAGGGCATCCTTGAAAAAGAGAAATGTGTTCTCAGTGGAATTTTCCCTGGTTAAATACAGGTTAAAAAATGTGGCTGAGGCTGCTACAAATTGGTACAAGAAAGGTATGTCTAATACAGTAGCCAATGAGTTCATGTAGCAGCCTTGTAAAAATCAGCCATTTAGCCTGTCTGAAATTCGTTCCATGAATGAGTATAAAAGGCATACAATCAATGATAATATATTGAAGTCAGCTCAATATCTCAGCCAGCCATTCTAAGTGAAACCAATTGAGAAATGCACTTGGACAGTCTGATACTGTTTCATGACGTTAAAGAATATGTCATTCTGATATATAAGCTAAAATAAAGAATCTTTCATCTTATGGACGGCCTTGGTGAATTGAACATTTCTGTTTTTTATGGCTGTACCACTTCTCATATTTTTATCTGGGAGACAGATCATCATGTCTAAATGTAATACATATATCTTTTGCGTTTATAGAGGGGAATAGAATTGTGGACACTTCATTTTACTCCAGAATCTGCAGAATTACACAGCGTACAATCAGCTTTGGCATGATTCTATATATCTATAATTACCACTAATGTGAGCCCAATTTTATAACAAAATGTACTTATGTTCAATCCAACCAAACAGTCAGTGCATGTGTTTTAAGTGAATGTAAAATATGACATATCACATGAGATTCCATGAACTGGCATGGGAAACGCAGCAGTTCATTTAATTTGGGCAAATTTGAGTGCTGAAAAGCTGCTAAGCATACCCACTCCAAATTTTTAGGATTTCCAGGAATTCCTGGATGGATTTTCCAACTACGTATATGCGGCACAATAAGACCAAATAATAATAATAATAATAATAATAATATTATTATCCCCCCAGCAAATAATGTGTGGGGATTTTGTTGTCGGTGCGGTTGCCTGTCTGTCCGTCTGTCAGGACAGAACTCGAAAACTATGTAAAACTTTTCCCTGAAGCTTTCCTTTTGCCATTTTTAAATTTCGACTATTTATATCCCCTCAGCATATAATGCAGGGTGATACATCGTCAGTATGTCTGTCCATCCGTCTGTAATCATTTTTTTCCAGAGCAGAACTCAAATACCATCTAATATGTTTTCACAAAACTTACTGTGTGTGTTAATCAGGTCCTAGACCGATGCCTTTTGATATTTTGGGATCTCTGAGATTCGATTTTGGGGGCTGGGGGGATATGTCATCTCCTGATGACTCTTGTTATTAATAATAGTAATATAGTGCTAGAAAAAAAAAGAGAAAAAATACATTGAAAGTGCTTTATATCACAAAGCATGAAGCACATCCGAAGCACCTGTCCACAGGTATAGCTACTGGGCGATATTGTCATTCTGATCAAAGTGAATTTTATGGGTTGCCATATTGTACTTGCACCTTTAGATGAACACAGAATCAAACACATTCTTCACACGTGAAATTCAGGAGGAATTATTCTCAACCAGGATTATGTTGGGGGTTTGTACATTTCATCAACGTGCTACGTATAAATGCACAGAAAGGTGCGCTACCTATAAGTCAGGAAGGCGTTGCAGAAGTAACATCGAAAATCAAAGGAGCTCTTGTAAAGGCAGGCTAGGACAGCCCTCTGCATTTCAAGATGATACACACGTTCAACTACAAAGAGCAATGTTTGTTTTGATTTGTTCTGCGTTTCTGGCTATGATGTACTCCGAAGCCCTTTCAGGAACGGCAGTTGTTTCTTGTGAGATCAAAGCTCACATTCCTCTCAGTAGTGCAAAATTGTCTGTGAATTTAAGGAAATATGCCGTCTGTGTCAGTTGGTGACTGTATCCATACTTGCAGTGTCCCCAATAGAACTACACAGAGTGCTGTGAAAAAGCATTTGCCCCATTCCCAATTTCTTCTAGTTTTGCTTATTTGACTCACTTCAATGTTTCAGATAATCAAACTGATTTTAATATCAGACAAAGAAGACCCGTCTAAGAACAAAGTGCAGTTTTTTGAATGATGACTTCACTTATTGAAGGAAAAAAATCTATCCAACCCTACCTGGTCCAATTTTGAAGACGTAATTGCCCCCGAAGTTACAAAACAATCAAACAATTAAACAAAATTAATTGATAATTGGGTTTAATTTCACTGGACGCACCCAAAGCCCTATAAAAGTATGAACTGAAACAGCAGAAATTTGATTAGGAACCATACATAGCTGACAAGATACATATAACAATTATAAAGTACATAAGTGCTGTGGTTAAATATGGATTATTCACCCAACAGCAACATTTGGAGAAAAATTGTGCGATTTTTTTGGTTACAGATGACATTACCGATGGATGGCTTCTCGGCGGCAGAATGTTGTTTGAATTTAATCGTTACAAATATTGAGGTGCACAGCTTTACTTTAAAGTGCAGCCTTAGTATACTTGGGAGACATCTTGGTTTGATTAATAATTTAAATTGCATCATTATATTAACAGATTGTCATTGAGGCTTATACCAATTGTAATTTCATCTGACTGGGAGCTGAATTTTGCACTTGCCAGTTACGTACTTGGGGTCTTTAATTCTGAAACCCGTGGATGATCCACGTAGAACTGTGGAGTGTGAAATGGTGTGAACGAATGCAGAAGTACATACCCTGAAAAATCAAATTAATGAGGTATGCTGATGAGTAGGATAGCCGATTTACTGATTAAATACATAAGTATGCTTGTGACTTGCATTTATGCCTTGCGACTGTGATATCTTTGCGCAATTCACGGAAAAGAACAGGCGAAATCTATCACATGACGCAGATTCCGGCTCGCATGTCGTTAAGCAAGCCCCTGGTCTCTACATCATAAGGAAGTAATTTTGTCCTAAGGACATTTATTATGGTAGATTCTTCCTAAGATTAATATGAAAACATTTGCTTTGTCCTAAAAACGACAGAATACTTTGAGTGACCGCATTGTCTGGTGCCTGGCTTCTGAAGATAAGCAACTAAGTACAATTATATAGCCAGGTTTGACAAATGAAGGAAAACATAAGCAAAGTCAAGTTTGCTTGCAGCCTTAACCTGATAGTCCATACATCTTAACGCATATGTTTTGGGTCTAGTAGGTGCAATCACCCTGAATGGCACATTATTATTTCTAAGCAGAGATAAGGTTCTTTTAATTACTTTGAAAAAACCGTGCGCTTGTTAAATCATTAAAACAAAGTCTGCTACAGCTTTCATTACCAAATGTAAATGGAGCAGGCGCCACAAAATTTTAACATTTTAATAGATATTTCTAATAGGTCCCTGATGGACACCGCGTTCCTGAAAAAGGGGTAAGCAAAACAAAAAAGGGTTAATTTAGTTTGGCTCAGGTGAGTTAATTATTCTTTTCACCCACTTCACTGCACATCTATTATGATTATTAACAAGCTGGAAATACTTAAGGACCTCTGGGATCTCACGGTTAACAAGACAGAGTTAGAGGAGGGAGAAAGCATTATGCTAATACAGTTGGTGTAATATGTTCCAATCACCCAGACACCAGAATAAGCTGCTAGGATTGGAGCAGTTTGTTGGATCCTCAATTGAACGGACATTATTAAGACACTTTTTTTTTTGGGTTCAGAAACCAAGCATACTGGATTAGAAATCAGAAATAATCTGTGATTTTAAAAAGCATACTGAGAAGTTGAGGGTATTTACTGCACATCCATATCAACAGAATAGCAGGAATTAAAGTCCTGTTTTTATGGAAGATCGGAAGTGCCACAATAAAAAAAAATTAATCAATGAAAGAAGAAATAAATATGATTGAAATGATAAAGAAGAACAAAAAAAGCGGCAATTTTAAAGGGAATAAGAAAATAAATGAATGTGGAAATATAAAGATGTCTTTGCTTTGACTTTGTCCAGTACAGTGAAAAATATTTCCCCCTTCCAGATTTCTTATATGTTTGCTCATTTTTCATATTTATTTTTCATATTGTCAGGTCCTGAAGCAAAAAAAAAGCCTCAGACCAACAATCTGCCATCACTGAGTTTGACTGCTGGTATAATGTTCTAACTGTGGAATGCTGTGTTCGCTTTATGCCAAATGTAATGGGGCCAATGACCTCCAAAAAAGATCAAATTTTACTCATTAGTCCACAGACTATTACCTCAAAAGTCTTAGGAATCGTCAAGATGTTTATTAGCAAATATGAGGTGAGCGTTTGTGTTCTTTTTGGTCAACCATGGATTTTGTTTTTGGCTCCCCCATGGATGCCATTTTGTCCAGTCTCTTTCTTATTGTTGAACTGTGAACACAGACCTTAACTCAGACACATGAGGGCTGCAGTTATTCACGGCTCTAGGACTCTTCGTCCCTGGACTTTTTGTCCCTGAATTTTTCGTCCCCCAGGAATTTTCATCCCTGGACTCTCCGTCCCTGGATGATTCATCCCCAATAATGCTGTGCCCTCTTTCTGCATTATAACACAATCCCTAACCCTTACCCTTACCCTTATATCAGGGTGATCTGTCTGTTGTCTGTTCGTCCATCTGTCTGACAACAAAGTGGCACATTTTTTATCATTAGGGGACAAAAAATCCGGGGACGAAAAGTCCTCGGGGACGAAGAGTCCAGGGACGAAAAGACCAAGGACGAAAAATTTGGGCACGAAAAATCTGAGGACAAATAGTCCTGTAACTGTTATTTACATGTTTGTGTGGGCTTTTTGTGACCTCCTGGATGTGTTCTCAAGGCACCCTTGGAAAAAAAATTGGTCAGCTGATCTCTATAACTTGGTATTGTGACCGGAGCGACAACTTGGTTATCAAGAATGGATGTCTCTAAAAGATTCTGAATGATAATATTGATGTGTGTTGCTAATTATATATTAGTAAATCATTAAATTGACTGCCCCATGTAAATGCTGTTGCGCCTGCACTACTGCTCAAGGGCGATCGAGTTTTAGAGGTTATGGCCAAAACAGAATATTTGAAAATTAAATAAAGACAACGCTAAGCCTGGCCCTTTCCAGGAGATCTGCCAATTTTCATCAAGTTTATTTTGAAGAAATTTATATTTAAAATTTAAAAATGTCTTTTAGGCAAAAAAATATATTTTGAGTGAACTCCAAACATTACAGGGGACCGATTATGCGCATATCCAGCTTTATATTTTTATTCTGGGACTCCCCTCGAGTTGCCTTGTATGATTCACAGTCCAAAACAACCTTTCTTATCTTATACTGGCCTTTAATGCAGCTGCTCAGTTCATCCTCAGTCTGAAACAAGTCATTTTAGCTCCTGTCTCTTACTCCTTAAAGCCCTCTTTCGTCTGATTGGCAAACTTCCGGATCACTGCCGAGGGGCAGCGCCCAGTGCTCGTGAGCGGGGTGTAGGGATAACAGTATTTTGGGCTGGTATTTGGGCAATGGGCTTAGTGTGGAAACAGCATGTTGAATGAACAGTGCCCGAGGCGTAAGCTGAGGTATAGTAGAACTGTCTCCAAACACATTCTTTAGCCAGAGATGGCACCAAAAAAAATCTGACAATATATTGCACAGTTGTTAGAATGCCCTCATTCCATCCGCCTAATAGTGAGTCGAGTGAATTCTCTGTCTGTGTTTTCCTATCTGTCTCTAGAATTCAGGACTCTTTATGTAGGTGTCTGGCAAGAAATAGTGAAGGTCTGAGGTCTGGGAAGGGTTAACAGAAGCCATCCTCTCCCCCCTGGATTCTAAAATGAATTCTATTTATGGCTTAACAATTCTTGATTTACCAATAATATAAGATCGAGTTCATTGTGAACTTGTTTGGCATGGTGTGGCATAGCCAATCATTGCACTCCCCATTCGCAGATGGCTTAATTGGCTGTAATCAGGACAACTAATCAGCATGGCTTTGCCCTTTATCACAGAGATTCGACCAGATTCCTTCCTCCGTATAATTATATCACGAACTGTGGAGGGTGACTTACCCAAAATTCTGCCAATTTGTCTTTGGGGAACATTCTTCTCAGCGATGGATAATAAGATTGCAGATTGGTTGGAAAATTAGAAACTCTCAACTCATCTTAGGTCTTCAGGGATATGGCCTTTTTTTGAGGTTCCTTTACTTATTTATTTAACCTTTATTTAACCAGGGAAGTCCCTGTGCTACTACACAGTTAGCTTTCCTGTTCATGATCACCTGTTTCACAGCACCTTTTTATTGCAACTTCTCACATCATTATTAGTCCAAAATAGCCCCTATCAGATTTGAAATAAGCATATATTTTCAGTAAACAACTGAATTCACAAAGCCTAAAATAATGTGTTCCTGTAGTGTTTTCTGTACATAGCAGAGGGTGAGTATACTTTTCAAATCACTGCTTTTTTAATTTAACTCGCATTTCCCATATTGTGCCAACTTTTTGGAACTGGGGTTGTAAATACAAATTATTATTTGGTAATTTGGTAATCCTTTTAACATGTATTCAACTGAAAGATGCACAAAAAACTAAATAAGTAATTTTTTGACTCATCAACTTCATCGTTTTTTGAAAATGATAGCTTTTTCATAATGTGAGGTCTGCAACATGTTCCATTGTTATTCAACTCTGTGTAACATCACCTCTACTTTCAGTTTCTCTCAGTAGTCATTCAGGGACTGAGGGCACTGATTGTTGGAGTTTGGAAAACAGAATTCCTCCCGATTCTTGGCTAACATTGGGCCTCAGTTGAGTCAACAATCCGAGGTCTGTGTTGTGGTATTATGCACTTCATAAACCACCCAAATTTTTCATTGGGAGACAGGTCCTGGCTGTAGGCAGGCTAGTTTCTCGCCCGCACTCTGTAAACACGAAGCCACGTTGTTGTAATACATGCACTGTGTAGCGTGGCTTTAACCTGCAGAAGGTTCACAAGCAGAGACGTCCCTGAAAAAGACGTCTGGAAGGCATCATGCATTGTTCCAAAATACACGTGTACACTTCCTTGTCAATTGTGCTAGCACAGATGCACAAGTTGCCCATACCGAGAGCAATAATGCAGCCCCAGACCATGACAGATGCTGACTTTTGAACACATCACTGATAACAGGCGGGATGACCCTTCTCCTCTTTGGCCCTGAGAGCACAACGTCCAGAATTTCCAAAAACAAGCTTAAAGTTGGACTCCTCAGACCACAGCACTTTCCACTCCATATCAATCTATTCTAGATGAGCTCAAGCCCAGTGAAGTTGGCAGTGATTCTAAATGGCGTTGATTTATGGCTTCTGCTTTGCATTGTACAACCTTAACTTACATTTGATGATACCATGACAACCTGTATGATCTGACTCAAATCTTCCGAAATATTTACCAGCTCATATGGTTAATATCATGACAGAATCATGCCAGTTCTTGATGGTTTGCCGGCTGAGGAGTTGAAGGTTACATGCAACCAATATTGGTATTCAGCCTCATTTATAACGCAAGGAGGTAGTATCAAATTCGGAAATTGTGAATATTTCCAAAAATTATCATAATTCATTTGGTGAAACTTCAAATATATTTCTTTATACTGTTTTTGACTAACTGCAGGTAAAAGAGAATTTACAAATCACTTTCTCCAGTTTTATTTATTTTGTATTTCATTTCAGAGCAGTAGTGAATCTTAATTTGTTGCTGTGGCTGCTGATGATAGCAACACGTTCTGATGACACAAAGTATGTACTCAGAGCCAAAAAAACCCCACAAAATCCAATGGAATAGTCTTCACCTTGTGGCAGAAAATGACCCCAAACATGCTGCTGAAGGGACCCATGAGTTTTTCAGGGTGAAAGGAGGGATTGTTCTTTACTGGCTGAGTCAGTCACACACTCTGAAATCAATTAAACATGCATTTCAGTCACTTGCTGGCAGACTGAAAGTAAAAGGCCCCAAAACAAGCAAGAACTGATGTTGATGATAGTACAGGACAGATGTCAAGAAACTTATTTCGAACAGGAAAACTCAGATATTGACTTGAAAAGCCTGTGCCAAGGAGGTCATGTTTTTGCCTGTCTGTTTGTTTAGCTGTTATCTAGCGTCCACAATTCCTGAGGTATTCATTTGAAATTTTTACCACAGGAAGTCATATGTCCAAGGAAGAAGGAAGGTTAACTTTAGAACGGTAAGGTCAAAGGTTAAGGTCACTGAAAAGGTTGAAACCGCTAATACCTCACTTCAGAAAAATGATAGAGACAGGGAATAATGTCAAAAGTTCAGTCTTGCCTTGGGTTTTCGCAATTGTCGCTCTATGACTGCTTTTATCTGTTTGTCTATTTGTCAGTCTGTCTTTTGCAGAATTACTCAAAAAGTTATTCACAGATTCTGATCAAATGTTTTAAACGGATAGGATATGGCCCAAGGCACAATCCATTTGATTTTGGTGGTGATCCGGATCACCATCCAGATTCAGAACATTTTTTTGAAGGATTCTTAACCATTGCAGGATCGCAAGATATGGCCATAAATACCACATGTCTAAAAATCCACAAGATGACAGTAAAGATCAATGCAATAAGTCTTTGTCCATCATAGAAATATTTTGATTGCCCTTACCGATTTGCGTGTCACAGAAGAGTGAACTGTTGGCTTTAGCAGAAGTCTGCGCTCCCTGACTGCCACTGTACTCTGGGTACTGGTTATTGAGCACTTCCCTGAACACAGGGAGAAGTTATATCTACTTCATGAACACATGACCACAGATCTACACATGCCGCCCGAATTGGATCTAAACAACAGGTGGAAGCTTGGGTGGTGGTGGGCGAGCGGCAAACTGAGACCGTGGTAAAAGTAGCAAACACAACAAGCCATCGATGGCAGCAACTATATAACACAAACAAAGTGTAAACAACTGCATAGTTTTGCCTGATTAACATTTTTAAAGAGTACGCTCCATTACTGATGTGATGTGTGGATCGTTCACTAAATTTGGCCATGGCTACTGCATTCTTCCAAATGAACCGCTGTGCGTATTCCATGAGTGCCACTTATTTGTGTCTGCTCATGTATATGGGTAGCGTATGTCGAACAATCAGATTACAAAACATCTGTATTCAAATACTGCTTTCTCTGAATATGCTAAATTTTGTGAATTTGCTCATGTGTCGTCATCTTATGTCTGCGTAATACTCCTCAACCCATTATACCTAAATGTGTTTTGCACACTATCACAGCATAATGCTGCAACCACCTCATTAGAGAGAGAGAGAGAGAGAGAGAGGGAGGGAGAGAGAGAGAGAGAGAGAGAGAGAGAATATAGCAAACCTTATGTGACAACACAAAGGACAAAAAGACCAATGTAAATCACTAGCTGGCCTCATAATATTCAGTGAGAAAAATGCAAAAAAAAAAAAAAAGGGATAAATTGTGTCTCTTTTTAATGCACATATTATCTCTATTTAAACATTACTCTTACTTCAAATAATGTGATTCAGTTTGCTGCTGCCTTCTGGTAAAGTGGGTGATATTTTCCCCACATCTGCTGCAGTCTGGGTCGCGCCGGTGTGTTGGGGCTGGTCTCCGGAGGTGCTGGATGGGGAGAGTGAAAGATTTGCACCAGAGCTGTTAGCTGTAATTACACTGAGTGAATCTCCTGGGGACTCCGCTCAACTGGGTCAGTGCACACAGAGGATGAAGTGGAGGGCTCGGCTTGACTGCGTTTTCAGTTATGTTTATATGCAGTGCTGTGAAGAAAGTATTGGCCCCCTTCCCGATTTCTATTATTTTTTTGCTGGTCATATCCAAACTAAATTTAATATAAAACAAAGATAACTTGAGTAAACACAAAATGCAGCTTTTAAATGATCATTTCATTTACTGAAGTTATTTGAAACCTTCATCACCCATGTGAAAAAAATAATTGCCCCTCGAAGCCAAATGACTGGTTGTGCCACCTTTGGAGGCAACAGCTGCAATCAAATGTTGATGATAACTGGCAATGAGTCTTTTATATCCTTGTGGAGGAATTTTGGCTCTCTCATTTTGGCAGAATTGTTTTAATTCAGCCACAATGGAAGTTTTTAAGTGTGAACTGTCTGTTTGAGGTCATGCCACAGCATCTGAATTGGATTCAAGTCAGAACTTTGACGAAGCCACTCCAAAAACTTTGTATTGTTTCTTTTGAGTCATTCAGATGTTGATTTGCTTGTGTGCCTCTGATTATTGACTTGCTGCAAAGCCCAACGGCTTAAACTGGTATGTCTTCAGCTTTGGTTTCTTCAAACATCTGTAGACTTTCATACCTTATAGAGGAATATTAGTTGGATATCTTTGTATGGATTTCCACTCACTGCAGGTTGCTCCAGGAAAAATACGATTTTTGAGAAAAAGTTTTTTTCTAAACCCAAGCTCTCTGGCAGCAGTTTTGGACCCCAATCGGGTTCAGGCAAAGAATCAAAGCCCAATTTCCTTCTACTATGCAAATCCGCCACTATAATCGCAATCTGCCTAGATGTAAGTGTACCTGAATTTTAAAGGAGCCGTATGTAAGTTTGTGGCCAAAACTGGTAGTGCAGTCACATTCAAAATACGGCAGAGCGCAGTATCCCCTCCCCCTCTCCCCCAGACGAGAGGTTGCCAGCTAGGTTGCCGGATCCAGCAAGAACGTCTACTACAAGGAGCTACCATGGCTACTTTTCAATATCACCAATGATTTGCTCTCACAAGGTTGTGTTCAGTTCAGAGAAAAGATCAAGACTAATGACTAACTAACTTTAGCAATGGTCATATTGGTCAACTTGCTCGTCACTCTTCTGTGTGGATAGCCCACTAAAGTCCATACTATAATATGCGTAAAGAATGAATGAGGACTCATTTGACCAATGTACTGTCTCAATTACATTTCATATTGCCATAATGGCTGTGCTAATGTTGGAATGGTTTCCACAGCGTCTCAGCATAATGCCAGAGAAATGGACTCTAATAATGCATTGCTAATGTTAGCAATGACGAGTCACGGTTTTTATTTCTCAAACAATTTGTTACCTAGTCAATTCGATGACCCAACTGCATACGCACTAACGTACCATGAATGAATATACATAACGTTATTCGACTGTAGAGAATATTTGAAATGTCCGTGCCTACATTAAATAGAATTAAGTTAGCCAAACTTAACTGAATCTTACCTGTCCAGGAGAAAATGAGGAACTTCGGCGTCGGTCTTCAAATTCTTCTCCGCTTTCAGCCGTCTCTATCTTTCAAAGGCATATCCTATACAGATCCTTGTTTTGTTTCTGACTTTGTCACGACGTATTTCGGAATCATAATGAGGCCTTTTAGGTTTAGTAATGTCAGACATTTGTGCTCCGAAACGCTGGTAGCTGCAGCTCAGTGGTAACTGGCATCCTGGATGCCGAAATGCTACTGACTTCGTGATTGGGATATGGGTGGAGGGCGGCGCAACAGGCCAGAACACAAAATGACAACATCAACATTGGTTGTGGGCTGCAACTTCGCTTTTATAATGAGAATATTCTGGCTGGACTACTGTTGGCAGTGATATAAGTATTTGAAATTAACACCATTCCTTAATGTCTGGTGATATATCAGGGCCATTTCATGATTAATCAACATACATTTCTTACATACTGCTCCTTTAAGGGACTGGAAGGTGATACTGATGGTTTTATTTCATATAAATTTTGAATAAATAAATAAAATAAAATATTACTCATGAAACGCACCTATGATTAATCGAGAGATTAAGTACAACCCCAAATCAGAAGAATGTTGGGATCTGCCGCGGCGCTAGAACGTGGGCACAGACACGTCCCTTTATGACAAGAATTAGTCCTGGCGAGTTCTCAATCATTTTCCTTTATTGACGCGTTTTCCAATTATCGTAATTGGAAACTGAAGACACGGTTTCTCTCCACATGCGTTCTAACAGCGATGAAATCATGAGCTAAATTCAGTACAGAAAAGTAATTTACTTATTAATTGGCCAATGCTTTGCGTTGATTGAACTGGTCCGCATTCCAATGAAATATCCCCTTTCACTCTCGGCATTGCATGGGTTGATAAAAAGTGGCACTTGGCAGTTAAATAGGCTATAAAAAGCATGCGGCTCAAGCTATTTGCGCAGGTATGCAATTTTGAATAACGTTTATTTAAATACAGCAAATACGCATCCAGATGAATGAATGTCGTCTCACCTAATCAGGGAGAACAAGCAGCACCTGTTAAGTGTGGAGTGCTCTCGGAGTGAACCTTTTGTTAATCGTGAAAATGACTGAGAACAGGTCAGGTCTAATAACTGTTTTAAATTGATGTTTTGTGCGCCCAAATTCTCAGATCTGGTTCCGCCACTGTACTGAATTTAGCCCATGATTCCATCGCTGTTTGATCGCATATGGAGAGAAACCGTGTCTTCAGATGCCAAGATAATTGGAAAACACGTCAATAAAGGAAAATGATTGAGAACTAGCCAGGACTAATTCTTCTCATTAAGGGACGGGTCTGTGCCACCCCAATTCCCAGTTCTAGCGCCGCGGCAGGTTGGGATGGTATGCCAAATTAAATTAAACCTGAAAGCTGTGATTTATAAATTATCTTTAACCCGTATTTACATTGAAAACAATACAACAACACATTATTTGATGTTTCAGCGCATTAATTTTTTTGATTTTTCAAAATAAAAATGTTTTATAAATTTGATCATTGCAACATAGTTTTTAAAGTTGAGACTGTATGTGTCTACCACTTTGTAGAGTTGCCATTCCTTTTCACAACACTGCATAAACATTTATGGACTAAGGACAATTGATCATTATACTGTTAATGCATGCTAATAAATTATTAACCACTTAATGATCACAACATAAAAGCAAAAACAGCAACAACCATGTACAACGTTGTACATTTTTCTGTTCTTATTTTCTTTCAAACAATTAAAGCATTATTGCTTGTTTCCAGGTATGATGTTATTGTTTTGTGCAAATTATATAGGTGGTTTCAAATTACCACTGAAGTTCAAGGCACGAAAGTTATTACTGAGTAAAGAAAAAAAAACTGACTAGGAGGTGTAATTGACAGGAATATCAGCAGAAGAGAGAAGGTTTGACGGGTCTCACGGTATGATGATTAATTACTGCAAGATTTCTTTGGCCCATTCCAATTTCCTCACCCTTTCAGCTCAGGGCTCAGGGTGATATCAGTACAGTGGCTCTTATTTTACGGTACTGCCGGGAATGCCGTTTCTATGCCCTATCCAGCCGCTGATCAGAAGGGAAGGAGTCAGCCAAACAAGGCCCAGCATGGTAAGCCTGTGTTAGGCCTCTACCCAGCCTGAATACCAACGAAGGCTTTAATTCACAATGGGTGCTAGATTATCTACTCCGAAGGAATTGCTGCTCACTTGTTTTTCTCCCCACTGAATTTTAACTTCTCATTTATTATTTGTGAGACTGTTATCTCAGAGCTGACTATCGGCCGGCAGTTCATTAATCACCGCCCCTCTTCATTTGTTCCCAGATAGCAAGAAGTTCTTGGCACTACTATAAATATGGTAAAGAAGCAAGGCTGTTTATCACTGGCAAGGAAAAGTTCATAGATGTACATGAACCTGAAAACTTATTTTTTTTTACAGTATTGTTTGCATGAATTTTATTAGAAAGAAAATGTTTTTCTGAGTGGTCTTTTCCTCTGTCTCTAACTCAGTGCAGGTTACATGCAGGCACAGTGATCAGCAGTAATTATTTCATGCACACTAATTGTGGGCTGGATGGTGGATACACTGTAGGAACAGAGTTAGCGCCGATTCACAGGGTTATCTCCCAGAATAATTGCAAAAGAACTTCAATGATTTATGATTTTTTTGCCTTATATGACTACAGAAAAAACATTCAAAATATGACTTTACAAAAGATTTTAATAATTCAGCAACACCTGTGACAAAGTTGACAGTAATGATAGAAATAACAATGATGAGAGGGGCTGTGATCATGATTAAAGTCATGATAATGATGGTGATGATGGTATTAATGATAATGGCTGTTATTATTGTATTACCATAGAGGAGAAAAGGTTGGGATGGTGTGTTCAATTAAAATTAAAACTGAAAGCAGAGATTTGTAAGTGATCTTTGACCTGTATTTAATTTAAAACAATACAAAAGCACCTTGTTTGATGTTTAACCACTTGAACTATATTGATTTTTCGAAAGAAGTACTCGGCTGAATCTTGATTCTCGCACCACATTTCACAAAAAAGTTGGGACAGTATTTACCACTTTGTAATGTTGCTAATTCTTTTCACTGCGCTCAACACTCAGTCAGGGGCGTGTCCAGACTGTTTTGATTGGGGTGGCCAAGTGGGGCACGGACTACAGCTGGGGTGGCATGGAATGCGCATGCGACCACCTACCACACACATATACATACACAAACAAGCACAAACATACACGTCAGAATAGCATGATTTCACCATTTTTGTCTCCATTATCAACATTTACTCTAATTACCAACAGAAGAGTGTCTTTCATTCCTGTGTTTGAAGTAGTGTGATTTGAAAAATAAATAGACCTACAAATCACAACACAACTGAGTTGCACCATTCAAATGTGATATAAAGCACATTAACACACAAACTGTGATTGGAATGATTATAAAATCTGCCTTTTTATAAGTAGGGTAAGTGGTATGTTACCCAGCCCAGATGACTAAAATTAAATAATGACTGTTGCACTTCTACACATGCAGTAATTGATAAGTTTCAACTTTAGTTTCAATGTGTGACAGTTAACCACAATGTCATTGATATTACCAAGGCAATTGAATAAGTGCTTACTCAAGAGAAATCTGGAACTAACCTCTCAGGATTTCACACACCCATGTAACTGGAGGCTCCTGCTGTACATCCCTGCCAGTGTCAAGCTGGTTGCCGCTTTCTGACTGACTGTCCTGCTCTGCTGGTTTGGATTTCTTATGTATAAAGAAATCCTGATTTTTGTAATTTCTTTTCATACTGCAATAGCCGCATGGTGAATGCCACTTTATATTTTGCATTATAAATTTAAATATATACAGTAAGCATGACTAATTTGCAACATCCAATATTTACACAGGCCTGCAGAGTTAGCAACACAAGACAGATTTACATGGCTAAGATTTGTAACTTTGACAGACACCAAACAATGACGACAGGTTTGCTAGCAAGCCGAAATGATGGCCTGCACCACATTGTCATGAAAATAAAAAAAAGACGGGGAAACTTTTTCTTTTTTGCTTACTACGGCTAAAAGATTTTTAACCACCGGCACAGTATGCGTACCAAAAAGTCTATTCGCATCTTTCACGAGCGCCA
Organism: Gymnothorax javanicus; assembly: GCA_029692085.1. Lineage (NCBI taxonomy): Eukaryota > Metazoa > Chordata > Actinopteri > Anguilliformes > Muraenidae > Gymnothorax > Gymnothorax javanicus. Next base: position 190,680,373 of record CM056193.1, read on the forward strand.
CAGCGAGTCCAGAAAACATAAGGCCCAGAAGCGAACTTGCGATTACCAAACCACATAACTATGGGAAAAGTTTTGATGACTCTGATTGGTCACGTGATCACACCCACACAACCTCCTCCAATCTTGATTAACAGCTTCTGTAAACTGAAGAGTAAGCAGACAGGTGTGACTGAGACATTATTCATTGCTAATTTCAGCTGCGCTACACTGCAATGTATGCGACCGCGTATTACATTACTCTTCAGAATATATGGCCACCTTGCTAGCCAGCTAATGCTATTTAAGGAGAATCTTTGTAAATATCATCACATTGAAGCGATGTCATTTAGTTTTTGCCCTAACTTCACTAGCTACCAAGCAGCAACAGCGATTGCTGTAGGTAGCTAGGCAATGTGCCAAAAATCTGAAAGTACAGTTTGGACGCACAAAACCACCGAAAAACAAATCAGCAAAGTTCATTCATATTACAGCAAGCTAAGTTAGTAAAGTTAGGGCAAAACCAAATCATATCACTTAAATATGATGACAATTTTAAAAGATTTTCCTTGGTTAATGTCAGCTAGATTGCTATATAGTCTAAAGGGTAACGATAGCACACATTGCAGTATAGCTGTCCAGCCACCATGACATAATTATTACACCTCCCCAGAGCATGCATGCCTTCCCCAGAAACTGACAGGTATACTATTGAGAAACATAGTTTTTCAGCCAATCCGAGTCGTCAAAACTTCCCATAGCTTTGTAGTTTGGGCATCGCAAGTTCGTGGCCACAAACCGTGGAGAGTTCTCACCAACCTACATTCGTTTAATTAATCCTCACAATTGAAACTTCTACTTCTACATCCTCTCTGGGTTTTTGGCAGGTAGGACACACATTACTGCCTCTCAGGTTTAAGTCTGAATTCCACCTGTAAAAGAAAATGCGGTTTACAGTTAAAACTCACTGCCGACTCGAAATGGAGAGAAAGCAAATTATAGTTTAGGATAAAGGGGTGGCACCTGGGGTGGCCAATCAGATTCCAGGGGTGGCCCGTGCCACCCTAGGCCACTCCTTGGCCACGCCCCTGCACTCAGTAAGTGTTTAGGGATCGAAGACACCAAGTGTTTCAGGTGGAATTTTGTCCCGTTCCTCCTGCAAACAAGTCTTATGGTGTGTGCAGTATAGGGTTATCATTGCTGCATTTTGCATTTCAAGAAACACCACGTTCTCAATTGGGGACAAGTTGGGACTGTAGGCAGGCCTGTCCAGCACTTGCACCCTCTTCTTCCACAGCCAACCCTTTATTATGCGTGTAGAATGTGGTTTTGCGTTGTCTTATTGAAATATACATGGCCATCCCTGCAGAGGATATTGTTGTAAAGGCAGCATATATTGCTCCAAAATCTCAATGAACCGTTCTGCATTAAAGGAGCCTTCACAGAAGTGCAAGTTACCCTTGCTAAGGGCAGTGACACAACCCCATACCATAACAGAGCGAGGCTTTTTGATCCGAGACCACAGCTGTTTTCCTTAGACTTGTACCCTTGGCTTTTACATGGGGAAATTTCTCCAACTTCTTTGAACCTTTTCAATATACTTTATGCATACTGTTGAAGGGGAAAATATCCTAATCCTTTAAATTTTTCTTTGAGGAACACTGTTTCAAACGTTTCAATGATTTTCTCAAACGTGGGTAAAATAGTAATCCTCAACCTATTTTTTTTTCATCGTTTCCAGGGTGCTGCTTTTGAATTGTATCATAATTACAATTACTTGCTGACATCAGTTGTTTTAAATCAGTTCATAATTCAAACTTTTTACTTCATTACCAGCCCTAAACTGTGGCATCCCAACTTTTTTGGAATGCATTGCAGGCTTGAATGGTAGAAATGAATATATATTCACAAACAAAGTGAAGGTGACCAGACCAAACATCAAATATCTTGTCTTCATGCGGTCTGCGATGATATACTCGTCAAAAGAAATTTAGGAATCACTGTTTTCTGTTTGAATGTGCATTTTCCTCTCCATCTAAACTTTTATTGCAGTGATGATGACGCTGCTGGAAATGTTGGCTGTCGTGGCAGAGCTGATCATGGTGTGCATGCTGGCAGGCAGTGATACTAATGATGACAAATGATTTGCAGAACAAGAAAAGCAGTGGTGGGGCCTTTAGAGTCAGCTGAATGGGAGACTGTACAGCCAGCATATTGGCCTGAGGAGCAATCGCATTGGGATGGTTTGATTAACCTTTGACACATGAAAGATTAGAGTCCAAACTGAATGATTGCTTGAATTGTGAGAAGGTAATCCTGTTTCAGTCCTCCCGAAGACCCTGAATTAAGAGCAGCGCGATAGATTCAAAGGCACAGGCGCCACTCAGCAGCCATGTTTCGGGCGAAGAGCGGTCCTTTTCTGGGCCTCTCTCCTTTTGAAATGGGAGGAAGCCTAAAAAAAGACCCAGAATCCCTCACCTTTCAAATTTACATTTTTATTTCAAGTGCTAGGCCTAAAATTAGATTTATAACATTTTTAAACCGAGTTATTATCATATATTTACACTTTCCCCACCAGAATATTTTTTTAGCCGGCCAGCACCAGCGTTTTTGTTAATATTCACTGATCTTTCAACATCCCTGGAATATTCAGTTCTATTAATATGCGAACAGAAAGGATGAAGCTTCACAAGAAACCAATTCATTATAGCTTAATTCATTCATTTTTTTACAAACAGTGAAATGTTGGTCATTATCATTAAAAAAAAAGCACATGGATGTTATTTAACGTTGACCTGATGCTTCGTTTTTAAATTGTCCACAAGTATCAAGGAGATTCATCACAACTTGGCCTAAAAGTTGAAATATAATTTTTTAAACCTAGTCATTGTGATATATTAAAGAAAAATATACAGTAACCGTATCACATTTACATTGGCTGCTCATGCACGTACTCCTTATATAAACATTATTTTCAAGCCTTTATGCCATGACATCATGAACCGTTTAAGTAAGTCAATATGTTGTCGTAAACAATACTCTGGTGCTTTTGACTTGAATGCAGTTTTTACTTGGAATTTTTTACTTGACCCTGAAAAGGATCAGCATCCTGATTTACGATATGAATAAGTGCTGTGGCCGTCTACTTTGGCTGATTGAATAGAGCTACTCAAAAATGTCTGGTTTTACTGCTCCTCTTATTGTCAGCTGGTCTAAATATTCAGACATTCAGTTTTGTCGAACAAAAAGTACCTGTTATGAACAAATCTGAAAGTGTGGCTTTTCCATATGTTTACAGAGATACAGTAACTATGCATACAGTACTGTAGTGGTGATGTGATTGTTTTCAACCATAAATCTACAGAGACAACATTTTCATTATTTTGGGTATGCACGCCATCGCACTGGATTCAAAATGAAATAATTAAGATGTACTAAAAGTGAACTTTCATGTTTAATTTTATGGTTCTGCAAAAAATGCTGTAGGAACTATTACAACTTTTTACACATTGCCCCCCTAATGTATGGGCTCAGAATGAATGGGACAAACTGGTGTAATCATAAATTATTCTGAAGTTATGTTCATATCTGCCTTGAGGCTAGAACTGATATGTAGACAACACTGCAGATGCAGGGTTTCCTGCCATGTGATCCCCTGTCAGGAGTCCTTGTTCTTGGGTTATTTATTTTCCGTTTTGTCTTCAGTGAGTGAAATGCATGCTGAATTGGATTCAGGTCAGTTGATTTACTAGTACATTGTATGGCATTCCACTTCTTTTCCTTAAAAACACTTTCTCAGTATGCTTTGGGTCATTGTCCGCCTGCACTCTAAAGCACCATCCAATGATTTTTGGAGCGTCTGGCTGAATCTGAGTTATGCATGTTCCTCTGGGCCTTTTGGTGTTCCTGTACTCACCAGTACATTCTTGATTTTTTAAATTGTGTTGAATAGTTCATTTCATCCCAGCAAATGCTATTGCTATTTCTCTGATGGCTTTTTTTTTTCAGGCTAACTTGCTTCCCTGTCAATGACAGCTCTTTGGACTTAATGCTAAGAGCTCACAGCAACATATTCCAAGCGCAAACGTCACACTCTAGACCCTTAATCTGTTTACTTGTGAAGGAACTGATAAGGGAATAACTCTCATTACGCAAAAGAACAGCATAAAACCAATAGTCCAACAATTGCTTTTGTTTTTTTTAAAAAGGAAGGACAATGCACAAAAGGTGTTGTGATTCCTACAGTGTTCAGCCAACATCAAATTAAAGCAGAAAGTCTGCACTTCAAGTTTATCCACACTTTTTAATGTCAGCTACATCAGGCTGCGCAAGACTGCAAAAATAAAAATTTCCCATGTCCAAATATTTATGAACTGGACAGTACTTGTGGAGTGTGACTCTTTCTAACCACTAAGGTGTACTAAAGACAGGACTTACCTCAAGGTGAGGCCAATGCGCACACATACACACTGACATCTACTAAAGACAGGACTTCCTTAGACCGCAGGCTAGTGCACGTATACACACACATGCTCACTCACAGCTCAATAACTCTCGCATGCACACACACACACGCGCGTGCGCGCACACACACACACTTAAACCCTATACACAGCCTTTCACCACACTCAATAGCATGGTCGCTCCAGCTCATTCTCACATTCGCACACTCAGACCCCCTAAGGCAACGAAATGCAGATGAGAGAGACCTCTGAGAGAAAAATGCGCATTATTAAAAAATAAACAGATATAAAAAGAGAAACTGTAAAATAACTTCAAAAGATGATGTATTCCATCATAGTAATAAAACATGACAGGTTTATAAAACTTGCCTCTCGAGGTAAAGGCAGGAAATCGGCTCAGAGCCGGATGGCCAACGACAAATCCACTTTAAAATCGTACTTTAATGATTGGAACATTGTGTTAATCAAGTGAAAATAGAACTTATAACTCCCCAAAGAAGCAGACCTGTGTGCTTGGAAGTGTACGCACTAAAAGGAGGGCTCTCATTGAGATTCTCAGGCCTTTCATTCTTGCGATTAATAAAAAAAAGGCTTTCAGTTTGCAAAAGGTAATGAGGAGGTAATGAGGCTTGACTTGAATTTTTTCAGAATTCTATCCCCGCCCGTGCACAACAGGTTTCCCACTGCAGAGAAGAAGGAGATGTTTGCCTTCTTAGAAGCCATGCTGATGGATAGATGAATTATTTGGGAGGTGAGTCCATTTATTTAAGGTCGCATTCACAGTCTGGGAAGGGTTTACAAGAAAAGAGGGCCCACGTTAAGATAGGGGAGCCAGACTCGAGGCCAAAGATGTGTTTTTGACCCAAAAAAATGAAACATCAGGCAGATCTCACCTTTCATGACAAAATAAAGTGTGCTGATTCTGCATACGCCCAAAAATTTGCACAGTTCAAGAAAAGAAACAAATTCTGACAACCATTAAGTACTGCCCCACATCATGCCTTCACTCACCTTTAATTTGCTTACTGGGAATTACTATTACTACTACTACTACTACTACTACTACTACTACTACTACTACTACTACTAATAATAATAATAATAATGATAATAATAATATGTGCTGCTAATAATAATTTAGCATACGTACTGACAGTGAGATGCAAGTTAGAAGACCTGATCTTGAGGCCATTGATAAAGAGGCCAAGTCTTTTAATATTATTGATGTTGCTGTTCCCCAAGATGCTGGAGTGAAAGCTGAGGAAGATTAAAAAAAAAAAAAAAAAAGCCCAAAATGCCAAGATGTGGCCTGAGAAATCAGAAAAATGTGGGGTGCTAGGATGAAAGTTATACCTGTGGTGATGGGTGCATTGGGAACTGTACCAAAGTGGTTAGAGAAATACCTTGAAACTATGTGGGTGAGAACATCCATAGAGCTGATCCACAGGACAGTGCTCTGCTAGTCCTGCTAGAGTTATAAGACGGGTTGGAGATCACCTTAGGGAAGGAAGAACCAATAGGCATTATTTGACAGTTTGTTATTGTCCATTGCCTGAAAAAATACAAGCAGGAGGATCGTAAGCTGTGAATGATATTTATTTTTTCTGTCCATAATAATAATAATAATAATAATAATAATAATAATACTGTTGTCTTCTTCATGAGGGCCTATACTGTGCTAACCCTGAGTGACTTGTCCGGTGGACGTGCTCAGTGAGTCGTGCAGTGATGGTCTAAGGCTGCTGCTTTAATGAAGCTGTTCCCGGCTGTCCCAGCTGACAGGACTGTTAATGAGCCTGACTTTTAAAAGAGGGGCTAGAGGTGAGGAGTATTTAGCCCTATATATGTGGCAGGTAGGTATGTTCACTCCTTTAGATCATTAGTTTCATTTAAGCAGAAAGGTCTTTGTTTTTTGTCAAATTGAGGAGCTGGGGACATACCCTGGGCCCCTTTTTGAAGGCATTTTGCAGGAAAGCTTGTTGAGATTTGATTGCCTTTGTTGTGGTAATCTGAAATTAATTTGCACTTCAACCCATCTTTCTTCTCGGCTCAATTTAAGGTGCTATTATAATTACGTGCCCCACATGAAACCGAGCCCAGACAGTGATATGACAAGCCTGAATATTTTAATTCCCTCGGTACTGAAGAGGCCTTTTTTTCTCGATTTATCTCACAAGGTAATGAAACAGAATGTTCCCATGCTCAAGCTTAAGGGGAAGGTATTCGCCTGAGGGGAAACTGTAATAAATGGTGTATTGCTACACATTTACTCATGTACTTTCTCAGTAGGTCACTGCTTTCTTTCAAAATGATGTTAAACTTCCAGTAATATTAGCTGATACGCAGTGAGGAACCATCTCACAGAACAGCTCTGGTGGATTTTACTTTGCATTCAAAATGCATTTTGATGAATATTTAAAATCTAGTCGAGGCTTCTATGTGTATCTGAAATTAGCAATCCACCTGCCATTGTCTCAGTGTGAGCTGTTCTATTGAGTAGCATTTTAAGTCACATTCAGGTCAATCCAGTTTAATTAACTAGAAAAATTGTTTCGAAACTTCTCATATTGCTCAGATTATGGATTCAAATTCTACATTCTGAGAACGTATTAAAGAAAAAGCGTTCAGGAGTTCAGAGTGGGGTCTTTTGTCTGGAGTTTGCTTATTCTGTGTTTGTGTGGATTTCCTCCTATTGCCTAAAAACATGATTACTAGGTTAATTGAAAACTCTCAATTGCCTGTAGATGTGTGTGAATGATTTGTGAGCCCTGCAATGGATTGAGAAGCTGTCCAGGGCGTGTTACAGGAAGAGGCCGTTTTGATAATGGATGGATAGATAAACAAACAAAGTTGCATGGGTGCCACCATTTGAAAGAATCCTTAACTCCTGTCTGGAGTTCAATTTTGGAAATTTATTCTGAAAACTAAATTAAACAACAGTGATGACTTAAGCTGGATGTACACTCCACCGCTCTCTCTGTCTGATTTGTGAAAGACCGCACGAGCGCAATAGCTAATACATGGAGACAGTAGCCTCAATTATTTTACTGCATATATATCAACACTTAGCTAATAAAACTGTAGCCACTTTGCTCTACTCTATCATTACTGCTGACATTCATATTCATGAACAAAAACAATCTTTAGAACACATTTCCCAGTGACCAGTATCACTACCAGTATCATTGTTAGTCCGAGGGAAGGGAACTTAAACATGCAACTACTAACAAACAGTTACTATCTGAACAGGAGGGTAAAATAACATTGCACAGATAGTAACTGTTTGTTAGTAGTTGCATGTTTTTTTTTTTTTTTTTAAATTCACCCGAATCTGGAATGCCCAATTGGTGAACTATGTACAAGGCTTGCTCGTATGCGACCCCTTGTTGCCAATTCAGGAGAGTGTAGACAGTTCGCGGCTCTCCACCGAAGCACGCGCCTATCAACCACCGCTTCTTATACACTCATTGGTTGAATCTTCGTAAGTTCAGAACGAGGGCGGAGGATACCTGGACATGAACAAGCCAAGAATCTTCCTGACGAGCGCCCGTCTGGCTAACAGGAGGCGCTTGAGCAACGAACAAGGCAACTACTATTTTCCCTTCTGGCAGTCCCTTCCCAATTTGCAACCCTGTAGCGCAATAGCCAATTGCGCGCTACTCTGAAAAAGCTGCAGACCACTGCCGGCTGGTACGAGGCAGGGATCGAACTCGCGACGTGATAGTCACTTCTGCTTCACAACGTGATGCTTTACCGAGTGAGCTATCCGGCAGCTCTTCAGTAGTTGCATGTTTAAGTTCCCTTCTCTCGGACTAACAATCACAACCACTTTTGGCTTTATCCACTCAAAGAGTTGTTCCAGCATTAAAATGAAGACCTTAATCTTGTTCGGAAATGATTTGATTTCTATCTGTTCTCAGACCTAATTAGTCCAGCACGCACTGAAGCGGGAGGTCTGCCTTCCATGGTGGTAGCCTGGAGCTCAGTGGGCTTGCAACACGCAACGCTATCCCAATCCTTGCTCCTTATTCTGATTGTTACACCCAACATATGTCCCCATGGGTTCAGGACAAAGTGACCCACTCAGTTGTCCCAACATATCTTCGGAGTGCCGTTTGTACACCAAAGCATATCTCTGTAATAGACAGTGTATAGACAGTATATTTTGCAGTAACTCATAAACTTTAATGATGTTCATTACTGCAGTAAATAGTGACGGTCAAAAAGTGGAGGAAAATAAATCCAAATGAAAAGAAATGACAGGTCACCACAGTGTGGCACGCGACTCAGAACCTCTGCCAGCAGAAACATCTGTGCACATCCATGTCTCTGGTGTAAGCTGGGAAAAAAAAAAAAAGAAGTTTGTGGCTAGAAGTTTGACAGCCTGATGTTGTGCTCTCGTTGTGCTGCCAACATCTAAATAATATCGGTAGGAACCAGACACAAGAATCTCAGAGGCACGAGGGAATAAACTCTTTTTGTTCTACAGTTGACACAACAAACAGTGTTTCAGCATGATAAAATTTGGTGTAGGGAAACAGAAACACCATTAAATGTGAAATACAGTTTCAAAGCACGTAGTTCACCAAAGGCACCTGCAAAGCTGGAAAATCAATTGGTCTGTTACACATTTGAAGCATTCTATGTATTATTACATGTCAATACAAGAAAGGGAACCCAAAAAACTACAGTACCATAAAATGCAATGAAGATTGTTCATTTGCAGTACAGTTTTGTATATGTAATTCACTTTATGCACATTTTGTTGTCACAATTCTTATTGAATTACACGCTGAATGAGTATTCTGAATATGCAAGCCTTTTAAATAATTAAACACAGCAGTAATTATTCTTTTTTATATTCTGTTTGTAGTTTGGGTGATTTGTTTAGTTTTGTTTTAGAACAACATTTGCTCTGATGGCATTTAAAGAGACAGAACAGCATTGTAAAGGCAAATGAGGCTTCACAACAGAAATAATGCAATTCCCTCGCTCATTTATATTTACAGCTCCTCTATTGCTTCTCTCTTCCATATTTACAAATAACTTCTTCTATGCTCATTCGCTGCTACTGCAGACATTAGGGTCAAATGCCAGCTAGGGGACCACAGTCTTATGCTTCTCAGATGGGGGCGTTTCAAAACCCAAAAGGCAGGCTGATTTTGCCATACAACCCTTGAAATGGAGTGCTTAGTACGCTCCCCTGTAAAATAAGGGGAAAACCAAAGTAAATGTGGGAAATAAATAAAATATAAACAGAGAAATAAATAAATACACAAACACATGAAACGGCCCTGCATTCAATCTTTCCGCTTATCCTCCCAACAGTAGTGAGCCCACCAAGGCAATTTTCTATTCAGACCATTGATTTTTATCACCTCAGATGCCTCTATGAAGGATTATTTTTTGGAGCAGATAACGCTACTTTTTCTTCACTTGAAACCTATATGTTGATTCAGTTAAGCAGGAGAGACAATATAAAGTTTAACGGAATGCAAATATGCATCTCCATGATTATTAATGCCTCTGTGGTAGATTACTGCTAATGTTTTGTTTGAGAGCCTCTGAGATGAATGGCTAGATCACACTTCTAGATTGTAAGCAGATTGTTGAAGTCATTTAACAGATGACACCAAGTATGGAATATGAGTGTTTTACATTGCACATTTTAGGTACATTCACATGGGTGGTAATACTTCACAAGAATCCTCTGACATAAGACTGTCATAAAATGGTATATGTGATGTTACTGTTCTATCCAATTTCCAAAACAGTTGGGATGCTATGTGAAATGTAGATAAAAAATAGAGCGCAATGATCCTCAAATCACTTGAACACCACATTTTATCAAAAATAGTACAAAGACAACATACCAAATGTTGCAATGGAAATTTCATTGGTCTTTCAAAAATATTCACTCAATTTGACTTGTTCAAAAAAAGTTGGCGGGGCAACAAAAGACTAAATGTTGTATGATGCTAAAAAATACACCTGGTAGAACATCTCACAGCTAATTAGGTTGACGGGAAACAGGTCAGTGACATGATTGGGTACAAAAAGTCTTTCAGAAGTAAAGAAGGCGAGGGCTTCGCCACTTTGTGAAAGACTGTGATGGGCAAATTGTGTAATAATTTTAAAACTAGAATGTGTTTTTAATCGTAAAAATGTACGTCTCCCCCGGCCCCCTTCTCCGCCTAACACAGCGGATGGATGGACAGATGGACAGACAGAGAGGCACATACCAAAAGGCACCACTTCAGGACCTGAGTAGTAAGTATGCAGAGTTTTGTTAAGGTCATGCAAACCGTTTAGTAGTTATGCTCCGGACAGAAATGGATCACATCTGGACGGACATACGGACGGACGAACAGACTGGCACATACATAAAGGCACCATTTCAGGACCTGAATGGTAAGTATGCAAAGTTTCATTAGGATCATGCAAACGGTTTTGGAGTTACGCTCCAGAAATGAAGTGGGAACGCCAACGCCAATGCCAACACGAATGGGAACTGAGCCTAAAACAACGTTTCTCAACATAAAATTTAAAATAATTTTGGGATTTCATCTCCATTAAAAGATTAAGAGAATTCAGAGAAATCTCCATATGCAGCGGACAGGGCTGAAAACTGCATCAAAACAGGCAGGATTCTGTTGTGGAAATCACTGCATGGGCTCAGGAACACTTCTGTAAAGCAGGCGTCACACTGTCCCGAAATTGACACCAGATGGACACACGATAAAGGAAATGTTCTAATTCGGATCTGATCGTAAAAACATCGGGCCATTCATGAGAGCATCTTAAGCCATCGTATGACCGCTGGTTGAGTTTCTCAGGCTCCGGCAGCAACTTCGTGAGCGGTGGCAAAATCTTCGGCATGCCAAAAAATTGCCAGAAGACCTTGCGAAGGTTCATTTTCGTGTTGAATTCGCGAGTCCATTTTGCCCTTTGTAAGGCCATCGTGAGGGCATCTTGTCAAATCGTGTCATCTTCGTCTTTACTTCGCGTGATCATCGGTGCCATCGGGCATTTTTCGCCTCATGAAGACAATATGAAGGAAACCAGAAGCTGCCCGATTGTCTTAGGAAGGCAACACGACTACGTGAAGCCCTCGCAATGCCGTCGTGTAGCCATCGTATTATAGTACGATGACATCGAGATGGGACTACGGTGTCGGCGAAGACAGCCGAATTTGAGTAGCTCAAGCGTTTCACGTGTCATGGTAACGTGGACATATAAAAGACCAGCCTCAGAGCATCTTCCTCAGTCAGTCCTGAGCAGCTCTACAGAGCAGGCACAACGTATATTATATTTGTAAGGGAAAATGTATTGTGAGCGGGTGATTATTGAAAAATAACTCCCGACAGGGAAATAGAACCCCGACGTGTAGCTCACTATAAATTATCCCGCTTAGAATATGGCTAAAACATTTAAAATATCAATATTACTAGCAACAGACAGCAGCGCAGCGGTCATACCTCTGGAAATAAACACTGCAGAATTTTGGCGATTGACCAATCAGAATCGAGTAGGCTATTTAAGAGTGCCATGTTCTAAATATATAAGGCACAACGTATTCATGAAACTGATAACTGATAATGAACTGGTTGCTTTTAACGTCATACTTTTTTTATCTTAACATTTCTTGTTCATTACAAAACAATAGTTTAGCCTACTATAGAAACTTACAGTAATCTGTCGTATATTTACTATATTACTCTGTCGTAAATATGCAAGCCATCGTATGGCCTTTGTGTGTCCTGCGGGTAAACTACTTAATAAAAATTCACATCTTTTTTTTTGTTGCCTTCGTATGTGGTTCGGGTGCCATCATGTGACCTTCTGTGGGAATTGTACTTGCTTCAGCTGTAGATTGGCTTTTGACCAAATTCGGGACAATCGCGCGAAATGCAATATTCGTATGGCCATCTGGTGTCAATTTTGGGACAGAGTGATGCCTGCTTAAACCGTTGTCTGAGTTTACAATTTGTCACAGCTTCTACAAATGCAAGTTAAAGCTCTGCCATGTAAAGATTTAACCATATATACACAAGATCCAGAAATGCTGCCACCTTCAGTGGGCCCGAGCTCATTTTAGATAGATGGAGGCAAAGTAGGAAACTGTCCTGTGGTCTGATCAATCAAAATGTGAAATCATTTTAAGAAATCATGGACACCGTGGGGTCTGGGCTGAGGAGGAGTGGGACCAAGGAGGAGTGGGACCATTCCACTTTTTATCAGCGCATAGTATAGTAGCCAGCATCCATGATAGTATGGGGGTGCATTAGTGCACATGGCATGGATACCTGGCCATTTGTGAAGACAATATTAATGCAGAACAATATACACAGGTTTTAGAGCAACATATACTATCATCCAGATTTTTTTAGGGAAGACCTTACTTATTTCTGCAAGATAATGTCAATCACCACATTATTCAAGAATTACAACAACATGGCTCTGCAGTAAGTCTGGGAGCAAGACCTGTCTGCCTGCAATCCAGACCTGACACCTGCTGAAAATATTATGAAATGCAAAATAAGAGCGCCACAAAGTGTTGAGCAGCTGAAATCCTACATCAGGCAAGAATGGGTAAATGTTTTGCTTGCAAAACCATGGCAGACAGTCTTTTCCATTCCTATACATTTACAGGATGTTTGTTAAAAGAAGAGGTGATTCAACACCCTGGTAATCCTCCCTTTTCCTTCTTTTTTTAAATGTGTTGCTGAGCATATGAAGAGTTTGTTTCCAAAATGCAATAAGTGCCAAAATTCCAAAAATTGAGATAATGCCATTGAGCGATAGCCCTTTGCTTCTTACGCGTGGTGCAAAAGTCTGTTTTTAGAAATTCATATTATAAGGTGTATTTTTTCATGATCAAAGTTTGCGTTTTTCTCTAAAATGCAATAGACGCCAACATATAAAAAGCTGATTTACTCAAAATGAGTAAAATGGATATATTGCACTTTGGAAACAAACTCTTCATATATTTTTTCAAAAAACAATAAAATTTCTCAGTTTTCACATCTTATATGTTGTCTTTGTAATATTTTCAATTATATGTAGAATTTAAATGATTTGCAAAAAATTGCATTCTCATTCCTGACTTTTTTTTAAATAGGGTAGTAGCAACAATTGAAATCAGAAATACATCTCAAGACAAGTATACATAAGCAGGAAACAATTAAATGCCAGTCATTATACAAAAATAATTGCTCACCTGTAGTGCTGTAAGAAAGTATATGCCCTCTCCCGATTTCTTCGGTTTTATTTATTATTCATATTTAAATGTTTCAGATCATGCAACTAAGACAAAAACAACCTGAGTAAACCCAAAGTAAAGCTTTTAGATGATCTGTTCATTCATTGAAGGTAGAGTTACTCGAAACCATATGATCCATTGAAAAAATAATTGGCCCCCTAAACCTAATTACTGGTTGTGCTATCCTTGGCGGAAACAACTGCAATCAAACGTCTGAATGACTGGCAATGAGTCCTTCACATCGCTGTGGAGGAATTTTTGCCCTCTCTTTTTTGCTGAATTGTTTTAATTCAGCCACATATCGGAGGGTTTTTGAGCATGAATCGCCTGTTTAAGGTCATGCCACACCATCTCAATCGGATTCATAATAGGACTTTGACTTGGCCACTCCAAAACCTCCATTTTGTTTCTTTTGATCAATTCAGAAGGCATTCCTTCCTTTTGCACAATTGTGAAAGTGATCTTAATTAGGCAACTGAGGTCTGCAGTACTTTTGATGTTTGTCTGGGTTCTTTTCTGACCTCCTGGATGTCTTCAAAGCCCTCTTGAATGAATTTTGGTAGGGCGGCCACTCCTAGGAAAGTTCAACCACTGTTCCAAGTTTTCTCCATTTGTAGATAATGGCTCTATCCATGGTTCACTGGAGTTCCAGAGCTTTAGAAATGGCTTTTTAACTTCTTGCAGACTGATAAATGTCAATGACTTTTTTTCATCAGTTCCTCAATTTCTTTACATGGCAGCATGAAGTGCTGCTTTTTGACATTTCAGCTTAATATGTAGGTAGTGATCTAGAATAATGAGTGAGACAGGGTGAAAGAGGTTGTTTTCTTTAAGATGGCCCAGGTTACAACATTTATCTGTCCTTCCAATTTGAGTGAGACTTCAGTAGCATCTGTGTAGCACTGAAAACAGCGAGAGAGATTGGGCATGCAGTGAGTCGACGATGAGTGGAGACTTTTGACAAAGAACAGATGTGGGAGAAAGGAGGAATGGTGAGGAGGACAGAATGGAAAAGAATAGAGGGAGAGAAGGGAAGGGAGATGCTTTGAGAGGAAGGGAAGAGAGGATTAGCGTGAAATGAGAATAGAACAATTACTGAGATAGTTAGTTGGCCACGTCATTCAGATCTGTACAAAATGAGCTCCACTCACACGAGTCACCAGTGTTTTCAGTTTTTTTTTTTTATTGTTAGCCTCTTAACTTTTTTCCCAATCTTGTATGAAGCACTAACTTGTGTGCTGCCAATAAAGGCCTCTGCTGAGTTGGACAGCTGTAAAAATTATTTCTTCAACCATTATCAGCATGAACATCCAGTCTTTATGTTGGATTCCTGTATATCCCCCTGCTTCAAAACCTCTGTCAATCTTCCTCGCAGAGATATTCAGGCATCATTCATACTCCCAGGCCAACATGCTACCGTGTTTGTTTTTTCAGCTTGGGTAACAGATAAAAAAAAGATTAATTTTATGGTTTTTTTTTTTTTTAAATATCATTGATATTTTCACGTTGACTGCTAGCTTGAATCCTGATATGCATGCCAGTGAAGCTACACAGGCTCAAGGAAACCTAGCGATTGCTTTAAATTTAGGCTCAAATATGCCTCTGAGCGGTAAAGGAACTGTAAGCACTCTTGCATCCACTCGCTTAAACCTTCTGAGTCTGTAGAAAGCCCAGCTCACGGTGGGGTTATGTGCTCGTATCCCTTCCTCCAGTACTTGCTGAGTGAAAGTACTTGCAAAAAAAGTACTTGTGCTGTCAAGTCCTCCAGCAGTTCAGAGGGGTCATATGTGCTTTTTCTATCAAGTGCACAATAAAAAATCAGCCATTGATCAGTCATTGTATCGTTTTTTTCTCAAAATACTCTTTTTGACACCTCAACTCACTGCCATAAAGAATCATAAAATCACCCATAATCAGAAGCATGAGGTGTGGGATAATTCCCTGAATAATTCCATTCTTCTTCTCCTGGGAGGCTTACAGCCAATCATGCCTCTCCGCAGCAGGGTATATTCTGAACTTCACAGGCGGAGTGAATCTTAGCACTTGGAATGATCACATCTCCTCAATAAGATGACTCACTTGAAACAAATATGAATGTATATAGCCTCGCAAAATGCAGACACACTGCAAGCGAACCTCGTCATGACGGTGTGGCACCGAGTACACCTGCTGCTCCTTTTGTTGCTTTCTCAAATTTACGGACATCTTGACACCAGGGTTTTCAACCAAAATGTCCTCCATGATGTACTTTTCACCGTAATGATGAAAGAGACAATGTCTACTGGTTTTGAAGACAAGTTTATGGATTAAATACGTGTGATTTAAAAAATATATATCTTTAGTTTCCCTGGAGGTGATGTTATTGCATTAAAAATGTTTGACAGTTGATCATCAGTGACTTGCTGCTATAGTCCATGAACAGTTTGTGTTTGCAAGGCCCAGAGCTGGGTGTAAAACAATCTCCTCGTCATTCTGTTTTGACCCTCACTGTTCTCCCTTCCCCTTCTCTCAGCCCTGGAAATCCAGAATTAGGAAATAAAGTTTTATTTTCATCTGACACTATTTTTTCCCCTTCTGCTACTTACCACATGTTTAATAAAACGTTCAACCAGCATATAATACTGCAAGTACCGCGGCATTTTTCTTTTACGTCTATCATGATTATGGGAATGCACAGTGTGGAGTTGTCATGATTGCAGATTGCGGGAGTTCATATAGATTTACTGTCACGGGTAGGGACTCGTGCATGACAGCTATTGTAGTGACCTCAGCTGGTGCAGAAGGCTCGCAGGGGTTAAGTGTTACTTGCCTTCTAACTTGCTACATAGTCCACCCGTGCTCACATACAGAGATGCGACACGGGGACATCCATCACGGAGCTGATGACATGATGGATTACCTGTGTCACTGTCAGAACAGTCAAAATCAGTCTGCTGCTGATAAGGTGCACCAGCTAGCTTTCTCTGCTCCGGAGCACCTATCTCTCTTACTTATTAAAACAGAAACGGAGAGCTTTGAGAATAAATGAGCGCCCTGCTCTCTGGTTTGTTTTCACAGGACATGATCAATGGTCTGGTCCTCACATGTACAAAAAGTGACATCAGGTAATTCTGTTGCCTAATTCAAGCAGGAAAAAGTTGTAAAGAATCCCATATCCATTAATATTTGTGTGGTGAGACCATCATTAAAATTCTCTTTGAATCTAAGGTAGATAAAACGTCGCATTAAGTGCTCAAGAGTTAGATTCATCCAGTGTTTAAGGATCAATAGGCAGCCCTGTGTATGCTATTTTCTTTCAAGTTAACTCACAACCAAAGCCTTCGGTTCAGATTTTAGTCATAAAAGGGTTAAAATTGTAACACAATTGCAATACAATTTTCAGTTGTACAACTTTGGAGAGCAGTATTTCCTGTCATAAGTATGAGGACATATTCAACAGCTTTAGTAACTGAGTGACTGCACTTTAGAAACCTTGCGGACACTGATTTGGTCTAACGACAGTTTTGGAAAGAACAGAATGAATGGCATGACAACACACTCCTTTCAATGTGGTATTTTTCAAACAAGGCATTTCAATTATCTAATAGGTACATGTTTAAGAAAGCTAAAGTAGCATTCCCACCTATCCTCTATTGTCATCCATAATTTAACTTACAGTGTATGCAACATTTTTGAGCATATAGTCACAATTTATTGCCAAAACAAATCAAATAATGTCCATAATATCAGTTTGAAATCCTGTACCATGAAAAGAAATATTGCTCTGCATTGTTACTGTGACCCTCGACCTTTCAACTTTGCTCCTCATCCTCCTTTGCTCCTCCTGTAGAGCCATCTCGAGCACCATGGAAATGACGACTCTATAAGAGGACTGATCTCCGTTGACAGCAGTATCGCTGTTTTCCCTGTGCCTTTGCGAAGCCAGTCCCTGTGCTTGTGCTCTACTGTTATGTCATCATGTCATTAAACTCAATTCTCACACAGCAGCCACTAGATACAAGAAGCGAAAGGAGCAATGAGGCCAATTTCAGCTTTCAACTGACACCACTTTCCAGAATTCATCTGAAAGGCTCAACTAATCTTTTTTCTATCTTTCTTCTCTCCCTCGAGTCTCTTTTTGTGTAAATTATGTGATTCCTGAGACTTTTCCATTTCACCTGCTGCAGGGCAAGTCAGCATCTTAGCTTATATTTCACAAAAAAAAAAAAAAAACCTTCACTTGACAGCACAGAATTTGTTCTGCTGAAAAGCGTATTTCCTTTAAACTCAACTATGGTATGTGCAACTGGTCTCAAGGTCATTCACTATCAAGGATGATAGGGTTGTTCGTCGATTGACACACTTTATTCTGTTGCATTACAATTGAAAACTTGTTCTGTATGCACAATATTTGTACTTGTGCATTCATTCAAAGAGAAAACAACTTAAAAATAACCACCCAAGGCAATACTAAGCAGGAACTGAACACACAAGCTGTCGGGACATTACTATTTTACAACTACTTTAAAAAAAAGGTACAAAGGGCCAATGAACATATTTGTCCCACTCAGCTCAAAAATCTTCACAAATATCCAATGTAAATATGTCTGTAAGAAAGACTTTGTTGTGGATGCACAGAATGTTTCGCATGCTGTTGATTCTGACATATTTTGCCAAGATTTTAGTTGAGACTTTTTCGTGAACTAAAAAAACGAGAAAGTTGGGTATTTTTGAAAAAAAGAAAATGCTGCCTAGTTTTTCCTCCTGATAGGTGAATTTATCATCTTCTCAGACAGCAAATTATGTACATTTTATATTTATTCACAGCTGGAACAAACATCTCCATTTAATCACAATCCGTTTGGGCTTTGCATGTGGACTTTTAATGTTTCAGAAAAATGTAAAATATTTGAGGTGGCACCTAATTAGGGTTTCGACCCGAGGAATGTGGTCTAAGGTCAAGGCTAGCGGCAGTCTTCTGAAGGCTCCTTCTTCCTCTCCCCTCCCCACCACTTTGTGTGGCCTTGAATTGCAAATTGTTTTAAAATATGCATAATGAG
Source organism: Gymnothorax javanicus (assembly GCA_029692085.1). NCBI lineage: Eukaryota > Metazoa > Chordata > Actinopteri > Anguilliformes > Muraenidae > Gymnothorax > Gymnothorax javanicus. The sequence continues at coordinate 190,699,113 of CM056193.1, forward strand.
CAATAGCAGATAATGTTGAGCTCTTTGTCTCCCCCCCACACAGCCCCCAGCACAGCTAAACGAGTTAAGATTGTTCCATTGAATTACAAATGATTATTTTACTTACTTACACTACGGCGTGCATAATCGGAGCGCAGGAAAATTGAGGGGTACATTACTGATATGCAGAAAGTAGACAAATCAATGTATGCTTTTTAGATGCGGCGCACCTGAGAAAAACCATTGAGTAATGAGGGAAGCTGCATTATATTCCAACCCTTTCCTACCTTACAAACCATAATTGAATTTGTAACATGGTTTGAAAAAAAAAAAAAAAACGTAGCTGGTATTGTTAGTGCTATAATAAGAAATAATATATTGCTCGACTGAAAGAGAGCTTTGTCGATATTTTGTTCTTGAATGCACTGCAATCTTTACCATACTTTGCCATCATCGTAATTGATACTTAAAATAATCACATGCAAGAGCATCTTTGCATCACATGTATTGTTAGCGGTTGTGAATATAAACATGCAGATACATCCAAACAAATCACTGTCAAAAACAAACTTCAATCGTCAGTCAGATGTATTTGATTCATGGGATTACCAATAATACATTATGCAGTCAGATATACAAATGTTATTTGTCAGCACATAATTTATTTGTGCTTATATTTGATATATTGCTAATTATTCAGAATGAATGCATTGACGGTATTTACATACTGAATCATACTAGAGTTTTTTTTTTTTTTTTCAAAAAGGTCTTTGATATGCTCTTCTAATTAATTTGTGCATCTCATTCTTCATTCCCCCACTAAGGACACCATCAATAACCATGATGAAAAGAATTAGGCCTCTTGCTAAAATAAATGGAAGAGTAAATTAATAAGCGCGTCAGCTAATAAATATAAATATTGGCAGCCGACTCAAGAGTTCACTCCCAGTGAATCCACCAATTCCTCAAAAATTCCTACAGCGCCCTCAAGACCCATGTGCCTGAATGTGCTTTTTTTTTTTTTTTTTTTTTCTCCCAGTTGTAATGGAATGGGCTTTTGTGTATGGTTCAGCTTTTTGACTCTGGCCTACATTCCTTCAGCAGGTGAGCGCCCCAAGGCCTGGTTATTACCGAAGCCCGGGGGGTCTCTGCTGGCCCCACCCTGACGTAATTTGAAATTAAGCGTTATTTACTGATGTGGGTATGGAGATGCTAAGGAGGGGTCAAGCACACCTCCACATTCTGCTGCATTAGGGGGTTTAGCCCCTGTCTCTCTACCCAAAACACATCTGCCTCTTTCCCTCTCTCTCTCTCTCTCTCTCATGCCTTCACTCACTCTCCCTCACACACTTCCCTCATTCTCAAGCGCTCTGTTAGTCTCTCCATCCCCCCCCCCTCTCTCTGTCAGGGAGGTTACTCGCAGTCTTTGGGAACCGTAAAGACAAAGGAAGAAATACTGGCTTTGAAATTCAGAGGAGGGAGATGGGGTGAAAGAGGGCAGCCGGCTCACTGCTGATGGCGGACTTCATTTACATACCGGCCGGCTGTCAATTAGCAAAATCCCAGGAAGCGCGCATTGTCTTTCACCGCACATGAGAAACACGGCTAATTCTGCTGTTTTGAATCTGCTGGCATACTCCATATTTGCACATTAATATTAGACCCAAGCGCTCCATTGATGGACTGCAATTATTTAATTATTCCGTGCCTGCATCACTATTTACTTACTTTTAAAGTTTTTTTTAATGTATCTTATACAATATCCATTGTGCTCCAGACTCATATCATGCAGGCATCAGAAAAACTTCATAACCACATCTAATCAAACATAAAAAAAGTAAATATCTTCCCTATAACATATGCGAATGCTTGAAACCTTACTGCTCTTAATCAGCCGCAAAGCTTATTGTTGTCACAACAGTGTCGAGTCGAGCATACACAAGCTTCTGCATCTAACTGACAGAGATCCCCGCATACCACTCTTTGCGCGATTAAGCTTCCCTTTATTGCACCAGTGACATCATCAATGGCTTAGCGCTACGGCTACTCAAAGGCATAAGAATGCATTTCATGCCCGGCTTACGCAACACTGCAGAACTGAAATTAACACCTTATTTGATGTTCTCCTTCCTGCTGTTAATTGGTAAAGGGATCTCTGACCCTTTTGATCTCCTGCACAATCCTCTAAATGCCCCAGTCTGCTAAACTGTTCTTTGGGAGATACCCAGCAGTAGCCCAGTAATGTGATGTCTTCTCTCCCCCTCCGTTTTTTTTTTTTTTTTTTGGCTTTCTCGCCTTTGGTTTACGTCCAAGCTGCACAGAAATAAGAGATGACAGTTGTTACAGATATGTTGGTTTAATTACTTGTCAGCTTATAGCCCATATCTCAGCTAGCCAACGTGGAAGCTTAACTTTTTTTTTCTCTCTCTCTCTCGTAGCTTAAAGCATGACCAGCCGGCAGTGCTTTGGTATTTAGCCATAACCCTAGGAAATCTGAGAGATAAAAAACACGCATGGCTATTCTAGCTTTGCAGGGAAGAGTGGGCAGTGCTCAGTCACTGCAGGAATTGGCTTTCTCTCACAGTGCCCTATATGTTTGATACAGCGGGAAGGATGCGGGACCGAAGGAGAGCTGTGTAGAGAATGAAATTACATCAGAAGAAGAAAGCCCTGCTGTAGCATTATGAAGCACAGGCAGATCATTGGCTATGGCTCCTCGTGTTATTCCTGTCTCTTTCAAGTCTCTTCCTGTAAATTGATAGTGATATGTGGGATTTTTGTAATAAAAAATGGTCCGTCCAGTTTCGGAAAATCCATTTACAAGTTTTACACACAAATGTAAAAGTGCTTGCTTTGCAAGCTTTTCTACTTACTCTTTTGTGACCTTTTTTAGTGGCCAACACTCTTGGAGCTGTCTGGGGGAAAACATTATGAATACGAGCCGTAAATGGGGTTTCCCCAGGACAGATAATTTGATTTTAATAATTCAACCTATTAATCATTTGTTCCCCTCCTCTTGAACACAAGTGTAATATCAATTTTTAATACTAATTTCAAAAAACTGACCGAACATCATCTACAAACCCTTTGCATGGTAAGGCAAATCTAATTTACAATGGTGTGTTCACACATTTTGAGCTTCAATACGAAGAAAATAAACCGTGAAAAAACCACCAGACCAACACAAGGAAATATAAAAGAATTCTTAAGAACAGCTCAGGGTGACATTCAGACTGCTTCAATGGGAGTTAGACTGATGTTTTACTAGAATACTTGAAAAGATCAAATTAATTGTACAGGATGTTGATTTAGCGATCATACTGCAACCAGAATCAATAATTAAACATTTTGTTGAAAATTTTGCTCGAATGGGCCTTACAGTCTGAGAATAGGAAAAGGTGTTAGCATTCAACTAAGACCCAACTGTTCGGAACTGAGATGGATCATACTTGGTCTCAGCTTTTTCAGGAGTTATAGAAGAGACTTGTGTTCTTTAACAGCATACTAAGTGAGTTCTGCCATTTAGCAGGATCACACAAAGGATAACAAAATTCCTTCCATAAAAATAATAATAGTACAATTGTCTTTATAATAAGTGACTCCATAAAATAGCCTGGATATTGGTCTTTCACTAAGCATACTCAAAATGATCCATGCTGGTCATTATACCTGTGGTACAGCAGCCATTGTGCAAAGTGGGACTTCGAGCTAATGATTATAAGCAGTGTGTGTGACAGATTTTCAAATGTATTCATTAGATTAAAATTGAAAAAAAAAAAAAAACTGTGTTACTCATGACAAACAGGCTAAATACAGTAGTCACCCAGCCCTGAGATTGTTCTGTGTTGAATAAGACCATTTTATGATGTTGGGATAAAACTATTTTATTCTACCCCACAGAGACAAGACGTGCAATTTAGGTTATTTTGCTGGAACATGGAATCAGAATGTTACAAAAGCACACAAAGCAATAGCGCTAAAATGCTTGTTCATTAAAATTCATTTTTTAGTTCATGGTCCCAATATCTAACCGTCCATGCATTATGAAACTAGCATACCACTGGTTAGGGCCCTTGGGTCGGCTCATACCTGTGGGAAATTTAGAGTCACTAATCAGCCTGGCATGCACGTGTTTGGACGGAGGGATGACACCTGTGTGACCGGAAGACACCCATGCTAACCTGGGACAACATGAAACTCAACACAGACTTTGGGTGTCATAGCTTTTCTATCTTAGCATGACTAAATATTTAAAATCTCTCATGAAATGTATAACCCCGGCTCAAACAAAGTTGGCTCGGTATGGAAAATGCACTTAAAAACAAAAAGCTGTAATTTCTAAAAGGGTGGTCACACATGCGTTAAATAACGTAGTTAAGCTTAGTGGAAGCCTCGTAGCTTAATGTAGCCTTACGCGGAGGACCGTAGCCATCCTTAGCTATCTGTAGAAATAACTTGGCCATTAATGTAAGAAAACCGTGCGCGGAGGTTTATCTGTTGGGCATGTTCAAAATATAGCCACGCTAGCGGGCATTTTTATTGGCATAGCAGTAACTAAGTTTAATGTAGTTACACATAGTTTACCATAGTAACAACTGTAGTCTACCGTAGCCAAACGTAGCGTACCCCATAATCAACAAATTTAGCGTGAATCAAAGGGCTACTACGTTACACTACGGCTGTCAGTACGTCTAATTACAGTGTACTAGGCTAGCCTGTACGTCATTGAAGTACGTTAAAGTACGGTAAAGTAAGTTAAAGTACTTCTACGTTGTCTGGGCTATGGTAATCCCCTCTTACGGATAGCTACGGAGGCTAACGTATGTGTGACCACCCCATAAATTTACCTAGACATGATGTATCATGTTTTGTCTGGTCAACTTAATTTTATCAGTAAATATACTTCCATTCCTGCCATTCAGGCCTGCAACCCATTCCAGTAAAGTTGAAAAGAGGGAAATTCAGGACTAGTGATGAGGTATAAAATTTGAATGATTATGTGATTTGAAATGGCTGATGTCAGCAGGTGATTGTAATCATGTTTTGGGATAAAAGCAGCATCCATAGGAGGTCTATCCTTCAGGAGCAAAGATGGGCCGAGGATTGCCTATTTACCGTAATCTGTGAGAGAAAATCTTTAAAAGATTTGAAAACAATATTCTGCAGAGAAAAATAGGAACATAATTTAAAAAAAACGTAATTAAAATATTCAAAAAAATTTGGAAGAATTTCTATGCATAGTGGGAAAAGTGCAAAACCGAAACTAGATACCTGATCACTCAGATGGCATTGCATTAACTGACATTAATCTAGAAGTGATATAACATGAGCTTAAGATTACTTTGAAAAACCTTGATCAAGTACCACAATACGTAGTTACATCTACAAATTCCAGTGCAAATGTCAAAAGTGTTCAGAGAGACTGTTGATTTCCCTGGGCTTGGAGGCATCTGACATGGACCATCACAAGTGGAAATGTATTTTTTGATCAGACTAATCAATATTTCAGAGCTTTTTTGGAAGGAACGTGAACCAAAGATGAAAAGGACCATCCAGATTCATATCCCTAGAAGTAAATATATGCTTTAGTGGAATTTGTACTTTAAAAATTTTCTCACTGTGAAAATGTATATCGTACATTACTAAGAATTAGAGACGACCCTTGGAATATTTGATATTCATCCATTTTCACAAATGTACTCTCATATGTATGAAATTAATGTTTTCAAGATTTTTTTAATCTCATAATTAACCACCAACTATTAACAATCCAAGAGGTACTGGGGTGCAATCGCCTGCAGTTGGCATGAAATGGCCCATTAGTACAGTAATTTCATCCCAGAAACGAAGATTAAAGATAAAGGGATCAAGCCTTTCAAAAAATGTGTGAGAAGGCGACTCATCAACAGATTATGCATCTGAGCGAGTACGTTATAAATGTACGTCAGTTCTATAGATCCACATATTGCATGGGCTGGAATGAATGAATGAATGAATGAATGAATGATTGAATGAACACTGCATTTATATTGCACCTTCTCACAGACACTCAAAGCGCTTTACAGACATACTGGGTAATTTCATCTCACCACCACCAATGTGCAGTACCCACCTGGGTGATGCGAAAGCAGCCATTTTGCACCAGAACGATCACCAAACATCAGCTTGAGGCAGAGGGGGAGAGGACAAATACCATAACCAATCAGATCAGGGGATGATTAGGAGGGATGGGCTTTCAATCTCAACACAAAGGTTTGCATTTGTTTGGAAAGCTCTGTGATTTTTAGTAGTTTTACTACCCATTAGAACAGAAACACAGTTTGTACATTTTTGTGAGTCGCATACAGTTGCAATGCCGTAGTGGAATGAGGATAGCAGCAGTGTGATGCATTGGGATTTTGCCTGCCAGGGTCCATTGTGAGTGGGGGTTTCTAGCGTTTATCCTCTGCTTTGTCTCTCACCATGATACATACTTTCTTTTGAACTGAAGAAGATTATCGGTTACTATAGTTTCACCATTGCGTGGACTGGCATGGTGGAGAGCAAGACACAATACATTTTTAAAGTCCCATTTGGAGAATAAAGTCTTGTGCCAAGTGGAAACAGTTGAAGAGATACCTAGTTCACCATCTCTGATATCTATTGAGGGTGGAGAGAAAGAAAGGGTGGAGAATGAGCAAATTTAGAGTTGATCCCTACTCGCATTGTGTGCTGTCTTAAACCCCCACTCCCTTTCCCGTAGTGGTCGTAGCATCGTGAAGAAGGCTGGCAGGCTAGAAAAACTTCAACCTCACTCTGTGTGAGACATCAGACAGAACAATTTTCCAACTATACAGAACCTAAAGTTACTTTCTTGTTTGTTATTACATATTTGCTTCCACAGACATTTGATGTTTAGACTATAACTACCAAAATGGTATGCACTAGCCAGTGTGATGTAGTGTGGTACTCTCAACACAGAGAATGGTCGCACTAAACGAATAAGACGGAATATAGATACACCATTTATTAACAGGCAAACACTTAAAAACCGCTAACGCGTTTCGGCTTAGTCCAGCCTTTGTCGGAGCGCAACAACAAATGAAACACGGTCAGAATATATAATTTCCGCAGTGCACAAATTGCAGATGCTGGCAATTATACAAATCCTACCAGTTCAATTATTCCATTACGCAATTAGACCACATATTGCAAAGTTACTCCAGAATGAAATAACTATGGATGCAAACAAAATAACACTATTCTAAGGACACAAAATGGAATGTTATACATACAATTACAAAAAACATTTCAGACTAAAGTCTTCATTCAGACCACTCTGAGTCATCGATTTGGGTTAATAAATCCAAAACATTTCTCTTTTGGCTAACTTCCGGAGAATATCACCTCCTCTTGGGGGTGGAATAACTCTCTCAATCTCTACGAATCTGAGCGTAGAGGATGAACTGTGATTGGCTTCAATGTAAACTGGCCAATCGGATTGCAGTTTTATGTTCAGCAATACGTAATTTTAATCACCTTTTTATTTGACTAACATATATATTTCCACAAGGACATGTAAACATATAGATAACATGCATAAAACAATTTATAAATTGACATATGGGAATTTTGTGTCCAGTCAGTTGATGATTAAAAGATTTCATTTTGACAGTGATTTCGTATTGCATTGAGCACAACTGTAACAAGGATACGTTCCAACAGGAGAGAGCCACGTAAATTTAACCGTAGTAACTTGTGTCCTCATATTAGCTGGCTACTGTCTTTTTAGCCAAGCAACTACTGTTGTCAGCCCAACAAATAATGTAGCAAGCTCACAGTATTGGTTTGGCCAACTTTATTAGCCTAGCAACAAAATGTTACGTTATGTTATTTTAAATGCACGTATCTTGACAATTTCGCATGTGCTGTTTATGCACGCTAGCATCAGCACTGGCTGCACTTATTCAACAGTGATTTATCCCCATTTCCCCATTAATGTCTCAATTTCTGTGGGCATTGGTGCAAAGCGACCATGAAAGCACTGGTTGTTGTTCACCCCTTCTCACGCAGCAGCTGGGAGAGGCGCCCATGCCACACCGCCCGCGTGTCTCTGCTGGATCTCAGAATCTTTTATTTCTGGTTGAAGCATACCCAGTTAAATGTTACTGTGAAGTATTATCTCCAAAAAGCGGCTGTCGTCCATGTTCCGCTCATTCAGAACTTTCTCAAAGGCTGGAGCCATTACTTCATGCCTCTGATTGCCAGATGATTGGTGGTAGTGGTGTTCTTGGGATTGACTTTGCTGTCCTGGCTCAGCCGAATGAGGACATTGGGTGGGCAGGACAAACACAAGGAACCAGACCTTGTAGTTTCAAATTCAAGTGACTCTACGCCCACTTGCGTCATTCGAACAATCGTCAATACGAAAAAATGACCTGATGTTACAGTCACGCCCCATCTCCCGTGCTTCATGGGATGGTTCGGTGGCCGAGTGGCTTCCGGTCTCGCGTAGCAGCTGAAAATGACTTTAGCATCCGTGGTAACAGATACTTGGGCCTACAATACTGAGCGTAGAAGCCGTATTAAGAAGCTTTCAGTTTGGGAATAGTCATTTTCTCAAAGTTTTGAAGATATTCAGGTGATTGATATTATTTCTGGTATCATTTTTGGCGTTGCCTTCAACAATCACAAATGATGTAAATCAGTGCTTCTCAAACCTCTCTTGGAGTTCTATCTCTCCCGCATGTTTAGATCTCAGCAGCGGCTGACAAACGTGTTTCAGAGGAGAGCCGTGGACTGTCCTCGCTCTCCTGAGATGGCACCATGAGTCACATTTGAACATGCTTGTGTGCATTGTTTGCCGATCGGAAATTTCAGAATCGGATGGGATTAAAGATGCAAATTAAATTAAATAAATAAATAAATAAATAAATCGTGTAATCTTGACAGCCAAAGAAATATAAGCTTTCTTTAAAAATATGTTTGGCTGCTGTCCTGCTCGATGACTAATTAAATCATCGTAATTATTTGTACTATGACGTGAGGAGCCAGGGGAAAAGATTTAAATCAATAGGCCAAACAGTTGTTGAGATAGTACAAATTTTTCAATTTTGTTAATTACAGCGCCAGACCAATTTTTGGTCAGATGTTACAGTGAGTATAAGTACAAATTTGGCCTGATGATGGTGATATATTACTTAAGACATAGACCTCAAAATTTTCTATAAGTTATTTCGATGGAAAGCAATCAATTTACCAAATTTCACAAACTTTTACCATACTGTTATTTGGGTTGTATTAGACTTCCATTGCCAAAGAATAATAATAAGGAAACCAATGAAAGCAATAGGTGCCTTCGCACCTTCAGTTCTTAGCCCCCTATTAATGTCCCTTTTAATTATACATCTTTCGCCCTCTTGGAACTACTGACACCAAATTTATATTTGAATATGCTACTTTGATGGCCACATGGTGTTGTATGGATTGGAATGACCTTTGCACGAGGCACCACCTTGCCTTGAAATAGTTTTGTTGAGCTGCATTTTGAGTATCTAGTCTGATGTTCGTACAGAACCCCGTGGGCCGCGTCATGCTGCTGGAGAATCCAGCGCTCAAAGGAAGAGAGGCGTGTCTTTCACCGTTGACAGCTGGTATCCTTGAAGGAGATAACACCGATAACCCAATGATCATTGGCAGTTTTTGAACCTGCAGCCCCTGGAGTGACAGAGTCTACTGCGGAGTTCAGTGCATGATGCATTGAACACTTGTACCCCCAGGATCATTGGGTTTATCAGGTGCACCTGGGGATCTGCTATATTCACATAATCTGTACAGTCTGCACACCAGCAATTATTCTGGCAGAGGCATATAACAGAGGGATTAGAGGATCTGTACAGCAGCTGCAAGAGCCAAATTCCAGTGAACAGACTGTTAAATCCAAATGTGTCACTTTGATGTTCAAACCGGATGAATCAAGATCTTACCTCATTTGCAATGCCTGTCAGAGACCAGCGAGTTTTATTTCTCCCCGTGTTGTCTACGATGAACGTAAAATCAGTACGAACAGAAAGAAAAGGAAACGTTAGTTCCATTGGTGAAATTAAGGTTATTGTTCATGTGACAATTTGTGAAGATTCCAGCATGTATGCAGAAAGCAAACACCTGTTCCAAACAGTGACCACATTGTGTTTCATGTCATCTGATCATTGCATCGGTTTGTAATGGCCAATAAAATTCTGCTATCCAGTTTCCATTTGACAGCGGAAGATGAGCTGAATAGATTCTGTGACTGATGCGGGCAGTTTTATTCAGTCGCGGGGTAGTGATCTGCACCATACTGCGTGTGACCAAAAGCTGTGACTAAACATATTTTGTAGACACTACATTAAGCCACATGTCTTTAATAGTTACTGAATGACATCATTCTTTCGCATATTTTCTCAAAAGGTAACACACAATAGAATGAGGTGAGAGCCCCTCTCCTATTAGTGAAATAACTCAAAGCTTGAATAGAAGTGCAACATGGTTTAACTTTCCAGTGTACATATTTGCCATAAACTAAATGAAGCAGAAGTCATTGAGTACCATAAGGAAGTGCTGAACCGCTGAACTAATATGATAGTCAAATTTGCATCATTTACCTTATCTTAAATTTACGTTTTCATATTTGGATTTAAGTTAGGTGAGGTGCTGCATTAAAACTTCCTCATGATATTCACGTTCAACCAGGAAAAGAATATAATAAATCACTTCCATTCGTCAAGTTTTAGAGTGAAGTAAAGAATGATATTGAATCAGACTGTCCTCTAAAAGATATTATGTACAGTCTGGTCCATAAGTATTTGAACAAAGATATAATTTTTAGTATTTTAGTACTATCCGCTATTACAGTAGATTTGAAATTAAACAATGAGGATTTTCTTAAAGCGTGGACCTTCAGCTTTATGGTTTTTTTCAAAAATATTTAGTGAACTGTGTAAACAATTTTTTGGACATAGCTCTCATTTTAGAAGCTTAAGAGCAATTGGATAATCTAAAAAAAGATGAAATGATATCGGAAATGAAAATGAAATGGAAAACAGTGATTTATTAATGATCCTAGACCTGTATTAAATGGGCAAAAATCAAAGATAAGACATTTAATGTTTTTCCTACTCAATTTTTTTTTTTTTTTTTTACTTTATTTCTCTCAAGGCGTGTAAAAACTGTTGCAGTGTTTTTTGCGTTACAGATTTCACTCACTCAGCTACATAATTCACCAGAGTAAACCCAGAGGGTATATCTCAAAATTTGAACCATTGTTAAGCCTCAAAAACAGGAAGACCAGATGAGAGTTTGCTGTAAAACGTCTAAAAATCTGGTACAGCCCTGGAATAAAGTCTCAGGGACACATGAGAAAAACTTCAACTGATACCTAAAGTGAATTGCGAGGAAGAAGGAACTGCATATGGTCCAAAGCATTCCATCTCATCGCTGAAGCATGGCGGAGGTAGGGTTGTAGATTTGGCATGTATTCAGTAAAGGCCTGACAGAGTATTGCTAGGGAAGAAAGCCAGCATCTGGTAATGTCTACGGGTTCTGGACTTCATGCAGTCATTAACCGAAAAAGATTTGCACCCAAGTACTAAGTATTAACCAAGTATTAAAGGTAACAATGTAGGGGATCAGATAAGATGGTGATGAGGTGTATCCCAACATTCAAGTGGCAAAACAACAGAAAGAAAGAAGCCTGTAGCCCCCTCCTATATCCTATCGAGTGAGTGCAGAGATGAAAGACTGATACATTTCCACAGACTCATCACATGCTGCACCTTGTAAGCAGAAGGAATTGTTTATTGTTGCAGGCAGTTTTGACTAGCAGCAGAAGAGTGTGATGCGACATCAGGCAGTGTCATCCTGCTGCAGGCAAGAGTGATGCAGCAACAGCAGCAGGCAATTTTAGCAAGCAGCAAAAGGCAATGATGCAGTACAGCAGCAGGCAGAGGCATTTTTGCTACAGACGCAGAGCAGAGGAGCAGCTCAATAGCTGGTCTTAGAAAGGGATGGAGCAGAAGGTAGAGTGTTTATTAGAGTGAGTGCTTGTCTCAAGTTGTCCACCTGGACGACCTCCGCAAGCTGTGCTTTTCTTACATTCAAAAGTAACAAATTAAAGGAATTCAGTAGATCCATGTAGATCCTGCCTTTTCTTGTTAATCTATTTATTTACTTTCTGAAATTGAATATTATTCAATGAATAAAGACTTGACCTATGATGACTCATGTAGGTATCTGACATAGAATAACTCACTATCCCAGGGTCGTCTCTTCACACTTTTGCCTATGCTGATGTTTGGCAGATACTTCTTAATGAAGCTGCTAGCTGAAGAATTGTGGAGTATGATGTTTCTCTCAGCAGAGACTGAGGTATTTGGACTCCTGTGCAGTTGTGTATCTGGTCCCTGCGCTTTTCTCTGCCCTGATTGGCCTCATTTTAAGCACTTTTGAAACATTAGCTCACATTTTCATACAACCCCATTTCTTTTTTTTTTTTACATTTGGCATCTCCAATCCCACCCGAATCTGGAAAGCCCAATTGGGGAACTATGTACAAGGCTTGCTCGTATGCGACCCCTTGTTGCCAATTCAGGAGAGAGGGACGGTTCACGGCTCTCCTCCGAAGCACGTGCCCATCAACTACTGCTTCTTTACACTCATTGGTTGAACTCCTCGCAAGTTTAGAACGGGGACGGAGGATACCCGAACATGAACAAGCTTAGAATCTTCCTAACGTGTGCCCGGCTGGCCAACAGGAGGCGCTTGAGCAACAAACAAAGCAACCATTTTTTATATTTCCCTTCCCAGCAGTCCCTTCCCAATTTGCATTCCTGTTGTGCAATGGCCAATTGTGCGCTACTCTGAGAAAGCTGCCGACCACTGCCGGTTGGTACGACTGGGGCTTGATAGTCACTTCTGCTCCGCAATGCGGTGCTTTAACCGAGTGAGCAATCCGGCAGCTCTTACAGCCCCATTTTTGAAAAAGTTCAGACGATGTGGAAAGTGCAAGGGAAAACAGCAAGCTCTGGTTCTTAAATCATCTTTGACTAGAGTTTAATTGAAAATATTACAAGAGAAAATGTTTCATGTTTTGTCTGATCAACTTTATTGCCTCTATTTGCAAATGTGTCTTTTCATGATACTGAGTAACAAAAGCCTGACTGTGAAACAAACAAGAAAATGCCAATTCATATTGAATTTCAAAAATCGTCATCACTGCTTGCGGGTATCGTCAACTGTGAAATTAATTAATGCGATATGTTATATGACAATGTTATTCTGAAGCATAACTTTCATCTCGATGAATTCCGGTGGACAGTTGGGTCGCAGTGTAAAAAAAATCCTAATTTCAAAGACAAACGCACATATGCTTATCTAAAGATGAGGTAAAAAGTGAAATGTTCAGATGAGTCATCTTTACCATGTTCTCGAATAAGGCAAGAGTGCATGTGTCGCATGCTGACAAGAGATTTTCAAAGCGTAATTTGGGTCCACTTGTCTCCTTTGAGAGAGGGGCCATTGAAAGTTAATTTGAGTTCATTTTGGGTGATTACCCTTGGCCTATAATGAAACATAGCTATCCTGATGGACATCATCTGTTTCAGGATGAGGATTGCGAGGGTACAGCGAGTCCAATCCAAGGCAGCTCTACTGCCCAACTTAGAGGATTTAAAGGATCTGCTGCTGAAGTTTCGGCGCCAGGTACCTCAGGGCATCTTCAGAGGTCTTTCAGAGTCCACGTCCCAGCAGATCTGAGCCACACAGAGGACCAGCAGCATATTAGGCATCATGTTTCTGTTCATCCGTTTATACAGCGCTGTGAAAAAGTATTTACCCCCCTCCCAATTTCATATATATTTATGCCTATTTATCACATTTGAATGTTTCTGATTATCCAACTAATTTTTCTGTGAGACAAAGAAAACATGAGTTAACATAAAATGTAGCTTTTAAATTCAGTAATTGAGTTATTCAAAACCTATCAAGCCCATGTCAAAAATAATTGCCCCCCTAAAATCAATAACTGGTTGTGCCACCCTTGACGGCAACAAATGCAATGAGTGTTTTACTTCACTGTGGAGGATGTTTGGCCCACTCTTGTTTGAAATGTTTAAATTCAGCCGGATTGCAGGGTTCTCAAGCATGAACTACCTGTTTACAGTTATGCCACAGCATCTTAATTGGATTCAAGACAGGTATTCAACATGACCACTCCAGAACCATCATTTTGTTTGTTTTGTGACATTCGGTGGTAGACTTCCTTCTGTGCTTCAGATCATTGTTCTGCCGCAGAACCCAACTGCACATGAATTTTAGATTTTTTGTGTAGAGAGTAGAATTCATGATTCCAGCAATAATGGCAAGTTGCCCTTGTCCTGAAGCAGCAAAACAGCCCCAGAGCATCACACTACCACCCTTGTGGTTGACTTGGTGTGATGTTTGTATTTGTGGAATGCTGTATTAGCTTTAGGCCAGGTGTAATGGGACCCACGTTTTCTAAAAAGTTCCTTTTTTGACTAATCAGCCTGGAGAATATTATCTTAAAAGTCTTCTGGGTTATCAAGATGTTTTTTGGCAAATATTAGTGAGCCGTGTGCTCTTTTCGGTCAGCGGTGGTTTTTACCTTGCAGCTCTCTCGTGGATGCCATTTTTTCCCTGCCTCTTTTTGAATAGTGAAGTCATGAACATCTGAGGCTGGAAATTCTTTTGACTTTAGTCTGGGTTCTTCTGTGGTGTCCTGGATGAATTGTCAATGTGTTCTTGAAAGAATTTTGATCAGCCAGTTACTCCTGGGAAGGTTTACTACTGTTCCAGGTTTTTTCTATTTGTAGATAATGACTCTCAGTATGGTTCACTGGAGGCCCAGAGCCTTCAAAATGGCTTCGTTACCTTTAACAGACTGACAGATGTCAACAGCCTTCTCTGTTTTTAAATTTCTCTACATCATGGCGTCACGTTTTGCTTTTTGTCTACTTCACATTTCCAGACAGGTGATGTTTTAAGTGATTTTTAGATTTAACAAGGTTGTGAGTAATCATGCCTAGGTGAGTCAAGTGAAATTGAAACCAATTATCGATTAAATTTGTTTAATTGACCAATTTAGTAACTAAGGGGGCAATTACTTCTTCACATAAAGCCAGGTAAAGTTGGGTTGCTTTTTCCATCAGTAAATGAAACAAGATAATTCGGTCGCCACAGGGACCGAGTCGTGTATCTCCCCGATCCCTAAATTTCGGACAAAATGGCCGCCGGCAGCCATGTTGGATGTTCAAAATTGCCGAAAATTGGTCTTGAGCATTGTCAATAAATATCTTTGCCTGTGCAAAATTAGAAAAAAATTCCTGTAATAACTGTCGCTTCCAGAGCCCGGAACAGAAAATCTCTGCGGGCGTGGCGGCGGCCCCGGAACTAAACCATAGCATCTCCGACTATTGTCGTCGGGGAGATACAATCATAGTTTAAAAAGTACATTTTGTGTTTGCTCGAGATAATCTTTGTCTATATTAAAATTAGTTTGATGATCTCAAACATTAGAGCAAGACAAATCGGAAAAAAGAGAAGAAATCAGGATGAGGCAAATATTTTCTCAGAACCGTAGGCATATCGTTGTAAAGTCTGTGCATCTGTCCATCCATTATTTATTTATTTGCTAATTACGCTTGTCCACAATACATCTAGTGATGAGATCAGTGGAAAGTTTTTGCAGATTTGTGGTCCATCATGTCCTTTTGCACAACACCCAGTCATGACGTTGATAAATGGAAGGTCTCCAGTGGATTTACAATACTTTTCTTCAAGTCCTCTTATTTCCAGTCCTGCACAAGACTGGAGCTGAAGTGCCTGCTCTTTAAACACACCATAACCCAGCTCTGATCAGCCCACGGGGCTTTTCGACTGAAGGGCATATTGTTTTGTGCTGTGGAAGCCGTAGAGGTTCGGACGCGTAGGGACATGTATGAAAGCACTTGTCTGCGGAAGTCTTTCCAGTACATTAGGAGTATATGAAAGGAGCAGATTAATATTACCATGTCTTCAAACAGAGACAGATGGAAAAGCATTACTCTTTCTCCTCTGTAGATATCTGCTTATTTTTGTTTGGCTCGTCTGAAAAAGAGCACTGAAGTGGAGCAGGTATCTTGACATGCTGCCACTGCATATGCTTTGTGCAGGCTTGCCTTTGTAAATAATTGTAACCTGTAAGTCAGAGCCCTTCAAATTTTAAGTCTTTTCGTTCTACTTCTTTAAGAAGCAGTCGTATAATGTCCTCATGAATTCAGGTGGTGTTCTTTTTTCATTAATTTTTGAATTTGTATCGCTGCTGCTTTTGCATGCTTTAGTCTCAAAAACCAAAGAACATAAAGTAGCTGTAATAAAACTTAGATGAGAACATGCGGATGAAGAAATTAATTTCTGCACTACTGAAATGATTCAGGCTTCATAGACTGTAGAGCACGGGATGGCAACGGCAGGATCGAATACCCAATCAGGATGAGCTTTATTATCTGATTCAACAGGCCAGATCAGATCACAAGCAAACAGGGTAATGGGGAGTAGGTCAGATCATGGTCTGTGGACGGGCAGAGGTCAGGCAGCGGCGTTCAGTGGCCTGGAGAAGAGGCTGGTCAGGGTCAATGTACAGGACAGACAGAATGCCATAGAATCAAATCAGAAGGGAGTGGAAGGCAACAAGTTGGGAGGTGACAATGAGCAAAGGAAGACAACTGACGAGGGACTACAGCCAACAATAGTAAATGGAAGATAAAAGTACTGGCAGGCCTGGAGGGAGTAAACACTGATGACTATCAGAGAGTGATCTGAACACAAAGGCTCATCAACAATCTGGTGAAGGGGAAAAACGAAAGACAGAAACTTAAATACACAGTGACTTCTATCAACAATGAGTGTCAAGTGCAGGAGGAGGCAGATGGTGAAGCCACAGGACTATAACGGAATGGTTCAAATCAACTGAGGAGACAAACCGAACAAGTTGCAGACGGCCAGATTGTGTGGAAAACTAATTAACACAGAATCAGAATGTAACATCAGGGACCGCTGTAGTTAAGTTATGTGTTTTCATTCGCCCGATAAGTTAGTGTTTTGATATTTTTAGATAATGGAGGGCTGGTGTGACAGTTAAAATAGTTTGGCCAGGTGACTAAATTAATCCTGAAGGACAGGCTGTATATCTATAAGAAATATTACTTGTCTTAACTTCTTTATTTATTATTAATTGTGCTGTTATCTGTCTCTATTGTATTGTTTAAAAATGCTTTTGGATGTAAGGGCAATATATACATAGTTCTTGAACCTGTAGCATAAAATTACCACAGATTTAGGAACTTCACATTCCCATAGAAAAGGGTTTGCTGGCATACTGGTTAGCATCTTGCCGAACGACTCCTCCAGTTGTAACAATGTCGATGATGTAGCCATATGATTTAACAACTGTGCCCAGTCATCATCAGCAGCAATCTATGTATGTATTTCTGCCAATTACTCTCTTGTTTGCCCATATTTCTTATTCTGAAAAATGTTGAGAACATTTCTGAGGCTGACCTGGTTTTCTTTGTGTACCGTATCTGAGAATTATGTAGCCAATGAACAAGGGCGAGACAAATATTGATTGACTACCATAGGTCTGCTTCACTACCACTGTACAGAAGTTGTCTTCTCCATAATGTACAGAGCTTCACATCACAGTGGTGGAGGTTTCTGTGATGGTATACTTTTTGCCATTAAAACATTTTTGTATACTGCGTTTGTGTGCTGCCAGGTTGGCATGAATGAGCTGTAACAATCATAGGAAAAAAAATGAAGTGACCAGCTACTCACCACAGCAAAATATCTATTTTCTTGTCGCTAGGTAAGTTTCATCAACTTAGTGGATCCAGTGGTTTCGCCACTCTTGGGTGCAACAACTGCAATCAAATATTTGCAATGAGTCTTTCACATCACTGTGAAGGGTTGTTTAAGCATCAATTGCCTGTTTAAGGTCAAGCAACATCATCTCAATTGGACTAAAGTAACTCAAAAACAGTGAATCGTGCATGCTGAACTTAACTAAGGAAAGTGAGGCCTGGTGTTCTTTCAGATGTCATTCTGAGTCCTTTAGTGACTTCCTGGATGAGTCATCAATGCACTCTTGGAGGATTTTGGAAGATCAGCTACTCTTGGCTGGGTTCACAGCTGTTCCAAGTTTTCTCCATTTGTAGATAAAGGCTCTCTGCGTAGTTTAGATACACTTTATTGAACCCCTATGGGGTAATCTGTCCTCTGCATTTAACCCATCATATAGTTAGGAGCAGTGGGCAGCCACAGAGCAGCGCTCGGGGACCAACTCCAGTTCTAAAGCCAGTTCCTTGGTCAGGGGTACCGGTAGGAGTGTTCCTATGATGCATGTTTTTCTGGGGGCCCAAAGTCTTAGAAAAAAGCTTTCTAATCTTTCTCCAGACTGATAGATGTCAACAACTTTGTTTCTCATCGTATCTTGAATCTCTTCAGATTTTACCTACTTCACATTGCCAGAAAGATTCTATTTAAGTGATGTTTAAATTCAACAGGTCTGGCAGTAATCATGGCTGGGTGCGTCTAGTGAAGCGGAACCTGATTATCGCTTAAATTTGTTTAATTGGTTCATTTGGTAACTAAGAGAATAATTGCATTTTCACACAGGGGAAAGTAAGGTCTGATTGCTTCTGTCCTTCAATAAATTATATGATCATATAAAAACTGCATTTTATGTTTATTCAGATTATCACGGTGTAATAGTAAGATTAGTTTGACGATCTGAAACATTTAAGTGTGACAAATATGCAAAATGAAGAGACAGGAAGGGTGCAAATACTTTTTTCACGGCACTGTATATTTTTTGGTTGTTAATGTCTGGCCTGATTATTGGGGGTTGTTTTCTCAAAACCGTAATTCAATGGAAAACCAAAGACTCACAAAAAATAGAATATTTAAATACTTGACTGTGTCTGCCAGTCCTCAGTGGGAAAGTATTTGAATATTTTGCAATGCCGGCAAGCAGAATACTGGTTGTCTCTGCTAATCACTGTTTGTGTTGCACTGTGTAAATCCAGAGTAAGGCAGGTGTTGGAGGGTGTGTAGGCCCTCTGGGGTATTCTGAGGGGACAGACATGGGAAAGAACAACGGAGAAAAGACAAGCAATGAGTTGTTCACTTGATGTGAGCAAAGATTTCAATATTGAAATACCGCATTGTCCTGAGTTTGAATAACTTGGCAGCAAACTGCTATTCTTTAAGAAAAACAAGCAATGTTTTGTGGTGTATATTATGCATGACACGAAGAATTATTAATGTTCATTTTATCGGTAAATTCATTTCAAAGGCTTTTCCAGGGAGTGAGGAAGGAGAGAAATAATTGTGTGTTTTGTTAAATGTGATCAAATTAAATTGGAAGCAGAATTTGTTTTATTGGTAGGCTAGTTATTCAAAAGTGGTGTCCTGGATTTAAATTCTTGGGTCTCAAGTGGGCACATCACAAACTTGGCAAATTTGGCAGAAAGCAAGCAGTCTTTGCTCGTTTGAGACCCAGAATTTAATGAGCATGAATAATGAATCATACTCTCAACATGCTGGTGACTGAATGAGCACCCAATTTGCAATATTAGGCCAGGGCCTTATTTTGCTGATGCAGTGACTTCTGCAATGTCAAACAGCACCAATGGATTTTCTGTATTTTATTCTTTATAAATAGGCATGCAACAATACTACACAGAAATATCAGTTGTCATTCGTTTTTTTCACCTTAAATAAAAGACATTTGTACATGTTACTCTTAATAAAAAAATCTACAGCTTACAGTAATGTAGTAAATAGATATGAAGTAAATCACTCCAACAAATGGCTGATACTTTATATATACTAGTTTAATGAACTCTGGACCACTCCCAAAGTGGAGGAGGGTATTCGGTGGAACGATGGATAGGAGATCGGGGCGAAGGCGATGTTATATGGACTTGGTCAGTGATTGTGCGAACATTGGGAGCCCCAGGTGGTGAGACTCAGGGTGGGGCTCGCGTCTCTCGTCGGAGTCCGTGTTGGCTCCTAAGCCCCCAAAAGGTGTTAATGAATCGACAATAGATGGGCTCTACGTACGTCATCGATATAATTGTGAACATAGCTTGCATTAGAGTTAAGACGTCCGGCGGCCGAGGATTTTAATCAGGTGGTCCGGCCCTCCTCGCTTGGATGCTGTGGCGGCGGCGCCGATGCGAATGGATGCCTGGGGAAGTATTCGGGCAATATATTGGATATAATTCAATTCGATTCAATTCTGTTTATTTGTATAGTGCTTTTCGCAGATAGATTGTCACGAAGACACTTTACGTTGAGAGATTAAATAAATGAAAGGGCAGTAATTGCTGGAAAGTCAGCGAAAGTTTCGGATTTGCAGATTGTCATCCTAGCGGACTCAAGTCAAATATATGGACATACCCAACAAGCAATCGCTTGTGGCCGAAGCATAAAGCGAGATCGAGAACAAGTATAAAGAAATTGTCCAGTTCTTGCCTCCAATGAGGAAAAGACTGGGGAATTCTGTTTCGTAAAGCGGGACGGCGAATGGCGAACTCGGTTCGCGTGAGCTCCCCGGAACGAGCGGGGGTCAGGTGTATGAGCTATACGGGGTCGATGATGGTTTGGATTTTTTTTTTTTTTTTTTTACTAAAATGTGACTGCGGAAGTAGGGGCGACAAGTAAGTGGTATGGTAAAAGCCCGTACCGTCATAGCATACAGCGAGATGGAGAACGAGTGTATCGTAATCGTCAAGTTCTCTCCACTGATGAGGAAAGTACTGGCGGATTGTGTTTCGGTAGGGTGAGACGGTAAAGAGCGAACTTGGTTCATGTGAGCTTCTCGGCTACGAGGGGCGTATGAGAGGTGTGGAGGTGGCTAGTGTGTGCTGAAACGGAGGTGAGGGGAAACTGCGAGTGGCCGAAGTAGTTGATGGGAGGGGCGGACCTGTAAGAGGAAACACAGAATTAGTGACTTGGGAAACGGGGAGAGGGGAGCGGGGCGGGGGAAGATGGTGCGGTAGGGAAGAGATGAGCAGATGAGTCAACAGCGGATGCTTTTTTGGGTGTAGGTGGGTTGACACCGGAACTGCTGGAGCCTTCGTCCTGTGGAAGTTAGGGGGGGGGGAACGCATGTGCATGGGGCAAAAGTGCAGCCTGCGAACACAGGGATGAAAGAGGGGGACGAAAAGAGACCGAAGAGGTCATAAACGGAGGGAGCAGGCACGAGGGGGGGGGGGACTGGCTGGTTTGCGGAAGGAGTGACTTCCGCCGAATCTGGAGCTGGAGGCCGTCGCCGAGCGTGATGACGTGGCGCTGGGGACGTTGATGGCGGAACCCTGTAGTGCTGTGTGGTCTGCATGCATCTGGTCTGCACGTGGGGGGGATCAGCTGCGTTGCCAAGGGACTCGGTGAATAATTTTAGTAGTCTGGCTTTGTTGTCGGAGCGGTGGATTTTCTTCTGCTTGAACGCCCAATTGGTGTCTGGTGAGGGTCAAACATGGAGCCTGGGATGAGCTTTAAAGGGGAACTATGCAGGATTTCGGCCATAATTATTGTGACTCGGAGTCACTGTGATGGTTAATCGACTTGTTATGGGGAGAATGGGGCTTATCTGCCCACTCCCTGACGTATCTTGGCTGAAAACCGACCTTGCAAGATCAGGTGTCCCAAATCTCGTCTCTGGATGGAGCTGCTTTACAGTACGAGACAAAAATACTCCCCGGCTAGTAATAAAAGGAAGACAGCTTCTCTTCAATGGTGTTACGATGGCGGAGCCGGCGAAAAAGAGGAGGTGGCCGTTGTCAGAGGAGGCGAGGAAGAGAAAGCAAGCGTCTGACTGAGCGAGAATTCAGACACGAGTCAATCTTGGTCGAGCTTTTTCAGAATAGAGAGAGCTCACAGAGAAAGAAGCATGCAAATCAGATGCCGACCTGGCGTTGTTGCTGTTGCACTTGTAAGTATCGTTGCGAAAAAATGTTTGTATTCCTTGTATTCATATGTCGTTGCCCACTCTTCATGTTTGCTGTTGTTTGTCAAGGCTTTGCGCGATTATTGAATGAGTGGTGCTTGATGCTTGTTAGCTAGCAGAGATGTTAGCATCGTTACCGGTAAACACGTTTGTTTGTCACGTAGCTGTTATTTATTTTAGTACATTGTCCTGTTTCTGCCCCAGGAGTGCAATTTTACTATGAGCCACATAACTTCGTCAGCCGAATCTAGGTTTTGTGAGTTTTGTGCAGTTCGCTATTTACATTGTGTAGTTCAAGATTCGTTAGAAAAGCAACTAGAAGAGCGTGTCACGAAAACAATACTTCTGATGAATATCGGTGCTGAGGCAAAAAAAACTCAGAAAACATTAATAAACCAGCCGCAGTTATCCTTAGCCTTTTACTTTTTCCCGTAATTGTTTTGTTTATGTCAGATAGACAACGTAAAACTTGTGATATATATATATATATATGGTTACAAACCTCGGTAGACATCGCTTCAGGACTGCCTTCTTGCCGGTTTCGTTGTAAACAAATGCATATGGACGGGGGGCGGAGGAGGTGGTTGCTGTGAGATTTTTACGACAGTTGTGTGAAATTTGCACACCGGAACTATAGGGGGACCTGCGGAGAGGGAAAAAATGCACCAAACCAACGAAGATGCAAGCGATTTCTGACCAACTTACATAGTGCCTCTTTAAGTGCGAGCCGTGGTAAGCCTTGCTGGGGAGCCGCGGGCTCTCGCTTCTGAGCGCCGCTGTTGACGAGAGGCATAGCTGCTGCAAGACAGCGGTCTGGAATACCTACGGCGCGGATCCCTCGGTTGTCATCGCGGTGGGAGCATAGTTCGGAACGTAAGTACCCTGGTTGGGGCGAGCGGGTGACGCTTCGTGGTGGACGTACGAAGATGGCAGAGCGCGGGCGGGTGCGTGGAGGAGAAGCGAGAGTTGCAGGATGGATTGAGAAGATGCCTCTGGAGCCTTGGAATTATTCTGCGTAGGAGGGACTCTGCGGAATTTCGCCTTGCTTCAGGTAAGCGAACTCTTGCTGTGCGCTGGCTGTCTGGTTTGCGAGTAAACGACGTAGAATCGAGACGAGCGGGGATTGTGGGAATGAAGGTGGTATATATAGGCGTGCGGACGAATAGGAAGGCTTATTGGGAGTGGTCTTGTTCATTAACCTTTGTTATCGGGAACACCCTTTAGTACTAGCTTTATTTGACAGGAATTTGCATGGAATATTATCATAGTATGCAGTGTAAGAACTCTAAGGGCCTGATTTACTAAGACCTTTAACACATGCAAAATCTTTTAGCCTGTTCAAAACCAATAACATTGCCCATGATTTGCCAAGATACTTGCCTTGCATCAATCAGTGGCAATGTTATTGGTTTTGCATGGGCAAAAAGATTTTGCATGTGCTAAAAGTCTTAGTAAATCAGGCCCAAAATGTTGCATTTACAGAGTGAACATTAGTTCTCTTAATCTCTCCATGTGATTATTAGATCAGTGGTGGACACCCCTATTCCTGAGGTACCACAGTGTATACTGGGGAATGTTCAAGAACAAAGGGTCTCATGCAAGGTCTCGCAAGGGAAAGATGCCCGCTTTTTAAACGAGTTGCGAGTTCTGGCTCAATATGGCTGTCAACAAGGGTTCTGAGTCAAATTCTATCGAACCAGCTGTGCGGAAGTGTGGATACTGATGTTGAGAAGGCTTGACACTATCTTGAAAACTAAGTTGAGACTGTTCAGCGATGTTCTTGCTTGTCAACCAATAGACCAAACAATTGTTTAAGAGGCGAGAACTTGCAGGCTCTCCCTAGACCCCGCTATGTAGAACAAGCCCCAGGTTTTTGTTGAGACTCGGAAGTAATTGATCATCAATGAAAGCAGTTGATTGAACAGTGAACTCACCTTGCCTGGTTTCTTGGGTCTGAACTAATTGATAACGAAAACCAGCATACCCCGTGGCTCTTCAGGACGAGGATCAGCCGCCAATGTAAATAGATCATTACTCCCCACAAAATGAAAGTATGTTGTGTCGGCATGATCTCATAATAAAGCAGCGAGACTATACACTCTGAATGGGGAAAAAAAAAAATCCAACTGGCATGATTTTTGGGAGCCCTGCCCTATTTACACCAGTTTATGCAAGCAAATGAGGTATAGGGACTATGGATAGCATTTCTGAATCTGCCCTCGCAAAGTGCTTTTAATATGGCAGGCAAAATGCCTTCATCCAAATCAGAGAACATACACTCAACAGATAATTTTGTGAACATATTGCCTTCACACATGTTCAATGTATTTCTGTTATGTATTTTTTGCATATAGTTTGCACTTAGTTTTCATACAAGGCTGACTTGTATATACACGCACGAAAAGCGCTGGCTAAATAAGTCTCACTCTGGGATAATGGACACTCGCTGACCACCTCTGTAGAGCCCTGAATGAACTCCACAGGAACTCTCATCCTCTCCTGTCCATTACTCTGCACAGTCCTGCTGTCTCATTTATTTTAGCTGTGAACCATTTGCTCCGTGTGGTTTCAGGAAGTTTTGTGGGGCCTCCTCAGACAAGTGACATTATCTAACAGGGCGCCGATCTTCTGGCATGACTTGTCAAGAGGGATTGCTGATAGGAGACAATAAAGAAAGCCAGGGTTAAAGAGCTAACACTTGACTCGGCTGCAAGATGTGAAATTCAAAGGCTCGGCGGTTGGAGATCAAGCTGAGAAATAAAAGGAAAAGAGTCCGTTGAAGATGTGTGAGGTGAAAGAACGTACAATGTCAGTGATTTGGTTTATAATGAAATTGAGTACGGTATATATCATCCATAATTGATTAGAGGTTAATTTCTTACTCAGTGGGACTAATATCAGAATGCTTATTTTGAATGCTAGTTGACCAATTAGAGTAACATTTATAGCTTCTTCAGTCCTATACATATGCACTTGAATATATAAGTATCAAACTACCACTTGATTGTGATGGTTCACACACCCACAACACACACACACACACATACACACAGGCACGCATGCACACACATGGGCACGCAAGCACCATGCCACACACAGAAAGCAGAAAATCTCATATTTTTTGCCCAGATAACTTCGGAGAGGGAGGACTGAGTCTCTTAGAAGACCCTTTAATGGTCAAATGTGCGCTGTCAGGTTGTTCATGAAAAAGTCATTAGTTTCTCTCCCCTCTTCTCTCACTGTCAGACAACATCATGTCATAAACACAGTGACTTGTCTTGCAAGATGTCAGTCTATCCAGGTATCACCCACTTCCTGTCTCTGGCCATATGTTTCTGCTATTTATGTCAGTAAAATCACATTTACACAACCGCTGCTCGTTGTTTACAGAAGTTTAACTCCTCTGATACATTCCTGGCTGTGTTGCATGCTTTTAGTCCATAGATAATACATAAGCGTGTTCATTTTAAAAGATGCTGCCATATGCATGATAGAGTAAATTCAGACCCAAACTGACAGCGCCATCTGCCAAACATTGTTGACGTCAGGAATGGCCCTGCTCAACATCCTGTTCGCCTCTCCAGAGGATGCTGCAATCTCATCAGTACTGATACTAAATATTAATAATTTGTTGACCTCAGAGTGTTTAGAAATCACTGATGTGGACACGGCTTGCCCCTCTGAGTGGCACGTGTTGATGCCAGATCAATGAAGCTTTGTTTGTCGGCTTCTCTCAATGAAGCCATTGACTTTAATATGTTGCAGAATTTGTCATGAAGATCGGTTCACTTTCAAACCAGTAGAATGCTCAGCGTAGGTATTTTTATTACCTAATGCAGATGTAATGTAATTTCGTTGACCTAGAATACTTACTGTTGTGAAATTGATCAACATGAAAAGCAGAACATCAAAATAGCCAAGTAAAATCGCTTTCAGAACACCAGTGAATAGCTCAGTAATGTCATGTTTCAAGTAAACGGTGCTGGTTTGAGGATGTTTTTGCCATAGGTTTATAACAGTTCTCATGTAACATGTAAGCTGTGATTCCCTGCATCATCCCTGATAGCTGTGAAGCACAAAAAATTGTTAGGTCCTATTTAATTTCTGAAAAGAACATTAGCTTTGTTCAATCAAATTAGATACATTTTATGTAACATGGACATCTCAATTACATTGGACAAACCAGATGCATTGTTTGAGTGTTTTAGCACACATGCTAATTCTCAACACTTGTCCACAGGAGGCTTTTGAGAGAAAAGTAATAGTAATATTAATAATACTGACAATAGTAATAAAAAAAGGAGACAGAAATCAATAAAAACAATCTTCTGGTTGAAACCTTGGATTAACGGTCCACTGGCCAACAGCTGGAGTCTTCTGGCCGCTGGTGGAAGATGTTACAATGGCACCAGTAAGCACAGTCGAGCAGAGGACAGGGGCTATCACCTTGTCGTCAATGGTAGTCAGCAGGCAGAGGACGGTAGTCTTCGCCCTTGTGTCAGTGCACGACGTCATGCAGCAAGCGGAAGCTGTCACGACGGCATCATCAGACAGTAAATAGCAGTTGTCAGCAGGCTAACGGCGGGCCGCTGCATATGGATGGCGGTAGCTGTCATTAGGCCGTGAGCAGCACCATGAGGAGGGCGATGGTAGCCATCAGACTGGGCTGTGTCATAAATTGATGGCGATAGGCAGAGTTTGAGTAGTAAGGACTAATCATGCAGTAGAGCTCATCAGTTAGCTGGCCGTGGCTATCATCGATGTAGCTCTGCATTGAGTACTCCACTGGGCTCAGATCGCGATGATGAGGAGAGGGTGTTCATCTTTCCCCTGACACACGTGGGGGGATAATCTGGTAGAGAGGTAAAGACTGACCTGAAGTTGTTTGCAGAAAGTAATTTCACTGCTCTCTTAGGCTGTCACTCAGCTCTTCAGTTGGCTCATGTGGTTTGCCGCCATTTTGTTGAAGGGACTCATCTCTGAAGCATCCGTGGAGCACGGTCAGGCTGACATGAATCCTGATGATCAGTAAGTGGTATCAGCTCATTAACGGACATTGGTGTTGATTATGCCCCAACCTCCTGGTTTTTGGGAGGTTCTGATGGTGACACAGCATGTGGTGGAGCCAGAACGAGAGAACTGGACATTCACTACACCTGCTGATTACACTAATTTTAGCCCTCCTCTCTAATCAGTGAAATGAGCAGGTGCAGCGATTAGTCGGAATGAAAACTTGCCTACTCGCGACCTTCCATGGCACGATTGGACACCACTGGCTTATTTTTACATTAAAACACAGAAATCAGGAATCCCAATAAATTGCGCACGTGAATGTCTTTCTATCCCTGTACCAGAAACAGAACAGCTGCAAAAACTCTTTAGAGAATAAAGTTGTCAACAGCAAATTAAGTTAAATTACTAGCAGCAGACGTCTGAACGCTAATTTTTAGAAGTCATATGAGCAGCTGATAAAACTTGTAATGTAAATGTGAAAGTTCTCTCACAGACATTGAGCGGAAAAATAACAGTTTTGAACATGAACATGAAGGAATACCAAGCTCACGTATCTTAAGGACGGACAAAAGGGAACAAAGTGCGTCTTGCCATCAACACCATGGCGGCTCTGTGAGGGACACCTGCTTCTCCTCTCTGAACTTGGTGTCGGCGTTGTGATCCTGTGCTCGGGCAGGTGCTGTCAAGGAACCTGGCCAAGAAGGCAGGGCACGCAGAAGGCATGAGTTTTCTTACAGTGTGTGTGTGTGTGTGTGTGTGTGTGCGCGTGTGTGTGTGCGCCTGTATTCTAAATTGTAGCCACCACCACTATTGAAAATAACAACGTCAACAACAACCACAACAACAATAATAATAATAACTAGAAGGCACTCAGAGAGCGCACACCTCCACTAGCAGGTTTTGATCCACTAGCTCTAATAATCAGCTGCAGAATCCCGATCTGAATGCAAATTGGTGTGGAAATTTAATCACCTCTTTCCATTCATGCCATTCAACTTCCCATAAAATTTTGTGGTAATTCGTTGAATCGTTTTTGAGTATCCTGCTGACAAACACACACATAAACACACACACAAGTGATCACAATAACTCTTGGAAGAGGTAATAATAATAATAATAATAATAATTATTATTATTATTATTATTATTAAAGTTGGGGGAGCATCACCACATCTGCAAAAATCTAAACAATCTGAATCTGGATGTGAAGTTGGATCGGGGCACAATCAGGGTGTTCCAGAACTGGTCACTGGAATTAGTCCAGCAGGATGAACCAGGTGATCATTTCATTTTGAACTTATCAATGTGAAATTTGAACTTCAGCTCTGTTTCAATCATGTTTTCCATATTCTCTGCTATCGCAATAGTTCCCAGAGTGAAATTATTTTTTATTTGCCAATGCACATGAAGGGGCTAGAATTAATGCATCTATTCGTTTACAACTGTGTACACTCTGGTTGTGCCTTAGGCTAAAAAAGGGTCTTGATCATGGACTTCATCACATTTACATAGCAGAAAGGAAGTGCCATCACACTGCAGACCTTTGCTATTCTAATTTATCCACAAACTCATTGATAAACATCATTATTGCACCCCGCTGATGCTCGGGCTCGGACACACCAGTCATGCCAAACCTAACACGCTGGAGGCGAGGCGAAGATCAAAGTGAACATAGCTCCAAAATAATCTTAAAAAGGAAACATGGGTGCTAATCTACAATGTGCGGAACACTACATCCTCTCCAAGTCACACATCACTGAGCCACTTGCAAGCATTCAATTTATCTTGTTGACTTTCCAGTGCGGCATCTTCATTGGTTTACGACAAACCGAAAAGTCGCAGGAAGCCAGTTGATGAGTGTCAGGACGATGGATTTCTTTAGCACATTTGCCATGAGCATCTGCCAGTGACCTCTGCCAGAGGAGAAGTCTAGTCATGTTACACTGAAGTATGTCATTATTCAGTCATAGGGACAGTATTGCATTTCACTGCAATATGATCTAATAACTAATCTCTCTTGGATTAGCACAGATATATACAGAATATGTGCACTGATCAGCCACCTGCCTAATATTGTGTAGGTCCCCCACACTGAAGTCCGCTTGAATTTCCAGACTCACGGTTTCCTGACAGAACATTTCATAGAGCATTACACTCCCTTTACCAGCTTCTTTTTTTCCCAGAGTGCATCCTGGTTCCATCCATTCCTAGGATAATCGAGCAAATTTTCCCAGTCGTAGCATATGATGTAAAAGAAAAAGGGACTCGCTGCATCAGGCAACCTTCTTCAATTGCTCCAAGGTCCAGTTTAAGTTCAAATTCAAGTTTATTGATTGTCACTACATCCATATCTGTAAGTACATATACAGTGGAGCAAAATAGTGTTTCTCTAGTCCAAATGCATTAAAAAGATAAATGAATCAATTTTTAAAAATATAATAAAGCAATAATAATAATAGTAATGATTCATAATAAATATAGACATAAAAGACATTGAGCAGCAGTTTAAGAAGAGACAAGCAACAAATAATAAAAGTGCGATAGCCTACTTGTATAGTGCATTTAAATGTTAACAAAATGTAGGCTTAATAAATACTGCTAAAATGGGAAAAAAAAAAATTTATATTTTGTGCAGGTTACAGTTCCAGTGCTCACACACTTACTGTAGGTGATTTCAGCAATGGGCCAGGGCTAGAATGGGCGCTTTGACAGATCTACAAAGCACTATGCACAGCTGAGTATGACGTACTGTGTGTTCTGAAACATTTCTCACGTTATAACTTAGAAATTCTCTGCGACTTGTGCCGCAGTGGCCATCTCGTCGACTCGTCGACCAGTTGGGATAGTGTTCCTTGCCCTTGTGCATTGATGAACCTTGGGCGCCCCGCACCCTGTCACCGGCTCATGGTTTGTCCCTAATTGGACAGGTAGGTACTCACCACTGCTGACTGGGAGCAGCCCAGAAGCCTTGCTGTTTGGGAGATGCTTTGACCCACTCGTCTGGCCATAACAATTTGGCTGTCGTCAATGTCGCTGGGGCCCCATTTCTCCTACATCCAACATGTTGACTATGAGAATTGACTGTCTGCTTATCATTGTAGGTCTGTCTACAGAGCCCTTGACATGTGGCATTGTTATGACATAATCAAATATTTGCTTCATCTGCGAGTGGTTTAATGTTTTGGCTCATCTGTGTGTGTATGTATAGGCTAAAAAACTGCATTGACCCATTTGATTCCATTTGCTGTATTCATTTAACTGACCATATTGGTCAGGATCCTATTAAAAGTGCATCTCTATTTACTAGTGTGTTATTTGGGGATACATTTTTTAAATCCCATATATAGCAGATTATTTTCTTGTACGCACCCCTGTAACATCGCGCTTTGGTTTTGATCCTGATTTTTACGGAGTCAGACGCAAGCTTTAGCAAAGACACAAAGAGGCGGGTGTCAGCTTTTAATTGTGACTGTCTTACAAAATGGTGTTGTTTTAATATCCTGTATAGATTTTATGTAATACACTTACTAGCAGGCAGCCTGGAGCAAGAATCAATTCTGCAAAGGATTCTCTTTTTGTTAAAAGCCAATCTTGTTTTAATGATGCATGAAGAAATATTCAAGCATTGACATTTTTCTGTTAGGTTTCTTTTGAAAAATCAATTAAGATAATAATCCTTTGACCTAGTTATCCAGTTAATGCTTATTAGGAATGTAATATGATTTACTGTCAGCATAATTTTTTGTATCTCATCCCATTAGCCTGCGCATGTTTCATCGTGCACAGTACAATGTTCACGTCTTGGATGTGATTGCACACAAAATAAGGAGAGAGTAAATGATAATATTGATTGCGCTTGCTTGGCAGGTTAAATGCAGGGCTGAAAGCCATTTTTACTTGTATTTTTTCTAAGTGGAAGCCAATGGATTTTCAAACGCTATTTGGCTGTACACCACATGTTTGTCAATATTGTCTGAGGGACAATTCATTAAAATTTTGTGTTCAGTAATCTGTTTAAAAAACTGTTTGGCAGGTTCCTGAGTCACATGGACAAAAAAACCTCGTGCCTCAATGTACTTCTGCTTTGTCTGATAAAATATAATTGCTGAATGTTTGCTACTTTTTTGAATTAAGAATGAAGATTCTCATAATTCTGAAATAAACCTATTCACAATGTGGATGCGTTACTCATAAACTGTCGGCAGTTGAGTTCTAAAAAAACAATGGGTCGATAGTTTGTAAATTATTTGAATCATAATATGTTCTAATGTACTGACATTGCTCTTCTCAGATAAAACTAGGGACAATAATGAGACTTCACTCCAAACTGCAGAAAGCATTTGTTCCAAGAGGGGCGACTATAGACGAATCCGGCGACAACTTTGTGTGTTTTGCCATCTTGCGGTGCCACGGTGGCTAGTCGTAATGACTTAGTGGGTGCATCTGAATTTCTACACTGTAGCATTGGTACTATCGCTCAGCTAAGTATAGAAAGGGCTGCCGGTCACCATTGCGAGGGTTCAGTTTGTGATGCCAACCGAATGATATTTACTTTGTGGTCATTAGGTTTTTCTAGTGAGAGCAACTAACGTTATATTTCACAATAACGGCACAATGAGTTGATCGAGTTAATTTCTTCTGTGCGACCACCGCGGCCCCAAGAGAGTATCTTAGCCCCCTAATGTTAACTAAGCACTGTTAACTTAGCCTGGCATTACTTGTTTCACTAGCTGCATACTAGTCGTTGTGAGATGAATACAGTTTGACTACTGTTTACAAAAATCTGTTGTTATTGTTGCTATCTGCATAGCCAGGCAATCCATGTAAAGTGTATGGTCTCAGATAAGGCCAGTCTTCATGAGGAAAAGGCTCGTGCATTTCACATTGATTTTTTTCTCTCTCTTTTTAATTTTTAAAAGAAGGTAAAAGTAGAAAACTGTGAACTTTTTAGGACAGCTTGTTTTCAAATGCATGCACATTGAGGGAGAAGCCACTGCAGTAATTGCAGCCTGTTTACTTTCGGGACTTCCCCCCAGATTCGTCCATAGCTAGGGGCAGGGGTACTAAGTCTTATCTGGCTATAGCCGGTCACACACCCTGGTGTCTTTGGTACAGACTTTGATCAGTAAGAATCAGGTGTATAATAATGTGGTTTGAATGAACGGTTGGAATGAAAGCCTGCATCCACACAGGCCCTGCAGAGGTAAGATTGAATATCCCAGGCTATGTGTCTGTGAGCTGGATTATAATTTAGCCATCATCGTTCTGGAATAAGTATACTACTTTACAGAAAATTTTTAATTAAAATAGCTAGCCATACAATTCCAAGCCTGACTGCACAACATGATGCATAGACCCCAAAATCTTTCCCCAAACCTTTTCTTGAGTACCCCTTGTCCTGCATTTGGATCTCTCCCTGCTCCAACACAAGTGATTCAAATGATCAGGTTGTTATGAACCTGAGAAGCTGCCGGATCATGAGCGGGTCATTTAAATCACCTTCGCTATAGCAGGGAGCGATAAAACATGCAGGACAAGTGTTACTCCAAGAGAGGTTTGGGAAACACTAGGGTAGACCATGGCTTTAAAACTGGTGTGTCAGCCCCAACTACAGACAATAAGACTTGCGACATATGGGCCTTAATACCAACAGTGAAATTGCTTTTAAAAGAATGTATTTTGTTCTTAGTTTGCGTCACCTGTAATTAATATTAGGTTATTCTGACGTTAATGAAGGCATGTTAATTCATGTAAATGATTTTGGTTCATATTGGTTTCCGAATCTGTTCTGTAGAGGTATTGACTGAAAAGATCACTGGAATATCATTCTTAGGTTCCTATTTCAAATTATATTTCTCGCACTCATTCTTCTTAACTTAAATGTGTTCATGACAGCTGAAGACCTGAGAGTATGAAGATCTCTCTGAAGAGAATATTCAATCGCTACAGTCGAGCAGAAAGACGTGAGCTTCTACAACTGTGACGCTGACATCTGAAATTTGAAATGAAAGAGAAGATAAATGAGTCAGGGTTTTGCCTGGTGAAAACAAAGTACTGTATCCCAAGGGGCTGGGGATCATTGGTGTGCAAATAATGGAAAATGTTAAACCTGTTTTACGCTGTTTAATGTCCTTTCTTCTCTAAATCCTACGCCATTCTTTGTTCCATCACTAATTGTCTTCTCTGAATGTACAGACTGCAATGAGAAGCTGTAACTCAGTATCTCCTGGTGTGACTTAACATTGCTGTACTAAATGTTGTATAATTCCCCAGTTGAACCTTCTGAGAATGGATTGTATGGCAGTCTGGATTCTTGATAATATCATTAAGCCCATACATACTATGACAGTGATGAAATTTTCATGTCATCAGCACTGCAAGCCACCACAATGGATTTGAAATTATTCAATCAAGATTAACTTAAACGTGCGAGATGATGGCATAATGTGGTCCTGGAGATACCTATTGTTGTGGGAACTACCACAGAAGTGGTTTTGAGTACTTTGCCAGTACATTTTTATTTATATGGGCAGATTTTGTCACTGCAATAGCATGACAACCATGCAAGGTGCAGTCACGAAACTTTACAGGTGTGTCGTTGAAATAAAAATGAAGGCTGAGATCAAATGGTGGTATGGTCTATGCCAGGGCCCTGGAGGTACAGAGGTTGGAAGAATGGCTGGTGTGATCAACATAGTCTGTAGTTTCTTAATTATGCCCCTTTCACAATTGGGTTGCGAGCAGTTTACGATTGCCTGCAACACTTTTTTAGCAGTGTTGCACGAGCACTCACTGGGTGTCTTGCGAGGCATCGCAGTCATTGCAGAGTCTCTAGCGGTCGGAACCCGTCGCGTCTGAATTTTGAACATGTTCAAAATTCAGACGCGACCGTATGCTAACAGCCTAGTCGCATTAGGTCGCACTGACAGTAGTACGAATGTTGTACAACGTTGCAAACCGTCGCCCGACTTGACGCACGAGTTCGCATGACTTAAAAATCGCATTTGATCGCTTGGAAGTCATGCAAAACTTGCACGTGTGCTAGGGATCTCTAGAGAAGAGTCGTGCTTTCGGTTGCATTTGTGATGCGACTATGAGACTGTTGTTCAACAATTCGCATCAAATCTTGCAACATTGTGCTGCCATTGTAAGACTGTATGAGCCAATATGCGACTATTCCTATTGGTATATATAGGAAGAATATGCCATCAGGTTCAAAAGGTCCTCAGCCTTCAAGGAAGAAGGATGGCTGCTGCTGTTCTAATACCCCCTCACCGGATGTTGAGGTTGCTGCATCTCAGACTCAGACCAAACGCATGATCGTACAACTGATCTCATCCAAACGCCCGACCAATCGCATGGTCTTACGTCAGCTCGTACGACCATGCGATCAATCGCGCTAGTTTTATGGTTGACGTCACACCAATCGCTATTACTCGTGCAACACTCAAATGTGAACAGAAGACCACTTGCATAACTGTATGCACCTTTATCTTACAACGGTCGCTTCTAGTCGCTCTTGTTGTACAACTCCTGTTGCATTTGTGAAAGCTTTTCGCGATCAATTGCGAGAGACGCTTTTTTTGGTCTATCGTGCGACCAAATTGTTGCAAGCAGTCGCACCCCAATTGTGAAAGCGGCTTTAGCAAGCTGATTGATCATTTTGAAGTAAAATAGTCAGCTATGCTTGTTTTCCCTTCCAACCACCAGCAACCTACCTAATCCCAAACCACCGGCCAGTATTGCTTTGTTTTAATGATTAAATAAATACAGACATGATATAAAGCTATGGGACTTATCCATCCGACCGACCGTCTGTCCATCCGTCCGTATAAATGGGGCATGTTTTCTGAGAAACTATACCAAAATGTACCAAAATGAATGAAATTTCATCTTTGTTTGTAACTTGTCATGACCTTGATAGAGTTCAAAAACCAGATTCCGTGATGGTGGGGGATATCGATGACAGTATCTTATTTTCATTCTATCATTATTACTATCATTATTTCCCCCCACCACGAAATGTAGTAGGGGATTTTGCAATGATGCTTGTCATCCCGTCTGTCTGGATTAGTGGGGAAAGGTTTTCACAGCTACTAGTTTACCCAGCTGAATGGAATTTTTTTTGTATGTATGTTGGCAGACTTGACTTTGATTGGATTGGAAAACAGAATTCTATTGTGGCGGGGAATATTGATGACAATTTGTTGCTGTTGTTATTATTATTATTTTTATTATTATTATTATTATTATACTGCGTGGCTTCTCCTGTGAGAAGAGGACATTATGAGTCCGTAGAGGATCATGTAATCCACAGGGTATTAAATAAAACTCATGAACAAGAGAAAAGAACACTGTTGTGTTGCCGTAACCTGAGAGGGCGCAAAATTGTGACTGTGTCTTGACACACAGTCAAACAAATATGTAGACAAGAGGCGCATATTTGGACAAGCAGGTAGCCATGATAAATAATGATTAGTAAAAAAAAAAAAAAAAACATTTGTGTGCCCGTCAAGAGCTCTTAGTAGCTAATTTCATTGGTACACCTGGAAACCTGCTCATTAATGTAAATATCTAATCAGCCAATCATGAGGCAGCAACTCAGTACATAAAAACACGCAGTTATGGTCAAGAGGGTCTGCTGTAGTTAAGAATAATTATGACAATGCAGAGGATAACTGATCTCAGTGATGTTGACAGTGGGATGACTGTGTGTGCCAGACCACATTGTCTCAGAAACTGCCAATCTCTTGGGATTTTCATGCACAACAGCCTCTGGAGTTAACAGAAAATGGAGCAAAAAAAAAAATATATATATATCCCGCGAGGAGCAGTTCTGTGGGCAAAAATGCCATGTTAATGAGAGAGGGCAGGGAGAATTGCCAGGCTGGTTCAAGCTGACAGGAAGGTGACAGTAACTCAAATAACCATGCATTACAACAGCGCTATGCAGAAGAGCATCTCTGAAGGGACCACACGTCAAACCCGGAAGAGGACGGTTTCAACAGCAGAAGGCCACTCCAGGTTCTAATCCCGTCTTCGAAGAGCAGGGAACTGAGGCTGCAGAGAAGGCTCACCATAACTGGACAGTAGAATATTGTAAAAACCTTGCCTGGTTTGTTGAATCTTGATTTCTGCTACCACATGGTATCATTGTAATTTGGCTCAAAGAGCATGATTTTTGGATCCCGCCTGCCTTATGTTAGTGGTTTGTGCTGCTTCAGAAGAGGAGATGGGGTAGGATCAAGTGGACAGGTAGTTACACAGTGGGGTGTAATGCGATAAAGTATGCCTAGGGTCTCCAGCATTAAATGAGCAGTGGCTTGTTATGGAAAGTCAGGATCATTACTGGATCAGTGAAGGCGGCAGCCTTCTCCTCAAAATTAGGGGATGAGCAGTGCAGAACATACTGGTTTGGAGACTTAAGAGCAAAATCAGTCAACAGATTGAGAAAGACACTTGATAAAGACCTCATATCACATTTATTTTGGTCCTAACCCACCAAACATTGGACAAAACATGCAACCAGATTGTCCCAGCATTGTTGCTGAAGCTCAATTCCAAATAAATCGCATACGAATGACCTGTTTCATGTGTGATGTCAAGAGTCGACAAATTTGCTTAGATTCGCCCCCACAGCTTACTACTAATCAGTCCCCAGTGTTACTGCGCTCTGATTTTTTTGCAGTATTAGTTCAATTCATGTCTCAGGCCAGGAGCTAACTAAATGCTAAATGCTCGGTTGTTGACACCTAGGAAGAGAACAAATCTCTGTTTTCTCTCTCTGCAGTAGAAGCCTTATGAAAAAGAAAATATACTTGGGGCCAAATTTACAAAAAATGTTTTTGTCTTAGATGCGCGTCACTTGACTGATCAGACAATGATCGGGTGTTCAAAGTTGATCACCAAATTACGAAGCAAGTTTATCTAAGTTGCGTCAAAGTCTCAGTCACCTGTGATCAAATAGAAATGGCTTGTTTAACTGGTGTCTTTCTTGGTATGTGCAGCCCCTGGTTGCGAATGTATATCACTTCTCTTGTTTTCAAGTAAATCTTGCTATTCCATTCTTCACTTAGTTCCTTTGTATATGAGTCCCATTTGTTGGTCCACAGTAAAATTGTCATCTGATTTATTTTCGGACTATTTTTTCTCACGCATTCTCTGGAATCATTAGTTTTTTTTAATTTAAAATTAAACTTTTATAATCTATAATTAGAGGATGATAGGTTTACAAACATTTTTTTGCTCCACTTTATTGTGTGTATATTCACTTGTGATACGCTGACGAACAATGAAGAGTATTTTGTCTTTTATACAAAGATTTACACGCTTTTCCCTTTTAGGAGTACATATGGGTTGCCGCCCATGCTTAAAATGAATCTACAATTTGTACAGTGGGGCAGTCTCACAATGGTTGTGGAGGGGGCGGGCAAATCCTAGCGGGTTTGGCGAAATATATGCGGGGATCAAAGTTTACTGTGATGTCCCTGAGCTCCTGCTGTGGAACAGATGGGTACTGGCAGCTCTATGAGCCCAATGAGATTCTGGATACAAAATGACTCTGCCAATCTGTGAAAGAGCAGACTGATAATGCTTTTGTACAATACTCCAGATATGCATTCAGGAAAGAGTATTTGGATATGCATCAATGGCCTGATCACTTATACCAAACAGAAAACATCATTTAATGGGGGCAGAGCCAAATCACCATTTAGTATTTATAAAATGATAAAATGACAAAAAAAAAAAAAAAAAAAAATGCATGGATTGAAAATCAAATAAAAAAAAATGTTTAATTAATTCTTAGTGTTGCATTTTTGTGAGGCTAAGAGCTCCCTTTAGTGGTTGTTTTTATTATTGTTCATGCAAGCAATGTTAAAGTCAGTTACAAATAAGTCAGTGAGGGAGTAAGGTCTTGTTTGTGTTCTTGAGCGCACCCACACAACTGCTATTCATGTACATTCCACATCTCATACCTGTAGAAAACTTTGTACTGATAGCACATACAATGTTGTACACTTGACTTAAGAGACAAAGTCAATTATACAAAACTCCTAGTTGATTAATGTTGAATACATGTATATTGCTATTTGTACTTACTGTAGCATACTTCCCCAATATATCTGTTTATAACCATGTTGAAACATACAGCTGTTTTCTAAACCATGAGAGCAGCACATGCCAAATGAACATAATTGAAAGATTCCTCAGATACTGTAATTATTTACAAGTGTTGTAGGCAATACCTTTTTTTTTGATAAAGTAAGTTTTAATAGCCCTTCATTCCGACAACCATCACTAATGTTTTTTTTTGTGTTTAGTCTATAACACAGGTCTCTCATTCCTCCGTTCTGCAGTAAACTGAGAATCAATTTCCTGGTATCTCTTTCCCTACTCAAAGAATCGCTACCTCATCGTGGTAGAGGAATTTGCGTGTCTCTGGGATCTTGGGTGTCATGTTACCAGCAGCATTAGCTCCTGATTGGGTTTACCGTGGTAAATTGGTTCCAGGTGGGGGGCCAGACAAAATGCGATTCATTAGACTCCTATGATGCCTTCCCTGGAAAGTTTGAGAACCTTAGCCAGAATGGGGTCTACCGGACCCCCTCCTGGAGCCAGGCCTGAGCAGGGAGCTTGTATCAGAGTGCATGGTGGTCAGGCTTTTCCTGGGACCTGGCCAGGCTCAGCCCGAAGAGGCCATGGGGAGCCACCTCTGCGTGGATCCACCATCCACAAGGGGAAGAGTAGGGGTCAGTGCAATGTGGACCAGGTGTCAGACAGGGGCAGAGACCCTGGTGTTCTGGTGCCATTGATGTAAACTGGCTCTTAGGACATGGAATATCACCACACTGGCGGGGAAGGAGCTGGAGCTTGTGTGGGAGGTTAAGCCGTACCGACTACATATAGTCGGACTCACCTCTACGCATATCTCTGGCTCCGGAACCAAGCTCCTTAATATAGGTTGGACTTTCTACTTTTCTGGAGTTGCTCAAGGTGAGAGGCAGCGAGCAGGCGCAGAGAAACTTACATCTCCTCGACTGAGTGCCACTTTGTTGGAGTTTATCTTGGTTTACCAGAGGGTCTTCACAATGTGCTTATGGGTCACAGGGGGAAATGCTCTGACTTTGTTTGTGCTTACGTACCTTACAACAGTTTGGAGTATTCAGCCCTCTTGGAGTCCCTGGGCTGGGACCTGGAATATGCTTCAAGGTGGGTTTTCCATAATTCTGCTGGGGGAGTTCAGCACTTATGAGGGCAATGACAGAGACACTTGGAGGGTAATAATCGGGAGGAATAGCCTCTCTGATCTAAACCCGAGTTGTGTTTAGTTATTGGATCTCAGTGCTAGTCGTGGAATATCAATAACAAACACCATGTTTGAGCATAAGGGTGTTCATAAGTGTATTAAGTACCAGAACACCCTTAGCCAAAGGTTGATGATCGATTTTGTAATCGTGTCATCACATCTGTGACCAAATGTATGGAGACTTGGGTGAAGAGGGGGCAGAGCTGTGAGCTGCTCACTGCCTGGTGGTGGGCTGGATCAGGTGACGGGGAAGATTGCTGGATAGCTCAGGTAAACCTGAACGTGTTGTGAGAGTGCACTGGGAACATTTGGTAGAAAGAGAACATTTGCTACGACTTACAGTCACAAACTCACAACTCCTGAAAAAGCTTTTCCCACATCCTGTGTGAGGCTGGGGGCATGGAGTCTGAATGGACCGTTTCAAAGTATCCATTGTGGAAGTAGCTGCTTTGAACTGCGGCCTGAAGGTTGTTGATGTCAGTCATGGGTCCCCGTTAGTAGACACCAGCAGTGAGGGAGGCTGTCAAGCTGAAGAAGGTGCATTTTGGGGTTGGTTGGCCTAGGGGACTCCTGACTCAGCAGACTGGTATTGACATGCTAGAAGGGCTGCAGCCGCAGTGATCGCGGAAACAGAAACTTGAGCTTGGAAGGAGTTCAGTGAGGCTATTGGAAGGACTTTTGGGGGGCCTCTAAGAGGTTCTGGCAAACGACTCAGGAAGAGGAGGCAGGGCTTCACCCAGGCTGTTTTCAGCAGAGGTGCAGAACTGCCATGCTCAACTGGGCATATTGTTTGGTGGTGGATGGAGCACTTTGAGGAACTCCTGCATCCAGCAGACATGCCCTCCATTGAGGAAGCAGGGATGGAAGATTCAGGTGAGTCTTAGCCCATCTCCCAGGTGGAAGTCACTAAGGTGGTCAAAAAGCTCCACAGTGGCAACTCAACAGGGATGGACAAGATTAGTTCAGAGGTGCTGAAGAAGCTTGATATTGTTAGGCTGTCGTAGTTGACACGCTTGTTCGACATCACGTGGATGTCGGGTATAATACCCTTGAAATGGCAAACTGGGGTGTTGGTTTTCATTTTTAAAAAGGGGGAATGGAGGGTGTGCTCCAACCACAGAGATATAAGAAAACTAGAGTGGACGACGTGTGGGCTGGGCCAAAGCGGAAACGGCAGAATAGCTTCGCCATCTTCTGTATGTATAAATGTCCAATGAGGCACATGTAAACAGTAGGCTTAACATGGGTGTCGACAACTTAGAGACTTGTTTTCCATGTTCTTTTTATCCTTTCATGCTTAAAATGGACACGAATAAGGAATTGTAATCAAACAACAAAATTTATTTTAAAAAATATTTTTTTTACATCCGGTTTATTCAATGTTTATTTTATCGGAAGACATTACAGAGAAATCGGAACTTCAGCTGTTGTCCCGTATGAGTGAGTTTTCGTTTTTTTCGAGCACGGTTTAGGCCAGTTTTACTGCGTTTTCCATTGAACGTCTGCCCCGATATACATACACAAGATGGCGGCGGCGTGCTGCCACGGAAACGACGAAATTGTCCACTCTAGTTTTCTTATATCTCTGTGGCTCCAACCACAGGGGGATTACACTGCACAGCCTCCCAGGGAATACTTATACCAGGGTGCTGGAAAGGACACTTCACTGGATTGTCAAACCTTGGGTCTAAGAGGACCGATGCGGGTTCCACTCTGGCCATGGAACAGAGGACCAACTTTTTATCCTTGCGCGGCTACTGGAAGCATCATGGGAGTTTGCCCATCCAGTCTACATAAGGCTAATGACTGTGTCCCATGAGATATTCTGTGGGGGGTGCTGTAGGAGTAACGGGCTTGGGGGTCATTAGTTCGGGCCATCCAATCCATATACAACCAAAGCAGGAGTTGTGTCTGAATTCTCAGCATTAAGTCGGACTCATTTTGAGTTGGTGTTAGACTCCGCCAAGGGTGTCCCTTGTCTCTTACTTTGTTCATGATTTTCATGGACAGGATATCAAGGTGCAGCAGATGCTTGAAGAGTGTCCAGTTCGGTGGCTTCAGGATCGCATCTCTGCTGCAATCCAAAACATAAGGAGTTTTGCTGGCATACTCCCTATATGACATACTGTTTTTTTACAGATTAAGAAACTTCAAAGGGCATAAAAGTGAATAGATAAAAGCAGAATTTTCATTTTTGGGATAAATGTTCCTTCAACAAAAAGGACACCCCATGTCAATAAAGCACATTTGATAGCCCCCACATGTTCAAAATCGTGTGAGCAACTTTTCTTACAATGTACTGCACCAGTTTATTGGCTGCCTGGATATCTAATGCCGCATTACATGTAGTATGCAGTGCAGCCATTGATGCACAGGTAAATTTCATATCTCGTTGGCTTGCTCATTCTAGTGTATCCAGTGGGACTTGCTTCCAAAACACAATTCCAGAATTCAACATTTCACTTACGTAAGAATAGAGTGACATAAAAATAATACAAGGCCATACAGGGCAATTGTCATTTTGACAGCTACAGAGAGAACAATTTGGATCGCTTGAATCACAGATGTCAACAAAAATCAGGCAGAGATGTCTCTGGCTCTCCTCATTGCAAATTTTGAGCTTTCTTCCACCGTGAATATGTCTATGCCTCTGGGTAATTATGTATCGTTTACTCTGACAATTGACGTTAATGTTGGCTATTAAATTAATAAATTCATGCTTCTATGATAACAGTGACTCTTATAACTTATTACTTTAAGGGCAAGAAGCGCTAGCATGCTA
The DNA here is from genome assembly GCA_029692085.1 of Gymnothorax javanicus. NCBI lineage: Eukaryota > Metazoa > Chordata > Actinopteri > Anguilliformes > Muraenidae > Gymnothorax > Gymnothorax javanicus. The sequence goes on from CM056193.1 coordinate 190,741,218, forward strand.
GCTAGTGAATTTTTCATCCCATTGACTTGAATAAACTGCAATCTAGAAACTAATGCCAGCAATGGTAACCAGTTACCAGCAGGATGTTGGTTCAATTGACAAAAAAAATTTCTTCATGTATGCCATGTATGCAATCTAATTTTTGTTTAACTGCTTTATACTAGGTACTAGCCTGTGTCACTACAATGCAGGACTGCTGACTAAATTTTATATTAAAGGCGTTATACCTTTAATACTATACTATAAAGCATTATACCTATTATGCTTTTCAGAAGATCTAAAGAAGCATTGGCCTTTATTTATTTTCAAGGAGAATCAGTAGATAGCTAAATGTGTGTTCCTAATTTCTGTTAATATTTTCACTGAATTTCAAGTATAACGTTAGTTAAATTTTTATGGCTTGGCTGTCGATGTAGCTAGCTTAGTGCCATCCTAAAAACTTAGCTAGCATCTGTGCATTACCTGTCCATAGCTATTTTGTCATTTTTAGCTAGTGTTTCACAAAGAAAATAGGAAAGGTTTTGGATACCTCACCCAGCGCTGCATAATATTGTTAAAAGATTCAAGGATTCTGGTGGAATATCTGCACAGCCCACGTTCCATGCGAGCTTAAGAGAGAACGTTTCAGCAGCTTTTTCTTTTATTGAAAACGCGACTCTGTGTAAAAGTATGGCGCCCTTTTCATGTACGCGTTTCTGCACATGGGTTTTTAGCGCACCGAAAGACAATTGTTTCTATGTGGACTTTTCCGTCTGTGGATTGGTGTCAGAGTGTAGAAAGCTGGTCACTATCTAGATAATATGGCATCATAATGAGGATTTCAGGAGTATAGCCCACCAAAATTGGGTTGTAATTGGTGTAACGTTGATGCTGAGGTTGACAATAACCTAGAACATTCCTCACCTAAAGTTCCTGAGTCAGTTGCCTGTCGCTTTATAAATGAACATATGAATGAATGGGAATTTATGAATGAACGTAATGTATTTGATGCCTATCATATTACAAGCGCCAATATGAGGACTTTACATTATTTTCTGCCGGGTATAAAATGTGCTTACACATTGATCGCTTGCCATTATCGATAGAAGAAACCATTTGGAAAAATATCTAACACTGCTCATTTTCGAACATTTGCCTATAATGTGCTCTCGTATTTCTCAGCCTAACTCATGCAACAAAAATGGTGGAGGTTTAATGCTTTTGCCCATCAGAATGATGATTTCAAAGCACAGTTATGGAAAGGCCTCACATGATGTAGAGCGCCATATTAGGGGTACTGTCTTATACAAGCTCTGGGAATGCTGCATAATTAAAAAAATCTGGTCTGATATTGCCATTGTAGTATCTAATATCTTTGTCATTCATATTACAGCTCAGCCAAACCTCTTTCCTCTGAATGAATGAAAGGTACCATGCTGCAGCTCTCTGTCCCACATTGAAGAATTGTGGTGGCTGCACTAACTGAAGTGAAAACAATACCTCAGCAAAGGGTCACTCCTAATCTACCCCACATGTTAACCTGGATGTCTAACACTGTATATTGTTGTTCATAAACAGTCTTCAAATAGCTTACAGGAGGCTAAGAATCACACTACTACGGTGTAGACAGAAATTATTGAGGATATGAGAACTAATGTAATTTTTTCATTTGATTTTTTTAATGTCTCTTTCAAATAATTTACTGCTTATCTGTTGCCTTGAAATGTTGTAAAATCCAGTAATATCTCTGCATTGAATCAATAAAAATAGATCAATTCATTGTTGTAAAACTCAACAAAACTTTTTAGTGGTAATGCTCAGTTGATGAGCCATCATTAACATCCAAATTTTCGCAGAGGTCGCGATTTAAATGCAATAAAAATGTATTTTGCTATACTGTTGTAACTATGCACATCCCTGAACATCAATTCAGGTGGTTTTTAGATCAGCAGTTTAATTGCTGACTCTACTTATTCATATTTAAACCGAATTAACTCTCCATTATTGACTAAAGTGCACCAGTTTGAACCCAATACAATTAAGCATCCCATCTTAGTAGGCCTGATCTCTTAAAAAAAAAAAAAAAAAAAACTGCTTTATTTTTGGTACAATTGAAGTTGCCATGGCAACAGACAATTTGTCACAGTCAATAAATGTCAGCCGGGCACAGCTGACAGCCAGGAATTAATTCTCTAACACATAATTATGTAGCAAAATGTTGACTGCCTTAAAGAAAGTGCACTGTGACACATATAGGATTTTTTACGACATGGCAGCAACATTAGCATTGGTCATTAGCCGCAGACATCTCAGTACGGTGTCGGATACAGACTCATATGCGGACCTATTTGGTTACCTGTGTGACAGGCTTGTTCGGGACACCAGAAACAGCTGTCTTGGCCTGTGTGAGCCGAAATAATTAGGCCTGTCATCTACAGCCTCTGATTTCCCCTTCAACCCGCTCCACAAAATGCAAATATTTTGCTTTCATTGTCACATTCACCTTGACACGGATATTGCTTCCGCGCTTAACTGGATGAGATGACGCCGAATTTGCATTGTTCGTTCCTATAAATTTGCTCCCCCCAGTACTTTGTGGCAGTACCCATCAGATAAAGTCTCCCGGAGTGTCATCAATCACCGAGGATGACAGATGGCCTTCGCCTTCATTTGTTACATAGGCGAACATGCTTAATTATTTGTACTGTAATTAGTTGAGAAAATGTCAGGAAATGTCAACTCTCTGTTCACTGCGGAAGGGGCCACAATGACTGGAGTGTCATTAATGCCACGTAGTTGGACGATCAGCTCAAGCAGAGTGAAAGCCTCATAAAATGTAATCATAGTGAGTTAGACGGAGTCGCAAATCAGCACCGAGGGCATGATGGGCATCTTATTAGGAGGCTGCTGAATTTTACCCGTGGCGTGTTGCTTTCCACTTTCCTAATAGTGGGGAGAAATAAAGATGATGCACGGAAGGCTTTCTCTTAAGCAAAGAGTACGTCTCACAAGGATGCTGCTGTCAAACCGGGAGCATTTTGCAGTGTTGCCGAGCCCGTCACGAACAGACATGCCAAATGAAATAAGAGTGCGCGGATTCGCTCCCTGAGACTTCAAGTATTTCAAGTCAATTAATAACAACACAAAGTGCTGAATCGCCACGGCAGAGGTGAAATGTGTTTGAAATCAGCCTTCATGCCCGTATGTGATACGCTGGATTTGAGTGCAGGGAGAGTTCAGGTTCGATTCTCTGTATCTGCCTAGCCCAACAACCACTCTAATATCAAAGTGTGAAAATTTTATTCTCTGTTTCACCATGAGAAACTGGCCCTCGGCTTTTTCTTTTGTTAGCTTGTGGCTAGAGTTGGATCTTAACATTATTATATTGTTTGATAATTACAGTAATTCTATTAGCATGAGCACTGAAATGTAATCGGGCTGCTTGATTGCCGACAGTTTGTACCGAAGCTTTGTCACATAAGCTACCATTTCAAACGTGATAATGCGCGTTTTATTGAATATATCCATCAAGATTTTTGAACCCAGAAAAAAAAAAAAAAATTTGGCAGAATTGAGGTCTTGTGCGGTTTTAATGACCATTGGCGTTCCAAAGCCTCACAGTGAGGATGAGGCCCTCAATTCTCGAGTTCCTACCACCAAGACAGCAATGACGGTCATCCAACAGCTCCTTAATTAGCTCACAATCTGGCAACAGTGCATGTTCTCGAGATGTGGCAGGTCGGCTTAAGTGCAAAGGCAGGCACCCTTCCACCTACAGGATGTCATTTTTCCGTCCAGCGGGGGGAAGAAACCGCCGCTGACATCACGATGTTCTGGGCTGTCGGAGCACTCACACTTTCCCCTAACAGCCAAGAGAGGACAGCAGAGGTGACCCATGGTGACCTTGACCTTCAGTCACAAGACTAATGGTTCTGCCGGCGGATTAAACCGCGAACGCCTCCCCAGTGGAATTATTAAAATGGGAACGGAATGAGTCCGAGAGCCCGCCAGCTTCTGGCCATGAAGTGGTGTTTTACCATTATCTGGTGTTGTCTTTGACAGATGGTTGATAGTAGAATCACCTGACATTGAGAACCAAATATTTAAGCCAAGACAATTAAATATTTTTATTCCCAAATTGTAATACTTGATTTTACATTAAAGAATTGTGATTTGAGAGTTGAACCAATTTCCTGCCACATTATGGGTAGAATGATTATTTCATCATAGACTGGCACTATTTCCCAGGATGGTGCTTTGCGGTTCAGTCTTTCCCATTGTTTAACCCTTTTTTGCCTGCATTAAAAAACATTTTCCAACATGTTTTGGCAAAATGAATATTGTGAAAAAAGTTTTTAACCATTTTCTGATTGTTATGCGTCATCTCAAAGTTTGAAAATGGATTACATAGATTTGATCGATACATTGTGTATTAGCATGTATTTTCATGCTAATGCATGCATACTTTGATGTTACCCAACAAAAGAAGAATGATTTAAACTACTAAAAAAGTTCTTGTACATTTAGTATACAGTGCAACACTCACATGTGCAACAATACTCACCTCGCTTCAGAGTCCGATTTGATGTCTCTTTGCAAATCTCGTCCAGTTCAAACTCTTCCCAAACCAGAAATGCCACCAGTTTTGCCATCAAAATTGCCTTCAGGATTGCATTCAGATTATATTATAGTATTAGCTACTTGTTAAACTATAAATAAAATGCTTGGTTGACTATTCAAAGATGCAAAATGCAAAAATATATATATTTTTTATTAGGTTATATTCAAGAGGACTGATGCCTGATGCTATAGGGTTAGTGTATAAAAAGTATTAATATTAATGGAGCAGAGTTGTATGGAAGGCCCCTCTGCCGGCAAGTGCACCAAATCCTGTCAACTAGCTTTATATGCAGAGGTGGACAAAATAATGGAAGCATACGGCTTATTAAAACAACCAAAGCACCTAAAATATCAACTGCGGCTGCAGGTCAAAGCTCTCAGAAGGGGACAGATGGGCGCTTGATGGGATAGATGCTTGTAACCACGGACCAGCTCTTAAAGTTAATAGATGCAATCTATATCAGAACCAGTGTTTATGAAAATAGTACGTTATGAGCTCCTCAAACCTGGTATTTATGGCAGTGTTTCCAATGACTTCCTATTTCTGAAAAAAACCACCTTGTTTTTTTTAAATTGTCTTTTACTGAGTAAAATAAAGTCACTAAGTTTCTCTCGCAATCTTAGTAGTTTTTGCTTCATAACGAAAAAAAAAAAGAGTTACTGACGCTGTTCAGTGTTAAGGAGCATTCTGTCAATGAAATACAAGTGTTTTACAAGGTTTTGTTTTCCATTTTGTCTCAGTTAGTCTGACTGCTATTTGTTAATGTTTACTCGGTCTGAAAAATTACGAGGAATGCGAATTTATTACGGCCATTTCACTGCAGTATCCTTCCTTTTCATTTCTCATGAACCCATGTTTAAAATAGCGATGCAACAAATATTGTGCAAGAAAGTATGTAATATCTCCAATCTGATGCAGATAAATCACATTTGCCTGTTATACTAGTATTAATCTCAGCGTTCAATAAGAAATAAAAAAATACTGTGATACATTTTGTACACATTTTCTTTGTTTGTGCTCATAGTATTACATTCTATATAAACGTTTCACCCGTTCTTTCTGTACTATATTTTAAGCAAAATTTTGAATAATGACTTCATAAACTGAAACAAAGGCTGAGCAGGAAATACTTGACTGGGAAGTTTTTGAAAATTCATCCTGTCTGTGGATTTAAATCCTGACAGCAGTTCAGCAGCTGATTATTATTACTTTGCTCACTTTTGTTTTTTATAGACTTGCCAGTTCCTGTCCTACAGGAAAGACATGTAGTCACAAGACCTTGGGTGCCAGGTGATCATGATGATCCTTAAAAATATTTTTTTAAAAGATAGAAAATTGATTGATCGATAATAAAATGCATTACTGTGCTGCAATAGCTCTGTAGGCTAAATTAACTAAAAGGGTTTCTGTTGTATGCTGTGCCTAATTCAAAAGTAATTGCTTGTTTTTAAGGTAGTCACGATGTACAGTCTTGGTTTTTTGTTTTTTGGTTTTTTTTTGAACGACTTCAGATGTTCAGTTGAAGTGTAGTGTAGTAGTATAATCAACTTCGTCATTCGGCAAATTCAAATCGTTCTCTTGGAAGCTACTGTGTGGTATGTTGCTTAATCGAGTTTCACTAACTGTAACCTGTTGTTTACTCTGTTCGTCAGACTTTTAATCCTGAATTTAACCTTACAGTTAATAGGTTACATGCCTTTCAGTTAAATGAAGATTTTTTTAAAAAACTGTAGTTCTCTGTACTGTAAACTGTAACTCTCACACATACTGTTCATACAAAACACAGAAACAATCACAGTTGTTAACCTACAGTTAGGACATTGAAAAGGAAAACTAACTGACGAGAGTAAAATAACAAAACCCTTGGGAAAGCAAAAAAACTGAAATATTGTTTATATTGTTTGTTTATTTAAATGACGGCCATTTCATAAAGTTAAATCACAGCATTGCTCCTATTTATGAGTGGAAAAGAATTGTATTTTTTAAAGTCATTTTGCCTCCTTTTCTATGTAGGCCCACAGCCGATCCAGCTAACAGTATTTACATGAATACACTGTGACACATGTAAGGGCTAAAAGAAGTCTGAACTTTTGCTCTGTGAATGCTTTAATTAGACATGCCTGGGGAAGACTTTTTATGGTAGACATTACCAATCAATCCCAAGCTTTGAGATAATGTTTCCAAAGGGCTTCGAAGCTGCTGCTGATTAGCTCTTGATTTTTGCAGGTTGGGTCTTAATGTGCACAATTAGGGCTGATTTTCAGCTTTTACCTGACAACGTACAGTGGGAGTTGGGCTTCAACAGCGAAAGCTCATTTAAGAGGGTATGGCTATTAAGGCTCGGCTTGAGAGGAGAGAACTTCACGAATACAAGTAGTGCAGTCTGCTTTAAATGTCATTGAGTATTGTCCAAATCACCACTTTTAACAGCTTTCCACCTGACTGGGCAAGACGGGCTCGTATGCGTGTTGAGATGAGGGTATTTTTGTTGATACTGTATTAATTTGTGATAAAAAATGATTTTAGAAAATGACATGGGGTATCCATTGACCAAGTTAAACACATGGCCTATTAAAAGTCCCAGAGAGGATCATTATAATTTCACCCGGGGTTTTGAACACAAGTTATATTCAGAGATAATTTTCACATTACATCCTGGTTTCGTCTTTCACTTCTGTGTAAAGTTATGTACAACAGCATTTGTGTGTATCTATAGACGTGCAGGAGGGTGAAAAATCTAATAACTTTTAAAGGGGATTGAGGAAAACAAAGAAAATTAAAAATCAAATGAAACATTAAAGTAACATTCAGAAATATCCTCCAATTGTTTGGATAGCTGTACAATGCCAAAGCCTCTTAGAACATTGTAAGTCTTTATTCAGCAATACATTATCATGCATATTTCATAGCAGGGATTACTCAAACAGAATTGCGTGTCGTTTTTGTTGTATGTCTTTATAATTACACCTTGAAGCCATAACTGGATTTTTTTTTTATTACATATTCATGAAAAGCAGACTTGTAATTTGATAAAGGGAAGCTTGTGTTCTCAACTTCATTCAGACGGCATCACGAAGCTGCATTAAAGTGGGCATCTGTGTTCTCTCGGCATTAATCTCTCCAAGCACATTCCAGCTGCTATGATGTGCATGAGGGAGATAAGTCTTAAACAGTCTAAAGCTAAGCAAACCAGACAACTCTATTATTGGCTTCATAATTGCTTAATTAAACTTTTGTCACTAATCATTACGAGGGCAATAGAGCTGTTATACAGGGTTCTGTTGAGCAAAAATCAATAAACTCTCGGAGTTAATTTCTCCGCATTTTTTGTGCTGCAAATGAAATTCATGGCTGCTAGTAAGTGATCTGTGAGGCTGGAGCCCCACTGATATGAGCTGTCATCACCATTTGAATTGAGGGTATTCAGTAGCACATGAATATGAACAAATGGCAAACATAAATCTTGGGCATGAAGTACACCTTCTATCCTTTTATTATGGAACAATTGACCCATCTAAAATGAATTCTAATGCCAGGAAAGCGTTTAGATTCAAATTACACCATAGTCTCCCGGACCTGAAAGATGACAGCATAAAAAAGATTAATATGCTAATTATTTTTTCTCCTTATTCCTCTTTTCGACATTTGCAGCAGGTCATTGTGAAGCGTGTAAATAAGATGACTGTTTTTGTCAGAGAGAGATTGTGAGACACTCTGTAGACCTCACCGCAATTGAATTTGTCTAGTGGGGAGACCAGTCCAATCACTGAAATCCATCTAGCTCAGAACATTATCTTTAGCACATTTTTTTTTTTTTCCAAAGGCATTTCAAAATGAATCAGCCATGTGTATGTTTTTATATATCTATTACGACCGGATGGAAAATAAATAGATGGAAAAGGTGTGAGAAAAATAAATATTTAAATGATTTAGGTAAATAAATTAGAAGTTCGAAGGAAATTTTTTGCAGCATATTGCCGCCACAACATGAGCACAATACAAAGGCTCCAAAAAAAAAAAAACAATAAAAGGGGAGTACTCAGTCTATTACACGGCTGCCATTCACGAAAAGGTTTAGCTACGCCATCCCAATTCAAATTGTGCTGTTTCACTTCCTGTAATTGATCTAGCTTCTAAATACAAACTTTGTTGAGCACTTTGGATACACTGAAGTCACCAGCCAATTGGCAAGTTAACAAATGTGGCAAGAACTTCATTTCGAAAAATTTCTGGCTCTGTAAAGTTGGAGCAGCATCAACACAAATTGAAGAATTTCCAGAACTCGTGACTAAAATGTTGTTTTCTGACTGTTTCTTACTAAGATGGTGTTAAATTGACTGGCCACAATTCCTTCTTGATCAAAACAAACTAGGATATTATTGCATTTCCTCACTCCCAGGAGAATTTATCACCAAAGAGCAGGTGTACTGTATATGTTATTGCAACACTGTTTACATCTAAATGGATTGCAGCAGCCATGTTAACTCACTGTTTACAATGAATAATAAAAAATGAAAAAAAAAAAAAAAAGTTGGCTGATTACACAAACCAAAAAAGTCATTGCGCCAACCAGCCATTGCACTCATAGTTTACATAACATACACCTTTATCCCACTCCATTCACTTTTTTTTTCCATGGCAACTGAAATCATTACTGATGGGGCCACATCTAATGGATAATCAATGTCAAACAAGTAGAAGATGGTAAACAGCAGTAGAATAGGTATACAGTAGTGAAAAAAAAAAAAAAAGCCTGCAATATTTTTAAAAAAGACCACCACCACGCATTGGAGCGGTAATTAACTGCTATTGCAGCCTCACCCTGCTTGTAATGTATCGACAGAAATGACCTAAATGAATGGGTGGCACCCTGCATTGTTTTCAATGGGAAAATTTGACATGGTAGAGATGGCGGAATGTCATCGCAAAACATGCGGTTGGCTAATCACAAGCTTCAGATTTTGCTCAACTTAGATATTTACGACAGACTGTACAGGTTGGGAGTCCACCAATGCCATCATGCCTCTGTGGGAACCATTGAAATAAGAAAAACTAAGGCAACCATTGAAATAAGACAGATTTAAACTTCATTGTCTGTTTTAACACCAATTACATTCATCCCCATTGTACAGCTGGTCATGGGTGATTTAGAAATGTTTCCGTAGCTACGCATGATTACCACAGATTAACTTATAGTCTATACCCACTCTCCCTGAAAAACGTAATTATGATAGTTAAGAAACACAGAAAAGAACTTTAATTTCAGATATATTAGTTGCATGAAAACTGAGCTAGCTAAGAAGTGTTGTGTTTATTCATCTTCAACAGATGATGGCAGTTAACAGCTCGTCTGTCTGATGTGACAGTTTACAATCACAATGGCTGCAACGGTTATGGTTGCCTCAAAGCAAAATGCTGTGATCTCAGCTGTGGATACCGCATGTGTTCAAGCCTCGGTGTGTGAAAAAATGTTGTTTTTCGTTAGCATTAATGCCTTTCAGAAGAAATTTTATGACTCAATATTATTAACAGTTTGACAATGTCTACAAATACGGAAATCGAATGGCAATGCATATGACAGGATCTAGGCATCTCCCCATTCAAAGAGATAGGGCTCTGGTCTTACCGGTCATGATCCGCTGCCCGAGAGCATTTCAAAGATGGCAGCAGAGCGTGTCATATCCTTGCATTTAGAATGTCTCTGGTATCCGTCACCAGCTTCTCAACTTTGCCCGGGTTGTTACAGAAAAGAAAATATGTGTGTCAGGAATCTGTAATTTGTTGTATGGTTTGTGTTGTGTTTTATTTCAGTTTTCTTTTTTATTTTTGTTTTGTTTCTGTATTTTCCCATGTGCATCTTTCTTTCCCGTGTCTACCTGCTCTTGTTTACCTTTTTTCTTCCGAGTGTCATGTTAGCCGTTTCCCTTAATTATATCATTATCTCACTGTCTTGCCCTACCCATCTTGCCTTTCTCCTTCTTTTTCCTCACTTGTTTCCTCTAGTCCACACCTGTTTATTCCCCTTTGTTTTCCTTGTTTAGAGCAAGTTTGTCATAGCATTTCGTGCTCTGCCTAGCCAACTTTTCGTCCATTCTGCCAATTAGACTTGCTTTATTTTTCCTGTTTCCCATTTGTTGATTATTTTATTTAACCTTTCTTTAATCAGGGAAGTCCCTTTGAGATTGAAATCTCATTTTCAATGGAGCCCTGGGGGGTTGAGGTGGAGAGGGAGAGGACAAGTTGCATAGCTAATTAGATCGGGGGATGATTAGGTGGAAGCTTGAAAGAGCCAGGTTGGGAATTTAGCCATGACACCGGGGAACTCCCTACTCTTGTCGAAGAGTGTCATAGGATCTTTAATGGCCACAGAGAGTCAGGACATCGGTTTAACGTCTCATCCAAAAGACAGCATGTCCTTCATTACAGTGTCCACCAGAGGAAATATCTCAACCAACTGGCCCACCAACACCTCTTCCAGCAGCAACTTGGTTTTCCCAGGTGGTCTCCCATCCAAGTCCTAACCAAGCCCTCACCTGCTTAGCTTCAGCCACGCAGCTGGAGCAGATTGGGTAATGGTATGGCTCATTAAATTCTGATTGAGTGACTTGTGTCTGCCTAGTCTGATTCCTGCATCCTATTATTGACAACGTACCCAGGATCCTGATTCTGTGCCGCAAGTTTCAGCTGGTTTCTTGGACTCTGCATGCTGTGCTGGAGCTGCCTTCTGCCCAACTCTTTTTGACCTGGTCCTGCCTCTACTGTCAAAATCCAGGGCAGGTCATCTTTACCTTCCCTTTTAAAGTCAATGCTCACCCGTAGCCAGAGGATTACTGGTGAGCACTACCCTCAATGCAAATTCCCTTGAGGCAAGTTCCATGCTGTCCTGGAACATTGAATCCCTGACAGCTAGCTGTCCATTCCTGCCCTGATTGATTCTGGTGCCAATGGCAATTTCATCAATGCCCAGCTTGTCATCTAGCTCCAGTTACCTTATTTGCCTCTTCCACAACTGGTTGATGCCCTCAGCATCACAGGGACCCCCCTCATCAGGATCACCCATGTTACTCCTCCTGTGAGTCTCACCATCTGTGGAAACCACCAGGAAGACATAAATTCAGTCGCGCTCCAGTTTTTCTCGACTATCCCTAGCTCATCAGACACAAACCATTTGATCAAATGGATTCATCAACATGTGTTGAAGTAAAGCCCCTATTGTGCTGCCCATTACCTGTTTTCAGAGTTCTGCTGTCTTTGAATCTGGTCTTGTGTAAAGAATGCCAGACCTGTCTGCTATCCTGTCTGAAAACTGGGATCTAAAAAATGAGCAAACCTGGAGCCACCTCTCTTCCCCTGCACCAACCGTATGATTGTGCCATTGAGCTGCTGCCAGGGACATCATCTCCCAGGGGTCACCAGTTTTTACTCTCCCATCCTGAGACAGAAACCATGAACAAGTACATCGAAGAGTTTCTCATGGCTGCCATGATTCAGCCCTCTCGTTCTCCTGCTAGAGAGGGGTTTTTATTCATGGGCAAAAACCTTGGGAGCTTCCATCTGTGCATCAACAATCATGGCCTGAATTCCATCACCATTACCTATCACCCCTGATATTGTGGTCTTCAAAACACTCTAAGATGCTCTGTTTTTCATAAAACTCAACCTAAATAATGCTTACCACCTGATATGAATTTGGGAGGAGGACAAATGGAAGAGGACGATCAATACCTCTACAGAGTGCTATGAATATGTGGTCATACCCTTTGGCTTCACTAACGCCCTCGATGTCTTCCAAGCCCCAGTCAACAATGTCCTTCAGGATATTATGGGGCGCTTCCTGTACATTTACTTTAACGACAGTCTGATCTTTTCCTGTTCTACTGCTAAACGCACCCACCATGTCCTTAAGGTCTTTTTAAAGCTTTTGGAGAACAGGTTGTTTTTCTGAAACCTGAAAATATAAGTTCCACTAAAATTGGTGTCTTTCCTGGGCTTTGCCTTTTCCTTTCAGAAGAATGCACATGGACTAACGCAAAGAAAACCACTTTTAGATGGCTCGCATGCAATACCAGTGTGATGTAATGAAATATAAACTGTCAACAGAGTACAGTAAATGGGAGTGTAAAGTGCAAAACCTGTTAAAACTGGCATTTTATCCCAGTCCATCCCTATTTGATCGTAATTAATCGAAATCAATCTTATTTTCACAGTGTTTTTTTTTTTTTTTTTTTTTCAGAGGAACTGTCATAAACTGTCATCTTTAACAGAGTAAGGCAGATGTTTGGCCTTAGTCTCCAAAATATCTTTTGAGGTAAAAAAAAAAAAAAAAAAAAATCCCTTAAAGGAAAAAAGCCCTCAGACAATGGTGAGGAAAAGCTCCCCATAAATAATTAGTCTCAGGAGGAACCCCGTATAGTGGGGGAGCCCATCTTCTGCTGGCTGGCTAAGTGAATGTCAGCTGGTTTTCATTACAGGAAGTCTATTTAGTCTAATAGAAGTCTATGCAAATGACTGCAAATTAAATGGAAGACATAATAAAAATAATACAGATGAAGATGAAAAAGTAACGGCTGGAAGACCTACTGTGGTGCATTTGCTGCTCCAGGGTGTGACCAAGATAGAGCCTGAGGTGATAAGCTAAAGTCCTCCATGGACTCAGGGAAAGGAAGCCTCTAGAAAGGAACCAAAAAAAGAGAATGTCAGCCACTGTGAAAATCATCAGCACTCTGAGTAAGATGCAATCCGTGTATCCAAACTTCATTTCATGTTGAATTGCATACTCAGAGATGGCAAGCTCTGGTCATCCAGTGAAGATCTATATATAAAGCATTTTTCCTGAAGATTTGAAACCATTTTGTGTGCCAAATATGCTAAAAAATAAGGGAAATCAGAAGGGGACAAATATTTTTTTCACTACATTGTATTTGTTAGTGTTCATAGTTGACTGCCTTGTCATTGTATAACAGATTTATCTTCTACTGGCACCTGAATAGTACTTGCCAGGTCACCTGCCATGCAAATAGCTATTCTGGTTATTCTGTGTGGGATGGTACAGTATCTTACCTCTGTCAGGTGAAAAAGTGGATACCTTCCTCCCTCTGTATCACAGCCCAGCTTATTGAGCACATGGAATACCTCATTTTTACTGGCAAAACTATACTACGGTAGATATATTGGGAAATGCCAATAACTCTGAAGACAACTGAAAGCCAAATATAGGACTCGCTACCGAAAGCTGGCTTATACCTGTTCTAACGTAGCCATTAAAAATACCTGATGAATTATACAACACCTGAGTTAATCACATTTCAGGGCACATTAATGTTTTTGGTCTATGTATAAAAGGTGTTGTAATTTTTGATTGATGAAACTGAAACTTAGAAAGTATACCCTCTGGGAAAGGCTGAAAATCTGCACTTTAAACATTAATTTTTAATTAAAACATAAAACATTTGTCAGAACAAACCCAAAAGAAGAAAGAATTGATTTGCCCCCACATATTTTTGAGAATACTGTAAATGAAAAAAAATTGCAGTGCTGTGTCTATGCAGCAGAGTTATTATGCAGTTTAAGTGTAATCTTCAAATTCAGGGTAGTTATGTCCAGTCAAAGTGGGAAAGGATTGATTATATCTCAGGACAAAGTGCCAAAAACTATTGACTATTTACTTCAAAACTTAATCATGTTTCTGGGTCCTTTCATTCCAAAAGATTTTAGTGAAACTGCTTTGGAATGGAAGGGGAGGGCGCTTGTTTTGATTCTCGCTGTCTTTGAAGGAATGAGCGGTGACACTTGGCAAAAGAAAAAAGTATCCCCGTTCCCCAGCGTAGCTGTTTTTCAGAACGTATGACACACATGTTAATGGGCTCCTTTTTCTTGCAAGAGGGTTTGAGTCAACATCAAAAAATAAATAAATAAATAAATAAAAATTTAAAATAGGCAGTCACCCGCAAAAGAAAATGTTCCAGAAATGAGATATCAAAATATACAGTTGTTGATAGGCCCTCAGATATACAGTAATACCAACATCAGAAAGAAGGCCAGTATGCTGCTGAGCTTTTGGTGCTTCAAATTTAAAAAATTTTTTTGCATTATGATGCAGCTCAGCAGCTGCTTATTTTCATTAACAACTTAGAAAGAACTATGGAATCTAGAGATGAACATGATGAAGAAATTACTGGTTATAAAGAAATTACTATAATTACCATGGAGATGAGAGTTTGTGCTGCAGACAACACTTCGTTTAAGCATAAAAGAATCTGTATTGTCTGACACTTATCTTTTGACGTCTGTCGATATATGTCTGACAATTATGAAATAGCTTTAACACTACATAGGAACTCCTTCTCTTCTTAGAATAGTCTCTTATCTTCATACCATGTATTCCATACTATGTGGGACACATTCTTACGAGAGTCTGGTCCAAGTTTTGATGATAGCAAATAGGTGCTCTATTTGATTTAGATCTGATGGCAGGGGAGGTCATTGAAGTGCACTAAAGTCATCATCATGCTCATGCAATCAGTTTGAGGTGAGTTTTGCTTTGTGACATAGTGAATTACTGTGCTGGAAGTGGCCATTAGAAGGTGGGTAAATTCTGGCCATAAAGGGTGAATATGGTCTGCAACAATTATCAGGCTGTGGCATTCATGATTTATTGATATTAAGGGGCCCAAAGTGTACCAAGAAAAAAACCCTCGCACCATTACAAAACCACTGCAGCCTGAACTGAATCCATGGACTCATGCTGTTGATGCCAAATCCTGACCCAAACATTTGTGTTGCAGCAGAAATTGAATTACTTTTTTCAGTCTTCATGTGTCCAGTATCGGTGAGCCAGTGCCACGGCAACTTCGGATGTCCGCTCTTCGCTTCGAGAGGAATGGAGTCAAACATGTTGTGGACTGTCCACCTCAAGGTCCAATGTGATGTGCATTCTGAGATTCTTCCATGCTCACCACTGTCGTATAGAGTGGTTATCTGAGTTACCGTAGCGTTTGTGTTAGCTGAAACCAGTCTAGACATTCGTGTCTGACCACTCTCATCAGCAGGGCATTTTTGTCCAAGAACTGACACTCACGGGATGTTTTCTATTCCTCTCATGGGTCTTTGTTAATTCTTGAGACTTAAATCCCAGGTGAACTGCAGTTTCAGAAAAACTCAAACCAGTTCGTCTGGCACCAACAACCATGTCACAGTCATAGTCACTGAGACCATATTTTCCCTAGTCTGATGTTTTAAGTGAACATTAACTGAAGCTTCTGACCTGTTTCTGCATGATTATATGCATTGTGCAGCCACATGATTGGCTGATTGGATAATCACATGAATAAGCAGGTGGACAGTTGTCCCCATGAAGGTTCTTGAAGCCTGTATATTACGAATGTGTTTAGTTAGGTGCACTGCGCAATCTAGAAGTATTTTAAAAGCTCTAAAGTTGGACCTTCTGCGTGTATAAGGATTGAAAATACAAGTATGCATTTTATATGTGCTAAAACACTTTGCATATCAAATGGTGTTTCTATTCCCAAAACACTACCAGGCAATAGTTGAATAATTAATGAATATATGTTCTCAGATCATAAATATGTTCTGTCTATTTGCAATGTCTACACAGTGTGCTTGAACCTATGAGGACGTACAAATTTCTTTTAAATTTTCCTAGATAGATAGATAGATAGATAGATAGATATAGTGTGACTGAGTACAGCAATATCTGTGTCTATTCAGTCACCAAATGATCATTATTGATTTCTTTAACAATGCAGGGCTAAACCATTTGCAAAGCAGCCTCAGATTTTAAGCTTACATTAGAGAATGATGTGTTAAAACTGCAATTCTGGAAGAATTGAGACAATGTTTGAAATGTAAATAAAAACAGCAAGTGGTAATTTTCAAGTTCATTTTTGGCTGTATCAATTTGAAATAAAAACATGAAAACATATTTATTCATGTTTTACCTCATCAACTTTATTATTATTTTTTAAATCATAGCTATTTTAAAATGTGTTGTCTGCAACACATTCGAATGAAGTAGGGACAAGTGCAGGTTCACCAATGACTACATTTACATGCAGTCAATAACCCTTTCATAACCAGAATATTAGCAATAACCCGGTTGCGCACAGCCATGTAAACACCAATAACCCTTTTGAAAAACCGGAATATGCTCATATTCCGGTTTTTAAAAACCCGAAAATGACCCCTGGGTTAGTCCTTTTCTAACCCAAATATTTGGTCATGTATATGCCTATCGGGATATCCCCATTGAAAGGAACATTAATTTGTGTTCTGCACATGTTCTATTCGCAAGGAATCTTGCACGTAATGCGCGGAAATGACGTGCATTACGTCATGACGAGACGTTGTCGTGCATTGCTGTTTTGATCGGGATATCCCAATTGATTACAATTACCATGTATACAGGAATAACCCTGTTTGCTCATACATGTAAACTGGTTATTCCGAATTTTTCAGAAACCGGAATATTGACCTTAACCCGAATATTGACTGCATGTAAACGTAGTCACTGTTAAACATCACTTCTCCTTTTATTTACACTCAGTAGTCGTTTCAGACTTTAGCACATTAATTGTTGGAGTTTCGAATGCAGAATTTGTTCCTTGTCTTTCTCTAATATAGGACCTCAGTCAGCTGTCCTGGGTCTCCATTGTTGTATTTTGCACTTCATTCGCCATACATTTTTAGTGAGAGACAGGCGTGGGGTGTAGTAATACATGCAAAGTGTGGTGTTGCATTGTCCTGCTGGAACGAGCAGGGGCACCCCTATAAAAGACAATGTCTGGAAGGTGCATATGCTGTTCTATACCTGTTCCCTTCTGCATGAGTCTTGCCTTCACATATGTGCTAGTTGCCCATGCCGAGTGCAATAATGCAACCCCAGACCATGAAGGACACTGGCTTTTGTACAAGTCACTGATGACTGTCGGGATGGTTCTTCTCCTCTGTAGCTCTGAGAACACAATGTCCATTATTACCAAAAACAATTTGAAAGATGGACATATCAGACCACAGCACTTCTTTTAAGATTGTCTGTCAGTCCGAGATGAGCTCGAGCCCAGAGAAGAAGGTTGCGTTTCTGGACGGTGTTGATATATGGCTTCATTATGTAGTAGAGTCTTAACTTGCATTTCATGATGCTAAGACGAACTGGATGAACTGACCGCTCTTTTGAATGAGCCCGTGTGGTTGTGTCTGTTACAGACGCATCTTGTTTCTTAATGCTATGCTCTTTTACACACAGAGATAGATTCCATTGTCTGAATATTTTCTCTGTATCATGGACTGCCGATGGTGAGATTCCTAAATCTGTGCTTGCTGACAAAAGTTGATCTCAGTCCTTACATTTCTCTTACAATTTTGACCGCTTTGGAAACAAAAGAGCATGTCATATCAAAATGACTCAAAACAACCAAATAAAGATTTTGGTGTGGTTTCGTCAAACTCTGTACTTGAACCCAGTGAGATGTTTTGGTAGGGCATTTCACACTCGAAAATCAATTTAATTTGGGTGAATTGAAATACTTCTGCAAAGAACAGTGGACCAAAATTATTTCACAGCAATGTTAACAACTGATCTCCTGATATCACAGACATTTGGTTTCAGTCATTTCGGATAAAGGTTGAGCTATCACATATTACGTTTAGGGAGGCAACCACACTATACTCTTTCACCAGGGCAGAACCATCACATGGGGTGTGCGAAGCGTGCGACTGCACAGGGCCTTGCATCTCTAGGGCCTCGTGCCTGGCCTACAGTCCTAGATTTTATTTATTTTTGGTGACTTTAATTATTTTTGACTGTTCTTGACACAAATTACTCACAAATGAAATTCCTGTGTTTCAGTTCTATTATATGTAGTCAATGACACATGAAAATAAATGCTTCCTGAGTCTGTCTACATTGCGCTTGGTAAACTGTTGGGGAAAAGTTTGCAAAGTAGACGAACAGTGGAACTAAAATAGCAGTACAGTTGCATGTGACATCATACGCATCATAGACAGTTGCAAGACATGCTCTTTGTATCTTTCAGAAATCATTTCTTTTTCCTTAGTAGTTTATAATATATTTGCTGAAGTCCTTCTTTATATTGGGCCATTTTTGTTTTTGATAAAATCTGGCAGGTGTTCTATTAGCAAATCATACTCATTGCATTATTGCATGAGAAAATATCTGACTATTTAGCATCTTTAGACAAAACTATGTTATTTTAATAACATCCAACTCATCTTGTTTTTAAATTGTTAGTTATTGTAATTAAAATAAACTATTGGCACACCTCCACTACGCAGGGCTCACCCTTCTACCATTGAAAACGATGTCGCATTCCAGGATTCAAGAATCTTATTACTGAGTTTGTGGTCAGGAAGGGACGAATGTCAATTTCACTTTATCCATTTACATGTATAGTGAATGGAACTGAGTCCATCTCATTTGTTTTAGCGACAGAAAATTTCTCACTACTGACTGTATATGACCTGACCAGCAGGAAAAAATCCTCCATCATAATGAAATGTATACCTGAAATATCAAAATTGAATTAATGCATTCCAGCTTTTGTCAACCTGTCATTATTCCATAGAAACTTCATGACAAAATAGTGAAATATGAGATTACTGTCATCAATGGGTGGTAAAGCCAATAGGCTAGTTTTTATTGTTGATTTTTTTTTTCATTTGAAAGACTATAGTGACGAGTGATGCGCTTAGACAGTGTATACATGATGCTATATTATTCAAGCCTATTTGCTCCAAATGTATCACCTACAGTATGTATTGCCATATTACACTGTCGCAGTAGAGCCAGAATAGCTATATGCATACAACGGCGACCTCAGGCTATGTGTAATGATCAGGCTGAAATAATCTAAAATCTTGATGAAATTTAAGCTATAATTATAACATTGTGTCATGCCAAAATAAAGTGATCGCTGAGTTGACTTGATAACGCAAAGCTAATAGTTTTGGAGTTGATTTTTATTTTCCTTTGAAAGACTATAATAGCAAAAAGTTATACCTGAGGCAATGGGCATGATGATGCTGTATTATTCTACTAGTTAAAATTGCAGCCTATTCCACTACAGTGCCATAGAGGCGCATGCATTAGACCTAGAATAGCTGCATGCAGTAGAACTAGCATAGTTATGTTTGTATGATCGTGATTCACGCACATGCATGACAATGAACAGGACCGAGCACATCACGTTCACACAGAGATTCGCTACACCCTTGTAACGGCCCTGCATATAGGTGATATAGGTGTTGGATATTAATTGCTTCAATAATGATTTTGTGCTTCCTGAATTTCTCCTCATCTTACATAGCATTTTGTGCGAAGATTGGAAACCATTTTGTGTGCCAAATATGCAAAAAATAAGGGAAATCAGAGGGGAACAAATATTTTTTTCACTATATTGTATTTGTTATGTTTATAGTTGACTGGTTTGTCATTGTCTGACAGATTTATCCTCTACTGGCACCTGAATAGTACTTGCCAGGTTACCTGCCATGCAAATAGCTATTCTGGTTATTCTGTGTGGGATGGTACAGTATCTTACTACTGTCAGGTTAAAAAATAGAGGCTTGTAACCGCACAGGACAGATCTGCCACGTTTGCAAAGAAAACGGGAGAAAAATCAGGTAATGACACATAATGTTACTCTTAAGTTTTTGGCAGTTCTTATATAATTGCATACTTTGGATCGCACTGGTGCCGCATAAACGTGTGATTACTGTCTTTTGTGTTCCGGTGGTCTATAACCGTAAGTCAGCCAAGAGAACAGAAATTGATTATAGTTTTCATTCTTTCTCTCACTCCCTGTCTTTATTTTAAATTACAGCTTGGACATTTAAGATGGTTTTGGAGACATTTATTAAAGCATATCGGCCCAAAAAACATTATTTATTTTTTTATAGATGGCAATAATAACTGATTTTTGGGAAACTACTTTACTGCAATACAATCATTAGCTATGGTATTTAATGTTCAAGTTGAAGCGAAAATACAACACATTCAACAAAGTCAAAGCTTGCACTAAATTTACATTTCATTTAAAAAAAATGAAAGCTTCTTGAAATATTGTTTTTGATAATTGATGCTGATCTTCAAGAAACGTACACAGGCAGGCTTGCATTGCTGCCGTTCAATCTTAGAGCCGTTTGAGTGACAATCTTAACTTTGAAGCTCAATGAAGGCCTTTTATTGCTGTCTTTATGGGCTGTCTTCTCCTATCAGTGTTGATTACAAAGCCTGTGTCTGGTGGGAAAACCTTTGCAAGGCATTCAAGCAGCGAAATCATACGGTGAGCCACATCTTTATACCGAGCTGTAGAGTATAAATATGTTGCACCAGCACACACTAGACTGATATACAGTACATTTAATTCATATAGTCATAAATCACCGGGAGAGATAACGTGAGACGCGGTTGTCCTGTTTCCGTGGTTATCATTCACATCATCGGCCGGGATATTATTTTGTTTGTCCTACACGGTTTTGATGGGATTTTTTTTTCTGCTGACCCATTGTGAGTGCTGGTATCTGGAATCGGGGAGGTGGATTTCAAATTGCAGGCTGTCTGATCCCGGTGACATCGAGAGTACAAGGACCCAAAGGTTGCAGCGCAGCGATGTGTTCTGTCATGTGACCTGTCAGTTCTTTCCTAATTCCGGGCCGGAGGACGTCTGGCGTGAACCCCCTCACCTGACGAGATCAGGGTCGCGAGGACCGGGCTCTGGCTGACCGCTTAGATGATAAAGCCTTGACAAGCAAAAAGTTGGTTAGATAAACCATTTCATCACAGGTCAGCGTCTGAGCCACGGTGCTAAGATGATTGCTCTGCCAGCCTTCTGTCGCTGGGGATGGGACTAGAGCGGCGTTTTCCAAAGCAGCTTTGCTCCAGGCAGCTCTGGCTTTTAAATCCTTATTGTCTCCCCCCTAACCCCCCCCCCCACCCCACCCCCCAAACCGTTAGCCTCCTCTTTCTAGGCTGAAGGCCTGAAACAAGACAGTGAGCCAAGCACACCGCACTCCGGTCCAATGTATCATCATCAGCGCAAGCTTTCACTGCCTGGTATTGCCTGAATTTCTCATTGTTCGGCACTGCACTGGCAGCGTTTTCATTCGAACGGAATTTCAACACAGCAGCAGGGAATTGGCCAGATTAAAGGGAGAATATCTAAACGGTACACTTCTTTCTTGGCAACGTTGTTATTTGGGGGAGGTGTCAAACAGCAATGTGTTGAAAAGGCAGTGAAAATACTTACACACTCAATATACTAAAATACTGATTTGATAAAAGAATAATCTGGTTTGATAATAGAAGAGGGTACAATCTCATTTCTTTTTCAGTGTGCTGAATGGTTTATTAGTCAAATGTGGAACAAAAAAAGTCATTTTATCATCCTGTTATTGAACAATAATATGCTTAGGCATTGCAGTGTACATTTCAGCAAAACAACCATTGCATTCTTTCCAACTTACAGAAAATCTTGCTTTTGAATCATCCAAATGTAAGTTTTTGTACACAGAATTTTTACTTCTTTTGTCCACACTGTTTTAGTCAAGTGAGCAGTGATAAAATCAGTTTTCAATCCAATTACGTTTTTTTCTGTCCGTTTATGGGCCCAGGCTTTTTCAGGCAGTACAGTCTTACGCCTTTCCTCCAGTGTGTGTGTGTGTGTGTGTGGAAGGTGCATTTAACCCTTTTTTAGCCATCCAGACAGATTCAGTCCCTCTGTCTCTCCCCTGCTTAGGAACGTATGGCAGCACAAAAGATGCGATTGCCAAATATTAGCTTGGGTGTGCTTGGAGAGGGCTCATTTTGGGACCCTTTCTCTCAGCTGCTCTTCGTTCCCAGTAATTAGCCTTCCATGGCAGCTACCTCATGTGGCTATGCCTGAGAGAGACTCTTGACATGGCAGACATCAGAGGGATTTTTCAGGAGGCTCTCGCGGCGCCCCAACAGCTCTTAATTAACCACTTAGGTATCCCCGCTCGCTCTCCCGGTTGGCGCTTTCCAAATGGTAGGGGCTGCGCCGCGGCTCTAAACACCAGGGAAGCGGTGCTATCAAAAGATCTTGTAAATGAAGGCTTGTGTAAATTATTTTTAATGATTCCCTCTTGGCACATCATTATGTTTGTAGTTACACACAGGCACTTCTGAGACGGCTCATCTTCCGTAAGGTCAGCTCCAGGACCACTGTAACGAGCTGCAGTCTGTAAATGGCTTATTAATTAGTGCTGTGGTTTTACATAGCTGTGAGCTCTGATGTATGGAGTTAGAATTGTAATTGTGCGGGATCGAGAACGATAACCCATCTCAGGGCTACTTATGTAAATTGCCGCATTAGAAAATCATTACCTATCCAAATAGCACACCACTGTATGAATTACAATGATGGATTTCACGATAATTGCGATTTAATTCTTGTGTCTTGGTTTTTTTTAATATAAGGATATATGAGGTGTTGCTAATATTCAAAAATAGACTATTTTCATTTCAGAGTTTGGGATAAGGGAGTTAAACAATACCTGTGTAGTGCAAGTGTAAATCAGTAGTAACATTTATCGTATTGAATTAGGCATTGTTTAGGATTTAAAATGTACCAGGAGATCACCCTCCAGCAAACATTAGTCCTCTCCATGCTGGTCAAAAGCCTGGCTGGGAATAGGCACTTAATAAACCTCCCCCTGGACATAGGAAGACATACGTGCAGGAATGCATATAATGAGCTATAATGCATCCCATAATGATGGGCAGTGGTGGGGAAAATATGATTTAATTGATGATTTTTAGCTGTCAGAATATCTATACTTTCTTCAGAATGGGTTTTTATGATCTTGCACAATCATGTTACTGGTTGCAAAAGATTTCCTTGCGGAATCAGTGTCATCAGCAAAAAATCTTCAGAATAATTCCAAGAAGGATGATGTGGAAAAATGGGGTGATATGGAAAATGCGCGTAAAAATGCTCAGTCAATATTTTCAGTTTTTTCCCTCAGTGCATAATTATGCCTGAAACACATTCCACAAAAGTTGGGACAGTGGTATGTTTGACCACTGCATTATATCACCTTCCCTTATCAGTCCTCCAAGCAATCATTTGGGGGACTGATTGAACCAATTGTTCCAGTTTTGAAGGATTTTTCTCCCCATTCTGCCTTAAAATACACCTCCAGCTGCTCAGATGTTCTGGCCATCACAGTTTAATTTTGTGCTTTTTTTAAAGCACTGCATATTTTCAGTGGGATACAGGTCTGGGCTGCAGGTAGACCTGTCTAGTTGCTGCTCTTTCAAATTAGGAAGACACTCTGCTTTAATGTGCAGACTGCGGCTTGCCATTATCTTACTGAAATAAGCAAAAATTTGGCAGATTGGTGGTTCTAAGCATATTGTCGCTGTTCTTGTGCATACTTCCACACATACATCCATCTCTCCAGGTAATCTTCGACAGCTTCATTGATGCTAATATCAGGGCTTTGTGAAGGCTGTAACATCTTTTACTTGCCTTAATGAAAAAGTAAAATTTCAGCGTAAAATTTTAAAATTAATTTTAAGTATGAAAATCTCAATTATGCTCTTTTCGGCTGCCACTCAAATGCAGAAAAAACCTTTGCATAGTGCTGTATACTGTATCTCTAGTGTCCATTAATCCATTGAATTGAATCTATTTCAAAATGCCATGTGAATTAATTCCTGTTGAGTGCAAAAACAGTTCTTGAAAAAGTATCTGCTTTGCTCTTCAAAGTTATTATGACTTCTTGATCCTGGAACAGCAGAAATAGTGCATTTCTGATGGGACCACTTTGTCAAGAAGAAAAGATTTATTGAAGGCATACAGGCGTATGTTCATACATTCGGTTTGGTGACATGGCTCCATTCTGAGAGATCCCTGCCCATCCAAACGTGGAACCGAAGGCAAGGAGCAACTACACTGTAGAACACCCTCCCAGCATTAAACAGGATTAATGAATAACGTACTTGATGGGTGGAGCTGGCGTGTAGGAGGGCTGCCAAATGAGCCAGGTGAGGAGCTACTTCTGAGGATGCCAACTTAAATAAACCTACATATTACCGGTCAAGCAATCATCTGATGGTAACGTCAGGTGACAGTCATCTGCACTCAGGTGATTCTCAAGCAGGTTGAAGCAGTTGCTCTGCTTAAGTAAGAGCTGCTTGACTCCATGGCCTATCATAATTTACGCCAAGGCTTCATTTCTAATTGGACCACTTTGTCAAAAAGAAAGATTTATTGAAGGCATACAGACATATGTGCATACATTGGGTTTGGCGACTATGCTCTGTTTTGAGAGATCCCTGCCCATCCAAATGTAGTATTGAAGGCAGGCATCTGCAACTAAGCCGCTAAATATAAACGTGCCGGGCATAGGCTAACTTGAAATACAGAATATGACGTGTTCAATATGCAGAGGCAGCCCAGCAGCTGGCACAATTTCTCTTGATGCTAATACGAGAAAAATAAACCCCATGAAGTGTTCTATGTGTAGTGGTGGCCTGGCAGCTGGCAGAATTTCTCTTGATGCCAGATACAAGAGAAACATGCTATACACTTGCAACATACAATAATACTATATGTTCTATAGCTGTGCTTCTCAAACCTCTCCTGGAGCACCACTTGTCTGGAATGTTATATATCTCTCTCTACTCCAGCACAAGTGATTCAGATGATCAGGTAATTATTAACCCCAAACGCTGATTGATAATGAGCTGATCATTTCGATCACTAGTGCTAGAGCAGAGAGAGATCTAAAACATGCAGGACAAGTGGTAATCCAGGAGAGGTTTGAGAAGCACTGTTCTATAGTGACAGTGCGGCAGCCAGCTTTGTCTCGATGCTGATTGAAGAGAAATATCTTATATAAAGTGTACTATGTGTAGTGACGGTCCAGTGGTTGGCATGATTTCTGTTGATGTTGGTTCAAGATAAGTATCCTATAAGAAGTGTTCTGTGTTGGGAAAGGCCAGCGGTTAGCATGATTTCTCGTGATGCCGGTTCGAGAGATGTATCCTATATGAAGAGTACAATGTGCAGTGACAGCCCTGCAGCTGGCTCATTTGTCTTGATGCTGGTTCAAGAGAAATGTCCTGTATAAAGTGTGCTATGTGTAGTGACAGCTTGGTGGCTGGCACAATGCCACTTGAAATAGAAATATGCAGCCCCTTTATTGTGTAATGATGGATGAGTTGGCATGGTGCTGTCCGGTATCAATTCAAGGCCCTGCTTAAGTGTATTGAGCTGGAAGTAAATGAAAGCGAGTGTAATGAGAATGTGTTTCCTATTGAAACATTCAATTAACTTACTCAAGCTTACTCATTAGTTTTTGAGTCTCAATTATTTCCTTGATTACAGGGCAAAGTTAGCGTTTATAGAAGTCATGTGGTCCTGTATTTATGAATGTTAGTTATATCAGGCGAGTGGCGCAGTTAGAGGATATAGGATATTCAGAGCAGGCATAGGTGAAGCAATTCTGAATGATGGATACAGTGTTGGGCAGATGACCACAACATGTGAGCCCGTTTGATGAAATGGGGTAAATACTAGTGGAGTATCAGCAACACTTGCCTGCTTGGTGACATGCCCTTGTACCATGGCATTGCTGAGCGTGCGTGCGATAACCCATAGCTTAAGGACGTGAGCTTGATGTCAGCAAGCATCTTATTGGTCACGTGCCAACCAAAGCGCTCAGTACAAATGGTTCTACCCAAACATGAGTGCTAGTGCATGTACAATTATGCAAAAAATATCACAACAAAAATTACGAGGAAAACATGCTTATATGGAATGTTAATGCAGATATTCAGTTACTTGCAGATATTCAGTTACTACTACTTCAGTCGAGTAACACTGATAAAAAAAAGCAAGTAGTTGCAGCATGACTATCAGAAACAAGTAGGAGAAAAGTGGCACATCAGCAATTAATGTAAACGTTACTATGACCGCAATTTGGTCCAGTTATTTAAACAAACCGCAAGGCAACCATGATCTGAAGAATGCTTAGTCCATTTCAGCCACCATTAATTTCAAGCACCAAACAAAGTGCTGCTGGAAACGTTACCATAACATAATACATTTTATCACAATACAGTAGTGCTTTTCCCAAAACTCAGCTCATGACATATTTTTGATATTACTCTAGGTACATATCAATTTTGCAAAAATTTCATTGGCTGAGAGCGTGGGGAAAAAATGGCTCTGCATTACATCACGGTGTTAATATTTAGCCAAACTGAATAGCAAGCGTAACATCGGTTAAACTGGTATGATTCAGCGCTTTAACACACTAGCTAAGTGCCATTCACATAACTAAGTTAACGATACTTTGCTAACTAGCTGGCATGCCTAGAGTTCTTTTTCATAACCATTATGTAACAGTAGTTTGTGAGCTAGTGAGTGAACATTAGCTAGCTGCTTAGTTGACTGCATTTACAAAGTGCTGCTTGTTCGAATGCGCATGTCTGTGACTGAGTTAGCCAAGCAATAGAGTTACCTCAATGTTATCATATAAATGGCACTAAATGACATTTGTTTTCTATTAAATTTTGGAATTTAGTTATGTGATAAACAAAATCTTATACTCTTGGTAATGTCATAAGAAAGTTATGAAACTCATTGAGTAAATTTTGGGTTTGTTGCTTGCTAAAGCTTGCAACAAACGCTAAATTTACTCACCTAATCGTATAACTTTCATATGACACGCCCACCAAATAAGATCCTCTATGACGGCATTTATGTAGTCTGCTTTAGCTAGCCAGCTTTATCAATTGTTGTTTGTAGAACTTTTCACTCAGTACGATTACATGCACATTTAAGTCGAGCCACGGTAATAGCTCGATTTAGCCATGCAATCGGACTACTGTCCTTGTCTCAGTATACATGTGCAGGACGAAATTCGATTTATTGACCAAAGTATGCCCGTCTCCGCTACGATATGTGGCGATATGCCTTTCAGCCTGTTCGTGTTGCATATATCTCTGATTGACCTATCCCATCACAGACAAAACACTTGATAAACAAGTAAGCTATGGCTAGCTAGTAGCATGTCGAATGCATTGACTGTGTAAGATCGAGTGGCAAGAACATGGACAACTTTACAGCTCTGTACGTTAAATACAGGTTTTTTGCTATTCTTTTTGTACAACTGAGAGGCACACTATCCCCGGTGATTATGGCGTTAGCCGAAGCTTGGCTGAAACACCGCTATGCTCTACTTGTGCCCTTTCTACTACCCTGGAGTGTGTTTCCCATAAGCATAGTTGCTAGCAACTAACATAGTTTGTTCATTCACAGTCTATGGTTCCAACTATGTAAGTTAGAATCTGTACTTTCGGGAAATGCACTCCCGGGCTTCCCTTGCATGTTGGATTTGGGTCAGGAGTAATGACTGGTGGGAGAGAGTCGTTTTTCTCATGGAGAGTGGAAGGAAAATTTTCGGATGATGCACAAGTCATTCCATAAATCCTGCAAATTAAGGGTAGAAGTTCAGAGACCCCAAGGCATTACTGTTCAAGCACTAATACCCTTGCAGATGAGGATTGCAACTGTTCAGTTCAAACTTGCTAGCTAGTCAGAGCTCAGAGTTCTCGCAAAGCAGTTTGGTGTTTACATGTCCACAAGGCTTCCGGGTCAAAGCCCTTCACGAAGAATGTGAAGCATGCTCAGAGTTCATAGTCCAGTTCAGTTCGATTCAAGCGAATACATGCAGACATAATGCGACTATTAACCGCATTATCTGGGTCTGTTAGTCGGACTATGAGAAATTTGATTTAGTGTGATTCCAGCCAGACTAACATGTTTACATGCATTTTAAAAGTCCGGTTATAGTCGGACTAACACAATAATTTGATTTTCTCTAATGTCATGTAAATGCGCTGACTGAGAGGTGCAGCAATGTCAGCATTAGTATGTTTTCTGAATGATAACGCTAACTGGTCATGAGCTTGACAGGATAAATAACATGTATTGCCACACTTCATTTTTGACATGATTGCTTCCATTGCAACTTTCATTTTGCTGTTTCTGCATTATCAAATAAGTCTTTCTTATTGTCAACTGACATTGATGTATGAATGGGTCTGGCATTGGGTTGAGACAACAATAACTTAATCCTGATCTTATGTCCGTCAAGGACAGATTATTGGAGAGGTATGAGTAGACTGGAGATAATGGACCAAAAATGCAGCTGCAAAATAAAGTAACAGGTTCTAAAGAGCAGACATTCTTGGCATTATCCCGGAACATAGTCTATGTACTCATCATTTCACGTATCATAGAAGTTTGCCTTGCTGTATCATTTCAGATAAGCATTGTTTATTTCCCAGATACTGTCACCACTTGTTTGTTGACAATGAGTGGACTCTATCTCTAAGCTAATGTTGTTAGCTAGTATTTCAAATTATATAGCTACTATGGGTGAGTGAAAAAAGACAGGCAAGGCACTTGCAAGAGCACATAAATGTGATTTCCTTTCGATTTTGGTGTAAAATCTGAACTGATACCTCCACATTCAAATCAATCCACAAGCTGCTCTAGGCTACTGAGAAAGTCTGGAAAGGAATAATTTTTTAGAAAGTTACAGTCCATTCACACATTTGCAATAGAAAGTGATTAATGCAAGTGAAAATGTTGCACCCAGCACTTTTAATAAGGGGCCCATAAAATTATATGTATTTTATGTAAAATTGTATTTTAATCATTTGTCTTCCCTTATGTTATCACTTCACATCAGTCACTAGTTCTAGAACTTTGACTTCATCCACATTCAGAGGATCCAGTTGATCCTCTCTGCCAAAATAATAAAAAAAAACTGCATACACTTAAAATATTTGTGTCAGACTGTCATTTTTGGGCGCATGAGCTGGATGCGCTGAAGCTTAACAGGACAAACAAAAGACCAGAGTAAATGTGAAATGCATCTGCTGCAAATGGCAAAAGCCAACAAGGTAATCCCAACAGACTGCCGACCAATTGTAGGTCCCTATCAGAGTTGGAGAGCAGGAACTTAAAATGTCATATCCCTCAAAAAATATCTCATTCATAGACCTTATCATAAAGGAAGGATTGGGGACTGAGATAGCATTTTTGCATTATTCCACACACCTGCTAGCTAGAATGAGTACTTCAACCTACACACTGCATTTGTGTACCACAGCAAACCTGGTTATCTAGGGGGCACATTTTCATGAGACTAGCTAAATGGCAAAGATGACTTGGCCCTGATAATCAACTAGCAAAATTTTTATATCATGCTAGGAAACACTGCCATAATAATGAGCTTTGTGAATCTCACAATGTACTGTTATAACAATAATGTGTTATTGTTGAGATTGGTTCAGATATGGATTGAATCAATTATTTGGTGATTTTTACAACTGTAGTCGTATGGTTATTAGCAACTATAATACCAAGTGTCCATCTGTCTCTGAGAGCTTTGACTTGCGCAGGGTTTTCTGTCTGTTGCTGTTTTTAGGTGTTTGGCTTGTAAAAGTTGTTCTGACCAAAGCTGACAAGGACAATCCAAGCTGTTATCAACATCAGATCTAAAAGCCTTACATGGAATGGGGGTGTATCAGCACACATGGCATGGGTGACAAGCACAGTTGCAAGGGTACCTTTAATGCAGTGATGTGTGCAAATTTTGGAGCCACATATACTGCCATTGAGACATCATTTGTTCAAAGGATGTCCCAGCATTTTCCAGCAAGACGATGCTAAACCACATTCTACATTTATTTCAAGCATATGGCTGCATAAGCAGAAAGTGATGGTGCAAGACTGGCCTGTGTGCAGTCCTGATTGGTCTCTGAGAATGGATGGCACATTAGGAAGCAAAATATTGGGCGACAAAGGACGCAAACATTTGTGCAGCTAAGTCCTCCATAGTTGAAAAATGGGGAAAAATTCTGCATGCTTGTCTTCATGAACTAGTGTCTTCAGTGCCCAAGCACTTAATGAGTGTGATAGAGAGACATAACGATGTAACAAAGTGGTAAACAATTGACTGTGCCAACTTTTTTGAATTCTTGTCACCACATTGTATTTTTTCCATAAGCAATTAAATTCAAATGTTAGTACTTTAAAAATGTGCTGTACCATTTTCAATGTAGCACAGGGTGAGTGTACTTCTAAAATCATTCATTTTTATTTTATTTCTGCTTCCATTGTGTACCAAGTTTTTTGGATTCTGAGTCCTAAATTTTTGAGTCCTAAATTCTGAAACAGAGCCATAAAACATACTGAAATTTAAAAAATGAAGGGTCTTTAACCTGTTTGCACCCAAATATTTCACTCTGTGGAGGGTACTTTCAGCTAATTACGGTTATAAAGCAAGTCCTGTGGAGGTTAGACAAATGCCCGGGGCACATTTCCTCCCAGAATACTGAGTCCCTTTATAATATCCCATCTCCCCTTGTGTTTGGTATGCTGTCAAGGGCTGGAATGCAATCAACATCTGTTAATTCCCATCCATTAAACGTATTGTCGTAACACGAGATTGTGATGTTTTGTTTGTATGGCTGAACTGAGACTTATGACCCAGATCCATCATTTTCCTGTCATAATTTTATGTGTTGTCTGTGGAGTCCCAGAGGTGCAAAGCCAGTGCAGCACAGGGCTCACTTTAAGTTATTGACCAGCTGCTCTTCTGCCCAGCTGAAGAGGTCACTGTGTTATTTTTCCCCCTTCCTACGAATCTCGCTCTGTTGCAGTCTCAAAGCCAAGCATAATACAAACCTCATGTCCCAAGAAGCTATCAGTTGCATTACCGTGTCTGAATATTTTAACAGGCTCCCGGCAGCTCCCATAGCTCATAGCCATCCATTAAAAGAGTCAAGTCCCATCAGGTGCTGTGAAACTGAGATCTTATTTTCACAAATCAAGACATCCAGAAGTGTCCGGCACTCCTGCCTCATGCTTCCCCGCTGTCCGACAACAGTCGGCATTTAATGTTGGAATCCTTCCATTTAAGTTGCCCCTGGTGTGTAATGTCAGCGTTCACATCTCCACCGCAGATCAGCTGAAAAAAAAAAATGAATGAAAATTCAGAAAAGAATGAATTTATGCTAGGGCAGCTGCGTTAGCTGACTAATACCACAGATATTTGAGATTTTACTATTAACTGGCTTTGATTCAAATCCAAATCTTGCGTGAATTATTGTTTCCATGAAATATGTTCCTGAAATACTTCACTGAAACATTAAGGAGGAAATCTCTGCACAGCACTCCTCTGTGTTGCTGACGTTACCTTTTAAGTGGCAGGAAAGGGCTTGTGTTTTTTTATTCATTTATGGCTCTTTATAAAAAACCTGCACGCTGCCTTCTGTACAGGCATTACAAAAACAGGAGTGGAACCTCTGTCCGGCTTGCCTCCAGTGTAAACTAACGGGACCTTTCGTGTTCAGAGATAGTTTGTGCAGGTTTAATGCAGACAGAAAAATGGTCCTCCGAAGCCTGAGCAGAATGGAAAAGCAGATTCCCCTTTAAAAAGTTAGAATAACAGGACAGAAACCAAAACAGAAAACACCATCTTTTTTTTGCTGGGAGAAGGGCATGTGCACTTTATATTCTAGAGGAACCAAATGTAAATCCTACAGAGGTTTACCACAGAGGAAGAAAACTGTGCACTCAGGTTTGTCATCCCATTTATACTGTGAAATCCATTAAGTCCACAATGATTTTTCATATGTGCGTTAATTAGATCAACAATGCCAATTCTGGAACAGTTGGCATGTCATGGAAAATGCAAATAAAATAACAATGCAGTGATTTGAAAAGTCCATTCACCCTCTACGATATTGAAAACACAATAACGACATGTTCTTTGGTGGTTTATATCGTGAATTCAATGGTTTTTTTTTAATTTATTATTATTTGCTCATTTGAATTCTGATGACTGCACCAGACTCCAAAATTCTGCTGCCAATCTGCTAATTTAGGATTATTAATGATGTGAAAAGTTGCAATAATTAAGGTGATGCGAAAAATGTGATGTTACACAGGTGAGCTAATTGTGTAACTGTATGAAAAGAGCCTTCAAAAAAGGCCTAGTCCTTCAAGAGCAGGGATGGGCCAAGGCCCACCAATCTGCCAACAGTTGCACAAGCTTATCATCGATCTCCTTGAGCATAATGTTCCCCAAAGACGAATCAGTAGGATTTTGGGCATGTCACCCTTTATGGTGCGAAATGCAATAAAAAGACAAAAGGGCAACACAAAAACTACTTCTGAATGCATGTTATTGCTGATCTCTCAGTTTTCACAGTCTTAAGACCCATCATCTGACTGTAATGAATATTGTGATATGGGCTCAGAAATACTTTTGTGATCCTTGTCAGCTGACACCATTCACAACTGCATCCACAGATGAAAATTAATGGTTTAGTATGCACAGCTGAAACCATACATCTAAACTGTCCAAAAGTGTTACCAACTTCTCTGGGCTTGGTGTTATCTGAGATAGACAGAAACACAGGGGAAGCATTTTTTGTAGTCTGACGAATCAACAATTCAAGCAGGTTTTGGTAAAAACAGCCGCCATGTTCTCTGGACCAAAGACTACAAACATTATCTAAGCTGGTGGTATTATTTTGCCTATTGAAAAGCAATAAGTGG
This sequence comes from Gymnothorax javanicus, assembly GCA_029692085.1. Classification (NCBI taxonomy): domain Eukaryota; kingdom Metazoa; phylum Chordata; class Actinopteri; order Anguilliformes; family Muraenidae; genus Gymnothorax; species Gymnothorax javanicus. The sequence goes on from CM056193.1 coordinate 190,774,464, forward strand.
CTTCAAGAGTGCATATACGTACAAAGAGTGAGTATTTTCGTGGTATCAGCATGAAAAAAGTCTAATGAAACCATTTAAAATAAATCTGCACTGCTGTCTATACATGCTCATGTTTTACAATAATAAAGTATTCGACAGGTTTGCTCAACACTGAAAACCATAAAATCATAAAGAAAAGGGAAACAACGCATAGAGTTCACACAATTTTTTTTCCCTTTATCAATCTGTTGAAATATCTTACAGCACATCTTCCTTTGTGCATTTATAAATAAGTAAACAATACTCCAGGACCTATAGAATGCTAATTTTAGCAAAATAACCCATGTGACCAATATCTGGTTGCACATTGATATGATGAAGGAAAAATGTTAGTGCATTAGTAACAGAACCATCTAACAAACAAAGGAAAATATTTATACATCTCCCTTTCAGCATTTATAAAAGTACAGTCTATAGCTTAAAGTTGCGTTCCTGTTTTCCATATGTATTTCAGCCAGCTGCTCCAGATTAATCTGCGAAAATAAATATTGAGGCTGCTCAACTAATACAGTTAATTGTCTTAGCGCTTTGCTGGCTGCCCAGCTCCCAACAGCTGGTCACACTGGCACATGGTCCCACTTCAGTGAGCCTTTGAGATAATAACTTTTGCATCTGCCAAAGGACTGCCTGTTACTGCCCACAGAATTTACAACTCACAAGTGGAAACAGGGACTCCGACAGAATTTTATATGCAGGGTCTTTGAATTTTATTAATGTAATGCAAACACAGCCTTCCAACACATTAAATTGTTGATGTTATGCGAATACACTCTGGAATTGCAGATCCTCATTAACATTATTTGCATGTTAATCTGCATCTTTTTAATTAGTGATATTATTTATGCACATAATTTTCGACGACTGATGCCAAGTCAGAGGCACATTAATTAATCTACTGAGATGCCAAACTGCTTTTTCCCCACTTTTGTTTGTTTACACGGTGTTTCTGGATTCGGGAAAAATAGAAAAAAAGTGTAAAGAATAAAAGTGGAGAGACAAGATTAACTAAAAGCTCTTTTTGTTTTCATAATTTATATTGTAATATTAGCCAAATGTCATGTTTCTTCCCGCAGAGATCGGTTATTCAGTTACAGTACCTTGATGTATTATTAAAATTTATAATGGACTCCGGAGACTTCTCTTAGCTCTCCCTTCATTTACAGAATATACTCAGTGTTATTTTAATCTTCCTACATAGCTGCCATGCATGGCCAATGAGCCCCCCTCCACCGGCAATCTCTTGAGATGATCCACTTTCAACAACTGATAAACAATTAAATCAGAATCCAGAAAATGCAAAGGAAAAAAAAAAAAAACACACACACACAAACAGACATACGCACACCTGCATGCGCGCACACCCACACGCACATACACTCGCAATTTGCTCAGATTGGATAGCTATGATGGACTGTTTGAATGAATAAAATATAATGTTAAAAGTAAAATACCGTGTCCAACTCAATGCAATGCAGTTCGTTCTCTGACAGAATTTTGGGTACAGTTAGTTGGTGATCAATAAACATTAACCTTAAACAACCCTGAGGGGAAAAAAAATCTTCAAAACAATCTCCAAAATATTAACTGCATTTGTAGCACATTAATAAGACCAGTTACATAATTGGATGGCATGGTGATGCAGTGGATAGCTATTGAGTATGTATTGTTGAGTGTGTATTGTACAGTGTATATGTGTGTATGTACTGTACATGTAACCCCAAAAGTTTACCTTACAATGAATAAATGATAACCAAGCACAGTGTGAGGGGTAACCAAAAAGCTGCCCTTGTCTTTGGTAATTTTCATCGCCGTTGATAAAATAATACAGCCATGATTAAACGTCGCATTATGACACCTCTGAGGAATCACAAATTTTCAGTTGCAGTGTTAATTCATTCAATAATACACACATGAGTTATGCTGAGGAAAGTTGTTCAAAAAAGTGTGGTGTAGGGGGATATTGGGAGGAAAAATTATGTGACAAGTCTCCATAAGGTGATGTGAAACAGGTGATCTTAAACGGCTATGTATCGGCTCCAGCTCCGATCAACAGTGACATTAACCAGTACACGCTAATTGTCTATCCTTTTCCACCGCGATACTATAATGCACATTGAGGTGCCAGACATTGACACTTATAAATAATCTTCCTGCCTTGATATTTTTTTTAGGAATAACGTGCAATGGCGATTTTGTTATCTCTATTGTGCTAAATTAAAAAAAAAACAAGACAGCGCGGTGAGAGGGCTTCTCCCTATACTGCTTTCTGTTTGCTAACTCCATTTTCCTGCATGTTCATGACGCTTAGTGCGACACATCAGAAAAAAACTACGGATGTAAAGAAATCCCACTGCATTCAGCATGGCATTCAACTGTAGTAACTATTACCACTCTCATAATACCCCAATATCATATTTTCTAAGCGGAAAAATGACAAAATCTCCACGAAAATGAGACAAATTACTTTCAGTATTGCAGGTGCACAGGTTCTCATTGTAATAATGCATGTCAGCTTTGAAAATTATCCACTATATGGTTTATGAATAAAGCTCTGGACAAAATTCAACCCTCCGCCCCTCCCTCCCTTTTCACCCTTAAAAATTCACCCTTAATTACTCAATTCTCTAAGTCAAACAGCTGCAAAATCTTCATGAAAATATGTAGGAACACAATCAAAATTGCAGGTACACAGGTTCTCATGGTGATAATTATGCATGCCAAGTGTGAAAAAAATCCAGGAAAAAAAGCTCTGGACAAATCTGCATCCACAGATGCACGGACGGAAGGAAAGACGGACAGACGGACAGGCAAGGTGATTCCAGTACAACCCCTTCAACTTGTTGCAGGGCATATACAAACACAGAGAAACTTTTACAGTGCCAGACGTAGAGGAGTCACTTGTCCGTTTTTTGCAGGTTTACATGCATTTGAAAAACCATTAAACACAATAATTTTGACGTAAAAAAAGTATAAAACTGTTTATCTTGATTTTTCATCAGTATGCGTTTAGCTACATACAAATTTGGCACTGTTTTCCTCATGATGGACTCAGTGTGACAACCCTGTTCTTCTCTGCTCTCCTGACACTTCAAACTTGGTCTATCCATTAAACTTTTTTCCTATTATCCTCCAACCAATGTTTCTATACTTACAGCCATTTTGACCTTTTCGTTTTATTGGGCCTTCCCCAATATGGCTTTTACTTTGAAACGTTCAAGAAGGGCAGCATATCAGTCTTGCCTCTTTCTGTTGAGGAAGAGAGTGGTGTTATGCGGGTATAACACAGTCTCATCCCGAGTCGTCATATTGTGACGCTACCTGACCAAGCATCGCTATATACGACAAAAACAGAGGCTATTGGCATCCTAATTTGATGTTTATGATTAGGGTTGACTCGTGGGGATGAGACTGCACTCGCGGGTACCATCAAATAAAGCTGGCAGCTGAGGACCTGTGATGAGCCTGTATCGAAAACTAGATACTGATATTTTCACGTTCTTAGAAGCTGAACACTGAAGTCTTCCACTTCTTTCTATCTGGGTTAGAGCTAGTTTGTGTTGTTCTGTGAATGGAGTGGTCAAATTCTAGGTAATTTCTCTCATAAAAGTGCTTGCATTTTCCTATACAACTACAGACAGGTGAATTTTTGAGGAAAGCTCTGTCTTTCTGGCAATTTTCAGGCCATAATTGAACCAACAAATGCTGATTCCTCAGATATTCAAGCAGCCCAAAGCATCCCAAGTTTTTTTTGCAGTTTTCAGTTGTGCTAACATAATACCACAAGACTTCTCTTACAATGAATTAAACTTTTAACAGGATAACCTGGGATTAGCTAACACAATGTGCCATTGTTCCACAGGAGTGCGTTGCAGAAAATGGGCCTTTATTTCGCCTATGTAGACATTCCATGAAAAATCACCCATTTCCAGTTATAATAGTCAATTACCACATTAGCAATGCTGAGACTGTCAGGATTTGTCAGGATTCTATTTGTTCCATGTTTTATTTTTCCTATTTTTAGTATGATTTTTGTGTTTCAGTCCATGTGTATTTGTTTCCCATTTTTTTCAGTGCGTCTTGTCCTTCGTGTCAGTTGTATCTTATTATTCTATCCGTTTGACTCCTCTCCACGTGTTGTAGTTTGTTCATTAGTTGATGTGCCGTCGTTTCTCTTGTTAGTCGCACATTCATTACTTATCCTTGTGATTTCCAGTGTCTTATTATACTGCTTTCCCACCCGGTTGTTTCCCTATGCCTTTCCGTGTCCAAGTTTAGTTTCCATGTCAATTTTAGTACTGTCCTTTTGTTCGTAATACTTGCCTTTTCTTTTTGCTTCTTGAAAAAAAAAAGAAAAAAATAATCATAAGCTCATAATTTGATTTTTATCTGTGCTTGGCATTTCACAGCTTCCTTGTGTCAAGGCCTGCCAAAGGAAAACAATCTTTGAAGAATGTGGGCCATGTTGACATCAAACCCAATCATAATTTGCGGCTATACTTAAGGATTTTTTTACCTCATTGCTATTGAGAGGACCCATATTTAAAATATGGTTTCAGCCCCACGACAAAATGGCGTGAAGTGAAACTTGATGCTAAAACAACCGAGTTTGTGCATCGTGAACGACAACAACGCCAGTCGTCAGTGTCTCACAGGAAAAAAAGAAAGTATTCTGATGAAATGAGAAAGCTGAGGAATATCATGCTCAACTAGATATAAATAATGTATCATCATTTACATGAGAATAAACCAAGACAATACTGACTTCTAATGTAGTCTATGAGACATTTCTTTGCTCATTGACTGTTTGGTAGCAATATTCTAGCAGTAATCCGCGAAAAAAGCTTTCGTAATTCAGGTTCCATGTGACGATGAGTGCAACGGCTGCTGCATATTTAGATGACATATTGCAATCAGCTGAAAAGCCTTAATAGGAAATCTTCGTCCAGCATGGGCGAGCGCTGGGGCCAAAGCGACGTCATGCCTGCTGCAGTAAACAGTCAAGATGGCGACGTAGACAAACTAGCTTGTTATGGCTTTTGTGATACTCTGAAGCTGATGGAGAAACGTGCCTGAAATTAGTTGTTGGTCAGTTTAAAACTTAAGGTAATACTTTTGACAGTGTGGCCACAGCATTCATTGTCTTTTCCTTTAATCAATAGGATCTTAAGTAGGTTGTCAGGAAAGTGTATTCAACATATATAATCATTCTGTCCCTGCATTTAACCATAAAATGCAAGTTTGGCTCGTTATCACCAGGATTGTAATGGGGTTCTAGTGGCCAGGAGTTCACACTTCAACCAATTCACTGCCTAATGATAAACCGAAGTCTTTAATTTGATCAGTTGTAACCAGCTGCCTCTTCTATATGTTATTTTCTGCCATGTAGCAGAATGAGCACAATATTAACATGTTTTTAATCATGCCATGCATGATTATTTCTAACATAACATTGCTTTAGCCTCGGTCACATTCGGACGCACAAATTTTTTAATCGTGCGTTCTCTGCGTTTTTTGTCATAGGTGAGAGTCCTAGAGGACGTGGAGGTTTAAAAAAAAAGTAGCAGTCAACTCATAAGGCTGGAGTAATCGTGCCGTGCTGCCCTTGAAAGTGACGAAAGAAGTTCGCAGCAACACTCTTGCGTTTTGGCACGTGCGTGCTTCGTAGAGGTAGTAAGGAGGACGTGCGGCAGTCTTGCGACAGCTGCCCACTCCTTCATCCAAGCCGTGCTCGGAAGTTCTTTTTATTTCGAACGTTGTGTGTGCGACTGTCTTACACTCTTCACACTCGCGGGAAACTTGCGGTCGACTTGCGTCTTGGACAAACGGTTTTATTTCCACGACCAGTAAAAAAACGCTCGTCTGACCTGCGTGCCCCTTGCGTCGGGAGCAAGGGAAACTTGCATCCTTGGCCTTTCTCTGAAAATCGTAGAGTTTTTTGTGCATGATCAAAATCCATCGTACGTGCTTACGGGCAGTCTGCAGGCTCAAAATTTCGCAAGAAGAACCTGCGTGGCCCGTGAGTTCCTTGGCGTTTTTTGCTGTAGATACGCCGTGGAGTGGAGGAATGGCCGGTTGTGACCGAGGCTTTAGGAGAGTAAAAAATCCCTCCAAACACGATGAACATAAAACTGATAAAAATGATCAGCTCACAGAAGTACTGGAATTGCAGTTGCGGTTGAAAGAAGACCAGCAAGCGCAGAGGGGCTCAGTGACCAACTGAGAACCAGAGTTAGACTGTGCGGCCACGATTGAGTTAGAGAAGGCGGGAGGTTTTTTGTGTGTCTTGGTAGATATGGCTCTATTAATTTCAGGAGGGTGCATATATTTATCTTTTTGAGTGGCAAGACTGAATATGTACTTTAATTTTAGCACATAAAAGAGAGTCTAGCTGAATGAAAACAACTTATTGTGTTGTGAAAATTTCTTGAGATTAAACCAATTTCCTTTTTAAAGGTAATTATTATACACGGCACACAGAGCACAGTTACAGTTATACATAGCATCTGACAGTTTTATGGCTATAATTATCTAAACATGACAATGTTCAGATTCTCTGAATGTTTATTCCATTTCAACAATAGCCAGGATAATAAATGCCCTGCAGTACTTCATCAGTGCTTTAAATATTGCTGACCTTCTGTCTGCTTGTTAGTATTTGGAGACAGTCCAGCAAAGCACTTCAGTAAACTTGACAGATTACAAGTAACAATTAATATAAAGCTCAATAAAGCAGGCAGCTATTCCTTCTGGAGAGCAAATGTTGCTGTATTTAAATTTTTCCACAGTGAGAGACATAAATGTTTTAAGTTTATTAAAAACACTTATTAAAATGAAAGGGTTAGAAAATGGGTTGTGCATTTCCATGGTGAAATAATCACTAATTGCCAAATAGAAATTGTTGAAATTCCTTTCCTTATGCTGATATTGTGTATACATGTAATGAGTGCACGTTTTTTTTTTTTTTTTTTTGAATGAGTCTTTGCAAAAACTTATAATTTTTATGCATTGTCTAATTGTTAGCAAAGTGCTCGGGGAAGACTGAGCTTTTATATCAGAAGTTAATTTATTGTTATTAGGCTTTCTGTTCATCTGTAAAATACAAAATATAGAGCTCACGTACTAAATGAGTTAATATACTATTAGCTTGTTCCAATATGGAATATAAGGAGCACTGTTAGTTTGGTAATTTAGCAACAGGCTAAATGCATGTGTAATGGCGGTGAAAATTAGGAGCCCAAACGCAACGACTAAAAAGGGCAAAAAGCTGGCGAAAGAGATGAACCTGACCACTTAGAATACTGCAAGGGAAAAAAACTCTCGCAGCTCAGAAAAGAAGCTCAGCCACCAAAACGCAGGTGCAGAGCGAGATGAGAGCCCGCAGACGGGGAGAAGGGAACCAAACCTGCATGAAGCAAGGCAGCTTCAAAAAATATAACCGTCCAAATGGACGGGAAATAAACCTCCTAAGGCACTAAACAATGGTCCCAAAACAGGACTATAACAAGGAAGAAACCTCTGAAAGATCTTACAAAGAATACTCTAAAAATAACTGCAAAAAGTTTGCCAAATACAAAGAGTAGTTCTTTCCTGGCTCTCGTGAACATCAAATGATAAGACACTCAAGCAAAGAGGCGTGGCGAACCTCCAGCTTAAATAGATTCAGAGACAGGTGCCGCCCATAGCTAATCAACCAGCTGGTGAAAAGAATTCGATGTCCTCCCCAACGAGAGACACAGAGAAAGCCCTACTCAAAAAACACAAAAACCATGTTTCAAAAACCATGACAGCATGTATTAAGCCATGGGTCCTTTACGATCTCAGCCCTGTTGATACATTAGATTAGGCTGGTCTTGATTGAAAAAAAGGCTATAATACGAATGTAGATGGCTGTTCTGTGATATGTCTGATGGTGTGAATCTAGACCCAAACATTACTAACTGTGGGCAGCAACCACTTTAGGATGCCATTTACGGGTCATTATCCTCAAATGAACACTTTGGGTGCTATCTTACAGCTGGCACAAAGTGGCGCCAAGCACAACGCAGGTGTCTTTGCAAGTTCTAGACCGACGCAGTGGCCATTTTCCTATCCCGCGCTCAGGCTGAATAAAAAATGGACGTGTTGGATATGAAATTAGGTGTGGCCAGACACATTGTTGCCGCATTCCTATCTTGAGACGGTGGAAAACAACTGTGTAATTGACTAACAAAAATCCAAATCGGTAACACTTTACTTGAAGGTATCGTCATAAGAGTGACATGACACTGTCATAACTGTTACATGACACAGTCATGAATGTGTCATAAACATTATGTCAATGTCATAAACATTTATGACTCAAGACAATCCAAACAATGTCAACTTCTCATTACAAAAACCGAATGACACTTAATGACAACAGTCATAAACGTTTATGACATTAACATAATGTTTATGACACGTTCATGACTGCGTCATGTAACAGTTATGTCAGTGTTTTGTCACTCTTATGACGATACCTTCAAGTAAAGTGTTACCCAAAAATCTAGTGTTTAAGTGAATGGTCAGTTGCTGTCATTAATGAAAAATAAACCTTTTCAAAAAACTAGGAAAAACTTTGACTCTATGACTTTGGGTCCATGTAGCCTATCCTCATTCCAAGGCTGTGCTCAACTAACAGGACAAACAAGTATGGAATGCATTATTCTTTTTTTCCATTGTCCATGTCAATTAAAAAAAAAGGGAAATCTTAGAGCTTTTTCTGTTTTCGTGTCCAAATTGACAATTGGAACACAAATGAGAAAAAAAAAACTGAAGAAAGTGGTTATATTTATTGTTATATCAAAATGATCTGTTCTGACTGCATCTCAAAGCATTGTCATACTGTAGATAGATAGCTAGACAAGCAAGAAAAACAAGTTGTTTTCTGGGTTTGGTTTGATTTCTATTCCAACCGCTGATCTGAAGACGAAACTGGGAAAAGCACATGCATTTCTGCTTTTTGAACAATAATTTTTTTGGAACTGGACCTGGAATAATGGGAAGAGAAAAGTATGGAGAAGAGAGGGAACTGCTCATGATCTGAAGCACACCACCTCATCTGTGAAGCGTTGTGGGCATGCGTGGCTGCCAGAGGGATCGGTTCCCTTGTGTTTTTGATGAGGTGGCCGCTGGCCAAAGCAGCGGGATGAATTCTGAATTGTTTACGGCTAAATGATCAGCTCAAATTCAGTCAAATGCATCCAAACTCAATGGATGGTACTTCACAGTGCAGATGGACAATGACTCAAAGCATTCTGAGAAAGCAACCCAACATGTTTTTAAGGCAAAGAATTGGAATTTTCCACAATGCTCAAGTCAATCACCAGGCCTGAGCATGCATTTCATATGCTTTAGGCAAAAGTGAAGGCAAAGGAGCCCAAAAATGAGCAGGAACTGGAGACAGCCGCATTTTTGGTCAGCAGATCATCACTAATGAAAGAAACCCAGTGCCTAGTGAAAGCCATGACTTAAAATGCTAAGCAGACATTTTTATGCTGTTCCTTCAATATTTTTGCCCAAACCCTACACCAGATGGTCCACACGGCCTCAAGCATATCTTGATTGCTTCTTTTCAAATCCACTGTTTGTTACACAGCACTAAAATAATGAAAATTGTGTCACTCTCCAAATAACTACTCACGGTACATGGCAGTAGTTGTTGTCGAAGATTTGCGCTCACATAAGAACAGGCTCATGTTACCATTTGAGTTCGCGCTTTGGTAAAGACAGCAGTCATTTCTGGATGGTTTTGATATACGACTTCCTTGGTGCATACTAAAGTCTTAACTTGCATTTGTGGAAGTAATAATGCATGGTGGTTATTGATAAAGGTTTTCCAAAGTAGCCCCAGCCAATTAGATTATATCCATCGCAAAAGAATATCGGTTTTAACCCTTTATAGGGCACTCAAAAATACCTTAAGTAGCGTAGTACCGCGGGGTGGGTGTATGTCCATAAATAGTCCTACCGATATTTAGTCTAGTCTTAGGGGGTATGATCAAATATGGTGTCACCACTTTCACGCAAAAATGTCATTAATTTAGAGAAACGTATGTAAACAACACCTATCTGAACTTTCAGCAAACTATTCAACTGTATAGTTTGCAACTTACTATCATCAGTTATGATGTTATGTCCATGTGAGTGGGAGTGGGTAGGGGCACACAACAGCACTTCGAGAGGTCTGGAGAAGAAAGTAGGTTTGAGATGCTCTGGGCCACTGCTGATTGGTCAGACTCCATGATCTCACTACCTGTGACATACCCTGATCTTTATAGATTGGCTGTGAGGAATCGCTGTGGTTCTACTGCCTCAAGGTAAGGCGTGTCCACATTTTGGACACTGACTGAAATATATAAATATAATTCCTCGTCCAATAAAGGCCATCTGAGCGATTGAAGATCAGGAGGGAATCATTACTGATTTCCAACCTCATCCTTCATGAAGAGATTTCTCTGGATTTCCAGAATCTTTGAATCATATTATGATCTGTTGAGGGTATTATCCCTGATATCCTCACCACAGCACATTTATTAACCTTTGGTTTATCAATCGTGCAGGTTTTTTTTTTTTTTGCTAACTGGCAGGCCTGAAACACTCATTGCTTGTAAAAAAACTGGGCCTTTTGTAGATGCTCATTTTATGTTTAAGGATGACACTGTCACCTGTTCAACACCTGTTCACCCATTTTTTAGTGTTCCAAATTCTAAGAGTCTTACATTGCTAATTTGCTAACTTTTTTGGAATTAGTTGCAGGCATTGAATGAGGAATGAGCATGATTTCTCAAAAAAAAAACAAGAGGGTTGATAAGGAAACACATGAAATATTTTTTTTCTTGCAATATTTCCATTTATTTCTGGTCAAAAATGACCTACCAATCTCAGCTTTCATTTTTTTTTTCCACTTGTATTTCACTTACGGTCCAACTTTTTCCAAGATAGGGCTGTACGTAATCCAGAGGAGACTCAGGAGATACACAGAGTTTGTCTGACATGTGCTTGCTAAGTTTTGCACTTTGGGATCTATTTGTTTAAAAATCCTAAATCCCACCAACAATATTAAAATCCAGGTTAGAATCTGTATGGCTTTGCTGCTAATGGATGTGCGTGAAGGCTATTAAAATTGATGCAAGACAGTGATAGGAAATCAATTAATAAAAGCCTGCTGTATGCCTTGGGGTCTTCCGTGTTTACATAAAAGGTTGAAAGGTGTGAGTACGGAATCTTTATTGCCTCTTGTAAAACTAAAGGCAAATTGCACAGAATATGATTATTGATCAGTTGCTCTGCCAGGAAAAGTATTGCAGCAAACAGTCTGAGCCTCACGGTCTCAAACCAGGTGGAAAGGTAGTGAGAGCAAGTGATGTAATTGATGTATGAAGCATTTGTCACACTTAGAAATTCACACCTTGGGGTGCCCCAGTGGCACATCGGTCTAAGCGTGCGCACCTTAAAGGCTGTGTCCTTCCTGCAGCGACCCGGTTCGATTCCTGCTCGGGTCATGCTGCATGTCCTCCCCATTCTTCTCCCCAACATTCCTGTCTCTCTCTAGTGTGTGACTGTCAAATAAAGGAGAAAATCCCAAAAAAATAATATTAAAAAAAAAAGAAATTCACACCTCAAGTCAAAAAATGTATAACATTTAAAACATTCATCTTTTTATTCAGAATTTGAATTTGATTTAATTTTCTTGTTATGGCAATATTTCTTTCTATGAATGCATGTGACAGTCTGAATTCTTTGAATATAGTTTTACGAAAAATGTATCTCCGCATACAGAAGGCTTTTAGTGTGCTAATTATGGCGCTATTTTGAGGACTAAGGCAGCTGGCAGATTCAAAGAATTTGGTTGCAGCAACAGCAGGAAGTCAAATTCAAAATGGCGGAAAATGTACACATTAACAAATGTGCGTGACTTATATGAATAGATTTGTATGGACCAATAGAATCCAGAAAAAAAATTGTTTCTGAGGCCCACAGTTTAAAAGCTAAAGATCAAAACCTAAAATCAATATAAATTCCAAAGTAGCAAAAGGCACCCGTCCAGCGCTTGTTTGTCGCTTATAGAAAGTTTTGCAAAAAAATATTCAGCATTCCTTGAGTTATGGTCTGGAAACAAAAATTATTACAAACCGACATACAGACAGACAAGCATATGGATTGACAGATGAATGGAGATGCTAAAAGCTGTTTCCCCCTGTATTATATACCAAGGCAATTTAAAAAAGTATAGACGGAAACACAATTACATTTTTTCCTCTATTTTCTAATCAATACAGATCAAATGATTTTCATATCCCCATTTGCTTTATTTATTTGCATTTTCCATATCATCCCAACTTCTTTAGAAATTCAGTTGTACTTTTAGAGTTAATTTAACCTCTTCAAAAAGCATGCATTATTGCCGAGTATTCCTCTATTCCCTGCCTGTCCTATCACAGGTGCTGTGAGGGCAGTGGCTCTGTGATTGGCTCATGAGTATGGGAGATGGCTCAGTGATTGGAGCATTGTCCTCTCCGAGGGCTTCAGTTTCATGTTAGCGTAATTCATGATGCTGAACTAAAGTTGAACTGCTTTGCTCTTCAGAGGGAAAGAACAAGGCTATTTCAAAAAAATGAAAGTAAATACAAGGTGAGAAACAATATGCAGTTACAAAATTACTCATGATGCAATGTGAGCAGCATTTTTCACATTACAACATTATGACCACAGGTGTAAAAAAACAGGGGACTTGTTTTGTTTCCTCTAATCTTGGACTTGGCCAGCTGATTTTAATTATATACTCTAACTCTGGCAAAAGAACGGTGCTAATGAGCAAATACAAGTGACTGGAACAAAATACTAGAGGGGACTTACCATTTCTGAGCCTGAATTCTGCAGATTAAATATTATTATTGTAATTTTGATGTAAACATATCCAAGTGTGGTGGCAGTGACCAAAGCCATTAAAAATCAAACTATTATTCCATTAAACACTCAATAAATATTGCAAATGCAAATTTAGGAAGCTTGAATGTATAAGAATTTGTTTTCTGTGCAGCAGATATCAGCTGAGAAAGACTGAGAATCCTGGACAGGTTTATGTTTTTGAAATGAATTAAGGAGAGGGTCATGGCTTTCATCTTCAGAAGCCATACATTATGTGCAGTGACACTCTGAAAACAGTGGGGCTACAGCAGTACTGTAAATCCTGCAGAGATGTGCAGATTTTACAATCTAACGCTACACTATTGACATAACTGATTCCGAAGGTAATTCAGCATGTCGTGTCCAGTAACTAGATACCAGGGGAGAACGGTGAACAAATTCAGAGAGTCTTGTGGGAAAGAATCTGAGCGAGAATCTCGGCATTCCTCTGAGCAGCTCACATGAAACTGATAAGCGTGCTGAAAGTTCGACCCCTTTCTCCTCCACGTTTCCTGGTTTCCAGAACGAGTGCACAAAGGGACAAAGCTTAGCTGCTTCTTGTTTGTAAAATCTAGATTTCTGAAGTGGACTGTGAAATATTTAGAAAAAATATTGTTCATTATTTTTACTATTTTCAATTGAAATATAAGCAGTTTTCTCTACTCTATATTAATTTCCCCACCACAACATACTGTTTGTGAATTTTAAAGGAGGTCCTCAAAATTTGTGATCCAATGTCCATCATAGTTTCAAGACTTGTGCCCCGCTCCCCCGCCCAAAAAAATTTCTGCAAACAGGAGAGAGAAATTCATAAGCACAGACTTAATAGGCTGAAAGGTGCAAAAGTAAAAACTGCATCGTCAAATGCTGATAGTTTGGACAAGTTTTGTTTATTAAACTGACACAGATTTGCCTTTTAAATGAATTAAAGTATGAAATGCAGCCAAACTTATGACAGAGAGATATGCCTATGTAAATCACTGAGAAACTGAAAAAATATTTTAAAAGTGTGAGACGGACACACTGTGCTAAGTTCAGCTTCAAAGCCAGCCTAGCTGTTCTTCCCATGCCATAGAAAACAAGGGGTCACTGTGAGAACAGTGAAAACTGAGAATCTGACAGTGAATTTTGAGGCAACATCTGACAACCCAGCAGAACTTAAACCTGTTATGCTGTCCATGATCACTTTTGATTGCATCTGTCAGTGCACTGAAAGCAATAACTGCATGTCCTGCCCGACAGTTGTATTCCTTTGTACCGCTCTTTGAAACTAGGTGATTGTAAGAGGAGCATATGAAATTGCACAGGAAATGTGTTTACAACCATATTTAATCATCACAAATGGACTTATTTTTTGTTCAATGTCATTTTAGCAAAACACTCTTTGCATTGTAATACCATATTCAGATAACAGAAGTCTTCGGAAAGTCATTTGTGAACTTAGATGTCAGCGGATAATCTGAATTTTGGCATGCCTTTCTGCAGAACTGAATGGTAGTTTAACAATCGCACATTTTACCTGAACTTGGGCCAAAGCACTAATCATCTGCTCAGCACAATAGCTCTCTGGCCTACTGCCTTCTTCTGAAACCATTGTGCATTAGCAGTGTGGTAAAGACATACATTGTTTCAAGACAAAATTGAAAAAAATCATGATCAGTTTGCTAAAATCAGTGCATTGACTGGATAATACTGAAAGTTATTGTTTCTAAATACACATCGGTACACTTTTTGAGTATACACATTGGTGTGTAAAGTGAGATGAGATCAGAGTAAGGCCTAAAAAAGCTCAGTGCGTAATACGCCTTCCTTTCTCATTAAAAAAAAAAATGACTTTCACAGATTGTAACAGTTTCTTACAATTTGCAGATTACTAACTCATTTGAAAGGATGAGCTGAAATCCACAGCTAGTGAGCCAATTATATGGGGTTTTTTATGAGAATTCAATGCAAACTTGTCTGAAGCCTGAAAAAGTGATCCAAAGCAGTTTATACAGCAATTGTATTTAGCCAGAGGCTGTATTTGTGTATATTACTTACAATAATTAATCTTCCAAGCATTATATTATTGTAGTTTCTCAACTGTTTGTAATGGGGTGTGCAACCTGAGACCACTGCATGTAAGGAGGCATCCCAAGATATATACAACCCCAAATCCGAATAGGGTGGGACGCGATGTTAAATTAAAAATAAAACAGAATGCTGTGATTTATCGATAATCTTTGACCTGGAAGATGTATCTCATTTTAACGTATTCGCATAAAATGGTTCATATGAATCTTACAAAAACACATTCAAAATATACACGCTTCATCCTAGGAATTTTCAGGAATGCGTGATTTCATGAACACAACGAGAGGACTACCAGTGTTACGACTGGCGCTGTGTAACACGCATTTCCTCAGTTACAGGGTGGGGAAGCAAAATTTGCAAAATAAATCACCATCCATAGATTGTATATTATTCTCAACTGGCATGTTTATTGAAAAAAAGAGATTAGACTCAGATTACAGCTTATAGTCTTTGCTTTTTCAAATAACAGGTGCACACAATTCAGGGGAGTGGTTGTGGGATTGTTTGTACTTTAAATGTCAGTGCAAGTTTTGCTTCCCCACCCTGTACCTTGATTAACACTGACACCGTGCCTTTAAAAAGTAACGGTTAGAAAAACTTTGTCGCTTCAGTTAAACTTAGCACTTCCAAAAGATTAAAGTTTGGGTTTCGAGTCAGGGAAAGGCGATCATTATTATATTGGGTTAAGGTTAGAGATCAGGGTTTGGGAAAGGCAATTGTGGTGCTTAAAAAATAGTCGTGACTCACACTTGCAAAATTAATACTAAACTCGCGATCGCACTCAGGATACACTGCATCTCTCATGTCAAAATCCAAAGTCTTGGTTTTCCAACCATACACCCTGGCCTCCTCCCAACGCTGACTTTGCCGCTACATAAATACGTCATCTTCCTGTTTAACAAATTACATTTGTTATTTGCGAATTTCAATGCACTAAATTTGTTTACCAATCAGTGCGAACATTGAATGAGAACAACCGTGATTTCAATGCAGGTTACTAATACGGTTCTTACTCATCATTGCTGGTGGCTACTGTCATTTTATTAAATTAAATGTCCAGATGTTATTGCTTGGAGCAGGCCATGGCTGACGCAAAAGCTAAGTGAATTTGGACATTTGCAAGCTAACAGAACATTGGCTGCAATGATCACTGATAAATTTAGAGAGCATTCTATGCCTTTGCTGGAGTGGCTATGTGAAATTTTGAGTTTACTCCTCCTGATTCAAAGGTCAAATCTCCGCAATGATCGCACCCAAAGATCACGGCACCTCACCTTACCAAACTGATTTATCCGTCACGTCACTGTGTGGTCCTTTTGTCAGATTGAAGCTAGAATTTGACTGACAGCAAAACTGTCCTGTAACCAGTTCCACAGAACTGTAAGAGGCCACGCCTGGCCTACCTGAGAGAGATGGATATCAGTGTGAGGGTAATAGTCAATGTGGCCTCACCCCTCAATCTCTAAAGCATCATTAGGCCTGATTATCGGCTCTGAACTCCTGACCCCAGGCAATTAGAATCCGCATTCAATTAACTGTGAATGGTTGAAAATACCTCCTTCAGACATTGGGACATGTATGTACTGTAATTATTTCAGGCATTTTCAGACTTTACTCAACTTCCAATGCCATTTCTGGTAAGTCAAACAGCACTGGACTGTTTTATTCACTGGCATTGATTCCATGAAGAATTGCCGTTATTTTTGACTTGAAAGATTAGTAGATGGTCTTATTTCATCTTTGCAAATACAGTATAAGCTTATTTCGATAATAAGTAATTTAACTAAGAACTTTCATTACATTGTTCATCTCTTTGGAAAAAAGGCAATATGGTAAGTGGGCAGCATGGATATTTTACTGATAGAGTGTTTACTGTATGGTAAGATGGGAAAATATACACATGGATTGCCATATGATATGGGCATCTGATGGACTCAAACTGGAGATGCTTTAATGCAGAGAAGGTTGTCTCTATTTCACATTTAAATACATTTGTCTTTGACCCCTGTAAGTTTTCCCTTATGAAGGTTCAGAGTCAGAAAAAGCATTTTTTTCATATCATAGGACAATATCACGCACATCCTGTATCCGCTGGTTGCTAGGCATCACTGAAGCTACATCACACTTATACTGAGTGAAATATTTAAAAATAGGATGCCATGTTTTTATGGCCACAGCATCACATCAAAAATATTCAGATCTTCAACATCATTTCAAATGCATTTCCCTGTAATTCAGCGGGACGTGCTAGCGATCTTTGGAAATCTTGGGATCTCCACTACAATTTAAAATAGGCCGGAAGTTCTATAGGTTTGAATACAGGAGCTGCATGTGTTGGACCAATCTACGTGTCCGAAGGTTTTATGGGGTTGAAAGAATGCTGTGCCCTTCTCTTTTTGTGCTTTCGATTGTGTGGATTTGGATGTTGTTCTGCTCATGTTTTGGCGCCACCCATTTTCAGGAGGAAATGATGTCACAGTCTCATTGGGAAAACCTGATACAGATGTGCGTCCAATTTTCACCATTGCCAATTGACCTAATTCAGAGGACATGCGTCCCCAGTCACGCCAGTGGAGATCTCCGGGTCATCTGCTGAACGATCTCCTACTTAAAAAGATTCTGGGATCGTTGAAGAACAGTGCTTTTTAAAAGAAGCAGGACTATAAATATACACATGCGTCTTTTTCGAGGCATTCCATCATTCTCTATAGTGAGAACAACATCTTGCAGCACCTGTCTGTGAACTGCTAACTGAAAGTTTATCTCGCCCAATTTTTCTAAAACCTGCTTTCACTGAACTTAAAACATTAGTTAGTTATAGAGAATGGTTTAACACAGGTTGTGAGAACAATCAGACAGAGCCCCAATATGAGCACCAGACCATCTGCAAAGGATTGGACGAGGAAATCTTTAAATGGAGGACCGCCATCGTGTTCATCTTTTTGATGAGACATAATATTGGTTCTAAGGCTGTACAGATGCTTAGCCAAGCTCTTTCCTTTCTCTTAAAATACGTGTCACTCCCAAACGTACTGTAAATTAAAGCCTAGTAATATTTTAATGCATCACTTTTGGTTGAACTGAATTGAATACCAGGTTGTGGTTATGGTTTATTTGACAATATATGATGGTATAACTGGTATAGGTGGAGTTTGGGCACTAAGAGGATCATAAATTTGATCAATGTGTGTGTTGCCTCTTTTTCACCAGAGATAATAACTGGCATTGTGCTTTATGATGTACCGTTAGTCTGCCTTTTCTCTGATAAGTCGTCACATGCAATCAAGGACCAGGTTTTTCCTTTATAACCGAGCAGATTTTGATTATTGCTGTCAATTGTGAATGTGCGTTATCCCTACCTTTGAGAAAAGGAAATCAGTGAAGATTTCAGAGGACGGGCCTTTTTTTTTTGTGGCTATGAAAGCCGAAGTTTGTCATTATGAGCCGTCTCACTTAATGACAGACGACCAGGGCCCCCTCAAAGTCCTGAGACTTGACTTTTCATGTCAGGGGAGGGACTGAATGGGTTTTTAATCCCGAACTAACCATGCAGCACATTGCATATAGTGTTCGAGTGAAAAGTTCTTTCCACCGCTCCATTATACCCGGCAGAGTTTGCATGTAACCTGAATCAGTGGAAAAATAATGCGCTAAGCCGCGGTACTGTATAGGCGTTACACCACAACAATACATTTCTTTATTTCTGCCCATACCAATGAGTGGCCTTTGATGCCGCTCAGGAATATCAGGGCACCCCAGGCTATTTTCTCCTGGTTTCTGCTGCTCAATGCCTGGTTTGTCTGGGCTGTTTATTTTCGGCTAATTGCCTTGAGATGTAATAAGTTAGTGATGATGTACGCCGAGGACCAGGTGATCCTCTTGCCAAAAGAAATATGTTGTACGAGAGTCGCTCAGGGCAGGTCTTTCTCAATCAAAACATTTGGTGGCCCGTAACCCTAGCTTCAAATGTGTGGGTCAGTATTTGTGAAGGGAAGGTCATGGGAGTCCCGCAATCGCGGCAAAGCATTTTGGATGAGTGTGAGGGGTCCAGGACTGATTGCCCGGGCACAGGGGCGGAGACGACAATGCCGAACTGGAACCCTTGCAGCAGGAAAGAACCATTTTACCACGGCTGTGCTTCTCAGCTGGAATTACACCTGTTTATTGTCTTAGTGCACAGTCCCCACACACTCAGGCATCTGCACATGAGATATTTGTTTTCTGAGAACAGCTTTCAGACTGTGTTGCATTTGTGCATATGTTTGTGTCGGCACGCAAGTGTGTGTGCATAATTTGTGTGTGTGCACAGGCTTATATTCTTATGATGAGGGCTTATGCATTATTTTAATGTATGAGTGTTTGCATGATTTCTGTGTGCGGTTTTGACAGCTCGCAACTGAAATTGTGTCTGTGTGTGCCAATAAGTGTTAGTACTTGAGAATGTGTGTCTTTTAACACCCATGAGGTGTGACCCAATTTGCCACCCAGTACTTGAAGGTCAGACCTCAGTGAGAATAATCCTGGATCCCATCGCAGATAAAAATACTGCTGAGAATGTGCTATGACCATGCCTAGAGAATAAAGAAGCAAAGAAAATTCTGACCTCTCCACAATAATGACTAGCTGCCATTGAGACTAATTCTGTTCTCTTTGGTTAAGATTCCCTCAATATTAGCGAGCATGAATTGTTTTGCGTGTCCTTTTATCGCGACAATCAAAATTTGCTGTTTGAAAAGGAGCAATTACTCGGGTAAGAAACTGACTCCTATTCAAACTGAAAATACCTGCCATTACAGAATTGAAGCCCTTGAATTGGCATCATTACGTATACCTGCATGCCGTTAATGCATGTATTTAGTCTAATGAGATTCTCTCCAGTATACATTGCTCATATTGTCATTGGAATACATATTTAAAATTCTTAAATGTTTTAGTAATTGTACAGTGCTGTCTATTTATTTATGTCTATTTACATGTAAAGAATGTGAATGCAGAGATTTCTTTTATAAAAATGGCAGTAATTGCTGTGCATTTTGTTCATTATGTCATACACTCGTGTGTACATTTACAGGATTTAGTTTGAGCTCGCTTACTGTCGCAAACCACGCAAACCATTATGATATAGTGAAATTGCTATTGTTTAGGGATTATCTCAGACAATATTGCATCCAATTTGCCTGCAGGAAATCACATTAGCCACAGTTTGCGAAATAAAAATTAATTGATACTTATTGCGTTTTAATCCGCGAAACACACAAAAAGCGCAAATGTGAGCACACCACATACACTTCGATGCCATGGACATGTTATATATATATTTTTTCACAGTAAAGATTGTTTTTGGTGAACGACAGGCAGCGCTCCAAGCTGGGGAGCCATTTCACCTGCATTAACACAATATGAATTATTTATACATCCCAATTATTTGGTATCATTTATGCAAAGCGTGTCAAGCAAGGCATACATAAAGCATTAAAGATGGTTAACCCGCAAAGTATGGGGAACACTTGAAGAGGAGTCGAAGGTCATAGCTGACACTCAGGAGGCGTCCCTGTCCCCTCAACACCCCCCCCCCCCACACACACACACACCACACACACACATGCGCGCGCACACACACACACACACACACACACACAATGAGGCCTCCTACACTCTGCCACTGCTAGTTTGATTGACCTCTGTGCCTTTTCTCTTCTTATTTTTTTTAAATTTTGTTTATCACTGTAAATAAATACTAAATGCTAAATAAAAAAAACAAAAAACTTTTCATTACAGTTGATAAACAAAATAATATTTACATCAGTGTGTTGCTCATTTTTGGAGATCTGACACCATTTTCATCGGCACATACTTCCCAGCGTCAGAAGCTCTTTCGCTGAAGCACTCTCGATAACCTGAAAACAATGGCCTTAGTTGGCTCCATAAATTCCTGGGCGAAAAATAATGTCTAATTTGTCTAATGTGCGTGGCTTTAGAGTTAAATACTTTGGTTTAGACGGGTTAAACTTCAGTCTTCCGACATTTATCTATTTAAACGCGCGTAATTAATGTCTGGTGGC
The DNA here is from genome assembly GCA_029692085.1 of Gymnothorax javanicus. Lineage (NCBI taxonomy): Eukaryota > Metazoa > Chordata > Actinopteri > Anguilliformes > Muraenidae > Gymnothorax > Gymnothorax javanicus. The sequence goes on from CM056193.1 coordinate 190,795,565, forward strand.
TGGGGCCGGGACTCTGTCTCCTGAGATTTACTGTCTGTCTTGTTACTGTTTTCCCCACTAATCCTGTCTTATGAGGTTTTCTGTTAACATGGCTGAACACGGACACACAGTCTCGCTGGCTGCGACACTAAGCTCATACAGAAAATGTTATTGAAGAAGCACAGCCTGTGGCTATGTGGCCCTATTAAAGCCCATATAATTATCTAGCCAAAATACACAGGCTTCCTCTGACTGCTGTGGTCATGGATACTGATAAAATGACTTAGGCAGCCTTATTTGGGATCACATTCGAGAAAACATGGCACAGAAGGCATTTCAAGGAATTGTTTCGGCAAACTGTATGTCTTCTGCTCCTTTCCTTCTCTTTGTCAGGGACTAAATTGTGGTGAGTTGCATTCAGTGAAGGAGCTAAAAAGCCACCAGTGAAATGCCAACTGTGAGGGGGATGAATGCAATAATTTGTCAGATGGCTAATTCTCTGGTAAGCACTTGTGCCAAATGGGTCCAGGGATTCTGCATGACAACTCGCGACTGCTTTTGAATTTCAGAATATAACCACAAACAGAACAAGCTTCTTGGCCTCTGAAGTTTATTTTCCAGCATTCTTTAAAGTAAAAGTATGTTTGCTAGTGCTAAAATACCACTGTCACTTATGTTCATTTATTTAAATCTCTCTTTGTCACATAAACTTCAATGGCTGGTTTCTTGTACTGCTGATAAAACAAAACAAAACAAAAAAAATCTGTTTTGAGTTGCAGCTTGTCACTTTGATATAAACTACCTGGTTTTTGAATGATTTCCAGGCAATAAGTTACGTAGCAGCACAAATCTTATTTGTAAACTGACCTTTATAATTACATCACCCTCATAATACATTTGAAATGGCACAAAACAACAAACTATTCCCCCTCTCATCCCATCCTACACTCCGTTATCTCCCCCAGAGTATAATGGTATAATAAACATTACAGTTGAAGAGAAGGCTTGCGCGGCCTCAGTGTTCATAAAACGTTTACCGACTGCATTATAGAATGAATAGAAATCAAAACATGAAGCAGTTTGTTAAAGAAACAGAAAGCTGTTGGACTTCATATAGACAGTGATACGGAGAAACAGAAGAACCATCGCCCTGAACTACAAACCAAACTTAACACACAGACCTAAGTCAGCAAAACTGCATTTTTAAAAAATGTTTTCTTAGGCATAACAAGCCAATCGGACACTGACGCAGAAAAAAAATATATATCGTTTTGCAAGCTCCCAGTAGCTTCGAAAGTCATTGACATTTTATGCCACCATTAATGTGGATAGGAAAATGTTTGATTACCATTGCAATGAACAGTAATGTAAGCTGGGGGGAAATGGACAGTACTTTCTACTGATTGGTCCTCGCAGCTAAACGAATTAACACTTAGTTGCTAATTAGGAAACATTAATGGGAACAGGTTTGGAGAAGTAATGCGCTTTAAGGTGAGGTGAGAGCTGGGCAATAATGCCTCCGATTGCAAGTCCAGAGTGGAAGAGGTTAATTCAGCTGTTGGAAAATGGAAGGAGCTTGTTTGTTGGTTGCAAAGAAAATGCGGCTGTGCTATTTCAAAGTGCGGGACGCAGTGCGAATGTCTGGCAGCTCAAGTTATTAGATAGATAAATTTTTGTCGTATGAGGCAGTGGACAGCATAGTCGGCCAAAAACGCGAGGGCGAAAGAATTCCGTATGCAACATCCACCAATATCGAGTGTAATCGGTACATTTTCGGCTTACCTTGATGTTTGGGTACCCAGAGAAAGATTCGGATGTGTAAAAACATCAAGCATTCAGTCAAGAAAATTTTGAGTTTAATTTTTCGTGCTGCTATACGTGGTAATCCGTGTTACAGATGACACACCAGGTTGCTAGGGCACACGCAGCATTTGCATTTGCGATATTAATATTTGATATTAATATTCTACACCCCTTTCTCAATAATAAAACTCCCGAAATACAGGCCTATCGGCGACTTCTTTTAAAATCGTTCCCCATTTAAAACTACCTAGGTGCATACTGCAACGCGCTGTACCGGAATTTTGACATGTATGCAAGTGTACTCGGGTACGGTATGATATTACTAGTGTGAAAGCTGACCAGCGGGGGGAGAGGGGAGGGGGAACAATCGTACTGTGGCACGGCAAGGAACAATCGTACCCTAGTGTGAAAGTGCCCTAGATTGCCACGAGCGGTCGGCTCTTTGCACACGGCACGTCACCTGCCCTTATATGGTGTTTAGTGGGTGTCATATATGCTAATTTAAAACAACCGGCCACGCGCTTCCAATTTATCAAGCGGAATTCAACATTCAGCACATATGGGAAAGAGCAGATTTGGAGGGTAAGAGCATTTGGTGCATCCGGAGTCTATTTCCCTTATTTTTTCTCTTAGCAAAAAAAAAGAGAAAATATAAGAGAAATTTAAGAGAATGTTGCTGCATGAGGCCCGTTGACTTGTAAAAATTGACATAAATATGTATTTATCAAAGCTACACTAAGCAAGATTATGTGCATTTTCAACACATTCCCATCCCAACGCATCATAAAGTGACACTACCTGACCAAGCATCAATATGTGACGCAAAACGAGTCTTTGGCGTCCTTATTTGATGCTTAAGGTTAGGGTCTGGGTTAAGGCTTAGGGCTTAAGGGGTTGCGTTCTTTATAAATTGGCGTCAAATAAGGATGCCAAAAGCCTCATTTTGCATCGTACATCGACACTTGGTCATGTAGCGTCACTTTATTACGCAGTGGGATGAGACTAGGCTCACATTATTTGCAGTAAAATGACCCCATGTGAGAGTCATCATTCTTAGGTATCTATCCACCATACAGATTATAGTCAACCTGCTGCTGTTGCTTGGGTTTTGCTTCCTAAATTTCTGTGCCGGCCTGAGACTAAGTTCCTTTTAAAACTGCTTATATGGCAATGAGCTCCTACAAATCAACATTATTGGAAATAAACTGATTGGTCATATAACAGGAAATACAATCAAGGATCAAAAATGACAGGAAATAAAAATAAGGATCCAAAAATCATAAATTTAATAATGGAAATGTTGTTTACAGCAGCAACCTTTTATAATGGGACATTTTAAGAAATTTTACTTTAAGTCACACACTGATGTTTTTCACTGTTGTTTATTTCAGAAAGCCCCTACCACCTATTTGTCCTGGAACTTGCTTGAAGTGATCGGCAATTGCAGTTTTTACTTCTTCCTCTGTAGATCGTCTGAAGAAAGCTGCAATTGCTGATGGAGAGCAAGCCTACATACAAAATTATTTTTTTCATCTGACAAAATATATCCCTGCCAAATTTGAAAACAAATCAATGCTCTTGCATTACAGAGTTGAAAACGGTTGATATCATCAAAATTCGACCAATTTCAGAAGTGTCAAGAACATGGACTGGTAATGTTAGCTGAACCCCGGCCACTAGCTAGCTGCAACACAGAGAAACATTTTTCAATCAATAATCCAAAAACACTCACCTAGTATGTGGTCTTCCTTACTTAAACACAATTAAACTTACGATGAAAATGTTCAGTCTTTTTGCCAAATTTTTAGCTTTCTTTTTTTTCTAGGTCTCGTCCATTTTGATATCAAAAACACAGTTGCACATCTTTTTTTTTTTGCGTTTAAAAGTGTTTTTAGTGATGAAAGTATATATAAAAGTATGAAATAAAATTAATTTGATTACTTGGTCTGAATGTGGATACAGCTTTCCAGACAGATTCTCTCTATGCCTTGCTTTCATCAAGTCCAGAATATGTCCAGCTAACTATAGCCCACAGTTAGACTAAACCATAAATTAATTCATTTCAATCAACTCAATCGTATTTGTGCATCTCTGAACATTAAAAATTTTTAAGGTGATAAAAGCGGGCCAAATCTAGCCAAGACAGCCAGACAGAACTATCTTGAAATAGTCATTCAAATTATTTAAAAACAATATAAGGACTTCAGCTGTGCTTCTTAGACATTTACTGTTATTTGTGTGATATATAAATATGTAATAATTTAATTAAACCTCCTGGGCTAAAAATGATCCACACTTAGCCAGACTTTTTCTGGGCTATATGAGAGCTATGCCATAGCTGCAATGTTAAAATCGGGTCAAATGCTTAATAGGGTACAGTGACCAATCCCAGCTTGGACTGAGCAAGGTAGCTGTTTGGATAAATCAGACATAATTTCAAACTGGTGGAGATGATGTGAGTCATGATTTGGGTGCAGAATCAGCTCTTCCCTGTGTTGGTGCAAAGTGGGCAGGGAAAGTGTGGTCCTTGAACTTGGATCTTAATCCAAAGGAGCCAGCCCCAGAGCTTCTAAATTCAAGCACACAGCAGCTTCAATAGCACTGGTGGTGCTTGACTATAACAGATAATGTGCTCTATCCTATGAAAGAAAGGGATTTCAATTAACCAACAGCCTGACAGCTTCTCAAAGAGACAGTGCTTTGCAGCCTGCTGTGCTCGGTAGTTAATGTTAGCAAGCATGCTAATCTAAATCCACCACCTGCAGGGCTAATTCAGTACAATTCTAAAACAAACATGATATCTAATTCACATAGATTCATAGATTGAAGTAAATTGCATTCACTATCAAAAATTTTACCAACAAGCTAATCTCTCTGCCTTGGTATAACAGGCTCAGAATATTATTATGTCCAACAAACAAATCAAAAATCATTGATGCCCCTATAAGACACAGATGACACTGCAAAAATGACCTAAATAAACATGACTGCTAGACTCAAAACGGGCACAGCAGATGCCCACCCAGGCCCAGTTCTATATCTGGCCTGTGTGGCGTGACCTTAACCAGCAGTTCATGCCCAAAAACCCTTCAATGCGGTTCAATTAAAGCAATAGGCTACTACTGAGAAGTGTGGCAAAAATCCCTCACACTGAAACACATATTTCCATTTTTTTACTGTAATGGGGGGGAGGGAGGGAATTTTCACATGGATGGCTGGTTTTTTTTTTTTTACATTTTGTGTACAATAGATTAATTGATTATTTTAAAGCCTTATTTTGTTTACTCAAGTTGTCCTTGTCTTGCATTGCAACTTGTATCTGAAAATATTATGTGTAACAAAATGGCAAAAACAGAAAATTTTCAGAACGCTGTCTTCTTCTTCTTGGATGTCCTTCAGGTGTTCTGTCTTCCGGTTAAAAATTGTATGTTCTTATACAGTGCTGTGAAAAAGTATTTGCCTCCTCCCCAATTTCTACTATTTTTGCATATTTGTCACACTTCGTCAAACTAATTGTAATATTAGACAAAGATAGTCAAAGTAAACACAATTTTTAAATGTTGATTTTAGGTACAGAAGGAATTAAGCTATCCAACCCTACCTGGCCCTGAGTGAAAAAAAAAAGTAATTTCCCTCTTAGTTACTGAACCAACAAATTGAACAACTTAATTGATAACTGGGTTCAGTTTCACTAGACAAACCTGGGCACTATCCCTGCCAGCCCTGTTGAATCTTAACATCACTTAAATAGAATCGATCTGGCAATCTAAAGTAGGCAAAAAGCAGCACATGGTACCACAATCTGAAGAAAATGAAGAACAGATGAGGAACAAAGTCTTTGACATCTATTAGCCTAGAAAGGGTTGGAAAGTAATTTCTAAGGCTCTATAACTACAGCAAACCAGGGTAAGAGTCATTATGTCCAAATAGAGAAAACTTAGAACTGTGCAGCAAGGAAAAACAACTGCTGACCAAAAATAATTCAAAGGCTTGTTTCACATTGGATAAAAATCACCTTGATGACTCTGAAGACTTTTAAGATAATATTCTGTGCACTGATGAGTCAAAAGTAAAACTTTGGGAGACATGGGTCCCATTACATTTGGCAAAAACCTAACGCAGAATTCCATAAGAAGAACATTATACCAACAGTCAAACATGGTGGTGGTAGTGTGATGGTCTAGGGCTGCTTTGCTGCTTCAAGACCTGGGCAACTTGTAATATTTGATGGAACCATGAATTCTGCTCTTTATCAGAAAATCCTGAAGGAGAATGTCAGCCATCGGTTCGTGACCTAAGGCTCAAGTGCAGTTGGGTTACACAGCAGGACAATGATCCAAAGCTCACAAGCCTGTCCACCTCTGAGTGGCTCAAAAGAAACAGAATTAAGGTTTTGGAGTTGCTTAGTTAAAGTCCTGACTTTAATCCAGTTTAGATGCTATGGAATAACCCGAAACAGGCAGATCATGCCCAAAAGCCCACTATTGTGGCTAAATTGAAACAATTGAGTGTTGAGTACAAATCCAAGGAGGTGATGCTTCTTTTGTACAACACATTCGTCAGACCACATCTGGAGTATTGTGTACAGTTCTGGGGACCATACTTTAAGAAAGATATAGAGGCTCTAGAAAAAGTTCAGAGAGGAGCCACTAAGCTAATTCCGGGTATAAAAGATGAAAGCTATGAGAAGAGGCTGAAGAGCCTTAATCTCTTTAGTCTTAGGAAAAGGAGACTTAGGGGTGATCTGATTGAGGTCTTTAAATATGTTAAAGAGATTAACAAAGTGAATTATGTAGGATTCCTTCGACCAAGTGTTGTTAGTAGAACTCGGGGTCACAAATGGAAGTTGACCAAAGGTAAATTTAGCACTGATATTCGGAAATATTTCTTCACCCAAAGAGTAATTTCGATGTGGAATAGCTTGCCTGACAATCTTGTTGAGGCAGAGACCTTGGGAGTTTTCAAGAGCAGGCTTGACTTAAAGCTAGATACCATTGAGTCATTGAGTATCTGAAGTGATATATTCACAATATTACAAAGAAACTGGCGAGCCTAGTTGGGCTGAACGGCCTGTTCTCGCCATTCATGTTATGTTATGTTATGTTAATTTTGCAAATAAGAGCGGACCAAAATTTCCATGCAGTGATGCAAAAAACTCATTGCCAGTTATTGCAAATTTTGATTGCAGTTGTGGTCCCTGATGGTGGCACGTAATTAGGTTAATCACTTGTTTTCCCTACTGATTTAAGTTTTGATTAACTCTGTACCATCAATAAATGAAATCATCATTGAAAAACCCCATTTTGTGTTTACTCAAGGTCTCTTTGTCTTATATTAAAATTTGTTTGATTAGTCGGAAAAGGTTCATGTCAGTTTGGGGTTGTAGCGGACTGGAGCAAGCTAGCGTGTGGAAAATTTTGCGAGAAATTTTGGCAACATAACCTTACTGTTTTAGCAAGGTCACCTTCATTTCTGTTGAGTGACATTAATGTATGAGTGTGGTCGTAACTTCAGTTGGAGCAAGCAAATGAATTTTGCCAGTCATAGAATTTTCTCCAGATCGTTACATTGAAATAGAAAATAGCTCGCTATCTGGCTTGCTTACTCTCCTGTGACTCCATTGGTCTTCCTCTCTTTTCCAGTGGGGGGCTTTGAAGATGAAAGTGAGCCTTGATTGACCTTAATTGCTAGGGCGAGATATTGGACAATATGGCTGCATCATAAAAAAATTTTTCTAGAGGGATTGCCCAGTAACTCTGGCTGGAGATCTATCGCAGTCCTCAAGAAAGTAATGCTCGCTTCAAACTCCCTTATTCATTTACCCATGTGCAAGCATGTCTACTTTATATTTTGTGTTTGCATTAGCCCATGGCTATTCTGTCACCAGCACAGTATTTGCAGGTGAAGAGAGAAAAATTCCACCAATAGCTTCGGCCTTTTTGTGGCACATGCAGCTGTGCTCAGAACAAACCGTTGGCATTAACAACACAACTATTCCTCAACACAGTACAGTGAACAGTGCTCCAATGCAATGCTACCGACAGCTGCAATCGAATAGTCACAAAATTACGTCCTGTCATCTAACTCTTTACTACTTCTCCTTAACTTTGAGTAAAAACATCATAGGGTGAAGGAAAGATGTCCAAAATAATTGATTAGGTCTTAAGAAAAGAGATGCAAAGATTTTCTGTCTGCACTGACAGGAGGCGACGTCATCATGCATCCCTTGCTCGTCATGTTCATTGGTTTTCAGTAATGGCCAGATGGGTGGTGTGTCACTTTAAATACTGCTGGAGCAAGGAATTATGGGATGGCGTTATATGCTGTCCTTTCATAATGGATGGTTCAGCATACCCTATGCTGAAGGAGATAAAAAGAAGAACAATAAACCACCATTCCCCGGCATTTTAGAAATTTTGCAGAAATTATCATGGTTGCCAAATAAATACTTCTGGATAATTTCAAAAGAGTTATGAACTTTACTCAGCAAAAAAAAAAAAAAAAAGGCTATTCGAACACATCCCATGATAGCTGTAGGTACCAGATCCACATGGGGTTGAGGGCATTTCTTGAGCATTGAGCTAGCACAATGCATTGTGGTAATTGTTGTCTTTACAGCAAATGCATAGGGAAGCCGTGGGGGTGATAAATTTGTGAATATCTGCAGCTGGAGTGAGAAAGTGTGCACGGTTTATGTGTGACTTATTCATACAAAGTTTTCACTTTGAAACTATATATGGTTTCATCATTTGCCTATTACCCCTTAATAACCCAGGGTTATTACAGAGGAAATGCTATTTAATACAACTGAGTAAAGGGAAATGTTCAAACCAGCACAGCTACTTCTAAGCACAAATCCTTCATTCCCAAGATTTAGGTCCTCAGTTGGAGTCTCGTACTTCACATGAATGATGCTGACAGCAGTCATATCCCGAATCCACAATAAGGATTTTAGCCGAACAGTTGTCCAGCAGTTATCAACAATTTTGTTCCACTCCCAAGCCAAATTAATTCTCCAGCTGTGCTCACACACTTAAAGTGGAGACTCAGTTCGTATACTTTCATTTGCTGAGGCAGTCAGTCCTCTGTTTGGGGCCCCCAAATATCAGCTGGACAAAGTGACAGGTGGGTTTGGCACACGCCCATTCTCCAAGAGTGTAACATAAGTCATCATTCTGGCCAGGTGCATCAGATCCTTTTACACTTACAGCTCTGGCTTATATACCTGGCTGCAGGCTGTGTTCCACAAATTGCCTGTCCTGATGCCCCGGGCTCATGCCTTCAATCAAAAAACAGCTCAGGGTATTGATGCTACTGCTGTTGACATTGTTCATGTTCAGCCATTTTGGAATTTTATACTGATACAATCGGTGGTTCTTGCATTTATTTACTTACAGTCCTCATCCAGAGTGTTGATTCACTTCAGTGTTTGGACGGAGAATTTCTGCAACTGGAATGGGTTGGTGGGGTCTGCGATCCTGGACCTGCAAATTTATGAGGTCTCAGATTTTATTTTATTTTTTTTTGATTGATTGAAAATCAAATAAAACGCCAACTACTAAATTATCAATTAACAATTAATTCACGCAACTTTGAAGCCAGTGCCGTTTCCTAGCTGTCATGCATACTTTACCTTCACCTCTAGAGAAATGTGTCTTCCTGTCCATCGACCACTCAGTGCTTTCTCTGAATTTTCAAAAATGAAAAGGAACCTTGAAGACTATAAACATCACACAGAATTAGGGATTGCTTATCTTCACTATAGCAGTTGTGCCCCAGCTTAACAAAGGGGGTGGATTGGGAATTTTAAACTACGTAACTGTTATCTTGTGCACTCTGTGTCACCCAGAGCTCAGCGGCAGGTTTCTGTAGAGATATCTGGGGCAGAGGTCAGATCAGCGATTTAGATCAAACTGATCTCCAGATCTCAGTTCCTCAAGGGTCTGATTTACTGGGACTTCTCGCACTTGCAAACCTTTCAGCTCAAGCAAAACCAATAATGCAGCCAATGATTACTGGCAAATCCTCACCAATCACTGTTTATGTCACTAGTTTTCAGTAATTAAATTGTTTTTTTTTTTACATGCTGCATTCTAAAAAGCTTTTGACATAAAATTAATTCTGCAGATTGACTGACAGACAGACAAAACTGACTGCTATGCACGGAAGACACCAGCGGAAATAAATGACTCAGTTCCTGGTGTTCAGTTAGGCAGACTGACAATTGAAACCAAAACGATTCAATTGTCAGTATTCAGCCTCACTGTGAACTAATGAGCGTTATATTTAACCTAAATGGTTTTGGAGCCTCTGCCAGAAGATATTTGTTTAGCCGTTGTTTGGCTCTTTCACGCACTGTTTTGTGGGGGTGCATCACTGATGTGAGCAGCCTGTTTCGACTGAGTTATTGCCTTGCCTCCATTCTTTGGCTCCGCTTTGTTGTTTGTGCTACAAAAGAGATGAGTTTTGCACTAGATCCATTCCAGAGCTTGCCAAAATATTTCACATTAGCTTCATCAGGGCCTGTGAAATACTGGTCTAATTGATGAGTTTAGTAATGTAAATAAAGGTCAAATCACAATTTCCAGATGTGCCGCACGGTTGGTTAGAGGCACAGCCACATTTGATGAGAATAGCTTTGGAAATGATTTGAGATTATTGCTCTGCAGAGGCGAGGGGCGGGTGGGGACATATGAGTCAAAACAATAAAAAATAAATAAAAAGCCTGCGTCGGAATGCCCTCTCCGGCAGCACCTGACTCACTCGGACATCGTTATCAAAGTTCATGGATTTCAAAGTGCGAAACACTCAAACCGGATGAGGGGAGCTTTTATCTCCGAAAAAAAGCATTCCAATTGTGCTTCTAGCGGCTATTAGAGTACAAAATCTGCATTCTGAAAGAAACAAGATGGACATGAAAGATGGATTAAATTGCACTGAAGAGTTTTGTTGTTGGAGGTTAATGGAAACATTTTCGCACAACGGAGCGGCGCGGCGGCTTCATTATCAGAGCCCAGCAGACATACCTGGCAGCCATTCCACTGAAGCACTCCGACGTATAAACTGGCCCAGCTTTGAGCCATCAGCAAGCCCTGGAGGTCTGTACCTGCATAATCTTTGTCAACAGGTTCCAAATGGCCTAAGATAATCAAAAACAAAGACCCGGCACTTACTGAGTAATTGTCTTCCAGATTTTACTCACTGCTCCAATTACTAAGGAACTCCCCCCCCCCCATCACCTCAATACCCATCACCCCCTTCCTTTTCCTTTCCAAGAATAAACTTATTTACTGTTCTTAGGGGAGCTGGAAAATTTTTGTTCTAAAAGAGTGCCTGTTTCTCTTCTTCTGTTGGCTACATGAATGTAAACTGAAGAGGAAGCGAGGAGTTGAGGAGAAGATGGAGGTGATAGGGAAACAGGTGAGTGTCGACAGATGATGATGAAGGGAGGTCACCGTTAGTCTTCCCCTGTCAGGTTCCAGGTGATCCATCACAATGCATGGCGTGTCAACTATTAGTGAGAAATGCCTCCAATCTGTCCTCAGGAAACAGAGAGAAACAAGAACAACTCAGGTGTGGAAAACACTAGCTCATCCCTAAAGTAAAACCTATTTCTTCAAGTACTGTGAAATATTGTGCTTCCTGTCAGCTGGAAAAACTTTAAGAGTCCTTGAGCCTTGGGTCAGTCTTGTGAAGTTTGATCTAGTTAAAAATTCAAAAAAAAAAAAAAAAAATATATATATATATATATATATATATATATATATCATCAGAGTCAATATCAGATGGTATTTTTTCAGCAATAGCATACATTTCAGCAGGGACATACGGGACAATCACGGAGACCATGATTGAATGAAATTCAGGTAATATTTGTTTCTGTCACTGTTTGTAGAATTATTGGGAATGATCAGTCTTCCCTTCTGTTCTGTGAAGTCACTTCTCTGTCCTTTAAATCCTTTATTGTTCATTGATTGGTCCAGAAGATTGTTTTAGAAACTGTTTGAGTCCCTTGATTGAGAGAATCCTGACAACGCAAGATCTGATGCCATTTTGTTTCCTTTTTGTGAAACTGAGCAGTTTTGCACCTTGGAAATTATTGGATTTTTTCATTATTTTCTCAGGAAAAAAAAACTTATTACTTTTGGAGGAAAACAATAATTTAGTTGGCAATGGAATCAATAAGTAGAAGAGGGGAAAATGTTTAGACACAAGAATAGAGAAAATGGGAAAACTCATATGAGCAGGAGTGATGAAATGCATTTCATTCTGTTGTATTTCAGGCAGTTTCTGTCTGTGTGAAACTAGTTGACAGACTTGGGGCTCAGAACTCAAGCACAGATGGAAGATCAGTTTCACAGACTTTACTGACATAAAGCTCAGTGTCAAACAATCCATTTCGTTGCCAAATGGTGGGAATGCACTTCAGAATTGAGTAGCAGAATTACTGATGTTAAACAGACAAAAAAGAGGCAGAAGAGCGCCGTTCCGGGGAGCAGACTGGATCATGAGCTGAGGACAATCAAGAAGTCTTGACCAAATATCACTCAATCACTACGGATGTGGCGATACTCCAAAACTAAAAGACAAATGAAAATCAGAACTGGAAAAATCACTTGTAATAATAAGGCTTGTGACTTACTGTCAAAATACGCAGAAATAGACTCGCACTAAGCAGAAAAAAAATTAAGAACTTGCAAAGCAAACAAATCACAAGGGCGAACTCAAAACTGACGCCTTGCAAACAGGGAAGCATGACTGGGGCATGGTTACAAACAAGGACATGAACAAAGCAATTAACACACGGAGTAGTAAGGGCTAGCGAGGAGCATGAATGAAAACAAAGACACATGGAAACTGACAGCTAAAACAAAAAAATTCACAGCAGTGAGGAATGATACAGAAAACTTGAAATAAAAAAAAGTACACTAAAACTGATATAGATAATTTTAGGTGGACCTTTTCAGATAGCTTAAATATGTCGCTGCTGGCTCGTCCACAGCAGTACATTTCCTAACTTCCACACCAGTATTACTGGAAACAAAATGGCTCCATACATCATGTGACTAGATCTTTCTCTGTCCCTTATGTTCTAACCCTCTCTATTCAGTGACTCTGGACACGATATCATGAGAACAAAAACATGCACTTGGACTCTGGCTCTAGGCAAAAAACACTCATTCCACCATTCAGCTAACAAGATGTTTCATTTCCAATAGCTGCAGTACGTGATTCTAAATTAAAGATTTACCTTGAAAAGACATTCAATCTAGATGTATTAAACCTGTTTGAACAACTTCACAATGGCAGTAGCACGGCCGGTGGGGGTTTGGGGAGAATAGGGGCTGATGAACCACAGCTTGGTGGAGTGCTACTGCATTTCACATATGAATTCCCATAAACATACTGATGAATCCAAATCAGTGCTTTATTGTCTCCCAAAAAGATTTTATTTGCTAGTTCACTCTCGTTTCCTTTGAGAACATTGCCATCACTGTTGCAACAACTTTTGTTCAAACAGAAATTTATGAACCGTTACTAAATTTGCAAAATTTTTTAAGATTGAATCTTACATCAATCCATTCTGGCTAATATTCCGTTCTCATATCAGGGCCTTTGAGCAAGCAAATTTGAAATCCAAGTATCAACATGAACCAAAAGCTGTCTCGGAGTGAAAAGGCTCTTCAAGTGTGCTTTATGTTGTGGCCTCGACAGTTTTGTCCTTCCTGTCCAGCATTTCCAAGGTACCATAACATTCCCGGTTCTATCTTTGACCCTGATGCCACTACGAGACAAGGGTAGAGGGGGCAGTCAGGGAGGGCAAAGGGGAGACAGGACTTGTGAGCTTTCTGCCCCACCCCTTGACCTTCTGTTGACAGCGAGGGCCCAATCACAATCAGCGTCCCTTCCGCAGGTAATAAAGAGCCAAGACACTGTTAATAAAGCTTTTCCTTTCTGATCAAATGAGACATTTCCAGCAATCACAAACCGGCAGAACAATATGTGCCCTCGCTCCTCCAGGATGAAATGAAGCCAGCGTCTCAGAAAATGTAAACAACAAACTTCAAACCAGAAAAGCAAACCAAATGACCCATTAATCCAGTCTCACTGAAGTCATCTATTTATAATAAGTCTGGCTGATAAATGTTTTAATAAAATGACTGCATAATTCATCGTTGGCAGCCTAGTTTTTAATTGACTTGTAGCAGAATTGTGCTGCAGATCAAAGAGCTGATTAAAGCAATGTATACATTACTGCCTGATAAATTTACTCAACCGCATCTTTCTGAGACATCTAAAGGGAAGTCTGTTGTGAACTCTCATTCATTATTTATTTAGGTAATTAATTAAGCGATTGATTAAATGATTATTTTTGACAATGCTTAAGTCAATGAATAAATCATATTTAGTTAGAAATTTAAAAACTAAGTATAAATTTATTAGTGAATTCAAATTCGCCATCATGTTTTGACTGAGTTTGACTATTTTCAATCTTCTACTGAATGAAAGAACCATAAATGCCTGGAAATATTATTAATTACATACTCATTTATTTGTTTCTATATTTACATTTGTTGGTAAAGCTAAAACAACCATTATTGTTCTCATTTACTGTAAGGGTTTGGCCTTGCAGTCCCTTCCCCTGTCGCATTCTTTCACCTCCACCTTAACGGGCAATAGGTGCAGCCCGTTAAGGTGGAGGTGATTGCAGAGTATAAAGGGCTGGCTATTGCCAGTCCCCAGTGCCTCTACATTTTGTTTTAACCTGATGATATGTTTGGTGCTGCTCGTTGTTATAGTAGCTTTGTTTTAAGAGTTTAGTTAATTAAATCTTTTGTCTTTTTACCAGCCTGGCATTTGAGACTTGATTTTTATCTTTAAGCCCATGGTCCTAGCTCCCGCCAGATTGTCGTTTGGCATCCGGCGGGTAGACAAATCCATGACATTTACTCCCTGCTCTTAAAAAAGTCTTCTAAATACCCAGGAGAGAATATGGCCGCCAGTTAGCTGCATCATAATAGGGAGTTTTTTCAAGTTCTTTTTTCCTCTTTTGACAGTGTATACTGTTTTAAGATATACGTGTTCTTATCAATTTAATATTCAATTTGCGAGACTAAGATGGGCGCTGCAAGTTGTATGCATTTGTTCTTCTCATCTTTCTTAACATTTCTAGTATTTGGAAACAGGTCAACGAACTCAGACAAGAAACTTGTGATAAATGATATAGAAATCAAAATAGTGTCTGAAATTAAATTTCTTGGAGTAATAATAGACAATAACTTGCACTGTAAGCCGTACATAAGTATGTGAAAGCAAAAAATATCTATGTCAATAGTAATATTAAGATTTCCTCTATCAGCCATCACTATACACCTTGTATTGCTTCTTCAAACTTGCATACATCGCCAACTGTGTGGAGGTGTGGGAGTACACTTATGAAACAAACACAGAGCCAATCTTCATCCTTCAAAAAAGAGCCATAAGAATTGTACACAAAGCCAATTCTTGAGAACCAACAAACCCACTCTTTATCATTCTGAAAGCAATAAAGTTTAAGGATTTGGTCAACTTAAAACTACTCAGATTATGTACAAAGCAAAAAATCAACTTTTATTGACCAGCATCCAGAGGTTGTTCCAGAGGAGGGAAAGTAAGCACTTTCGTAGAAGTGAATGTATATTCAATAAACAATTGGTAAGGACAAATGCAAAAAATCATTTCCATCTCTGTCAAGGGAGTAAACCTATGGAACAAATGTAGCCATGAAATAAAGTTGTGCCCATCACTGATTAAGCTCAAACAAATCTTTTAGAATAACATACTGAATATATATCACATAGATGAACAAAGACATGAGATGAATGTGTAAAGTGCTTTGTTTGACTTGTATTGTTTTATTATTTCTGTTTCTATGTAAATGGTCTTGTTTGGAATTTTTTAGTCAATTTAAAAAAGGGGGGGGGGAGGACTCAAAAAGTTTTTCAAGTTCATCCTACACCCTTTCCAAACATGAATTGGACATTATCTTTCCACAGAAATGCTGCAAAATATGTGCAGTTACTTTAATTTGTTTTGTTCTGTTCCTATTTTATTATTTGTTTTATTTCATTTTAACATGTTCAGAATAATAACAATAAATAAAAAACAATGTTTTTGCACTCCCAAAATTCCCAACCAAACTCTGATCATCGAGTCATAACTCTGTTTCATTGTTATAACCCCACAGAGATGATGAGAATAAGTGTTTTAATTGAGGGAGAAGTATTTGCTATCCTAATTATCATGATGATGATGATGAGAACACTGACAGAAGTTGTGGAATGGATGTGTGAGTTCCATTTTTTTCAGTTTTTTAAACATGTCAGAATTTTTTTTTTTTTTTTAATGTTTCGCCTCTCAAATTATTATTATTATTATTATTATTATTATTATTAGTGCAGCTTTCTGAAGATCAATCAGATTAGACAGTCATTGTGGTAATAATTCAGTTGACCCTGACACGGACTGTGTGGACAATGACAGCCCCTATAACTCACGCAGCAATGCCAGACCCTGCAGCAAGTAAACATCAGTTGACCTCAAACAGCCCTGAGCCTTAAAAAAAAAGTCTGTGGTGAGCTCAGAATAATGGCAGCAGTTGTGTTGTTTTTCCTTGGGTGGATGCAGAATTCTCAGCCACTTCATTACCCTGAGTATGAACAAGGAATCAAATCAGACTCCTTATTGGCATTGGCATTTCATTTATGGAGAAGTGAGTAGGCTGCAGTCTCTATACCAGATGTCAGTCAGCATTTATTTTTCCAGAATTACATATTTATAACAATATTGCCCAGGTGTCATTCTTATGGTATATTTTTTGCAGCTTGTTTTTTAAGTAGCGTAATTTGCAAATCAATTTCTTCTTTTTTTGCATTAAATATCTTCATTGTTTTAAAAAGCACTGTTATTTTCTCAGTCTCCCTCTTCTTCTTTGTCCAAACAAGTTCAGAGAATACGAACAATTTTTGACAGAAACGTAGAATATTTTGTGAAAACTGTTAACTTTTTGTTCCAACCTGAAATTTGACCGTAAAATAAATTGTATAATTCAAAATATAAATTATTTATGGTCCTAATCATATAAATATGTTTCAGGTAAAGTACATCCGTACTTTGGGTCAGCTTTTCGAACACCCACTACCAACCATTTCATTATGTTATCTCAGTGGAATGTTCTAGACTCATCACCTCGACTCCATTTTGGTCGAAAATCCTATAAATGTCAGTCATATTCAGTGTTCACTACCCACTTCAACATTCTATCTAGGCCATATTGAAGACAACATTAATTATCGCAACTATAACCGTCAGAGGCTGTCGCAGTTTTACACCATAGTTCCTTTGGGATCGAGACCTTAGCAAAAAACTGCTGAAACCTGGATAACTGATGAGTAAGCAGAATCTCCGATTTGACCAATTACATGTTGTCATCACCTTTTACTTCCACATACTTCCAGGCCCTCTTCTGATCACCACACCCAAGAAACCACAGACAGTGTGTTAAGGGTCATTAATGCTTTCGCTTTATTATTTACTCTCTCCTTTTTTAAGAATGTGCACCATTGAGTGAGAAGGCTGAAATAAATGGCTTATTTTTCAACTCCTCTTTTCCCTGCATGTAAACAGGCAGTGAGTTTTCTGTCTCTTTTGGATTGCTGGTTAGACCTCTGAGAACAAATGTACATGTGGCTACTGGGTGATCTGGAAGTGTGCATGTAAAGACTTATCGTCTGGATGAACACGGATCGGGACTCGACTCTTAACCACAGAGCGATACGCTAACTGAGCTGAAGCCTCTACTGTACTGCCCTGACCCCAGGCTGACCTTTGGCAGCCCGCCTGACCTGGCGGTGCAGAAAGGAAGCTGTCCCACCCTCTTAATCTGAAACCTTTTGGCCTGCAGACTGAGGAAAGCACTGGAAAATCAATGGCTCTGAGACCCAAAGCCAAGAGTGTGTGTGCGTGTGAGTGTGTGTGTTGTTTTTTTGGGGGGCGCAGTGTGTGCAGAGAGTGTTGGACGAATGGAATCACTGCAGTCCTCCAAACAACGTTCAAGTGGTTTCCTTCCACTCTCCCTTAGCTTTCGCTATCTACACAATATCTGTAAATTGAGCATTTGTTTATGCAAAGGCAAGGAGTTCAATCCATGCATGCTAGGCTACTTGGGAGGGGGCAGGGGGGCATTGCTGTCAAGAAATATACCCCGTGTCAACACATTTAAAGGCCTGCATTTTACTTTTCACAAAAATTACACTATGATTTGAATTGAGTCTGAACATTCATACAGCAGTTCGTTTGTATGCTATATTGAAATTATGCTAAAATTGTACAGTACATGTAATATCGGTCTTCGTTGGTCCTTGGTCTTCATTTTAAAACAAATGTTATTGATTTACTCATGTAGACATCTTGGGGTTAGTCATCCACTTCAAGAGAAATGTTGGTTGTGAACTTCGTTACATGTGCAGAATTATATCAGTGCGTCATGCTGTTCATGGACCAGTAGAGCTTAGCACAACACAATGATTTTAATTCTGCCACTCCAGGCTATCTGGGCCACGGTGTCACTGTATAATTGCTCTTCTATTTCATTAACCTCATGTTATCTATTACAAGTTGAATTGTTCCTTTATAAAACGCCTGCAGTTTTTTTTAAATTCTGTCCTACTTGCAATATATAAAATAAAATGTTATTTTGATATAGAATATATGCCTCAAAAAAAAAAAAGAGGGAAAAAAATCTGTATCAAAAATGATTCCGGCCTACGTCATTAGCTTCAATTTTTGGATAAATATATGAAGTGGGCCATTCTATTTTGACCCATCCTCGTTGACAATACAAATTATACAGCACTTATACAAAGTCAGAGAGGAGAGACCTTGAGTTCTTCAGCTAGTGCTCAGGCTTGTGGCAAGAGTTGAGTCACTGTTTATGGGGAGTAAACTGCAAAATAAATTGGCTCGGTTGAGCAGGTAAGTTTGTTGCTGAATTACAATTGGAGCGCTCCTGGTACTATTGCTTGTTCAACAGCGGCTGGACATAATTCTGCGGGACACCTGCAATCGGAACCATTTGCATTGACTGGGATGGTAATTTCTCAGCATTTCTGTTATCCCATTAATCTCCCGAGAGCAGGAGACGGAGATGGAGTTTGGTCAGCTGCACTGGAGTGAGTAATTAACTGGCATTAACTCATTAAACAGTCCCAGATGTGCCCGTGAATTTGCGAGCACGCTGCTCCCGGAATTCTCCCATCCACCCTGCTATCCTAACATGGCCGCCGGAGAAGTGCTGAGTATGGGATGCCTGCGGTGCGGGGATCCCCCAGACATTGCTTTTGCGAAAGGCCGAGTTTTCCTCCTGCGCGTAAGGGGACTCTGATTGATGATATCTCTTTTTAATTAAGGATTCCGGGGCCGCATCCCAAGAGCATAATTGTTTCACAGTTTCTCTGAGGAAAAGGAAAATGTTGATGATATTGAGAGAAATCCGGGAATAGAAATCACAATATCGGCTCCACACAAGGCCTGTTCCTTTATGCAACTGTTTTAGGGCAGTCTGCATTACCGAAAGGTTTTTGCTACTAGCCACACTTTTTCTACATAAAAACTATTCTTAGCACCCTGCTTTTTCTTCTTACATCATTGCACTTTCTGGGAAATATCTAGGAAGTACATTTAGTAGAGTAATACAGCCGCGATATGGAAAAAACACAAACAGAGTCACAGAATCCTGACATAAGAACTAAATAACCTGTTAAAAATAGAAATGCACAGAATATTAAATATTAAAATTAAAGACTTTGAATAAAATGTATCAAAAGGCTGCTTAAATTTGCAGACATCTTATTTGGTTTATTCATCAAAACAAAAAAAATGGTGTGGTATGTGAGAGGAGGGTGTGGGGTGCGTGTGTGTTTTGGTGCACATGCAGCTGTCAGGTGTAAATGTTTGAAAGAAAAATTTAGCTTGTCGAATGGAGGACATGTTTATTCAGGTCCTTCTTAGAAAACAGAATTTTACTGATTACGGGGACAGCCCCTGTACTGTATTTCAAAGTCTTCCTATACTCTTTTGCCTGAACTCCATAAAACATGTCACTGTAAAAAAAAAAGTGGTCTGAACATAAAAAAGTTAGCGTCCAGGCTGCCTTAAAATTTTAAGTTAACTGAATTTAAGATAATAAGTTGAATATTACCTCAACTTGTCATCTCAAGTTCAATGACCTTAAAATGTTAAGGCAACCAGTATACTAACTTTTTGAAGAAAAGACAACTTTTTTTTTTTTTTTTTACAGTGACAAAAGCTGGAAAGCTACCACAGAGAACAAGATTACATACTTGATGCTTGTTTTCTCCTACAAAGTACCATGCATTAAATTTGTCAGATGCAATACATGAGTTTGTTGAGGATTCAGTGGCTGTTTGCGCTGTCTAACATAGTACCACTAGAGAAAATATGAGGCTCTGTCTTTGCTTGCATAGTCATTGCATTTTCAGACATTTCTTTTTTTTTTTTTTTTTTTTTTTTGATCAGCCCCAGCTGTAATACTTTATCTCCATTCCCATACAGCGCTGGGAAAACTGAAAGTTCATGTGTGGATGAAGCCGATGCTGGTGACGGTCCACCTGGGGGGCCATGTAGATTTTAGTGGGCGTGGCTCAAAGTTGGGTGACTACGCCCATCTACCCCACTTTCAGTACCTTATTCTCCTTCCTTCACAAAGGTCCCAAAACTTTTATTGCTGATTATTGATGTTTGGTCTACAAAGATTGGAAAACAGTTGTAATTTGTTTGGGACCTTTATGCAGGATGGAACTAGGACCCAATTTCCATCTGACGGAAATGGCATCGCTTATGACTTCAGGTGGCGCTAGCGTCAACCTACATGGAGGTCCCAGGATTTTTTTCACTTCAAGTTGCAGTCCACCAACTCTAGTTTCAAGAATAATTGATAAAAACTCAGGACCTCCATGTAGGTTGAAATTAGGAGCAGTCAAATTTGGTACTGCTGAAGTCGGCACATAAAAGTGGGTGTGGCCTGCTCATCAGGGGAGGGGTTGATTACCAAGGTCATGACTGATTTCCCTCTTCCCAGCCCCAAACTCAATAATTATGAAGTATGAAGAGATTTGGAGATGGCGAGTTGGCACCCTTGGGCTGATCTTAGAAAAAGGTACTCTTAAATTTGTTTAAATGGTTGATTTAGTAACTAAGGGGACAAAGAGTTTTTCACATAGGGCTAGGTAGGGTTGGACAGCTTTTTTCCTTCAATATATGGAATAATCATTTTAAAGCTGCAATTTGTGTTTACTCGGGTTATCTTTGTCTAAGATTACAATTAGTGCTGTACATGCACATTAGCTGATGAATGTGCTTGTGTCTGTATCACAGCATTTATATTATGGTCTACTTTACAAGTACATTGATGTTGGATTATCTCACCAATTAGCTGACAGAGGCAAGTTGTTGGTGTTTGTAAAGACCTGTTCAGACATCAGCCCTCCAGGACTAAATTTGCCTTCCCCAGTGCTAGACCTTATAAATGAATCCTCAAACCATTTTAACTAAAATGGGAGGTCATTTAAATTTTTTAACTTTATTTGAAATCCCCAACCAAGTATTTGCATATATTTTACATAATCCTATTTATAACTCATAAATGGGCCACTTCCCCACTTCAGTAAAATGGAGGGACATTGGGGAATTAGCAGAGTATTGCTTTGGGAATAAATGACTCACTAACTTCATTCAATTTAATGTGCTCTCTGCTCAAACTGTTGCCTTCCAAGTGTGAAATACTGACTCATTCACCAAGTCAAGTGAAACAACATTAAAGCGCTCCATTCACAAAATGGCACAGTACTGCACCTGAATAAATTAACCACAATGTCCTAAAAATGAGTATAGGATAGCCACTGCTCTGTGATTATCAGAGCTTGTTAGTTCCCATGCACAGTAATTACAAAATGAAGAATACCCTTCCGGTTGCAGTCATTTTCTATTGGCCCCAATCCTAACAAGACAAGCGGCCCTTAATTCATTTATTGGAGTGATGGGCAACATGTATTCTTAGTACTTGCAGTATTACCATAGCTAGCCACAGTGCGTCTAGCTTGCCTATTTACTGGCTACTGAGACTGACTCCTGCCTTTTGTCATCAGATATTTTATACATGCTGCAGGTTTATTGTTTCCAACTCGACAATTTTGCCTAATCTCCTCAAGACAGTCGGCTACTGGATGGAAGTACCAAGTTAACACCCAGTTTTTGTACAAAGCTCAAGCGGACACTGAATTGGGGATTTTTGATTTACATGCATTAAATTTAAAAAAAGAGTTATGTTTTGTTATTAAATTAGGAGGGGTCAAAAAATGCCAAATCTTGGTTCTTTGTCAAAAAATTCAAGTGTTAAAACCGTTATCTTACTTTTATGGAAACCATGTGGAATGTTAGGCTACTTAGAAACCAAGCAAGACATTTCCATGATGATTGCTAATGATGGTAATGCCCGCAAATAATACAACATACTATCGTGAAGTTAAGTACCTAATAAATCCCAAAAATTTAATTGATTGTTCAATATAGTTAAACTTTAAAATAAATGTTCATAATATAACTAACCATTGTCAACTTATATTTAAAAATCAAATACACATATTTACATATAAAATAGAAAAACATGTTTATGAATATGGCATCCATGCATGAAAATTACAAAGGCACCGTGCTATACAGCACCCCTTGGTAATTTTTTTCACAAATAAACAAAAAAATTACAATAATGTAACAACAATTCCTCTTATAGTCAAATGACACATATTTTTGTATTAATTGTTTATTAACTATAGGCTATCTTTGGCAACAATAAAGACTTGAACAAGCATAAGAAAAATAACACTCCACCGGTAAGCCATTGGTGACAGAAATGTCTTTTGACCAATAGAAGAGTTAATATGATATAAAAATTTGGTTTGACCTTTCTAAATTTAGGCTGTGAAATGAGGGAAAAAAATAATCTCAAACATTATCGTTCTAAAGTTTAGAATCACTTTTGCATTCCAAAGCAAATCTGGGTGTGTCCAACTCCATTCCGGTGATTTTGTCACAGGAGGCAATTGCGCAATCATGGAACTGTTGTCAAAAGGGTTGGACTCAAGCAAATTAATTACTGTGGGTGTGTTGGGGTTTGGTTCCATTAAAGCCTATCAGATTATCCGCTGTCATTTGCTTTATAACCAGCGTGTTTACCATGGTGAACTGGTAATTTTGTTACGTGAAGAACAAGTGCCCAACTCTTGTTACCGCTGCCTCCTCCGGTCCTGTGAAAACCAAGCTCCAATGAAGTAATGTGTGGGACCCTGTGGGGGGATAGTGGCAGATTCACCAGGTATTGCATTTTGTTTTGTGGTAGTGTTTGTGTTAAAAGCTGTTTTGGGTGAGTCAATACGCAAACGAGGTCTGTGATGTCAAAATTGCACAAAGCCGGCTTCATGCATTGACACGCCTCCTTTTGCACTGTCCAACCCCTTGAGACACAAAGGCTTTCATTTTGGAGCAGGAAAGTACCACATTGGGCAAAGGCAATAAATTTGCCATTTGCGATGAATGAAATCTCATGGTGGATACTTCAATTAGAATTCACTAAAATTGATGTGTTATTTTTCATTTGAAAAAATTTTGCTCCCAAATTCTCATTTTTCATGATAAGTAAATCACGTGTTACATTTCAATAAAATAGCAGGAACTACTTAAAGATTTTAAGCGGGAAAGTAAACTTAGTAAAGATTTAATAAAATTAACTGATCGGAGCATAATGAAGTAACTTCAGCCACAAATGAATTATGCCCATTCTCTAGGACACAAGTTCACTGTACATTCATTTGAATTTTGCCGGCAAATATTGGAATAATTCTGGATATAAAGGTTTGTTTAACTCCAACCCAGGGTTCTTCATTAAATATTATGGATGCAGATCAAGAAGTTTCAAAGTTTTCTTTTAAATTTTGCAACCTCGATATTTGATAGAGACAATACACTCCCACAGAATGGGATTGATTGACTGCATTGCTTAAAAAGACTTTTATTAACTGTACAAAACTAACAACTGCATATTTGACAAAGGGAAACCAATGCATTCTCATACCGACTCCTCATATAGTGACGCTACCTGACCAAGCGTCGATATACAACGCATAAGGAGGCTTTTGGTGTCCTTATTTGACACTTAGGGTTTCGGGCGGGGGGTAGGGTTCATTTTAAACTGACATCAAATAAGGACACCAAAAGCCTCCTTTTGCATCGTCTATCAACGCTTGGTCAGGT
Organism: Gymnothorax javanicus; assembly: GCA_029692085.1. Classification (NCBI taxonomy): domain Eukaryota; kingdom Metazoa; phylum Chordata; class Actinopteri; order Anguilliformes; family Muraenidae; genus Gymnothorax; species Gymnothorax javanicus. The sequence continues at coordinate 190,819,712 of CM056193.1, forward strand.
GGCGTCACTATATGACGCGTCGGGAAGAGATTGGGCTCAGGGAAAAAAGTTAAATAACTGGCATAGTGAGTTTATTCTGGTATTTTCAGTCATAAGATTTGATAAATATTCTCAAAATGAATTTCTTAAATTGGAGTGAATGTCTTCCATGCTCCTGTTTCCAGCCACACTGAGAGGGACATAGGTCCTATTATTGTATTACAGGTCCTCATTACTGCCTTCCTCGGCACTCAGGATCAACAAATTATCTTTATTATCCTTGGCCATAATTGGCATAAGTATGATTCTAATAGAGGCTCTCATTCAGAATTAAAAAGGTCATTGGAAACAAAGCAATTGCTGATTAAGTAATTCATCTCTCATTCTGTTTAGTTAATCATTAAACTCTGAGTGCTGGGATTGTGTGAGTCTCTTGTGTTGGTCATGAAAGGCGCTGATACAACATTTGTCACTTAAGAAGACATTGCCCATTGTTGCAACTTCTTATTCTTTGATATGTTTTTTGGGAAGAAGTGATTTATGTCCAGTGAGCATCAGTAACGAGACATGGAGAAACAATACGTTACCCATTATGGCTGGCTCTGTATTTGAATAAAACAAACAATTTGCGCACCAACAACTTTGTTCTCTCAATTTAAACTCTTTTTAAATTGTCATCTGGGCAGGGCTTCATCAGAGTACAACTTCAACCACTCAGATTGTAATCAAGTGAAAAATTATAAAATTATGAGGTTTCCAAGCCCTGATTTTCACAGGCTTTCAGAGGACATCATTTTATTCTGCGTGTTCGTATTGTGTTGTGATCTCACAATGTGCTTACCGCAATTATTTCACACTTTTGTGCCATAATATAATACTTCTTCTTTGTCAAGTGCTTATTTTGTCTTGAATGAGTGACATTGGGTCACGATCACATTCATGACAATTTGAATGGATTCATTCCAATTTATTTGTGAAATTAAAAATATTAATAGAGATTGCCCTTGGGTCAGTCATTTAATGAAATGTAAACATCCCTGTTGTTTAGTGTGCTCTGCATGACTGTATTAAATCAGGAAAAAAAATGCAACTGTAATTTTCCTCGAGATTCAGTACCTGCTGTAACAGTGAACAGCATGCCTCCCTTCAGGAATATTATAGTACACTGCTGTTTACAACAACATCTGACATAACTAGCAGTACTGCCTAAAATATTGCGGGATTCAACGTAATCACAGAGTCATCGCAAAAAAGAGAAAAAAAATTATCGCTGACTTCAAAGGGCAGACGTATGACCGCTTTTAAAAAGTCCTGACTTTGATGCTGATACTGCTGTCTAACTACACCAGTGGCTGTTGAACTGTGACTTGAGCTGTAGTGTTGCTCTATCTTCAACTTGGCCGCCATGCGCTTGCTACCTCGTCTATTTTAAGATACTGAAGCCATACTTGCTACTTTCGTCCTGTCTAAGAAATGAGCGATGACAAGAACTATCTGTCCTTTTAACCTTTCTAGCCTCGCTCTAAATGCTTTATCATTGTCCGCACTGTATGAGGACAATAGTTATTCACTGATGGCAATGCTTTCACTGATGACTTACATCTGGATAAATGTCTACTCATACCTATGCATGAAATCACATTACAAATACGTTTGTATATACTGGACTAGCATCTTTGATCTAAAATATAGCAAATAAAAATGATACCTTGCATTCATTCACAAAAAGAGTGTATTATTTCACCTGTCTGGAGAAACCTTAATTACAGTACAGACAGTAATTATGCTTTTTATATACAAAAAACAAGCTTTATAACAACAGTTTTCCAGAGTAAAGGTTTTCTTTTTGTGTCTGTACAGGTGTAAAGCCTTTTCATCAAACCCTTACTTTTATATTATTATTGTGATGGTGACAATGGCAGTCTTGATGATGGTGATGATGACAATGATGATGATGATTATTATTATTATTACTACATGGAAATTGGGGAGATTTGCTCAAAATGGTTTGATTGGCCCTTATGAAACACAAACTGCGCGGATAAACTGGTGCTAGTTAGCAATTTAAAGTCTGTAATGCATGCTAACTGACAATTGTGGAGGATGCAAAAAATAGCACTGTAAGGTGCATTTAATGATAATAATAAAAATGTTCGTTATATGTACTGCCCGAGTGTGGTTTTACTCAGTGGAAACATAATGGATTCGCTGTGAGCCACTCCTGCCTGGAGAGTCAGTGGTTCTCTCTCGTGTCCAGTTGTCCCCAGGATCCCAGTAGGAATCAGATTAGGACGATTTTCTCAGTTTTTCTCTCTCCAGCAGTGATATTATAAGCGAGAGATAATGCCCCGCACTTCAAACAGAACCACTGCTAAGATTGTACTTAACTCTCAGCTAAGGAAAAGGGCCTGTCTGTGCGCAGATGTCTCCGATTAAATTGTATCTCCGAGTCCTTACAGCGCTCCGCTCTCAACAAACTGCCAAAACGGCCGCGGGCAAGAACTAAATTGCTTTGGTTTCAGTACACAGAGAGGCTGGCTGAGACAGGCTGAATCAGTACATTAAATGTGAATCCCTCACAGATTTGAAGGCAGCCTTTAGCACAATCATTGACTGTGAGTGATGATTATGTCTAATTGAAGGAGACTTCTGCTACCTGTAGCTCAGCTGGAGGACTTAAGCGCTGCAATGAGACCATGCATTTTAATCCCGGCTACCAGCTCAGAGAAATGCAGTCAATAACTGAGCAGCAGACTGTGCGTGTGTGTGTGTGTGTGTGTGTGCATGTGCATGCGTGTGTGTACATCAGTGCATAGTCAATAACATGCGCTGTTAAAACAGTGCAAGAGCTAAGCGCAGCATGCATGGCTCAGTTCCTTTTTTACTGTCCCTGTCAATAATTGTATTGCTGGGTTTGTTCAAATTCAGCGTCCTTTTTTTCTGTTTGTTCTAAATTTAGCTGTGGCTGCAGTAAAATCCAGTCTTGGAAATAGATTTCTCACTTACTAAAGAAGCAGCTTCCTCATCAGCAATGACTTTGCTGCTCTAACAGGTGAAAATGGCAGAAACTTAGTCACACCCTTGATAATATTTCTGCCTTCTTTCTGGCTGACTTCTCTAATGCGCCTTTTGTGTATGGATATACACACCTTAGCTATGGATATACAGACTTGTGTTTTGACTCTCCCTGACGTAAAGAAAACAAAATTTACCTTTTCTGAATCCATCATTCATTCATACTCCACACTGGCTGTATTATTGGAGCTGGAAAACAATTGGCATAGAAATAAACAGACAAATAATGCTCAATTCCACCGAAAATTCAAATACACTTTCCCAGTAATGCATAATGGATTCTAAAATGTGTTTTTGTGTCAACTGCATGTTCCATAAAGCCAGTGTTTGGCACTGAATGCTGAAATTGAGGCATAGATACGAGGCAAATAACTAGTTTCTGTGTTCTGTGCTCCATTGGCTATGCATTGGGAGAGAGGAGGCTCGGACCGTATGCTGGGACACTGGGCAGTAGAGATTGCTTCGTTACCTGGCATGATCAGAATTCATTAGGCTGACTCTTGGCTCTATTTGTCTGGATTCTCATTGCCCACAGCCTTGGCTCCTTTGTGCATGAGGGCTTTTATGGATCCACAGAGACCCATCATTGTCTGCTCGCGCTAAAGCTTTTCTCTGCGGGGTTAAACTGTGCCCCAGTCCCAGACTACCTGAATCATTTCACCCGGCTTCCAGGAAAAAAAGGATTGGTTTAAAATATAAACTGTGATTTGGCTGAATGAGTGAATATGGCATTGATTTCACTTATTATTTTTGTGATGCTATGAACATCATAAATTCATAATCGTGATTGCCCATCCCTGATAAGTATGCTTTTAGGCAAAGAATGTTAAATTTGATAATATTTTTAAGGTAGTAATTCATTTTTATTGCATTATCATTCCACATATATGGCAATACCTGGATAAGACATTCTTTTTTTTTTAGAATTTTGCTTAATATTATTTTAATGCAAATAAAAATGCTAAAGGAAAAAAATCACCACTGAATAATCATACTTTCAAAATAATAATAATAATAATAATAATAATAATAATTGTTGTTGTTGCTGTTATTTTTCTTGTTTTTGTTGCTAATCCATCTCTAAACACTCACCAATGACAGACACATTCACACACGTATGCAATTTGAATCTCTAATTATCCTATTGTATGTATTTGGATTATGGTACCCACACAGACACAGAGAAGACAAAATTTCACTCATGACGGCTATACATCAGAATTCAAATGCACCTATAATCTCTGAGGTGACAATACAATTCAGTGCACTATCCTGCCACCCACATAAAAAGCACAATACAGAAGCGATATAATCTTTGCATAATGGCCATACAGAGACAATCTGTTGTTTATTTGTTTTTGAATCTACAGTGCATCAAGAATTACCGTACATATGTAGTTGAATATCTGCATAAGAAAGACCAACTGAGCAATAAGATTTGGCTATCAGTTTCATAACTTTACAGTTAGGCCGTGCAAATATCACATGAGAGCTTTTAGTGTTGAGACTGTGCATAAATTCAGGTCCGGGGTCACTCCTAGGAGGAGTTGTAAAAACTGGCATCAGTGGTGTCACTGGCGTTAACCACAGAACATTTCATGAGTCAACATTTTTCCTTTCATGGTGCTGACAGATGAGAGGATATTCCTCGCGTCTGAGAACTCATGGCTGGGCTGAGATGAAGCAGGTCTCTGTAAAATGGGAGCTGGCAGGCTGAAGGAGCGGAGAGATCATCGCCGCCGAACTGCGTTCCCACTTCTGGCAGCTTCTTTTCCTCAGCCCTGGAAATCATGTAGAGATAACTCATACCCTTAATTGAATTGTGGCTTTAAATTTCATCATACAAGATGCCCATGTGACAACTGCGGAAAAAAATGAGGCGACGGAACCAAGGGTATCGCATAATAAGCGGAGGAAAATATCTCTCCGGAAAAGGGAGGAAGAGGTGAGCATATTCTCCTTGGATAACGGATAGCCTCCAGTTGTATGGGCCATTATTCCTTGCGTTTTACAAAGCAAATGAACTTGACAGATGGCTGTGTCACCCAAACCCTTGACTACCAACCTGATTATGCAGAAAACAATACAATAGAAAGAAAATCATTACCAAAGGAACCCAGTTAGTCCACAGAGGACTGTGTGATGCCGAGGAACAAAATTACGCTTGTGAAATTGAACAGTGAGAATGAGTTTAACATAAAGTGGGTTACAGCGAGGTAATCTGTCATGGCTAAAGCCATTGTGTGGCTCTGCTTGCATGGCATATGAGGTAATCTGTCATCTCTCACTGTACTAATGTCTGCCGTTCGCTTATAAACTGTACGGCTTTCACCAGGGCATGCCCCTGAAGCACAGATCTTTATGAGATGTATTTTTTGGTATATTTTTCAATAAAGGAATTTGTGGGAGGATTTGGTACCTTTGGAGTCACATACAACTGTTTTTAACCTGTTTTATAAAGATAAATGGAACAGATACTATTGGAAAAACCCATTGCTCCGTTTCTCTAAATTTGCATTTGGTTTGGTTTCAACTTGGTATCATCCCGGCTCGTCATATTGCAACGCTCATGTTCAAATATCGATACACAATGAAAATGGAGTATTTGGGCGTTGTTATTTGACGCTTTTGTTGAATAGGATTGTGAAAAGGGATCCATCATTTCATTAATTCATTTTATTGATCTGAGATTGGGGTTGGGGGAAGGGAATCATAATTCTGCTTAAACGGGATTGGGGAAAGGAAATCGTAATTTCAATAAACGGGATTAGGGAAAGGGAATCGTTATTTCACAATCATATTGATCCGAGATTGGGGTGAGGATAAGGAATATTTTTTTAATCCATGTATCTGGGATGACCAGATTAGTGCTCTTTCCTTGCAGTGAGGAAGTTCCACATTCGTGTCCCGCCATTGCTTTTTTTTTTTTTTTTTTTGGGTCATGTTTAATGTTGTCGTCAAATACTGATGCTGTTGGCTTTGCACTGAAGTTTATGTGAATGCCTAGGGCATCCAAAGGCACATTATGAGTGAGATTGGGCTGTTGATTTAGATATCACTGTGTGCCTACAGGAAGCACCTCATTCGACCCTGATTCCAGTGACTAAATGTAACAATAAAATAACGTATTAATGTATTGCAACAATGGGTGATGCTTGAACATATATTAGATTATTATCATCTTATGTTATTCCAGGCTTGCTTTAGCAACTGAATTTTAAGGCGATTTAAGTAGAGGAGGCCAAATTAACCATTGATGACACCAATACCAGTTGAGCTGGACTGAAAATCGTACCGTAGATGTCCTTATCCTCAATGTTCTACACACAAGCATAAAATAGCAAGGTGTAAATCTCAGTAAACACAGCCGAGATTGAGTAATTTCACACCAATATCTGACAGAGACATTACACCTTGGACAATCCTGTCAATGAGACAACCAGAGCATAATGTATATATAAGAAAACCACAGCATACATATATATATATATATATATATATATATATGTGTGTGTATATATATTTACTCCCTCAGCTGTTTAAACCCCCAGCAGTGACTTGTTTTCCCAGCTCTGGTTACAAATGATAAGCACTTTCCCAGAATACCATTTCACTCATGAGATTCTGACCCTGCAATGTAATTCTCAACAGGCAGATTGACACACCAATGTGAAGCCAGGCAAGCTTCAAGTGGTGTAAAAAAACAAAATGCAACGCCTTTATACGCATAAGAAGAGCAGGAAATGTACACAGATATGGTGCGCTTGCCCTGAGTGTGTCTATATTTTTCAAATGTTTCATCTAAAGGCTAATAATATCTATTTTTATCTTTGCTAGGTAAACTATTTTTTCTGTTTAGAGACAGCCTGATGTTATTCAGTGACATTTATGTGGAAATTTATGCAAAGTTCTACATACACAGAAATGCACATGTGCATCAAGGGATTGAGCATGCGTGTACACAGACATGCATGCGTACGCACACACACACACATACACACACACACACACACACACACGCACACTCATGTGCACACACACTGCAAAATGTGAACAGGAACAGTGATTTGCAGTTTTGAGTCATGTGTTCGGATCTCAGCATATAAAATATGTCTGTATACTTCAGAATGAAGACTACTGCTGCCATTAACAGGCACATCATCAATGTAGATAAATGAGCTAGCTCCAGTGATATATACAGTATGATGACTAGTATTATATATTCCCAAGCCATATTTGTACGTGATACTCCCAATAGGGTTGTAATTGTGATTCCTTTTCAGTTGAGTGGATGCATTTACTCAGTTTTACACAGGATTATTAATCATCAGACCAGATGAAAGAGAGCATACTGGCACATTGGAGGGAGAGGTCAGTGGCAAATTTTATGTCAAAGCTGTGGTAAACATTTTTCCCTGTGAATGAACTGGACTGGCCACCATGTTTGAAAGTGTAGCTCATTGCACGGCAAAATTCTCAAATCAAACTCCCTGCAGCCAATATCAGTTTAGGGCTCGGGCGGTAGGAATGTAGACACTGCAGAATCAGGGTACTTGTTTGTATTGTGGCAGACTGCTACTTTTCAGGAAGAGAAATTGGCCCAAAAATAGGAGATGTCACACCGGCATGTAGGAGGCTAAAGGAGGTTTACCTCAAGAGTAGCAGCGAGCTGTAACTAGGAGGGGAAGGAAAAAAGAAAAACATTGTCTCTAAATGACTTCGATCTCCTGTGCGATGAATCACAGAGTTGCAAATCCTTTTTAGCTAATTGCTACCAGCTCGCAAGATTTTCCTGCCCATGTTCAATATCAATTTTCAAGAGCAGAGGAGATAACGGGACTCCCCAGAGTACGCCGGCGACTCTCCGATAAAACTGCACCGGCAGCGTTTAGCAGTTAAAAAAGCCACCGTATTCACAGCTGCTGGCAGTAATGAAGGAGAAAAATCAGACAATCAAAATGACCAAGAAACGGCCAGGTGCAACCCGCTCTGTGACCTGCCACTGGGAGAGGGTTGCCTTTTTGAGAAGAACATTTCAGGCCCATATCTCGAGGTCACACACAGCACATAGCAAATGCTGCAGGACTCTTGAATTCCTTTGTGTGACATCAGCTCTCCTCTCCCAGTTTGGAAACGCTCAAAGACGCTCTGGAAACAGACCTCGTAATATTCTCCACTAATTAAGCCGCTTTAATTGTGGCTCTTGCATATGATTAAATTGCGATTGAGCCGCGGTCACAGGTTCCTTCATCCAGGAAAACTTGCTGTGTAAATGAAAATAAGGCCGGTAAGATAAATACACTGCAGAAGTTAATCAAATTAATTCACAATAAAATAAGGCATAATGCAGTCCTCAGCAAAGGATTGCGCTGACCCAGTGTATCATGCACACAAAGCACCTTAAATGAGTGAACATATGGTACAGTACTATGAAAAAAGCACTTTGCATTGGAAAGAATTGTCATAGCAAAGGTCAAACAATACATTGCTTGCCTGTACAGATACAACACTCTTACTGTCCTTTATGCATTTTACATGATTATTATTGTCATCTTTTATTGACAGACTTTCTTACTTTTGTTTTCAGATCAGAATTTGAAGAAGAAGGAACTTCATTCAATTTTAAAGTATTTCATCAAGTGCTATAGTATCATTAAATCATAAGAATGTTTTATTTTGATTTATTTTTGATTCATTTTACTGTTTTCAGCGATAAATCCATGATAATTTGCAAAGAAAAGAGTATTGTATTCAGTAACCATAGAAACTGCAAAACTGAAGGACAGCAGCTAATGCACTGATGTTTTCATGATGCATTTATTATGTTCTTGTGCGGATGGCTTTTTCCTGCTGTATTTTCCTGTTTTGTGTTTAGCATTATAACACATTACGACATGGTTGAGGCTGGTACAGATCGAGCCTGATGTTTGCGTACATCTGTTGTGTTAACGCATTATGGCCGCTCAATTGCCCAGTTTAAAAAAAAAAAACAACCAAAAACATGTTTGGTGTGTATGCTGGGGGCAAAGACAGGGGGAGGACGGTTCACCCGACTGATAGCGCTGCCACCCCGGTGCCAAAAACGAGCAAATCGCAGCCGGTTCCCGGCTTCTGTACAGCGCTCCCCTGACACCGAGCGCAGATTGTGCACTTAGGCGCAACCACTAAATTATATGTGCTTTTAGAGAGGGCCGACTCCCCCCCCATCCCTCCCCAGCCCAACTGGGGACGAGCTCGCTGTGAGGTCCCTGCCCTTGAACATCCTTAAGTCAGGCTGTGGCAGGAGGCGACAGGGCCAGGCGGAGTGTCCCCTGACACCGGGCTGCTCGGAGCCCTGGCCCCTGCAATTAAAGGGCCACCATTGCTTTTCCTCCCCAATAATTGAAAAAGCTTGAACCGAATGGGGCTGGTCAGTAATGAAGGCGGCACACAAACGCCCAGCCTCCGAGGAATCCCTCCCCGCCATCCTCCTCTTCGCCCCGCTGTTCACCTTTTATCCCTCCCGGCATCGCGGCTTAATCCACTCTAATGAGTCGGTCTCCTCAGCCAAAGGAGCATTACCCAGATTCCTGGGGTGGTGCAGCAGCTTCGCAGGACTCAGGCAGAGGCATATGGTTGGGTGTCACTGTAAATAGTAGCTCCCCTGCCCAGCCGAAGTAGCTAGAGACAGCAGAACCAGAGGAAAGACGGGGCTGTTTGTTTTGTTGTCGGCCTGCGAATTGCGGTTGGGAGCCGAGTTCTAGGTTTTGTATCGAGACCACACGTCAGTGTGTATCCTGCACAGATGTCTTCTCCCTTACCCAGGTACGCTTAGCTAGCGCTATACTGTGATGTTTACAGTCCATCCCTGCACTGCCAAACCAAAGTTTGGCAAGCACATGCAACTGATGGATTCGAGTTCATTCGAATCACATGTTCCGATAAGACAATGAGGCTTTTGCGTTTTAACATGACTCTTTATCTAGAGCAGGGGTCTCAATCCGGACCGTAAAAGGGCCAAGGAGCTGCAGGTTTTCCATCCAACCAAACAGAAGAATACCTGATATGACTAATTTAATCAACTGATCTCAGCCTGCACAGTTTATTAGTTGTATGAGGTGAGCTTCTGCTCGGGCAGAATGAAAACCTGCTGCTCCTTGGCCCTTTGACGGACCAGTTTGAGACCCCATAATCTAGAGTGATTTTTGCATCTTCAGGCAAAATAGAAAAATCAGACAACGTGACCATGTGAAAACATCTCACACATTTTCTTAAATTAACAGTTTATTTAATTAAACAACCACACATGGTGCACATGTGAAAAAAATTAAGTTCCTTGTTAAACCTACTGTACTTCCTGGTTGCACCACCTTTAACAGCAATAACTGCTAACTCACTCTTATTTACAGACCTAAATGACATAAGACAAATTGTCTGGCTCATTTCGGGTTGTGTCTACACCTTCTTAATGAAGAAGAGGTATGGATGGTACAATTCACATAAAATGTATTTGCATGAATGAAAATGTATATGTGTATTTATGTGTATTTCCTATGAGAACTTGAAAGACAGCCATGAGAATATAAGAGAATATTAACGTGTTGAAAATACAACACCACATACTGATGTATGAGGTGACAGGAGAGACCACATAAGCAATATCGCAAATTTATCAATCACAAATAACAGTATCTGAGTGATACAAGGTGTTAAATTTGAATATCAAAAACATAGAGACATGAAATGTAATTTTCAAACTGAATTACCAGCTATATGGTAATGTAGGGTAAATCGGCAAACACTGCATGTACATACATACATACATTTTGATTACAAGTAACCAAGTAAGTGTCTGCAAATTTAAAAACTAAAACCTACATAAATAGCCCTATGTGTCTGTAGGCAGCAGGTTTTTTTTCTGCAGCTATTGAAGCCAAACACCCCTCAGAGGAGAGGGAAGCATTAGGTGCATTTCTTTCAAGCAGACAGAATCCTCAAATGTGAGCCCATATTCTATTGATCTGAACATAGGATGAGATCAGCATATTGTTTAATTGTTAGAAACAATCTGAAAACCCATGAGGAGTCTTCCTGCGGGTTTTTATAGCTGTAGGTTCAAAACAATGGGACAATGATTTGTCATGTAATCATATTTCTACTGTTAGAACACCAATTAGTCTGCATGCACATCAGCACGTGTTTAGAGTCATTTATAGGGTCATTTTTCATTTTTCTAATTCAATTACAAAGTGGCAGGCAAAAACATGCAACATCTTTGGAGAAGAACGGGTCATAAATACATTGTGTACCAGTATGGCCACCGATGCCTCATCTTTAGCCCTAACTCTTTCAATCTAATCAGATTTTAACCAGTCATCTTTGATCTAGCAGGACCAGGAGATTTAGGCCTGTAAATACAGAAGGGGTAAATATGGAGATTAGCTGTTCTCTCTAACAGCTTTAGTGGCTAATACCTGATTAAGCTTAGAGTCGGGCAATTGTCTCATCGCTGGCTATCAGAGTCCCATTCTCCCCAATAGGGGCAGGATGAAGGTTGATTCCGTAATGGATACTCATTTTTATCCTGGTCCACTAAGAAGATTAGGCCTTGGGGTGTCATATTAGCCCTGATCTCTGGGCCAATGGTAGTCCCTTGCAGCTTTCAAATAGTACTGGTTCAGCCGCAGAACAAACAGACAGTTTGGACTCAGTGGCCCCATGTTGAGGGCTCGAATGATTTTCTGCCTTTCAGCAAGAGCTTCAGGATCACTGAGCTCTCTATTGATGGCTTCCTCTTGCAGCCTGCAAGATTTGATCCTCTGTGATATCAAGAATAAAAAAAAATTGGGGTTTATAAGTTTATGAGAAATATCAGCCCCTCTTTTGGGCGAGCGAGGGATCACTGGTGAGACGTCGACTGGCATAGACGCGTCTCGGTCCAGCTGCCATACGCCAAACCCTGCCGATACAAAAAAGAAAAAAAAAAATTCTTACAATGATTCTGGATTCTTTCCTAAAGATTATAATTGAAGGTTCTATTTAGCCAACTCGAGGATATTGTGAAAACCTGAATTTCCTTGTCGTAGCCACTTCAAACTCTGTTGCGGTGGCATGCAAAATAACATTTAGATATTGATTTGCTAACAGCCAAGTGAGTGAGTTAGTGAGGCAGTGAGTGAACGAGTGACTCATTTGCATATCTTAGTCCTCACAATAACTTTGCATATCCATGAGTAAACTGGAAGGGCACTCGTTAGAGAGCATACCTCCGCCACGCCATATGTCAGTACTAGAATCGTAAATATGTCCCGGATCACTTCCAAAATTAAATAAACTCATCCTTAGACTACCATTCTACCAAATTTCATGCCATTTCGTGTATAACTTTTTAAGTTATCCTGTTAACGGGCAAACAAAAAGACAAACAGACAAACACGGGCAAAAACATAACCTCCTTGGCAGAGGTAAAGATTGCAAATACTCTGGATAAATATTGCAAGTGAGCCCAATCCCTAACTAATACAAATTCAACAAAGGTTCGTCAGTTCACCTCCAGTTCACAAGCTCTTACTAGGCACTGACACAAGCTAAACTAAATCACTCAATTCTCATGCAGGCCTGCAGTGTGTTTTAGTGCCAAATTATTTCATCGGGGCAAATTTTGCTTTGAGCATTTTCCTATTTGTGGTAGTGCAGGCAGAGACTCTGATAGTGCTGTAAAAGTTTAAATAATCATGGGTAGACCTAAAAACGCTTAACGTGAGGCTGTTTCAGGACAGCCTTTATGCTGGCTAGCATTGCCTCCAGCAGTGGCAGTGACTGACTGTCAAGTCAACAAAGAGGGGCCAGCCCTGCAAACTAAAAGGTTGGCAATTAAGAGCACTTGGAAGTAATGGTTAGGTCCTGCTAAGCTTCACGTAACATTGAAACACAAAGTTAATAAACTATAGGGGGGAGGAATCAGTCACTTTCACAAAGACCTGTTTGAGAGCAATTTGCCAAAAGGAGCTAGAGAATTTGCCTCATTAACTACAGACCGTGCAATGCTTGTTCAAAGCTGCCACTTACGGTACAACTTCAGGGGGTTTCAGAAACAGCACTTAAACATCAGCCTGTATTAAAAAAGACATTTTACAGGGGAAAATGGGCTGGCAACTTGCTTTACATTGCGGATCACCTTTATGCTTCATTGAGAGACATTTAAATATGTTTATTTTCCGTTGGATTTGATTGAAATAGCCCAAGCTGTAGATGTTCACTGCTGCTTTCCTGCGTTTTCTTGATCTGAATTTTTAACCCTTTGCGCAGAATACAAATAATGCCAATTTTTCCTGTTTTGCATGAGCCTATTTAGGCTTGATAACTCAATATTAGTGTCACAGAGACTGTGGAAAATTATTATAGTGAAGCAAGACATTTGGAAATTCAATTACACAGTTATTTAGGAATTAAATTTCAGAATTAACGGACGCCGGCGTCTATATCTGCACAAAGGGGTTAAACAATGGGGTCTTGCAATGATCGAATGCTGTACATACATCCACTGTTTGCCGTTGTATATTATTTTTATGAATTCTATGCATGTACTGAGCCTCAATTTTGTACTGTCAGTTAAAATGCGGCAGGTTACAAATGATTTACTTGCAATCAAGAGAAGTCCTAGCTTTGCAGAGCAGGAATCTGCAGACTTTCAGAAGAGTAGGCATACCTCATAATTTATTTTATGGCCTCAAATTTGTTGTGCCATTTGTAGGTATTTAGATTGTGAGATATATTTTCCTGTTTCAGCTCTGCATTTCTACACATCATGTTGCAAGCTAAACAAACAGAAGTTCATTTTGTGGATTTTTAAAAATCATTTTGTCACAATTTTCAGAAACAGAAAGCAGATGTAGATCACAGATAAACACACTTTTAATTAACAGAAGACGAATGACTCAAGGACACTTTCATAGAAGAAATATTTGAAGAAGGTCCTAAGTCAGGCAGGAGACAAATTGGATCAAAACAGTTCAGGTGAGGCGTAGTTGAAGGGACTGATCCGAGGTCAGTAACCAGGATGGCAAGCTGAATGAACTAGGACACACTGGGCAGGCGTACACCTTTGAGCTGAGGTGAAGGAGAAACTGGAAGAAGCCAGTTGCTAGGATCACAGACAAAGGAAAGAGTTTCCCTTCAAAAATACTTCATTTCATTGGATTATACAATGAAAATGGAAGACAACAATCCAGCATAGAAGGTACGGAGACCAGGAACTAAAATACACAAGATGACAATAAACAACATCAGGGTGAGAACAAGAACACTAAGTGAGGGGCGAAGCACGAGACAGTAATGAAATAATGAGAACTAATTATGGAAATGAAAGAGAAACTGACTGACAAGGATGGCTGGATTGCGGGGAAAATCAATTAAAAAAAAAAAAACTCAGAATGTGACCCCACTTTATGCTTGGCCCCATGATTTTGGAATGGCATGCTGGAACTGATCACACTAATGTATATTTATGCATTCAGACATCGGGCATGCTAGTTGCTGTTACACTATATAAGCTTTTAAATGTATTAAAATGTACTGAGTAGAATAATGTTTGGATTAACATTATACATATTGCAGTAAATTAAATTGAAATTGAAAATTGTCCATCATGGGCAAAATCAAGCTACAACACCATGTTTGAATAAACTTCACTGGTATGTGAAATTCAATTAAAAAAGAAAGCAATAATTTTATACCAACTTTGACCTGTATTAAGTAAAAAAAAAAAAAAAAATTACAAGACAAAAAATATTTCATGTTCTACCTCATCAATTTTGTTTTGTTTTTGCAATTACACACTCATTCTGAATGTGATCACAGGAACACATTTCCAAAAAAAAGTTGGCACATAGGATATAAAAGACTCAGAACGTGAAAAACAGGCGTACAGGTGTTGAACATACAATGCTATCATGCTCAAGAATCAAAGGAGTATCCTCCAAAGCCCTTTTGTTTACAAGTAAGGAACCTGACTGCCTCTACAAAAATGTGGAAGCCAACTTAATTGCCTTTGTCTGGTACAGAGGAGAAGGTAAGGAAATTCAGACCGCACCTCAACAGTCCTGAGGGAGCTCCAGACTGCGTTTATTATAGTTGTTTCAGTTGTATAACAGTGTCCTCATACACATTTTAAAAATGTTGGTTTTTTATGATTATATTCAGTTTTTAGAACCCTCTTTACCATCACTTGAATAATGCATTCTTTTAAAATTCAATATATTGATCAAATAAGATGGAAATCTGTCAATACACCCAAAGCTATAAACATACAGTAGGCATTTAAATTCAAAACTTTAGAGAATAAGTATAAAAAGAAAAAACTATTTTTATTGCCATTCATTAATCTGAAATAATGATTCCTCCTAGGTGGAATTGAAGTCTGTATTTAGCTGTCAGCATCATTTTAGAGAAAAATGATTGACATTTTGTTCGCAGTAATGTGCAGCTCTTTGTCTGGTCACATCGCACATACACATGGGAGAGCAGTCAATTGATTACAGTGCAAGAGAGATATTCAAATTCACATCTGGTATCAGAAGCACAGAACTGGAATATGAACCGTTATCACCCCATGTGCACAAAATTATTTTACTCTTAACTGAAGATCACTTGTGAATTTTGCAATACGAACAGTGAGCCCTTTAATTTTTGTGATGAAGACATTTGTCCTCACTTGACTCGGTTGAGAATTTTTCTGAATTATAATACAACATAATTGCTGTGAATATCCAACATCAGAAAATGTCTTCGGTATGCACTTATAGATGTGTCACTGATGAATGTCAAAGGATTTGAGCACTTCTTGTATATTCTACAACCCCAAATCAGAAAATGCTGAGACGATGTACAAAATTAAAATTAAATTTGAAAGCAGTGATTTGTAAATTATCTTTGATCAGTACTATATTGAAAACAATGCAACAGCAGCTTATATAAGGTGTAATGGCCGGTAGTATACGGAGGCCAAGCGCAACGACAGAGAAAAAGAGAGTAGCACGAACACAGAACAAACACAGAGAATAATATAGACCAAGCATAAGTACTCGGCAAGGCTTCCAAAGGACGTATAATAGTCCGAACCACGGAAGCAAAGCGAGATAGAAAAAGGGAGAAGAAACTCCAACAATAAGAAGATAGAAAGTCATACAAAACCTGACTAAAGATATCTTCGACTATAGTGCGAAGCTAAACACAGACACTCTAGCGAAGGAGGTGTGCCGCACATCCTGCTATCATAGATTCTGGAGAAGCGCCGCCCCAGCTCAATCAACCAGCCGGGTGAAGAATTCGATGGCCCAGGAATTCGATATCGTCCTGGGACGAGAGCCGCAAAGAAAGGTCCAAACGACACGCACACCTCACAAACCATGACATGAAGTTTCAGCGTATGATTTTTATTGATTATTCACATTAAACGCTCATTCAAATTTTGATTCTTATTGCATTATTCAAAAAACATACAGACAGTAAAACACTTACCACTTCGTAATGTCGCCATTCTTTTTCATAAAACCTGGTAAACATTCAGAGATTGAAGACATCAAGTGATGAAGTGTTTCAGATGTAATTCTGTTCCATTCTTCCTGCACACAAGTCTCTTCGCATTTCAAAATGCACTACAAATTTTCCATTGGGAACAAGTCAGGACTGCAAGCAGGCCAGTCCAGCACCCGCACACAAAATCCCAGTGTACTTTTCAGCATTAATGCTATCTTCACAGAAGTGCAATTTAACCTTGCCAAGGGCACTGACACACACCCCTAATTTGGACTTGGAAAGAGCTTGAATGGTCCTTTTCTGCTCTGGTATGGAACGCATGGCATCCATTTCTTCAAAAAAAAAAAAGACCCAATTTTGATATGTCTGACCACTATATGTGTTTCCACAAGGGCTCGGCGACATGACCAAAATCCTTTTATTATTTCCTATTGATAAATAACAATAATTATTGATATTATTATCTCTACATATGTTGCGGAACTATTTGGTCCCTTTACTTAACCCATTTAAACCGGGACAGCATGTGCGCATTTTAAGAACGTGTCATTGCCGACACAGATATGCGCGTAATTTTGAAAGTACCGTAATTACTGTAAGTTTTGCGCAACAGAAAAAAATTCCGACTGTTTCTGAAAGCTGAGAAGCTGTGCTTCAGCCCAAATACAGGTTACTATGGTAAAGATGGCAGCATGATTCTCTGCTGGGATTTTTGCATTAGGCCTTAAAGGGTTAAAGCTACGGTACAAAAAATGTTAATTTACTTGAATTGCAGATTTTGAGAAATGTTTGCATCCAGGGATGATGTAACAAGAGTCATTGACACCCAGAAGACACTTAAACCCATGTTTTTTTTTTTTTTTTTGGAGGGAGGGGGGGTTGATTGTGTTACATTTTTTTTTTTGTTTGAAGGCTATATGCTATGCCCTGTTAATGTAGCTCTCGAGGTTCTTCCCGGACGGCTCTCTATAGGTTTCTTTCCCTGAGTAGAGCAACGTCTTACCCCAAGTCATGACCTTAGTATCATAAGGTTCTGTGTGCCTCAGAAACATTTGCCTGATAGAACCTCATAATGCAGAGGTCACTAATTGTCGATGGATCTTCCCATAGTAAACTCAAATCTTAATGGAGTATGAGACAGTATTACAGACAATGTTCGTTGTTCATTGTTCTTTGAGGTGGCATCATACTCCAAGTTCCCCCATCTGCCGAAAGTGTGAACATGCTCAGTACTGAACCTACCTGCAAGCACACAATAAGCTACCTAAACAAGTGAAACACTGAGTTGGAGCACTGATTGTTCTCATTGAGGCGCATGGCCACAGATCAGAGGCTGTACTCACAAAATATTGCACGGCTAAAAATACCTCTGAAGCATTAGTAAGTAAGTAAGTAAAACTTTATTTGAATAGCACACTTCCCAGCACGAATGCACAGAGTGCTTCACAGAGATAAAATAAATGAAAAGAAATTAAAATAAAAGTAAAACAAATCATACATGAAGTACACAGTCAGACACAGTAAAACAACAAGTAGAAAACACAGACGGCAGGGAAATACAGTGAGATTGGCTATATATGGCCGAAAGCCTGTCTGAACAGGAGTGTTTTTAACAGTTTTTTTGAAAATGAGTTCTGAGGATTAGGCTCTCAGGTCCTGGGGGAGGGCATTCCAGAGCCACGGGGCCACCGCCCCAAAGGCTCTGTCACCCTTGGTCTTTAACCTGGTCCGAGGCAATGCCAGGAGCAACTGGTCGGTCGACCTCAGACACCGGCAGGGCGAGTATGGCTGGGGAAGCTCAGAGATGTAAACTGGAGGGCATTGTAAGTGAGCACCAGGACCTTGAATTGGATCCGGTCGTGTACTGGGAGCCAGTGTAGAGAGGCTAGGATGTTTATGTTTTACATTTTAATTCAGATGTCATATTTGAATATGGCAACATGATATTACATCTCTCCCATTTGTATTTTTATTATGACTTTCATTTAATCATGCCAGTATAGACAGTGGCAAAATGCTGATAATGTTGCGAGTTGGAAGTAAGCGCGTTCATGAAATATGCCATCCAGAGCAATAACATCAAAACCACCCTTATGTCATGTCCCATTTGCCTTGTTGGTTTTTTCCACAGTCTAGCCGTCTGAGTTAGTTTCAGAATTGCTTTGATAATTGTTTCTTGTTATTCAATAATTGCCTCATTCAGTCTCCCTTCTCTTGTGTTCCCCTCCCATGCTTTGCACACTAGTTCGCATTTTGCAGTTTTTCTTCTTTGTGTATTTCAGTTCCTGGTTTTCGTCTTCCCCCTGCTAGACTGTTAGCCTCCGTACTCGCTGTGAACTCCCTCGAGTCTTTGATGTTCATAGGTATTCGGGTCACCAGCCCGTGTTTTTATGAAGTCTTGTTATTACTAAATAAAGAGATCCTTTTTGGCTTTGTCTGTGATCACTGCTTGGCTTCTGCGTTCTGAACTCATGACACCTTACTTATAGATTAAAATTTCTGAATTGTTTTTAGTGCAAATCAATATCAGAAGCTTCCAGAATGGATTTATGACTAGATTAATAATTAAGAATAATAATTATGAAAACTCATAGAAGTAACATAAGATGTTTCATGAATATGGCAGCAGATATATATCCAATCTAGATCCATGGAGTACAGGATGTGGATGTTTCCCATTTCCAATCTGAAAGAAATCTTATTTTTGTGTCCACACTGGTCAGCATCTGGTTACTGAAAAAGCATTACACTCTGACTCTGCCAATCACTGAAACTTGGAGAAAATCCCCAATTTAGAGAGCAATCTTAGGTTATTATTAGATATGACAGTTGAACTGCATGAAATTGTACTTTAGATTGGAAAACAAAATTGAAATTATTCCAACATGAGTTGCTTGTGCTCCGACCATGGTAATGCTCCTTCAAAACATGGCCTAACATATTTAAAAGCCATAATAGCATATTACCATACAATCTTTTTTCCTATTTGGACCCTATTAATTTAGAACTTCTATTTACATGTAAATTTGGTGAAGTTTCATATTTAAATACACAAAGCCTTCTGCATGGGTGTTTCAGTCACAGGGATTGGGGAGCCGAAATAATGTATTGAAATATGACGGACATTTACTGACAGTTACAAAATATTTCAAAGAGGTCATTCAAACCTGGGATCAGTAAATGAGGTAATCAACAGGGAATAATATCAATATAACAACACAGGGAGCTGGAAGTTAGTCCCAGGTGTTAAAGGGCTGGGAGATGATTAATGGTGTGGGGCAGGGGGGCCCCTCGCCCTGAAGACCTGGGGTGGACCTATAAGCTCAATAACCAGCCCTTCACCCCATGTTTTTTTTCACATCACGTTCCCCCGCTCATGAAAGAAGAAGAAGACTCTAAAGCAATTGTAACAGCTTCAGAGTCAAAACCGTGAGAGAGAACTGCTCAAGCACGTACCCAGATAATGTGGCGAACTCAAATGCTTCGTGGAAACCTTTCACCTCAAAAAAAGTACGTAAGCCAACTTAGTTGCGTTGGATGGACATTGTTTAAAGGAAAATGAGGTAAAAGTTATTTTTACCATGTCTTTAAGTGCTGAGAACACAAGATGATTACGCTGGTTTATTCTATTTTTTGAGGTAATCGGTTTCCACAAAACAACTGAGTGCACCACACTATCTGGGTTTACAGTGTGGTTATGAAGCATTCCTTGAGTGGATCCTACCAATATTTGTGGTTCCTAACAGTATTCGTGATGAATGTTAAACCATTTAATCAAGAACCACACATGCATACTGTGCTGGTATTACAAGGTGAACCACATGTAAATTCAATGCTAAAGTATAGAATAGATGTTGTTTTTGGGCTTTGGAGAAGCAGGTAATTCAATAATGAATTTTAGTTCAGTCAACCAACTAATGTAAGCATATTTAATGATACAGTACAAAGCATTAACAGAATTATGGTGCTGGCATCTCAGTCCTAATCTAATCAGTGCCTGTAAGCATATGCATCAGTAATTACAGCACTTTTTGTAAGCCCCACCCCCCACTAAAGGGACCAAAGGTACAACCCCTACTCGGAAAAGTTGGGAGGGTATGCACATAAAAATGCACAGAAAAACCAAAAGCAGCGATTTCTAAATTAGCTTTGACTTGTACTTCAATGCAGACAGAATAAAGGTAAGATATTTAGGACTATTTTCACTCTTTTGCAAATAGAAACGTATGTGGCGGCAACATTATTCACAATTTTGTTCGTCGCAAAGGGCATAATTATCGCCTTAGCCCAGTTTGGTATTTTTGTGCTCTGCCATAAATGTGTTTGTGACCCAGTAGGTCGTACGGCACATTAGGGGGTGTGCCAATGAATAAAGTTGGCGCTGTGCCATTTTCGTGACAAAGACCTCACGCGCGTTTTGACTCTCCCCAACCATCTTTTAATGCAAATGCTGTTGCTTAATGGTAGTTAAATGGGAATGAATCCCAGCCAGTGGAGTTGTTCACTCACATATCATTCATATAGTTTTCTTTCCCTTCTTTAATTTTACTTTCGTAGACAAAGAAATGGTATAAATAATGCCTATAAAATGCTGGTGTGGTCTAATGGGAAGGAGTAGGAGAAGGAGTATTTTTACAAATGTGAATATTTTCTCGGTGTGGGGGAGTACAAATAATTTACCTCAGTCTCGCCCTTGTTTTAATTCCACGACTTCCATTTTGTACATGGTTTAAATGGCCCACATTCATACAAAATGCACTGGCGCTATTTTGCTTTCATCTTCGCCTCACATCATTGAACTGCTTATTAGATTGGAGCACAATTCTCAGCAGACTGAAGGAGGCAGCAGTGATATAAGCCTTGTCCTTTTTCCTCACCTGAGGAAATTCCCAGTTTACTATGCTGTTAATGCACTGGTTTTAAAGGGAATGACTGCAACTGATCTCAATGGCTTTAATGGAACAAAACCCCCTCCACACCCACAGTTAATTAATTCATCTTGTAAGAACACTTTGACAACACTGCCACAGTTGCCTTATTGCCTCCTCATTGGAATGAAATTAGATACGCCCAGTTTTGATCTACGATACCATTAGCACTTGCAATTGCTGACTGTGTTTAGATCGTCAAATTAGGGCCCTTAATTTTTCGCCAGTTCGACTTCATTTATTTGTAAATATAAATCCATTCTTGCCATGCAGGCCTGCAAGGCATTCCGAAAAGTTGGACAAGTAATGCGTTAAAAAATTTTAATAATGATGTGATTTGAAATAAGTGATAGCAATCATCATTTGATACAAGAGCAACTTCCAGGAAAGGCCTTTTCCTTAAAGGAAAAGTTCACCCATAAATGAAAATTCACTCATCATCTACTCAGCCCAAGGCTAATTGAAGGGTCCGTGAATTTCTTTCGTCCTCAAAACACTTTTGGAGTTACAAACAGTATTGAAGACAAATCCAAATCAACTGAAGTCAATGGAGGCCACTCTTTCAAGCGTAAAAAACAACATTTAAAAACAGCAAAATGCCTCCATACTGTTCGTACAGCGTAATTCAAGTGCCTGTAAGCCCCAACATGGAAATTTGACGCATAAAGACGTCTTTTCACCATGTTTTTAGCCTAAATCTCCAATGTAGCCACTTAGCTAGGAGCCCTGTTTATCTTCACAGAAGAATTTCAAGATTCAAGACCTCTAGCTATGGTGGCCAACGAGGGCAAAAATGCTTCAACGACCCTCAACATCTCCAACTGGAGTAACGCGCTGCAGCTTCCAATGTTAGTATTCACTGATTGAACAGCGCATTTTTATGGTCGGCCAACGTAGCAAGGTCAACTTCTTCAGCGAAAATAAACAGGGCTCCTAGCTAAGTGGCTACACTGGACATTTGAGCTAAAAACATGGTGAAAAGACGTCTGTAGGAGTCAAATTTTCATGTCGGGGCTTACGGACACTGGGATTACGCTGCACGAGCAGTATGGAGGCATTTTGTGGTTTTTAAATGTTGTTTTTTATGCTTGAAAAGTGGCCTCCATTGACTTCAGTTGTTTTGGATTTGTCTTCAATGCTGTTTTTCTTTGTAACTCCAAAAGTGTTTTGAGGATGAAAGAAATTTATGGACCCTTCGATTAGCCTTGGGGTGAGTAGCTGATGAGTGAATTTTCATTTTTTGGGTGAACTTTCCCTTTAAGGAACAAAGCTGCGCAGAGGATCACCAATTTGCCCACAAATGTATGAAAAAATTATTGAAAGGTTTAAAACAATGTTCTAGGGAGAGATAACAATATTTCACCCTCTACATTGCATAACATGATCAAAAAATTCAAGGAATCTGAAGGAATTTCTGTGCATAAAGGGATAGGGCGCAAGCCTAACCTGAATACCTGAAAACCTGTGATGTCCAATCACTGCATCAAGAACTGTCATATATTGTTAAGTGATGTAACCACATGGGCTGAGAATTACTTTGGCAAACCTTTGTCAAGTACTTCAATATGTAGTCACATCCAAGTGCTCAATCTGAGCGACACACTAAACCTACCCCCTTCGCACAGTGCTGGATCTGATTTCAATAAAAGCGCATCATCTTTACTTATTTAAAATTATTTCCTAAATTAATATTTAGGACACGTTTGCGTGAGCGCGCACGTGTTGCAAGATGATCAACCCTATGTGCTTTAGCTGTGCTTTTAATGTTTTGGCTCATTAGTGTGTGTTTGTCTGTGCATGTGTTATAAATATATATTATGCGTGTGTATGTATGCGTGTGCACGTGTGTGCGTGTGTTTGTTTCCATTTTTGCTGAAAGATAAGCTGTTTTAGCTTTTTTTAAATGACCTTAAATGGCACTACCTAAAACGTCCATAGTGAGAAGTCAATATGGAACGTAAATAAGTAAAAAATCTGTCGATTACCTTCTGCGGAAATAAATGAAGAAAAAAATGGATCCCTTGAAGAACAGTCCAGCAGGCTAAATACGAATCCTGCCAAATCCATAAAGAAGAACAGAGTAGCCTGAATAATTAAAAGCATGCCATCATTTGAGCCTCCCACAGCACTGACTGCTATGAAGACGAGCAAACTTGCCATCATTACCCGGCACTGAACACCATGGATGTCTGCTCTATTGCAGACTCACATTTCTGTCAAAACTAGCTTTTCCAAATGTTATCATTCTAAATGCCATGAAAGAGAGGGAGCTGGGCCTAGGGGTATACACAGCCCCATATGCTAGTGACAGTGATACAAGTGTAATTCTAGACTATTAGAGTGACACAGAAGATTTTTCCTGCCCAAGAATATGAGACAGCTGAGGGGCTTATATGGGACAGGCTGTCACGCTATAAAAATTTTAGAAATTCTTTAACCTCCCCTGCATGATCCTCTGAATATTTTATTACCGAAAATGATTTATTAAATAAAGACAGGTACAGCACCGAGGGGCCAGGTAGAGGCTAGGGAGAACAGTGCCCAAGGACTTGTGGGGTGCTTCTTGGTTCTAAAAGAATAATGATATAAAATAAAAAACTGGGGGATTTTGAATATATAAGATATTATTGCTTGTCAGCTGTACAAGCAGATTTTATCATAAAGAAATGCATGATAAATGTATTTTGAGAATATTGAAATTGGCTGCATACTCGTAGCTCCGATGCAGAAATGTATTGTTTATAAGCACATTAACAAAACCAACGTTTCGGGAACAAAACTACCTTCATTAGGGTTAATCTTCCAAAACACACATTCGACTGAAGTTATCTAGGGAAGTCTACATCTGGTTGGCACAACACAGCAACTTAATGGAGGAACATACAATCACTGGGGTCTTCTGTATCATCTCCCAAAACAAATTTCACAGTAAATGTGGAGGCACTGCATATGCAGTAGTTTTGATTCGCCTCCTGAACTATGCGTGCTGATGTCACTCTTTATGGTGAACTGCAAACAGCCTCGCCACTTCCATTAAGCACGCAGTGTTTTGAGGAGTTTGTGATGTGAAATGTCGTGCCGCCAAATGGCACCTTATTTTAGCGAGGTCCCAAACTCCGTCACTTATCACGCAAACACTTTATATCCATTCTGTTATGTAAGGGCCTGATTCTGTCCAGTTAGGTTAGATTACACAATTTCAATGCCGTGCAGATTATTTTTTTTTATATTTTTGGACACAGTAGGTAATGTGGAGACTACTGAGCTCCAAATTAACTACACACTCGAGAGCACATTAAAATAACACTTTATTATGTGTATGATGCATATGCATTTAAATGGCATAAAATTCAGTTTAGGCTGTATTTATAATCTACAGTTTCTAAGTAAAACTGATTCTAAACGTGAGAGAAAATTCATAATATATTAATATCAAATCCTAAACATTAACCCTAGCAACCAACACATGAAATTTAGTAAAAGTAAGGATACAAATGACTATTCATATTCAGTGACTGTACATTTGTCTGCGTTGGGGACGAATGATATTGTATGGCTGGCCTTCAGAGGTATAAAAACCCTTCTGTAACTCCACCTTTTAACACATCAGTAATCTAAACCTGTTCCCATATACATTATCTCCTGAATACTCCAGACCAATAGATAGCCTAATTAAGAAATGATAATGACTGAGTTTGCCTATTCTCTACATTCACATTATACATGTGAGATTGTAAAGATGGAAATGGTCTGAATAAATTACTAGTAAAAAAAAAAAATCCAACCTTTCTCTGGATATTAGCTCCCATAACAGAATGTCTTTTCAGCAGTGCGATCTAGTATTTTAAGATGGCACTTGACTTCTTCAAAATGGTTTCAGTGTTTACTTCAATTTATTAGGGATCTCTTCGAGATCAAATTAACAATTCTTCCAAGAATCCTGAATCCCTTACATCACACTGAACAAATTAAAGTAATATATGCAAGTTGAATCAAAACAATTATCCCCTTAAAGTTGGATTTAAAATCACATGCAATCACATAAACTCATAGGAATTGATTAAAATATTACTCTATATAAAGGCTTTGGACAGATAAATGTGTTTTTAAAATAATATATTTAAAATGAAAAACATATGAGGCATATCAAACCTACAGACCATTGGCATGTCAGTGATATATACCATGTCAGTCTGTTGTGTGCATGTATTTTGGATATGGCCTATTTATATATTGGCTCAAGCTAAGCGATGACAGCCTGATGAATAAGTTAGCCTTTTGTCTTGCTTTGCATAGTCTATGTCCAAGTCTAATCTTGAGGTTTCATTTAAATTTGCTCCAAATGACAGATAGAAACTGAGGTCTTGA